>CM071575.1:9280892-9323541 GCA_036426205.1 Ascaphus truei
GGAACTCTCTATACTCCTGAACTCGGCAAGTACAACGACTATTCTGAATCTTAACCCAGGCCTGGCCACGCTACAACCACATCCCGGACCCGCTCCCTCTGCTGTCGGTATGTATATTCAACATCCCACCTCAGTACAGGGGACTGGCGTGGTCTGCGGGCTGCACAGCGTGACAATTTGTTACCATGTATTATTTGTCTTCTTAACTGTATGCCCAGGACATACTTGAAAATGAGAGGTAACTCTCAATGTATTACTTACTTGTAAAACATTTTATAAATAAATAAGCTTGCAGCTGCGGGTTGAGTTGCAGTGAAGAGCCGGTGGCCATTTGGCTCCCGGCAAAACGGCCGCAACCAAATGTCCTAGACTGCACCGATGGAAGGGGGAGAGGTCAGAGTTCGCCAAGTCTACTAGCCGACGGAGGCGCAGAATGGACAGCCTGAGCAGAAAGATTGCGCTGGGAAATTGGTGGGTGCGGTGGGTTTTATGACAGCAAAGATCAAAAGGGAATTCTATATTAAAGCGGAATGTACAACACCATTGTTGTGTATACAAAATCACTACTAAGAATGATACGCAATGCCCACAATGCTGAGAAACCTTTCTGCTAAGCTGTGCTATTCCACAAAACATTTTCCAGTGCTGGTAAACACTTTATGTTTCATTCAAGTAAATGGGTCAAAAGGTGTATTTCAGCACCAGATGGTGTCTTATTATTGCATTGCATTGCCAATAATGGACTAAAGTCTTCATGCCTTGTGCAGCTGGATTAAATAGCTATGCCTTGCACAACAACTAGTTGTATTGTTCCAAGACAATACAAATGGTGATTATATATTGATTAGTGTGCCACATTAGCAATGCATTAAAAGATGTAATTACCTTTTAAAATATATTGAATTAGTGGATTTACACAGGCGGTATATTGCACCCATGAGAGTTCTTTTGAAAAGAAGCCTTTTGGGTCATTTGTATATGGCACACCTCTGCCGCTTTGTCTCCCGTTCAGCACAGTGGGAGACGGATGCAGTCGGAGAGCTGCTTGTACATGGCAGGTTATACTCCACACTAATCCAGCCATTCCGGGGAAACAAAATGGCTGCCAACACTGGATATGATGCCCTCAGTAGTTCACAAATCCTACGCATTTCACCAGGTAACTGGCTTCCTCGCGGATTTTCAAAAACTACCCCAAAGGCTTATTTTCAAAAGACCTCTCGTGAGTGCAATATAACACGTGTATGTATCTAAAAGCAATACAAACCGGCGCCTACAAATTGTGTCCAAAATCCGTTCCCCTTATTAAGTCCAGTGAAGTGACCACTTCAAAGGCACTTGAACTTCTGTGGTTCCAAACTTGAATGAGTCCCCTGCCAATTGACTCGGGATATGTGGGAATAAAGAAAAAAGATAATAGTGTAATACTGTAGATCAGACAACATGTAACCAAACGACAAACCACCACTTTCAATAATAAACAATAAAGCAAGCTGAAAAAGAAGAGCTAATTTAATCCAAAATTAAACACATAATTGACAAATAAAAACAATGAAATGAAATTGATGTAAAACTGGAATCCTACTCACAAGAAACTGTGAAATCCCCCGATGAAGGACGCATGCGCACGAAACGCGTAGGGTCAGAGTGTAAGAGTGCGTCATTGATAACAGTCGCAGGCGACGCAGTAGGGAGCAGTGTTCGGCAGCATCAGAAGCAAGACCCCAGCACACCTCTAACCAAGGACTTTAGGATCCGGGGAGCGTGGGAGTGTCTGAGAAAGGAGTCAGACAACCAGCGGAGGACAAGCTGTTTCCAAAACTTGCCATACACTGTGATTTCTCTCACAGTTTCTTGTGAGTAGGATTCCAGTTTTCATCAACCGGACCAGTTGCCTGTTATTGGTTTATTTGTCAATTATGTGTTTTATTTGGATTAAATTAGCTCTTCTTTTTCAGCCTGCTTTTATATGTTTATTGTTGTAAGTGGTGTTCGTCCTGTGTTTGTGTTACATGTTTGTCTGATCTACAGTATTACACTATTATCTTTTTTCTTCATTCCACATATCACGAGTCAAGTGGCAGTGGACTCATTCAAGTTTGGAACCACAGAAGTTCAAGTGCATCTTTGAAGTGTCACTTCACTTGGACTTTAATCAGACTGATTTGGCACAAATTGTCGGGCGCCGGTTTGTATTGCTTTTGTTGTGTTTTGTTTGACTTAGTTTTGGGTCAAGTATTCCTGGCAGCCTTGCCCAGTAATTGCTGGGTACATGTGGGTGTTGAGTATTAGTTATCACCATATATATATTGTTTAGCTTTTAGCGCTATTTGCACCAATCTTTTTCTTCATGTGTATGTATCTAGCAAACATAGATGTATGCTACTGTATTCTGCTCCATCTTTCTGAAGCTATTTGGAACAACCTTCCAGTGTTTTCATTAGAAATACTGATTGGTGCTTCTATTGTGCACTAAATACTCACCATGTGTGAATAGTATTAGTCATTTTCTCTCTGATGTACTCTCTGTCACAGAGCTGGACTAGGTTGTGGTTTATTCCCTCTATATTATGAACTTGGGAGTGAGTGTGCGCCTCAACATCCACTCAAGGAATTAGCATCTCATATAATCAGCCAAAAACGTCCTCCTGTTCACAGGGTTGTGCTATAACTTAATGTGTGCAATCGATTGCACCCATCACATTGGATAGCCCAGCTACATCATGGAAGCCCTCTTCTCGAGGTGCTTCCATGGTGTCCTCTCCCAGGAAAAGAGTTTTTATATATAGTTCCTAGTGCATCTTTGCAGGACTGTTAGTAGTTAGGAAGGACGTCTAAAGAATATTGGCTGTGACATCCCACCTATTACAGCAATGGTACTCTGAAAAGACCCAGAGACTAAATAATGTAGCGAGCAGAGTAGAAATGTGCAAACTTGCCAGTGTACCATTTGCAGATTTGTTTGTGAATTGTTCAGACGTTTCGCAGGGAGTTTCTTACTCTAAAAATTGAGAAATGTTGCCTTTTTTTGTTTCAATTTGGCAAAAATGGTGATAAACGGCTCCACATTTCGGGTGTTTTGTGATCAAATTCCCATTTACTCCATAAGCAAAAAAACATCCAATTTTAGGCAAAACCAAGACCACAATCAAACCAGAAACAATATCGAGGACAAAACCTACACCCCGAGGTTAGTAAATATCACTAGAACATAGGTAGGCGAATCACTAATCTCTGATATGGGTTATCGTATAGCAACCCCTTATTAACTGGAAAAAGAAAAAGAAAGTTATATCTATGGCGCTTGGCACCGAAATACACTGAATACAGGAAAAGGATATATACAACCAGATGGATGGTGAAATCCACTTGGGTTCTCCTCGTACCGATGATCAGTCATGCAAAAGAAATAACAATAACATAGTGTGATACAGTAACTAACAGAAACATGAAACACAACTAACAAATGCTGAGACAAACAGATGCTGAGACAAACAGATGACTGGGATTAATATAAAACATATAACTATAACTTTCTTTTTCCATTCCATAACTGACCCTGGGTGTCAGCGTTATATCACAGGCTGCTGGCCTTTTTCAGGTGTTTGAGATTAGCGCTACCTTTTTGTTGTTGTTTAGAACCCCTTATTAACTACCATTCAGGTCAATGACAATTAACGCAGGATCAATAACCCATACTGGAGGTTAATGATACCCCATCCTTTAACCCCTTACTGACAAAGGGCGCTACAACACAAATGCAGTGCCAGACCTCTCTGGTAGCAAAAGGGTTAAGAAAATGTCTCTATCGGCATCAATTTACTCGCCCGAAACAGTTGTTCCTGGATTAATAAATAGAGCTTGATGCAGGGAGCATGGGCAGAGATGCAGGGGGCATTCCAAACAAGGAGGCATTTCCTGCAGATAAGTAGCATGTTAATAGAAACTCAGCAGGGGAACGTTCTATATACAAAAAAACAGAAGTATGTGTCTTTATAGCTTCTGCCAATACCAGCTGAAGCAATTAGTGCAGTGTGGCGTGAAGAAAACTTTTACAAAGCCAGCAGGTACTGCATGTTTATTTTCCAGCAATAACAATATGCTGTCCTATGGGATATACAACCCTGTATAATCAAGCTCACGGTAACGTCACAGAATACTTTTTTTTTTTTCCCCATAATATTTTTTATTTTCCCCATATATTTCCAGACGCATAGTTGAATGTCCAACAATAAGACAGAATTAAAATTTAAAAAAATTTAAATAAAAATATATATTCCAATTGTTGTACTGATAACTTTTAGAATATGTTTAAAAGTCATAATATTTATAGGAATACTACTGGGGTGGAACATTTATTTATTTATAAAACGTGTTACCAGGAAGTAATATATTGAGAGTTCTCTCGTTTTCAAGTATGTCGTGGGCACAGAGTTATAACAATACATGGTTACATTAAATGAACAGAGGTTATGCAGTCAATTCACAGACATTTCATGGACAGATAGAGTTGGAAAATTGGATACAGGGGATAAAAGCTTTTTAAATGACCATTTTAAGGGGGTCTCCTGGAATATAAACCCCCAGTTTCACTCTTGGGATACCCCTGATTCCATGGCTATTTGTAGCAGGAGAACTCTGCTCCTACACAATGCTATTGAATCCTATGGCAACTCGGTGATATTTCAAGGCTGAAAAAGCAGAAAGCCACAAGCTTCGGGGACAGTGCCGGCTGCGACATTGCTGCAGGGAAAGGGGGTTCAAGCTTCCAGATTGGACCCCCCACAGCGATAATCCTCCCGGTTAACCCATTAAAGCTGCAGT
Source organism: Ascaphus truei (assembly GCA_036426205.1). NCBI lineage: Eukaryota > Metazoa > Chordata > Amphibia > Anura > Ascaphidae > Ascaphus > Ascaphus truei. The sequence goes on from CM071575.1 coordinate 9,285,717, forward strand.
TCAAGCTGTCGTTTAACAAAAGAAATTCATTCAACATATGCATCAATACACATATTGACAAGTGATTAGCTAAATTGGCTGTCAGCGCAGCAGAAGAGGACCCAAGATTAATTTAGTGAACCCCGAGGTGAATCTTCACTGATCGATCAGATGAGAACGGATGGTTATGCTGTTTCATAAGGGGAAGGGGATGTGACTTTGCAAACGGTTGCTATAAACAAAAATGCTTGTTACATTAGAATACGGTACATTCAAAATGTATTTAAAATAGTTTGTTTTTTTACATTTTAAATGCAACAAGTATTTTCTCATAGTACGGAACTGATTTATTTAAAAACACACATGTAGGATATTGCGTGAACTGTAGCTTTAAGACTGTTAACCCCTTACATTACTTAGTAGTCCCCAGAGAGGGCTATACCGCTTTCAGCTAAATTTGGGATGAAAATGCATTTCTTAAACTTCCACTGATTTGCCATGGGGTGAGGGAAATCATTTCAGGGAGAAAGTAGGCAAAATGAATACGACCCTTTTTCAGATAAAATTCAGGGGATTCTTCCTTAATAAAAAAAAAGAAAGTGTTGACTAGTGTCTAAGTGGTTGAGGGCCTTATTTACTAAGTAGTGCTACTCCATAAGACCCCTTCCAGCGTAAAGATGATCCATTCATAGCTGCAAGATATCTCCCGATACAGACCTTATGTTGTAACAACGTTTAGCAAATATGGTCCTTTGTGGTTTATTCCCTTGAGTGGGATGTCAGGTGTCTCCTGCACAGAAGGTGTGTTATGGAGTAGCTCAGTATCTCAGTAATTATGGGCCTAACTACATCAAACCTTTGCACGTCAAATAACACTTTCCTGCTGCTCCGGACTAGTTTCTGCTTGAAGGAGGAGGGTGAGTGTTAACTTTTCACCTGCTCTGTTACATAGTTTTTTTACCCAGCCTCTTGTGCAACATGTGACACAGCCTCAGCATATTGAGACATTACACTTCCCTATGTTGTGTAATAAAGACAGTATTCACCCCAGGGGTCATATATATATTTCCCTAATGCACACAATAAAAGATTGGTTTTAAACCTTAGATGAACTATGGGTAAATGCCAACAGAATTTATCACACAGCGCGTACCAGGGAAGACTGAAATGAGTCAGACCTTTTAATCTTCTATAAGACACGTAGCCAGGTCCCCTTGGGCTACTGGTTCTCTGGCCCCTCTAGCACTGTGAGTACCAGTAAGGAGTGGGCAGTGTCGGGAGCAAACCCTGCAGGGCCTGGTGATGCTGTTATATGTGTGTTACCTAATACAGTTCAGGAGTAACCTGGTATTACAATGGGGGCCTATGACTGATATGAGGCCGCCTTATAAGACCCTGCCCTGGGAAGGAGGGGTTTCCTGCTGGCAACGCCCATACAGCCTTTGTCCACGCGGAGACATGCGCTTCTGTGACGTCACCGCGTGAAGCAGGTGCGTTTTCTCGACATGGTAGACGCGTTGGGGGGGCGTGTCTGTGACGTCACGGAGCTGGCTCCCCTCCATTGGGCGAACCACTCACGTGACCTGCCGTCGCGCCGAGAAATCAGTTTAGGTAGGGATTGCTAAGAAGGGGTGCTCAGGGTCTCAAGCCCGTGTTACTGCCTTCAGGGAATGAAGCCTGTAATGCTGTAATGCAGCGGTGCGCAAACTGGGGGGGTGGGAGAATTTGTAGGGGGGGCGCGGGCAGTTACAGGGGTCCCATGCTATTCCCCACGGCATTTAAATTAAATGCCGGGGGAGGCCTCTGTAACCCACTTACCTGCTCTCTGCGAGTCTTCGGGTCGCCATGGCAACGCGCATCAAATGACGTGGCGGGATCATGTGACGTGACGTCACATGTCCCACAACATCATTTGACGCCGAGTCATTGGGAGAGAGGGGGCGCAAACGCCGTGGCTCCCCGGCATTGCGGCGCAGCTGAAGACGTTTGTGCACCCCTGCTGTAATTAATCAAATAAACCCCAGTTATATCATCTCTGGTGTGATGTTTGAAGTGTGAGCACATAAGAAGAGTCGCCTATGAGGACCATCCTGGCTGCTCAAGGATCCTCGTGGGCTGGAGGCAGAGGAACTATCACTGAGGATTTTGGATTGGATCCAAATGCATTGGATCATTGATCTTGCATGTGTGTTAAAGTGTGTATATGTGTACAAGTGTATGTGTGTGTGTGTGTGTGTGTGTGTCTGTGGGATGTGTATGATGTACGCATAAATGCATGTGTCTGTCAGTGCATGTATTGTATAAGTAAGTGCGAGTGTGGAAGTATAATGTTAATGCGTGTGCGTGAATGCGTGTGTCTGCGAGTGTGTGTGGGTATGCATGTGTGTACATGATGAAGGTATCTGTGGGTGCGTGTGTGCACGTTTGTATGTGTGTTTGAGTGCATGTGTGCATGTTGTGTGCAAGTATGCGTGTGTGTGTGTAGACATGTATGTATGGCACCATGAAGATTATAGTTAGTATCTGTTGTGCAGGGACAATTCTGTTCATTCTCTTGCAATCATTGCATAAAATTATACGTCTTCACCATTCAACACTCTGGAGGATTTTGGCGAGGCAGATCTGCTCACATTTTGATGTCTGAGCTGGGTTGTGATTAAACAGATTCTTCACATTTTTAGCTAGCATCACAGATTTAAATCTTTCAAACAACAAAGACAGATCCCCAGAAGTAAATCTGTTCCAACGTAGCAAAAAGTCAACTGACAATTACAGTACATTTCTTCATTCTACATTAAAAATAAAAAAACATCTCCAAAGTACACGTCTAGATGATGATCAGTGGCCAAAGCAGCAAGGGTCAGGCGGAAATACAATTATTTAACTTCTGTCTGTAAAAAAATGACTTACTGTTTCACTGCTAAAATATGCAAAAAAAAAACCCAAATGGAAAGCCAGACCACCAATTGCTATTTTTGACATACAGAAAAGATATGCAAATTCCAAGCTCTCCACAGCTTAAATATACAATGTGTGTGGGTTTAATAAAGCAACTTTCAAATGCTTTCATTCCAAAGAAGCTCTGAAGAGAGGTAATGCAATGAGGTGGGTGGCAGGGGCAGCATAAGGTAGTATTTATTCACTAAAGGAGTAGTTATCAATGAAACAGCCTCCCAGCAGAGGTAGTGGAGACTAATGCAGTAAACAAATGAAGGGAGGGACAGCAACTGGAAGATTGTCTCAGGCACGAGGGAGAAACGGGGACCGGAGGGTCATACCCGGTAGTTGTGCCCGGTACCTCGTCGCTGAGAGGTACGCCCCCGCTCAACAAGCTGCGGCCCAGGTCAAGACTGGTAACTGAAATATCTATAAATGCCAGGGATCAAATGAGCATATTAAATGGTCAAAGTGGGTTTTATCTGCCACTAATTTCTATGTTCCAATACCGGAGGTAAATAACTCATTAGTTTATCTGCATATTCTCAAAGATCCCCGCAAACCTGCCGCATCATAGCACAACATATAGAGGTTAGACTGTGGAGAAGGATTCTGGGTAAAAACATGCAAATGAGCACACTGAATGTGTCACTTTCTATCCATTTTAAACATGGGTGTATCCCTAAAGCTTTCCGTGCTGCATTAGGCTGGTCCCTGGGGGTCAGTGCACGTGCGCCACCGTGCGAGGGGCTTCACGCTTCGCTCTAGCTGGAGTGATGTGTGCCCTGTGGTTGGACGCGACGAGGGGGCGTGTCGTGGCCGTGATGTCACGGAGCTGGTTCACCCTCACTGGGCGAACCGCTCACGTGATCCGGCCATCGAGCAAGGAAACAAATGTCTCTGTTTCCTCGTTCATCGCGATCGCCGGCGCCTCTAGTCACGCGCGCTCTAAACACATCCTCATAGAGGACCATATTACTGCTCCCCTCCTCACCAGCTTCTCCCCGACATGCTCCCCTCCTCACCAGCTTCTCCTCCACATGCTCCCCTCCTCACCAGCTTCTCCCCGACATGCTCCCCTCCTCACCAGCTTCTCCCTCACATGCTCCCCTCCTCACCAGCTTCTCCCCCACATGCTCCCCTCCTCACCAGCTTCTCCCCGACATGCTCCCTCTCACTAGCTTCTCCTCCACATGCTCCCCTACCTTCTCCCACCTGCTCCCTCATACCATCTCCTCCACATGCTCCCCTCCCTCACAGCTTCTCCCCACATGCTCCCTCTCCTCACCAGCTTCTCCCCGACATGCTCCCTCCTCACCACTTCTCCCCCACATGCTCCCCTCCTCACCAGCTTTCCCCACCATGCCCCTCCTCACCAGCTTCCCCCACATGCCCCTCCATCACCAGCTTCTCCCCCACATGCGCCCTCTCACCAGCTTCTCCCTCACATGCTGCCCTCCTCACCAGCTTCTCCCTCCACATGCTCCTCCCCCTCACAGCTCCCTCTCACATCTACCCTCTCCACCGCTCTCCCCACATGCTCCTCCTCACATGCTCTCCCTCCTTCCCTCCTCACCCTCTCACCACATTGCTCCCCTCTCACCAGCTTCTCCCCCACATGCTCCCCTCCTCACCAGCTTCTCCCCGACATGCTCCCCTCCTCACCAGCTTCTCCCTCACATGCTCCCCTCCTCACAGCTTCTCCCTCACATGCTCCCCCTCCTCACCAGCTTCTCTCCACATGCTCCCCTCCTCACCAGCTTCTCCTCCACTGCTCCCCTCCTCACCACCTTCCTGTCCCCTCCCCAGTTCCCCCACATGCTCCCTCCTCACCAGCTTCTCCTCCACATGCTCCCCTCCTCACAGTTTCTCCCCGACATGCTCCCCTCCTCACCAGCTTCTCCTCACATGCTCCCCCTCACACCAGCTTCTCCCTCCACATGCCCCTCCTCACCAGCTTCTCCCCACATGCTCCCTCCTCACCAGCTTCTCCTCCACATGCCTCCCCTCCTCACCAGCTTCTCCCCCACATGCTCCCTTCCTCACACAGCTTCTCCCCGACATGCTCCCTCCTCACCAGCTTCTCCCCACATGCTCCCCTCCTCAACGCTTCTCCCCCACATGCTCCCCCTCACCAGCTTCCTCCACATGCTCCCCTCCTCCAGCTCTCCCCCCATGCTCCTTCCTCTCACCGTCTTCCCCGCACATGCTCCCCTCCTCACCAGCTTCCCCTCACCTGCTCCCTTCTCACTCAAGTTCTCCCCCACATGCTGCACCCTCCTCACCAGCTTCTCCCTACATGCTGCCCTCCTCACCAGCTTCTCCCCGACATGCTCCCCTCCTCACCAGCTTCTCTCCTCCACATGACTCCCCTCCTCACCAGCGTCTCCCTCACATGCTACCTCCACCAGCTCTCCCCACCTGCTCCCCTCTCACCACTTCTCCCCACATCTTCCCCTCCTCACAGCTTCTCCTCCCCATGCTCCCCTCCTCACCAGCTTCTCCTCACAATGCTCCCCTCCTCACAGCTTCTCCGCACATGCTCCCCTACTCACCAGCTTCTCCCTCCACATGCTGCCCTCCTCACCGACTTCTCCCCACATGCTCCCCTCACACTCTCCCCACATGCTCTCTCACCAGCTTCCCTCCCCATGCTCCCCTCCTCACCAGCTTCTCCCTCAACTGCGCCCTCCTCACCAGCTTCTCCCCGACATGGTCCCCTCCTCATCAGTTTCCCCCAATGCTCCCTTCACCAGCTTCTCCCTCACATGCTCCCTCCTCACCAGTTCTCCCCCACTGCTGCCCTCTCCCCAGCTTCTACTCGACATGCTCCCTCCCACCAGCTCTCCTCACATGCTGCCCTCCTCACCAGCTCTCCTCACCATGCTCCTCCAGCTCTCCTCCACATGCTCCCTCTCACCAGCTTCTCCCCGACATTGCCCCTCCTCACCAGCTTCTCCCACACTGCTCCCCTCATCACCAGCTTCTCCCCGACATGCTCCCCTCTCACCAGCTTCTCCTCCACATGCTCCCCTCCTCACCAGCTTCTCCTCCACATGCTCCCCTCCTCACCACTTACTCACTCACATGCTCCCCTCTCACCAGCTTCTCCCATAGCTCCCCTCCTCACTCAGCTTTCACCTCCAATTTGCTCCCCTCCTCACCAGTCTTCCTCACATGCTCCCCTCCTCACCAGCTTCTCCTCCACATGCTCACCATCCCTCCCATGCTATCCCTCCCACATCGCTGTCCCTACTCACACAGCTTCTCCTCACATGCCCCCTCCTCACCAGTTCTCCTCCACACTGTCTCCCTCCTCACCAGTTCTCTCACATGCTCCCTCCTCACAAGCTTCTCCCACATGCTCCCCTCCTCACCGCTTCTCCCCACATGTCCCCTCTCACCAGCTTCTCCCACATGCTCCCCTCCTCACCAGCTTCTCCCCACATGCTCCTTTCCTCACCAGCTTCTCCCCACGCTCTCCTCCTCACCAGCTTCTCCCCATGCTCCCCTCCTCACCAGCTTCTCCCCACATTCCTGCCCTCACTCAGCTTCTCCCCACCATGCTCCCCTCCCTCACCAGCTTCTCCCCAATGCTCCCCTCCTCACCAGCTTCTCCCCACATGCTCCCCTCCTCACCGCTTCCCAACAGCTCCCTCCTCACCAGCTTCTCCCCACATGCTCCCCTCCTCACCAGATTATCCCTCACATGCTCCCTCCTCACCAGCTCTCCCTCACATGCTCCCTCTCACAATTCCTCCACATGCTCCCCTCATCACCAGCTTCTCCACACATGCTCCCCCTCCTCACCAGCTTTATCCCCGACATGCTCCCCTCCTCACCAGCTTCTCCCTCCCCATGCTCCCCTCCTCACCAGCTTCTCCCCACATGCCTCCCCTCCTCACCAGCTTCTCCCTCACATTGCTCCCCTCCTCACCAGCTTCTCACATGCTCCCCTCCCAGCTTCTCCACCAGCATCCCCTCCAGCTCTCCTCCAGCTCCCCTCCTCACCACTTCTCCCGACATGCGTTCCCCCCCCTCCTCACCAGCTTCTCCCTCACATGCTCCCCTCACCACCAGCTTCTCCTCCACATGCTCCCTCCTCACCAGCTTCTCCCCACATGCTCCCCTCCTCACCAGCTTTCCCTCACATGCCCCTCTCCGCTTCTCCCACAATGTCACCTCCTCAACAGCTTCTCCCTCCACATGCTCCCTCCTCACCAGCTTCTCCCCACATGCTCCCCTCCTCACCAGCTATCCCTCACATGCTCCCCCTCACAGCTTCTCCCACATGCTCCCTCTCACCAGCTTCTCCCCCACATGCTCTCCTCCTCACCAGCTTCTCCTCAAATGCTCCCCTCCTCACCAGTCTTCTCCCATGCTCCTATCATGCCTACTCATGCTGCCCTCCTCACCCAGCTTCTCCCACATGCTCCCCCCTCACCCGCTTCCCTCCACATGCTCCCATCCTAACCAGCTTCTCCCACCCATGCTCCCTTCCTACCACAGCTTCTCCCCGACATGCTCCCTCCTCACCAGCTTCTCCCCACACATGCTCCCCCTCACCTGCTTCTCCCCCACATGCTCCCCTCCTCACCAGCTCTCCTCCAATGCTCCCCTCCTCCACAAGCTTCATCCCCCACATGCTCCCTCCTCACAGCCTTCTCCCCGACATGCTCCCCCCTCACCAGCTTCTCCCCACATGCTCCCTCCTCACCAGCTTCTCCCCCACATCCGCTCACTCCTCCTCACCAGCTTCTTTCCCCGACATGCTCCCCTCATCACCAGCTCTCCCCACATTGCTCCCCTCATCACCAGTTCTCCCCCACATGCTGCCCTCCTCACCAGCTTCTCCCCTCACATCGCTCCTCCGCACCAGCTTCTCCTCCACTGCTCCTCCTCACAGCTTCTCCCCACATGCTCCCCTCACCAGCTTCTCCTTCCACATGCTGCCCTCCTCACCGTTTCTCCCCACATGCTCCCCTCCTCACCAGCTTCTCCTATCCCCCCAATGCTCCCCTCCTCACCAGTTCCTCCCCGCTCCCTCCTCACCCTCTCTCACCAATGCTTTCCTCACCAGCTTACTCCCCAATGCTGCCCTCCTCACCAGCTTCTCCCCCACAATGCTCCCTCCTCACTCTCTCTCCACTGCTCCCCTACATGCTTCTCCATCCAGCTCCATCCTCCCAGCTTCTCCCCCACATGCTCCCTCCTCACCAGCTTCTCCCCGACATGCTCCCCTCCTCACCAGCTTCTCCCCACATGCTGCCCTCCTCACCAGCTTCTCCCATGACATGCTCCCCTCACACAGCTTCTACATCCCCATGCGCCCTCCTCACAGCTTCTCCTCAACATGCTCCCCTCATCACCAGCTCTCCCTCACATGCTCCCTCCTCACCAGCTTCTCTCCACAATGCTCCCCTCCTCACCAGCTTTGCTCCTCCAACATGCTCCCCTCCTCACCAGCTTCTCCCAACATGCTACACCTCCTCACCAGCTTCTCCCCGACCACCTGCTCACCATCCATCCCCAGTCTCTCCCCCCAAATGCTCCCCTCATAACAACATCCACGACATGCTCCCCTCTCACAGCTTCTCCCCACATGCTCCCCTCCTCACCAGTTCTCCCCACATGCTCCTCCCCTTCAAGCTCCCGATCCTCCCTCCTACAGCGTCTCCCCTCACGCTCCCCTCCTCACCAGGTCTCCTCCACATGCTCCCCTCCTCACCAGCTTCTCCTCTCACATGCTCCCCCTCATCACCAGCTTCGCCCTCACATGCTCCCGCTCCTCACCAGCTTCTCCGACAGCTCACCCTCCTCACAGCTTCTCCCTCAACATGCTCCCCTCCTCACCAGTTCTCCCCACATGCTCACTCATCACCAGCTTCTCCACACATGCTCCCCTCTTCACCAGCTTCTCCCCACATGCTCCCCTCTTCACCAGCTTCTCCCCACATGCTCCCCTCCTCACAGCTTTCTCCACATGTCCCTCCTACAGCTTCTCCCAACATGCTTCCCTACTCACCAGTTCTCCCTCACATGCTCCCTCCTCACAGCTTCTCCCCACATGCTCCCCTCCTCACCAGCTTTCCCACGAATGCTCCCTCATCAACAAGCTTCTCCCTACAATGCTCCCTCACTACCAGCTTCTCCTCACATGTGCACTCCTCACCGCTTCTCCCCCACATCTCCCTCCTCACCAGCTTCTCACTCACATGCTCCCCTAACACCAGCTTCTCCCCCACATGCTGCCCTCCTCACCAGCTTCTCCCCCACATGCTCCCCTCATCACCAGCTTCTCCCTCACATGCTCCCCTCATCACCAGCTTCTCCTCCACATGCTGCCCTCCTCACCAGCTTCTCCCCCACATGCTCCCCTCCTCACCAGCTTCTCTATGAATTACATTTTAATGTCTTTTAATGTAACAAGCATTTTTGTTTCTATAGCAACCATTAAAAAAGTTATATCCCCTTCCTCTTCTGAAACAGGCTCTGGCACACCCCTTTTTGAGCCCTGCCCTCTCTCTAGCAGTGCACCAATTGTATCTAGTGACTGCTTGGTCACATGATCTTCCCCACAGAACTTTGCATCTCTGGTCCTGTTCTGCTGACAGCCATTTAGTGAACCCCCGAGCCGAATCTTTGCCAATCAATCACTGGAGAACAGATCAATCGGCAACTTAGTCAATTACTTATCACGGTGTGGATTGAATTGATCAACATATTAAAGGGGAAAGAAATAAAATAAAAAATAACAGCACCTTGGGCTGTTGCTTTAAATGCATTGTTCATATCAACGTACACTTTGCTTCCTTCAGACAATTTTGTGCTTGTAATGGGAACTTGGTGCTATCTTCCATGCCTGCTTATGTGAGGGAAATACCTTGAACTTGAGTTTTAGCACCTTCTTACTGCAGATCAGCAAACTCCATATGGGGATTAAGAAATAATTAGTAATATAATACTAGTATACTTAGCGGCAGTGTGTTACATCCCGTTCCTGACTTAAAGATGGACTCTTTATTGTTTCCATATAAATATACTTTATTTTGGTTTCTCCTTGCACCTTTTTCCCAAAACATCCCTGCGTCTTATAATCTCTCTGAATTTTGCGTTTCTACTATACCCCTATTAAGGGGACTAATATCCATGTGTGAGCCTTTTGCTGCCAGTGAATAACCCCTCTTGCATGCATAAATGATTATTAAACCCCAAAACTCAATGACTCAATTATCAGCTCTAACCTGCAATTTTTGAGATCCTTCAGCACAGCTCTTATATTAATCAACGTGGGGCTGGAAGTAGAGGTGTATGGGGGGCTGCAGCCACCCTTGAGATTTTAGCATTGGGGTGCTGAGCTTTCCAGCTGAAAAGGTCATCTACTGACCTGTTCTGGCTTGAAAAGGCTACTAAAGGTCAATAGCATGAGCCAACCAGCTGGACTTCGTGACACAGAAACATAGAGTTGGACGATAGGTAAGAACTACTCTGCCCACCTGTCCTGCCCACCAGTTCTGCCCACCTGGCCTGCCCGCTGTAAAACCTGAGACCCTATTTGATCCTTGACGTTTATATTTAGGATTCAGCCTTTTGTCTGTCCCAGAATTCCCTTACTAAATTAGCCTCTACCACCTCTGCTGGGCAGCTGTTCTCTGAATCCACCACCATTTCTGTGAACAAGTGCTTCCTCACATGTCGCCTGAGCCTCCCACCCTCCAGCTTCAGAGAATAACCTCATGTTCTAGTGACATGGGGGGTTTATGAGTTTTAGGGAACCCTGATAGACACGCGGACGCACTGAATAAAACGGCAGCCGTCTGGGTTACATGACATTTTTTTTACATAACGATCTAAGACAGGGGTTCTGAACTCCAGTCCTCAAGACCTGCCAACAGGTCCGGTTTTCAGGATATCCCTGCTTAAGCTCCGGTGGCTCAATCAGACCCTGCTTCTTCGACTGAGCCTTTGATTGAGCTGAAGCAGGGATATCTGGAAAACCTGACCTGTTGGGGGGTCTTGAGCACCGGCGTTGAAAACCCCTATACTAAGCTGTAAGGCTCTTTATGGCTGATTCAAGTAAATAGGCAATTGTGTACCCATGGTGACCTAAGCAAGGGAAATGTGAATTGTGGGTGTACGTCCAGTGATACAGTAAATACAGACAGCTCGATATGGCATGTCTGATTCCTCCAGGATATTGCACAATATCAAGTTCATATAAAGGAGATAAGTCCGCTCATCCCATATGTACATTATATAGTGAAGATGAATTTAAACAGGTGCTCAGAGGGAAAAAAGAACTATATTAACAGTGCTGATCCCAGAAGGATCAAAAAAGGTTCCCTCTATTAGTAGCACTCTATGTTGTAGTTCAATAGGCGGACTGCAGTGATCCAACAGATAATTACTGTGATTAGGTCTATTGACCTATAGGAACTGGGAAGATCAGGAAAAAACAATAACGTTTTATTCAAATATTGGTTAAAAAACACACATATATAACATTCATACATTAAAATAACCCCATGATGAAGTGGCTAAACATGCAGTCTATAAAAATAAGTATTCTTTTCCATTCATAGGTTCAGACTGCTGTCAAAGCGTCTATTTTAAATTGATCCAAATATCATACAAGTCAGCAGAATAGTAATAGCGTAATAAGCTATATACAGTGAAGATGTATCTCAGAATAGGACCAATCTAATCTATCAATACAGATAGTATGTCTAAATTCTTAGGTACTGTCCTCCCTGTATCGCATTTATAAGTATACTGGTATATAGCAGTATTATCTCAGTATAGTACCACATATAAGTACCAGATATGTGTACTAGATATCTGCTCTTAATGCATAAAGTACTCCTGTATAATAACCATAAATATGTCTGTATGTTCCATGATACAGTAAGTCCTTTGGTGGAAAAATAGTTCTTATAATACCATCTCATAAGTCGGGACAACCACCGTTACTAAATGCATATGTATACATGCTACAGGGTGGATTCCCTATGTGGATCTTATCAATATTCTCACATAAGGAAATCAGAGCACAAACGTCACAAAACAATGATAGATAGGACCACAGCGGGTCAACGGTAACACGGAGGGCTCCGTCACTGATAAAAGCATGACTCCTCCCCCTGAAGAAGCGTGTAGTCCACGCGAAACGATCGTCGGGACGTGTGACATCATCAGAAGTGGCGGCGTCTTTAGATTCAGGCAGCAGATAGACACCTCTACAGTCAGGCTTGTACGGAACATACAGACATATTTATGGTTAGAATACAGGAGTACTTTATGCATTAAGAGCAGATATCTAGTACCGCACCTGTCCCTGACCCCAAGAGCGCATCCTGTTGGGCCCCTGACATTCCACCAAATTACCACCTGGGCAAAACTGACCAGTCCGCACCCCTCCAGCTGTGACACAGCTGCAGCCCCTTACATAATCTAGCCCTCTCCCCAACGCATCACTCCATGGCCCCTCAGGCTGAGCGTCATAGTTCCCTTCCCCAATATGGCATGGGGCTTTCTTTGTATGTTCTCTCTCTTCTTTTGCTGTGTGGTGTGTGTGTGTGTGTGTGTGTGTGTGTGTGTGTGTGTGTGTGTGTGTGTGTGTGTGTGTGTGTGTGGTGTGTTGTGTGTGGGGTGTGTGTGTGTGTGTGTGTGTGTGTGTGTGTGTGTGTGTGTTAATATTGTTCTTGTGTTTGTCTCTTGTATTAAAGCGGAAATCCACTCCAAACATAGCAGGGGGTCTCCGGAGCCAGAGCCCCCTTGAGTTTCAGCTCTGGGCACCCCCAGGTGCAGGCCTCTGTAGGATGCGCCTGCGTCCGCTGCCCTCGGCTAGCAGGAATCCCATAGGGGCGGAGTTTCAAAGCTCCCACGCCCTGCGGACCAATAGGAAGCCGTGACGTCACCCGGTGTGGGTTCCTATTGGCCCGTGTGATACGGGGGCTTTAAACTTGCAGGAGATACCGGCGCCCACTACGGAGGTCTGTATCTCGGGAAGCAGGGGGTCCCCAAAGGTGACATTAATGGGGTTGAGCCTCGGAGAATGCAAATAAAAAAACCTCCTGCTTGGCTTGCACCTTGAAACTGAAAGGGACCGGTTACGCGGGCATGTTTGTGTATTTCTCTTTAAATGTCTTCACAATACTGGACAATACAATGTCTGTTTTCACCTCTAGTTTTTTTTTTGCTGCTGCTGCTGCTTTTTTAAGATGTGTCTTTTATTCCTAAAAAATGAGTCCAAAAACCTAAATGAATCTGGCTCCTGAGCCCCCTCTCACTTGATGATATTAGTAGACCTGACAGAACCTTATCTGAGAAGATGACATTTTTTTTTATAAGACTCTACATAGTCTCCATAGAAAACATCTCTGTGCTGCCTGGTGGAGTGGTGAAACGGAGAAAAAACAGCAGGAGATGCCATGTCAACCTTCTACTGCACGGGTGCTCAACTCCAGTCCTTAGGCCCCCTCTCCCTCCCTCCCCCCCCCCCCCACAGGTCAGGTTTTAAGGATGTCGCTGCTTCAGCACAGATGCCTCTGATTGAGCGCCCACTTGTGCTGAAGCATGGATATTCTGAAAACCTGACCTGTTGGAGGGGTTTGAGGACTGGAGTGGAGAGCCCCTGCTCCACTGCCATACAAAATAAAAAACAGCACAGAATATTGTTTAAATAAAGTTGGTAATCTGCTGTAGAGGGGATCTGCGAGTCTGCTCCTTCTCAGTGACTGCGGCGTTCTTTCCTGTCATGTCAGCCTGTCTTTATTAGTGTGTGTGTGTGTGTGTGTGTGTGTGTGTGTGTGTGTGTGTGTGTGTGTGTGTGTGTGTGTGTGTGTGTGTGTGTGTGTGTGTGTTCAGGATGTAGCTGTCTGTTAAACTATGTATCACGTCTGCCTCACTTATCTTCTCTTGAATCTCCTTTATTGGAAGATACAGCATCAGTTATCCCTCGGATCCTGACATCAGCCGTCTCCGTGGGATCCTAATCCCCCAAACATTACTCGTTTGGGAACTTGAAGGCGCGACAGTATCTTTTCGGTTTTGTCTGTGTCATTTTATTTCTGTAGCGCCAGCCATGTCCGCAGCGCTGTGCAACATCCCAATAGGAGGATAATAATGTACATTACACACAATGGGAATAAATGCAATAGGTAAATAACAACATAAGGCTAAAGGAGATCCTCGCCCCAAGAGCTTACAATTGTACTAAGGGGCTAATTCAGGGGGGGGGGGGCAACTCCATTCCTCAAGGACCACCAACAGGTCAGGTTTTCAGGAAATCTCAGCTTCAGCACAAGTGGCTCAATCAGTGACTTATTAGTGATGGAGGCAAGTGAAACTGATGGGCATTACCGTGGACACCCTCGGACAGGCACCACTGTGGTCGCCCTCCAACCTCCGAGGCTGCAGGTATGCTCTGCTTCCCCCCTGCCTTCTATTGTGGCCCTCCATCCCCCCCAGGGACATAACTGCCACCAGGCACATAACTATCCCCCCATGCACATGACTACCCCACAGGGCACTTAACTGCCCCCCCCCAGGCACATAACTACCCCCCCAAGGCATATAACTACCCCCACAGTACAATGAGAATGTACCATCAGTATCATATTCTCCCTTATAATGTAAAATACATCTGTAATTATAAATGCAGAATTTGTATTCATACTAATGCACAATATTCATTTTTAAAAGTTACTTGTGGGGGGCTGAGGGTTCGGCTAGGGCGCCCCACACCCTCTCACCGGCCCGGCACGCAATGTTATAACCAACATGCACCAACCCCACCCTTAGAACGCCCTTTTATCCCCACAATTATTCAGTTTGATGAAAATTGCAAGTGCCACCTATTTGACTACTTTTTAAAGCAACAGAACATGTATGGGGGGGGGGGGGTTAATAGGTAAGAAGCAGGGGGTCTCCGGAGATGGATCACATTCATTTCAGCTCCGTGGGACCTCCTGCACCCCGAGACACTTACCTCCATCGGGGTTGCCCTCTGCAGATTCAAAGCACCCGGTCACACGGGCCAATAGGAAAACACAAGGGATGGCGTCACGGCTTCCTATTGCCCGTGTGACGCGGACCCTCTAAATCCGCCATTTCTATAGCCCCACACAGCCCAGTCGGAGCTACTACCGGCACCCCCTATGGAGGTAAGTATCTCGAAGCAAGGGGTCCCCGGAGCTGAAATGAATACAGTGCAGCTCCAGAAACCCCTCTGCTCCAAACCTATAACTCTGAAAAAATACAAAATGATAAAGGGAAGCAGAGAAAGAAGAACCGCAGACCAGAGATGGCAGTGCAGGGCCCTGCTCGCTCCTGATGTAGAGGTTGCACGCACTGTTGCTTCAAGGGGTAAATCCTCTTGACAGGAGTTTTTGAGTAGCTGGTAATTATGACTTAAACCCAAGTTAGAAGAAAGTCTCGATGGCTAAAAGCACAGCTGCCTTCAGTACTGGGATAAATGCTTTGAGACTTGTGGCTAGCAGCCAGCGTTACATTGATCCAAATATCTGTCAAGCAATTCCCAAAAGCATGCAACAAATAAAAACATCACTTGTGAGCACATTCACATGTCTCAGGCAGGTCTGCACACCCTGCCTTTCCCCATTATCTCTTAGCATACAGTGCTTTCACTGCAGCCAGGGATTCTGGGAAATGACATGCAAATGAGCACACGGTGTTGTCACCTTTTGCTTCATTAAAGGCTTTATGTGCCGCCCCTCCTTTGTGACGCTAAACCAAATAATGGAGACCACACAATGTTGGAAGAAAAGGTCACAGCTTTATTTTAACATCCGCTGTTAAAATCCTACCAGCCTGGCCGCCCGCCAGCCAAGCATGCTCCATGCAAAATGGGGGGGGACATCCTTGCCCAGCGGCCAGCGATTGGCCGCGCTCCCTCCCCCCGCAGCATGCGAATGGGGGGGAGATCCTTGCCCAGTGGCCAGCAATTGGCCGCGCTCCCTCCCCCCGCCCAATGCATTGTAAAATGGAAGGGGGAGATCCTTATCAGCCAATGTTGGGCTGCATTCCCTCCCGTTAGCTCTGTGTCTCTCTCCCGAGGGCCCACTCTTTATACACTCTCCCCCCGCATGGGAGGGGACAAGCAGTCTTCCCCACTCCGAGGGGGAAGGGGGGGTGGGGGTTAGCCGACCCCCCCCAGCTCACGCCAATGAGGACGTCGCAGCCCTTAAGGAGCCTACGACCCCATCCTGGGGCCTCTGCCTCTTCAATGCATTTTAACACAGACTCCTATAAGGGTTGCCAGGAGTCCAGTATTCAACCGGACTGTCCTGTATTTGGGCACTGTCCAGTAAAAAATAGCACTTAATACTGGATATGTATGTGTATACCGGTATTTCCTCTCTGGGCGTGTATGTGCATACCGGTATTACGTCTCTGGGCGTGTATGTGTATACCGGTATTACCTCTCTGGGTGTGTATGTGTATACCGGTATTACCTCTCTGGGCGTGTATGTGTATACCGGTATTACCTCTCTGGGTGTGTATGTATATACAGGTATCATCTATGGGCGTGTATGTGCATACCGGTTAACGTTCTGGGCGGGTATGTGTATACCGGTTATTACCTCTCTGGGTGTGTATGGTGTATACCGGTATTACTCTCTGGGCCATGTATGTGTATAACGGTATTAACTCTTGGGCATGTATGTGTTATACCGGTATTACCTCTCTGGGGGTGTATGGTTATAACGGTATTACGTCTCTGGGCAGTATGGGTATACCCGGTATTACCTCTCTGGGCATGTATGTGTATACCGGTATTACCTCTCTGGGCATGTATGTGTATACCGGTATTTCCTCTCTGGGCGTGTATGTGTATACCGGTATTACGTCTCTGGGCATGTATGTGTATACCGGTATTACCTCTCTGGGCGTGTATGTGTATACCGGTATTACCTCTCTGGGCATGTATGTGTATACCGGTATTTCCTCTCTGGGCGTGTATGTGTATACCGGTATTACCTCTCTGGACATGTATGTGTATACCGGTATTACCTCTCTGGACATGTATGTGTATACCGGTATTACCTCTCTGGACATGTATGTGTGTATACCGGTTACCTCTCTGGACATAGTGACCTGACCGGCTTGGGGGGCCGCTGGATTTCCCAGAACAGTGAGAGAGCAGGGCTGTTGCTAGGGAGCTGGGCAGCTTCCTCCATCCTGATTGGCTGCATTACCCAGCATCAGCCAATCAGGATGGAGGTGTCAGGAGCCAGGGGTTGGGGCCAAGGAGAGGAGGAAACAGCATGGATCGGAGAGAGGTGTGTGTCTCGTGCCCGTCGCTCCTATTACCATTGTGTCCAGTATTTTTGGATAAGCCACCTGGCACCCCTAACCCCTTTAAGCTTATGCCTGGCGTTACACAGCTTTTCAGCACAGTCTGGGTTAAAAAATTAACTCAAAAGCATGCAAAGCTACAGCACCCATCACATTCTCCCATGTGTTTGCAGAGAATAAAAATAATCTGTTATAATAATCAAAAAGCAATGCACTAAGGTTCATTTTATCCCTATGAATCGCACGAGTGCAAGTTTGCTAGTTCTGACCTCAGTTACAGTAGCACAGTTAAACCTTCACTAGGGACAAGTCCTAAATTAAACCAATAGTATTTTAAAAAAGAGGATGGGTGTCCGGTTTCTACAAATTCTTATTTTATTCATCCAATAGTTAAACATTGAGCAGTATACAAAAGGTCACATTGAACCAGAGTCACACTGGGCAGAGCATCCACCGCAGATCCGCTGCTCTCTCTGGATGGAGAGAAATGAGAGGACGGGAAGGGAGGAGCATGACAGCCAAACCCTGGCCGCTGGATATCTTATTTACCAAAAATATATCTTAACTTCCCTATACCTACACCGAAAAATAACCTATACTGCTTTCTTCCAGATCTGACTCTCAAGCTGCTCATGGGAGACATCAAAATCCCCCCTAACCCAGAAGACAGGTAGGGAACACCTCCCCTCCAATGTATAACATTGCGGGAATGAGAGTACCTGGACATTGAGGAACTGCGGATCAGGTAAGATCCCAGGCGGGATTGCTGCTTTAGATATTGTGAAGTGGCGGCATCCAGACACTGGTTAAGGGTTTCAGGAAACTAATCATTCACATCTGGCTTTTTTTTCTAGATCCAACATTTTCACACAGACACACACACACACGTAACTATGTAACAAGGAGAAAAGTATAAATGTAATACAATAAATAAACTGGTATGTCAAAAACGAATTCTTATTAGTTCTTATTAGGAATTTGTTTCATTTTTGTTACATGGGGGCGGGGCTGGGGCGGGGCTAGGTGTCTAGTAGCTTTTTTGGTTTGGCGAGTAGCTTTTTGGGTAATTTATCAAGCCCTGTCCATTTTGCACAAAACCATCCAAAAATAGTGCAAGTTACATCACATCTTAGGAGTTAGACCAGGGATCTGGGAGAGACAGAGGGGATAGGGGAGAGAGGAGGAATGGGGGAGGGAGAAAGAAGGGATTGGGTGGTTGAGAATGGATTGAGGGGGGAGCGGTTGGGGGAGAAAGAAGGGATTGGTGGGAGAGAGAAGGGATTGGGGTGGGGAGAGGTTGTTGGAGAGAGAAGGGATTGGAGGGGAGAGGTTATGGGAGAGAGAAGGGATTAGGGGTGGAGAGACGGTATTGGTGGGGAGAGAGAAGGGATGGGTGGAGAGAGAGTGGGAAGGGGGAGAGAGATGATGAAGAGGGGGGGACAGAGATATCAGTGATTACATATTTCTAATAAGGAAAGCTCAAGAAAAATGTGTGTGCGTAGGTTATAGTGACTCTGCGCGTCAGTTAGGCCGCAGGCTGCTTTATTTAGTTGCTTCCGCTGCTCTGATGATGAAGGCGGATTGAAGAATTGTCCCCTAAGCTATTCTGAATACATCTCTTAGCAGCCATGTCATTCAATGACATGAGGAGTGGTCATCGTGATGTAATAGAAAGCGTTAGAGAGACGTTACACTTATTAGAATGACAGGTGAGTTGTCATTTCTCTCCAATTCACCAGCGGCAAATAAATCCACCCGGTTGGAGATGGTGTTAACCCCTTGACAAACACATTGAGCTTATGTACTAACATTTAATTTAAGAAATGTGTGCGTCTGTGTCCGTGCTTAAAAAGTAATTAAAATAAAAATAGAAACCATCAAAAAAGTCTGTTGTATGTATGAAGATTTCATATAACGCATAATTTGTTGTTTGATATGATTTTTGAAGCAGCCCTCATGTTGAATACCTTTAAATACAAGTTAATTGTTCCACTTTACATGACATAGTTATATAGTACAGGCATACCCCGCTTTAAGTACACTCACTTTAAGTACACTCGCGAGTAAGTACATATCGCCCAATAGGCAAACGGCAGCTCACGCATGCGCCTGTCATAACGTCCTGAACAGCAATACTGTCTCCCTACCTGTACCGAAGCTGTGTGCAAGCGGGGAGACTATAGAGCCTGTTACACATGCGTTATTTACAGTACATCAGTTATGCACGTATATGACGATTGCAGTACAGTACATGCATTGATAAGTGGGAAAAGGTCTTGCTTCACTTTAAGTACATTTTCGCTTTACATACATGCTCCGGTCCCATTGCGTATGTTAATGCGGGGTATGCCTGTAGTTGAGGTTAAAAAAAGACATGCGTCCATCAAGTCCAACCTATGCTAAATTTAGACAACAGATATTTTATCATATATCTATACTTACTTATTAATCCAGAGGAAGGCAAACAAAAAACCCCAGTGTCATATCATCCAATGATTTCTCATAGGGGGAAAAATAAATTCCTTCCTGACTCCAAGAATTGGCAATCGGATTAATCCCTTTATCAACATCCTTCCCATGTTTACTTATTTGGTATATCCCTGTATACCTTTTCTTTCTAAAAAGATGTCCAACCTTTTTTTGAACAAATCTATTGTATCTGCCATCAAATTGAAACAGAACAATGCGTGTAACTAGTATTAGTAAATATCAATTATTAGTGCTAGTTTTTTTTTACAGCCATACTGTTAAAATAATACATATTACGCCATATAATGAAACCCCCGTGCTGTGCCAAATATATTTTTGATTGGATACTTAGCAAAAAAAATTCAGATTTTACACTGTTGAACCTGGCGTGTGATTTTGACGCACTTAATTATGATTTGAATATGATTTTTTTTAAAATACATAAACAATAGTGTATGCTGCACACCACCATAAGAAAATCAATACATACAGTCCACCGGTGCTGCTTTTCAAGGAATACCTGTCAGAGTAATTCCAGGCATAACTCAGGAAAAAAGGGATCCAACGCTCTACGGATTTTGTATTAAAGCTAATTTATTTGTGCCACACAACGTTCGACCAAGATAGGTCTTTCTCAAGTGCCTAGGCCCTGAGAAAGACCCATCTAGGTCGAAAAGTTGTGTGGCACAAATAAATTAGCTTTAATACAAAACCCGCAGAGCGTTGGATCCTATTTTCCTTTTTTAAATAAATGACACATTTACATCTGTACATCAAGCACGGTTCTTTTCCGTTTACCGACAAATGAAAAAAAAATCAAAAGGAGAAATGTAAGCTTAGTACGCACGGCGCACACAAGCGCAATGGAAATCGGGACCATTTTGTGCCGTTTCATACATCCGGTAGAAAACTTGGTTAACACACGTCTTAAATCTGGTGTAGCTGCAGGTGAGAAACAGAGGAGAAAAGCTGTATGTATTTGCCAGCAAACACCGTCGTTGGTATGCAGACAGCACGTAACAAACGTCTTCCAATCCCGGCTACACCGCTTCACAGATGGCTGCCGCTTTTTCAATCCATTCGATGTGGCGAATTAGGGTTTGGATTTGCACTAACGCTACGGCTGGAGCTGCAGTAATTCATGCTTTCGGAATGCCTAAAGCGTGTTGTATGTTGTTTAGATGTTATCTGACAGGCTTATTACATCTGCAAGTCACGGTTACACAATCTTGTGTTGTTATAGTTTCAGGCAATCTAATGTTTCTTGGAGACAAGTGAAACTTAATCCTGGGAGGGCATCTTCTGCGACGTAACACATTCTAAAACCTCCTCACCGGCAACGGAAACTCCTTATACAGTATGTGGAGACGTCGTCTCCTAAGAAACGCTTCATTGTAATTGCTTATCGCTTGGCAGACACACACACACAACGTTTTTCAAAGGAAAGAATGTAGCTGTTTTTGCTTGAAATTGGACATCTATTAACTTCCCACCTGCTTAAGACAAGATTGGGGAGACTTGTGCCAGCTTCACAGAGGCTAGATTGCCAACTAACTCAAACAACACATTACAAACATCATGTTAAGTCTGCGTCATGTTACTGTAACTAAGAAAAACAGCTTTACAAAACAAATTTCAGAGGCATCCATAACACTTACACATTTACCCAGACGTTTTATATAAATAGTGCAAATGTTTTATAAGCCTACTTTGTAACTCATCATTGTCCACGAGCGATACGATGCTGGTGGTACCCTCTGGCCATTTATAGCTGCCCATCCTTAGTTCCAGTACTTGGTGTTCTTTAAATCCATTGCATAAATTCGCCAACATCCAGTGATACACATACAGAGACGCTAATACACACAAAGTATATACTGTATACAATTGCGATACACTAATACACTAATACACACACACACACAACAGCTCTGAGGATACATAGGGGCTTATTTTATTTTATATAAGGGGAATTTGGGCCAACAATGACCTCCTAGGGCCCTCTTCCCCAAGGCTGGGGTTTGTCAGTCTGTGATTGACCGGGGTTGTTGAAGGGAATATTAACTTCACCTGGAGTGCTCAAGGCAACTTGGTGACAGCAACTGATTGGCTGCAGTTTGATGAGCTGTTGGAGCAGAGGGGGTATAAATACAAGGTCTTTAATGGGATACCTACCTTTGTTCCTAAAAAAGCAGACACATAGCTCCCAGAGGAGAGCAGACATAGGTCCCCGAGGAGAGCAGACATAGCTCCCCGAGGAGAGCAGACATAGGTCCCCGAGGAGAGCAGACATAGCTCCCCGAGGAGAGCAGACATAGCTCCCCGAGGAGAGCAGACACATAGCTCCCTGAGGAGAGCAGACACATAGCTCCCTGAGGAGAGCAGACACATAGCTGCCCACCCACCCTGCTTGGAAAATTGTATGTAAAAAAATGTGTGTGTGTCTGTGTGTGTGTCTGTGTGTGTGTATGTGTGTGTGTGTGTTTATAAAAAAAACTACATTGAAAATAAGTTATACAAAATGTGTCCCAGCAGGCTTGGGAACCTTGCAAGGGGTCTGGGTATGGAGCAAAAGGTGGATTGGTCCCCAATTTTGGGGAATGTGGGAGGTGGCATGGGAGTATGGCATTGAGGCAGCTTTATGCTAGTCGCCTCCAGAGGTTTGTCTATGGTCCAAGGTTACATTAACCCCCTCCTGGTTTAAAGCAAGAGGGTGGGAGGGGAGTTGGTGTCCTCAGGACTGGGAAGGCTCAGGTGTTGGTTATGTATATATTTATATTATTATGGTAGTACAATAATAAAAAGGTTTTGAAGGAGAGAAAATGGGCCTCGCCTGGTCATGGCCCAATCAGCCGCTTTGGTGGACATAGAATGACCCCAATAGTCTAAATACAGACAAACATACATAGTATCCAATGTTAACATACAGTACAATCTATATACATCCGTAAACACACAGCTACAAACATATACACACATTCAAATGAAACCTATACATTTCCAAAATGATTGTTGTCTCATTGATGGGAAATGAAGGTAATTAGGACACTAACACGTTTCTCCCTGTAGCCTTCACTTGTTATAACATCGATCTTGCACTTTTACTGCCAGACGGGACCTGCAACGCATTGCAAAGCAAGATGCTCGTGTTTAAAGCAGTGGGAACCCGCAACCAATGCTTACTGGCTGTAACCACTAATTAGACTTCAACTCCTTTTTATATTGGTCCATATACAGGGGTAAGTAGGGAACCGTTGTGACTATTTATCAAGCTCTTTCCAAGATATGTCTGACAAGACCCAACCACAGTTCCCACATAAACATAGGTACCACTGTAGTTTCCCTACTCGTGCTGGATGGAGGTACTTCCAAACCGTTTCAATGGAAGTCCCTTAACCCAACGCAGCTTAGCACACACACAAACGTACAGCGGGTCTTACAGAACACAGACATGTGTAGTGCAGTGGTGCTCAACTCCAGTCCTCAAGAGCCCCCGTCCTGTGCTGAAGCAGGGACTGATTGAGCCACCTGTGCTGAAGCTGGGACTGACTGAGCCACCTATGCTGAAACTGGGAGATCCTTAAAAACCTGACCTGTTGGGTGGTCTTGAGGACCGGAGGTCTGCACCCCTGGTATAGATCTCACCCTCTACAGGAAGGAATACGTGCTCGCTATAGAGTTGAGATAAAAAAAAGAAAGAAAATGCAGCAAGGAATCCGCACACGTGCCATCTGTTCAATTTCGGTTTACACAAAATCCCCTTACAGCTGTGTGTGGAGCACCGCCCCAAACGCTCCTAAAAATGAGAGCTCCCAAAAGGGAGTCTCAAACAAACGAAAACAAACGGCAAAAGTATACACAAAATAAAATAAAATGATAAAATTCAAGTGATAAAAATCAATTTAATAAGAGGTCAAAAGGCCATACACGATTCAAAATACAATCAGATAAAAGGCGTCACAGCCCCTCTTCAAAACGGTATACAATCCCTCCTTATAATACATACACATACATACACAGCAAACATACATGCACAGACTAAATAGTCTTAAGTTCAGTCAAACTGGCAAATAAACACCTATACAGTGTTATTACAGCGACTAAACGAGATGGCGCTGAGGGGAGCAGGTGCTCACCACGAGTGAGCCAGCGGGTACCCGCTCGCTGGCGCTGATGATCAGTGCGGGTTGCACCAGCATTCGGCGATCACTTCTGCACTCGAACTCCCCGGATTCCCTGATACTCAGCGCCAGCGAACGGGTACTCGCTGGCTCTCTCGTGGTCAGCACCTGCTCCCCTCAGCGCGCTCCCGTTTAGTCGCTGTATTAACACTGTATATAGGTGTTTATTTGCCTGTTTGACTGAATGTAAGACTATTTAGTCTGTGCATTTATCTTAGCGTTGAGTTAAAGCCTTGACTCAGTGGGGAGGAGCTGCAAATTGTTTTAACAAAAAACATGTTGCACTGGGGTATATTCTCTTTTCTTTCACAACAAACTGCGCACGTTTTTTAGTATATAAATGGGGAACTGGCAAGAATTTTTTTTCCTTATTTTCTGTTTTTCCATCATTTTCTTTTTTTTTTTGACAAATTCCAAAACTGATCGAGTTTCGGCAAAACCAAAACCCTGAAAGTGTTCATGGCTTCTTCAGGCCCCCAATGCTGAGCTTCCTCCGTTTTACCCTCCGACCTCATACAGCCGACTGCTGATTGGCTCGCAAAGTGGGCGGAGCCCAATTATAAGGCGAGTATGTACTTTTCAACTTAACTTTATTGAAAAAAAACGTGAACTTATAATTAGGAAAAAAACAGTAATGTGATTAATACGGAGATATTTTTGCTGTAATATATCTTAATACCCAGCCCTTATTTTTCCTGTTTAGAATTAGTTTTGCTCTGTTGTATTGATTGTTCTGCTGGCGCGCGGCCACTACCCCTTTGGGTTATTACTATGTCCCAATGAACATGTTGGCACAGAAGAAATTCATAGGTGTTCCTTTGAACGTGGGTTGTTCACATTGGATACGGACTGTAACCCCCACGGTGAGCAGATTCACACTTTTTGCCACCCATTAACTGTTCCGCGCTCAGCATCATCTCCAGTAATTTAATATCACGTGTATCTTTCTTGGTGTACAGTCATAAATCCGCTGGATCCATTCCAACATTCTGCCAGCACCAGATGCACCCGCTCCAAAATGCTCCTTCAATTGGTTCTAACTTGTTTGAAAAATAGCAAAGCATTGAATAAACAAAGTGAAATTGTACAGCCCCTCTGATGGATACGCATGTGCTTAACGTGTGAGAAGAAGTCAGCTCTTTAACCCGGAGCTCAGCATAAAACAAGACTGAGACTTGTCCGGAGAGATTATATGTTTCTCGGTAATGCTTTGGGAAGGGAGATCTCTCTTTTTTCAACTGCATTCCTTTGTCAGGTTCCTTTCTTTGGAGAGGATCTCGGCATATTGTGTCTGACAGCCACCCCCCCCCCCCCCCTCATATCCCCAGGCCCTTCGTGTAGACAAATGCCAGAACAGAAAAAAACAATACAGAGAAGTCCGCAAGGCAAATACATAAGCAAACGAAAACAAATATATATACATGTATGTAAATAGATATACACTGTATATAGGAATATGGCTTACCATTGTGTGTGTGTATATATATATATATACACACACACATGTAGAGGTATCAGTACCGTGTTAGCCGAGCTTCAATAATCAAAAAATAAATAGACGATACCGTTCTGTGGCTAACGAAATGCTTTTATTTGCGCGAGCTTTCGAGATACACTGATCAGGGTACCAGCGACAGGGAACCTTTGGTGGTCACATATAACCCACACCTAGGAGCCCTACGCAAGATCGCCAGGAAACTACAACCCATCCTCCAGGAAGATACAAGACTGCAACAGGTCTTCCCTGAAGCACCCTTATTATCATACGTCTCAAGAATATTATGGTGAGGAGTAAAGTATTCAGCAGTACAACTGAATGCGGGACAAAACCATGCCAGGACCCAAGATGCAAAACCTGCGCAATGCTACACAGCGGACACAATACAAATACCACACAGGAATCGGGAATACAAAACCAGAGGAAGGTTCACCTGTTCCTCCAGCAATGTCGTGTACCTCATCATGTGCATGAAATGCCCAGGGGGCTGCTATTACATAGGTGAGACAGGGCAGGGGCTAAACAAGAGAATGAACCTGCACCGCCACAGCATCATGCGCGGAACAAGAGACAGTCCTGTCGGCGAACATTTCTCTGACTCTGGCCATAAGATGAACGATCTGAGGGTTGCCATACTCAAAGGTAATCTTAAAACACCGAAAGAGAGACGGTTGCATGAATACAAATTTATGCAACCTGTTCGGGTACACGTTATTGCGTGCCCAAACAGAGATCGAAATTTTATGAGTCATTACTGACACAAGTGAACTCTCTTCCCATGACGCTATAGGCCATGTCTGTACTGTACATACGGTGGCTATATGTATGCACACACAGCTGTCTCTTACACTACTAATACTCCTTGTTTTTCCATCCCTATACACCTATAGGAACCATAGTACCACACACACTTTTAGTTGTGCTACAATCTCTCACATTTCCACACCTACCCACCCCATTTATATCCATCCCACTCCACACACACCTTTTGTAAAGCACTGTATATACTGTGGGCTCTCCATTCATTTCTATTCACACAGGTACACACACATACTCTTACATCACTTGCTTCAGGAACCTTTTGACACCTCTACCATAAAACACTCCACACCGGGGGAAGGACAGCACAGATAACATTCCAAGAGACACTGTTTTTAAGTATAACCTTTTTAAGTATACTTTTGCTTGCTTCATTCATTGTAACATCGCCGGAAGAAGAGATCAGTTGTATCTCGAAAGCTCGCACAAATAAAACATTTCGTTAGCCACAGAACAGTATCATCTATTTATTTTTTGATTATTGGAAGCTCGGCTAACACGGTACTGATACCTCGCTCTCTCATTCTCTCTATACAGTTCTATATATATCTATATATATATATATATATATATATAATATATATATATATTTATATATATATATATATTATATATATCTATATACATCACAGTGTTCGACAATCACCCCAAAAATCACCATCGCCCCCAGCCAAAAAATCTACTCGCCACCTAGTCGCCCCCCCCACCGCCCCTCGTCCCACGCCCCGAACCCCCCCCCCCCCCGCTTTTATAATATTATAAATACATTTAATAAATTCCTAGTCAGAACAACATTCGTTTTTTGACAAATGTATTTATTACATTATACTACAATTAGTCCTTGTTACGTGTGTGTGTGTGTGGTGTGTGTGTGTGTGTTGTGTGGTGTGTGTGTGTGTGTGTGTGTGGTGTGTGTGTGTGGTGTGTGTGTGTGTGTGTGTGTGTGTGTGTGAGTGTGTGTGGTGTGTCTGTCGTCTAGTAAGCCGTGATGACTAGTTTCCTGACCCCTTAACCAGTGTCTGGACGTCCCCACTCTCACATTCTAAAGCAGCAATCCCCCTGGGATCTTACCTGATCCGCAGTCCCATCAATGTCCAGGTACCTCATTCCCTCCGCAATGTTATACATTGGAGGGGACGTGTTCCCTACCTGTCTTTTGGGTTAGGTGGGGTTCCGATGTCTTCCGTTGTGAAGCTTGAGTCAGATCTGGAAGAAAGCAGTATAAGTTATTTTGGGGTGTACATAGGACAGTTAAGATATATATGTGGGTAATAAATATCCCGATACAGAGATGGAGGAGAGGAAATGAGGAGAGTAGGTAAGAGAGGGAGGTCTTCTTATCTTTTTCTCTGTCCCGCCTCCTCTTTTCTTTCTCTCCCTTCCTCTCTTTCTCTCTCTTTCTCTCGTCTGCCGACATACTCTTCCTCCTCTCTCGCCCTTCTCTCCTCTTCTCTCGCTCCTCTCTCCCCCCGCACAGCGTAGTTCTCGCGACCCTCTCCCTTCTCTTTCGCGCGCCCCCTTACCCCCTTTCGACTCGCCTTTCCCCCTCTTTTTTTGCTCTCCCCCTCCATCTCTTTTTTCCCAGATCTCCCCTCCTCTACCTTCTTCATCCCCTCCCGGCTACTCTCTTTTTCTCCGCCTTTTTCTCGCCGCTCCTCTTTTCTGACCCCCCCCCGCTAAGTCGTCCTACGCCGGCATTATTTTCTCCTGCAGGCACCTCGAGGTCCCGACACCCCGCATCCTCCACCCCCCTCCTCCAGGCCACACTCCCTACCATCAACGATAACACGCTTCCCCCAATCGCCGATTCCCCTTATGTACTACCAGTTTCTTCATCCAACACGCCCAGTCCCCTAGATCTTGATCTCTCACCACACCCTGTCACTACCCCCGTCCCCCACCTCCCAAAGTTAAACACTCACCCTCGACCAACGGATCCGAAATCCATCAGAGTATCCGGAAACACTGAACGCAGTGATAAATAAGGCTGCATTAATGCAGGAAGATCAGCTGGTCAGAGCCAACTTGCCTCATCCCCCCAGGTTTTCTCATAGTAGACTGGATCGGATATGGGGACGTCTTCAAGGCACCCATTCGAATCTCTAGATTATGAAAGAAGAAATTACGCTCCTGTTTTACTCTCCCACTGCGTCTCCTGCTTTTCGCTTAGAAGACCGCACAGTCAAAAATGCCTTGTGGTTCCCACCTATATACATATGTATTTATTTATGACCAGATTTATGTTATTAATCCCACTATATAATTAAAACCATATCTATTATTTCTCCTATTAAATTTATACCATATATATTTTATACATGATATATTATATTGAATATATTTTATACTTTTTTACCATATATATTTGTACTTTTTTATACCATATATATTATGTTGATACCATATATATTTATATCCGGGATATAGTCATTTTATAGGACGCTTATTTTCGCCTGACATCCGGGTCCTATATATCATTTTTCGTATACCCTGTTTTTTTATTTTTTCCTAGCTTTCTTTATTTTGCTCCGCTCCCGCTACCAAAAGCAAACATACTACTCCTCGCCTTTCTCCTGGCTTCCTCATCGATCCCGACCAACACCACAGTCCCTTATTATGTCTTCTAGTGATTATCCCTCTTTTTTTTTTTGCCCCCTCCCCTCTCTCTTTTTTCCCTTCTCTTTCCCTGACTTGAACCGGGGAAGCTGTGATTAAACTGACCGGGGCAGGGATGAGTGACGACCGTGGACAGGGGGTGACTGACGCGACCCGGGCTAGGTGACTGACTCTGACGGAGACCGGGGCAGGGTGACTGACTTGAACCGGGGCAGGGTTACGACTGACCTCGGAGGCAGGGGTGACTGACGACCGGGGCCGGGTTGTCTGACTTGCCAAAGACGTGTGCAGTTTACTTAGTTTTGGGGGGTGACAAGAGAAAAGGTGAGGGAAGAGGAGTGTCAAGATATTTTGCTTTTTCCGCAATGGAGTGGTCGCCCAGGGACGAGGGTGGCTGGTGTCCAGCACATACTACTCCCATAATACACAACCAGACACATCTACACACACACACACACACACAACCAACCAACACCACACACAACCGTGCCCACTCAACCAAATATAAAGGACCCCAGCCGAGCAAGGCCCCCAGCCGGACCCTCGGAGGCTGCGAGAACCCCCCACCGCTAGGTGGGATCCTAAGCCCGGCCCCCGAAGAGAGAAAGAAAGGAGGCCCTAGGATGCAGGCCCCGGGAAAAGGGGAAAAGGCATACGCCTTGGGACGGGGCGGCAGTGCACGGGACGTGTGGAGGTCTAAAACGGGGTACGGAGCGCGAGTGCGTCTGTGCCTGACCGCACGTAACCGGGACCACATGTGCCCCCGCAGCGACGCTCAACCGCAAGGACCCCTGCACGGCACTTGGGGTCAACCACGACGCGCACGCCGCCACAGGGCCACGCCTGCATGCCGAACACCGAGAAGAGGGTGGGGGGAACGAAGGAGATGAGGGGTGGGACAGGGGGGAAGGAAAACCCGCCAGATAACGTGAGTGAGAGAAAGGGTGGGTAATGGGAGGGAGTGCGGAGACCCACCTCCCTGTAGACTCAGCCCGCAGAGACCGCGCAGGAGATGGGGGGGTGGAAAAGCGGCAAGCAGCAGCGGGGTGACCGCCTCGGAGGGCTGGAAGGGGCTCGCGTTTGAGGAGGGGGGGCGGAGCCTGGTGAGTAGCGACACAGGAAAGCGGGGGGATCGGTAATTGGGCAGCGTGGGAGACGGGCCAAGGAGGTGATGGACTGACGCCGAAGGATCAAAAGGGCGTGAGAGAAAGCTCAAACAGCAGGGGCAGGGCACGGTGGAGAAGCTCGCTCGGCTATGCTCTCACCGCCGCAACCGAACTTGTAGCTCACGACCCCATTGCTCCCAGGGGCGCCGTCGAACTCCTAGGTACGCTTAGGGGGATAAGTGTGGAAGGCCAACTGGTAGGGCCGTCCCCCGTACTCGGCACCAGGGGGCGCCCATCGAGTCCCGCCCTCTATCGGTCAGCGGGCTGGCGGCGGCGCCCTTCTCCCAAGGGCGCGCCCGGTGCATGATATCCCCGCGCTCTGCGCTCAATTAAAGGGGGCCTGCGCACATTCCTTCCCCCGCTCTAGTTTGCGTCCTCCTGAGCCCCCCACAGTACCCCTCGCAATTCTTTACTGCCACAGCCCCGCCCGGGGCAGCAACACGGTTCAAAGGAAAAGGAGGAGGGTATATAGCCGGCCCCCTTTCCCCCCGTCTCTGCCGCCCCCCCTCTCTTCCCATCTATCTGGCCGCCGACTCGCCTATTGACCCACCCTTCCAATTGGCCGCCGGGGAGGAAGTACAAACCCCCTCAACATCTATACACAACAACACACACTCCACATATACACACATCACACACACACCCACTCTCCCACTACAACCCCACAACACACAATAACCCAACTCACATCCAAACATATATACGCACACACACACTCCCACATATATACAACACCCAAAGAGTGGCACCACCCACAGATCCACTCCCACATATACACCCACACACCACCACTCCCATCATATCTCCAAACTCACCCGTCCCACCAGACACCCATATTCACACTGCACAAGCAAACCCCTGTACCACACCCCCCACACACACACCCTATTCGATACCCACCCCCCAGGGCCGCACCACACCCCACGCCGCTCCCTATCATCTCCCCACAACACAACTCACCCCATGCATACACCCACCACAAACAGCACACACGCATACACCACACACCCACAACATGCATAAACACAACACACACATCAACGACAGTGTAAGAGACGTCCAGAGCTGGATACTACACCACCATTGCGCGCCGCTATCCACCCCCCCCCCGCCGCCCCCCCCCCCACCCCCCCAGGCCCCCCCCCCCCACCCCAACCCCCCTGTACCATCTCAGCCCGGATAATCCCCGAGACAGGCAAGGGAGGGAAACCCCCCACTGCAAATCTCCTGCCACCGCGCGGATTCGGGACAGGCGAGAAGGTGGGGGGGGACCCCCACTGCAATCTCCTGCCCGCGCGGGGATCGGCTGGAAGCCAGGTAAGCGGGACAGGTTGAGAAGGGGGACACCCCCACTGCAAACTCCTGCCCGGCACGGAACGCGGGGACGGTCGAGAAGGGTGACAAACCCCACTGCAATCCTCCTGCCCCGCGCGGGAACGGGACACGGCGAGAAGGGGGGAACACCCCCCACTGCAATCAGTAGGAACCAGTTAAGCGGGGACAGGGCGAGAAGGTGACACACCTGCCTCCGCGGGGAGTAAGGGGGCTTGCGGGAAGGAGTAAGGGGGCTTTGCAGAAGGAGCAGAGGGCAGCAAGACGAGGATTGGAGAGTACTTACTCTCCAACAGACCTCCGGCCGAAAAATGGGCCTCGTTGGGGGCGGCTCATATAGAGGCTGGCCGCGCGCCCCACAAGCCTGGGACGCGCACCATCAGCTGTCAGGTAAGGGGATTTTTTTTTTTTCTTCAGCGCGAGCAGGGGGGAAATTCAGCGCAGCGCGGGGAATTTAAAAAACCAAACCACGTGCGCTGGCCAATATTTACGTCGCCCGGGGGTTAAATCACCCGATCCTGGCGTGTAAATGTATAGGATTGTCGACACGGTATATATATAATAAAACCAACAAAAGTCTGTGAAATCATCACATGGGTGAAGAAAATAAAATGTCAGTGGACCAGATATAGCGCAAGAATTTTACCATCGTGGGACAAATATGGAACTCGACTGGATTCCAAGAGAGAGTAAAAGACCAAGACGACGACCAAAGTAAGATGGGAGATGAAATTAGAAAATGCGTTGGAGCGACGTGGAGAAGGAGAGGCTGTAACTGTAGTATCTGGAGATCATTGGAGAGGCTCATCAAGCAATGGATGAACGAGAGAGAGAGAGGAAGAGAAGAGAGAGAGAGAGAGAGAGAGAGGAGGAGAGAGATGAGAAGGAGAGTGTTCACTTCCAGCTGGCCACACACTTGTGTACATAGGATCCAGATGCTGATCTCATAGAATATTATATATTATATATATGTATATCTCACATGTTGTATTGGGGGGCACCTCACACCAATACCAATCTCCTGGGTGCTTCTACTGCTGGAATGATTTATAAAAATTGTAGTATTGTACAAGACACGACTCAGGACTTCTTATAGTGAAAAATAACTTAGACTTTTATCAAGATATATTTATCATTACAACACACAACATAATATATCGCTCACTAATATAAGTAATGGTTAATTATAGTGTATATATTTTGCCTAAAGTATCAAGATTGATTCCCAGGTGCTACCTATGTGCTGAATTAAAATGTATTTCAAAAATAGAGGAGGTTTTTGTTTTGAACCTATCTCTAGCAAGAACACATTGAGGTGCACACCTAGGCTGTTAAAACTTAACATTTATTTATGCCATATTAATATAAGATTTACACATGCAATAATACATTTGTAATCAAAATATATTGTGTGTATTGTGTTCTTTAAAACTCTGTCTTACAGGAGGGTGCGATGGAAAAACACTCTGTGTTATAAATACATACTCATCAGGGGTTAAATTGGTCATGTGATATTTTATATATAACAATCCCACGACGATGGGAAAAATGTATTGAGCTGCAAACTGATGTAGGTAGGCTGAATAAAGTAACTACCAAAGGAGTCAACAACTGGTTCTGATGCAGCAATAAGAGCAATTGTTGTCAGTCAATGGTATGGCATGTCACCTTAAATGTTTGCCAGGATTGAGGGGATTTACAGTGTAAGTATAAATTAGTAGTTAGCAACACAGCATACCTAAGTACTCACCATAGATTGCACTAATATGCGAATACACCCAAGTTGTAATTCTTAAACTTCTTCCATATTAAAATAAACTGTTAACTTAAATTCACAACCACTTGGTAATAATGAATTACCATACTCGTGGATGGAATAAACAGTACCCTATAGTGAGTGTATTCACACAGCAAAAAGGGCAGAGGTTCCAAAATGGACCCCGGCGCCTCATAATGGCCGCCGGGCCCCCAGTGTTTGCAGGATTGGCCGCCTTCCTCCCCTCCCCACCGCCCACATAGGCGGCGAGGAGTTGCGCGCGCAGGCAAGGGAGGGGGGAGGGGGGGGTGGAGGAGGGCGGGTTCTCTTTAAACCCGTCGCTGGTTAAGGAGGCTTCCATTAATCCTGTTTTTTCCACCCATCCCATTAAATGTTGTTTTGTGCCTAACCATTTCTTATGAATCTGTAGCAGATCCATCGTTACAGCATTGGCGGAACTGTCAGCCAGTCATCGTAGGACACACCGTAAATACCCGAAATGGGCTCCACCGATGCAGATGGGCCCCACAGGTAACGGTGAAGATCGTGCGGCTGGAGGGGCGCCAACGCAGGCGGTCGGAGTCCTGTACCCTGGCAACCAATCTTAGGTAGCTGGGCTCTATCCTATGCGGGACCCATACGGCCATGAAAAGGGGTACCTAGGGTGAACGGATGACGGGCCGTGGTAAGGGCGGAGTGTCCTCCAACAGCGGAGAGTGTGATCTCCCGGTTGACGGTAGAATCGGGGCGGGCGAGGAGGGCTCCCTCCCGCCGGAAGATACCGAGAATAGGGACACAAAGGACTAAGTTTATGGCTGACAGTTATTTGATAGTATTGTTAAACCAATAAAGCTGTGACCATTTTTACTTACCACAAAAAACTGTGTTGTCTAAGTTTGTATGGTGGGGTAGGCAAACACGCGGTAGGCCCTCTCAGGCCGTTATAGGTGGTGGGAGGTAAGTGGACTGATTCTGTCTGCTGACCCACTATTACACCAGCTGTTTATGAAAATTCACCATCTAATCAAGGTAGGAATTCTCTAAGTTACCACTCAAATAGTATATATTATACTGGTATTACATATCCAATAACATTTGATATACCACCAGTGCAGCATCATTATAGTCCAAAATTAATAATGTAACAATATTTGAGCACTTGAACGATCGTGCACCTCGGCGGTGCTCAATATTAATATATTGCAAGTTAATATATCCAGTGGTTGCAACTTTATATCCAAATGTAGGCAATGTTTAGCATTGCAGCGATCGTGCAACTCAGCGGTGCTCAATATCAGCGAATACAACTTTCGCACAGTGGCAGCTTCGTACACAAGAGGTGGCACTCCCTGAGATAAGCCACTATGTCTTTACGTCCTAGCGTCTTTCGTCCGTTTCAGGAGGGAAACGCGTTACACGTTATCTCAGGAGGAGTGCCAGCCTCTGTGTACCGAAGCTGCCACTGCTGGAAAGTTGTATTCGCTGATATTGAGCACCGCTGAGTGCACGATCGCTGCAAATGCCTAAACATTGCTACATTTGGATACTATAAGCTTGCAACACTTGGATATTATTAACTTGCAATATATTAATATTGAGCACCGCCGAGTGCACGATCGTTTCAAGTGCTCAAATATTGTTACATTTATTAAATTTGGTACTATAATGATGCTGCAACTGTTGGTTATATCAAATGTTATTGGATATGTAATACCAGTATAATACTATACTATTTGAGTGGTTAACTTTAGAGAATTCCTTACTTTGATTAGATGGTGGAATTTTATCAAACAGCTGGTGTAATAGTGGGTCAGCAGCACAGAATCAGTCCACTTACCTCCCACCACCTATAACGGCCTAGAGGGCCTACCGCGTGGTTTGCCTACCCCACCATACAAACTTAGACAACACAGTTTTTTGTGGAAGTAAAAATGGTCACAGCTTTATTGTTTAACAATACTATCAAATAACTGTCAGCCATAAACTTAGTCCTTTGTCGTCCCTATTCTCGGTATCTTCAGCCATAAACTTAGTCCTTTGTCGTCCCTATTCTCGGTATCTTCTGGCGGGAGGAGCCCTCCTCCACCCGCCCTAATCTACCGTCAACCGGGAGACACACTCTCCTCCGTGATGGACACTCTCGCCCTTTACTCACGGCCCCGTCATCCGTTCACCCTAGGTCCCCCTTTTCATGGCCGTCTGGGCCTACCCGCATAGGATAGAGCCCAGCTACCTAAGATTGGTGCCAGGGGTACAGCGACTGACCGACCACCTGCGTCGGCGCCTCCAGCCCGCACGATCTTTTCAGTGGGACCGTTACCTGGCGGCCCATCCGCATCAGGTGGAGCCCCATTTCGGGTATTTACGGTGTCACTACGATGACTGGCCCGACAGTTCCGCCAACGCTGTAACGATGGATCTGCTAACAGATTCATAAGAAATGGTTAGGCACAACACAACATTCTAATGGGATGGGTGGGTGGGAAAAACAGGATTAATGGAAGCTCCTTACCCGCGACGGGTTTAAAGAGAACCCGCCCAACTCCCCCTCCCCCCCTCCCCTTGCTGCGCGCGCAACTCCACGCCGCCTCGTGGTGCGGGGGAGGGGAGGAGGCGGCCAATCCCTGCAAACACTGGAGGGCCCGGCGGCCATTATGAGGGCGCCGGGTCCATTTTGGAACCTCTGCCCTTCTTTGCTTTGTGTAATACACTCACTATAGGGTACTGTTTATTCCATCCACTAGTATTGGTAATTCATTTATTCCAAGTGGTTGTGAATTTAAGTTAACAGTTTATTTTAATAGTGAAGAAAGTTTAAGAATGACAACTTGGGTGTATTCGCATATTAGTGCAATCTATGGTGAGTACTTAGGTATGCTGTGTGCTGACTAATCCTCTACTTACCACTGTATAGCACCTCAATCCTGGTAAACATTTAAGGTGACATGCCATACCATTGACTGACAACAATTGCCTTATTGCTGCATCAGAACCAGTGTTGACTCCTTTGTGAGTTACTTTATATCAGCCTACCTACATCAGTTTGCAGCTCAATACATTTTTCCCATCGTCGTGGGATTGTTATATATAAAATATCACATGACCAATTTAACCCCTGATGGGTATGTATTTATAACACAGAGTGTTTCCATCGCACCCTCCTGTAAGACAGAGTTTTTAAAGAACACAATACACACAATATATTTTGATTACAAATTTATTCTTGCATGTGTAAATCTTATACTAATTATGGCATAAATAAATGTTAAGTTTTAACAGCCTAGGTGTGCACCATCAATGTGCTTCTTGCTAGAGATAGGTTTCCAACATAAACCTCTCTCTATTTTTGAAAATATATTTACAGGTATCATTATCTTCAGCCCATATCGATCCATTGCTGGTTGAAGGCCTACCCTATGCAATTACCCTATTGCAGTGAGAAGAGTGATATGAGGACAGAGTACCAGGGTAATGACATGGAGGGACAAGACAGTGACATGGAGAGGGCCAACGGGGGAAGAGTATCCCTACCTCCCCCAGTCTCCCTATCTCCTTCTGTAGGGTTAACTGCAGCTTCCTTGCATCCTGTGTTGTACTGGCCCACCTCCTCTGCTGATTGGATCCCAGTGTCAGAGGAGGTGGGGTCAACATCATACAGGAAGAATTAGACAGAGCTGCAGTAACCTCTGAGTCCCCTACTGCTGAACCAGAGGCGGTAAAGAGCCACAGAGGGAGGAGTCATTTTGGGGGAAGTATTTGAAGGGGATTGTCCCTATTTTCCTTCAACGTCTGATCCTGCCCTCTAAGCCACAGGGGCATCAGACAGTCAGGAGTGAGAGGGGGGATCAGAATCCAAATGTGGGGCAGAAATGTGCTATGGTTGGTTTCAGTCCCAGATTGGGATTCTAGATACGAATTTGCGGTCCAGAGTAATCGAAACCGCGAGTGTCTCGGACAGTTAACTTTGGGAAATACGGACTCCCCAAGTTCAGGGCTTTTGGATCTTCAACACGTGAATGTGCCCAAAATCTACAACAAATCTGCTTTTCAGGGTCATGGGGCTGTAGTTAAAGAACTGCTACTTCATAAAACACCTTTCAGCATAAGAAGCATATGGCCTACTAAGGACCATTCAAGTAAACGGCCTGTAAGTAAGTCTTATGGCGAAGGATGCCTTGGTAAATATGGGCCTTAATCTCTTTAGATGCTTTGAGCTTGTTTTTAGTTTGAAAGATTTGAACTATACTAGTTTCAATATCCTGAGAAAATGGATTCAGGACATGTGCAAACAAGTAGGTATACAATATTTTCTGCTGATTCCCATGGACATAACAGGGGGAAGGCGGGTAGGCTAGAGAGGTACAGCACAGCAGCAGGTGTGGCTGTGATGAGCTTGCCAGAACACCCCTATGAGAGTTTGAACATTCCATTCCATTAGAAGGATAAGGTATGTCAGCAGAAGTTAAATTCCACAAGCTGATAACTTAAATCCCCTCTGCCTTTTCTTACTTTGCTAGGATATGTATATGCTGGTAACACATTTACTAACAAAAGTAAAATCACAAACACGGGAATCATTCAGAAAAGCCATTGTTCTACATCCAAATGTTGTTGTTGTTTTTTTTTTTTTTTAATAACTCAGCCCTTTTTGAGGGCCAAAAGGTAATACTGTACGATGTATTCGGTAATTGTTATTTATTATCATTATTTTAATAAAATACTTTGAAATTGTATAAATTCATTTCTGATATTA
>CM071575.1:9323664-9619338 GCA_036426205.1 Ascaphus truei
AAATGACAAGAAAACCCTTTATAATCCACCAATTTGGTCCATTCTTACTGTATATAATGTATAAATGAAGACACTGATGTGAAGGTATATCCAATGTTATCAAGCAAGTTACGATATTAGTTGAAGCATGACAGATTAAATTCCGTTGAGTCCCATAAGGGTCATAGTGTTTAACTTGAATATCTGAGATAAATATATCAGGTATATATATATATAATATATATATCATATATATATATATATATATATATATATATATATTATATATAGATATATTAGATATTACTATGATATATATTATAGATATTAGATATTACATATAATAAATGTGTCTGTGTGTGTGTCTGTGTGTGTGTCTGTGTCTGTGTGTCTGTGTGTCTGTGTGTCTGTGTGTCTGTGTGTGTGTCTGTGTGTCTGTGTGTGTCTGTGTGTGTGTCTGTGTGTGTCTGTGTGTGTCTGTGTGTGTCTGTGTGTGTCTGTGTGTGTCTGTGTCTGTGTCTGTCTGTGTGTGTCCGGACAAGCCCCTGTATTTTTCTTAACTAATCCCTTTGTGACTTAATCAGCTATGTCGGTCTTGGATCAGTTTAGGCTCGCAGTAGCATCTAAGACATGGTTGTATGGCTAATACCTATGCGTGTACCATTTGCCTCCTCTCTCTGCGAGTCTTCAGCCGAGCCACTAATACTAGATGGGTTGTATATTTACACATAGAGACATGGGGACTGCACAAGATGACCAACAGTCAAGGTCTAGCCCAGTCATCAAGGGCCACCAACAGGTCAGCTGTTTAGGATATCCCTGGCTCAGGCAAAGAGTGAGTCACTGATTGAGCCACCTGTGCTGAAGCAGGGATAGCCTTAAAACCTGACCTGTTGGTGGCCCTTGAGGACTGGTGGTGGTTACCCCTGGTCTAGCCATAGTGGTCGCCAAAATCTTTTTCTGTATATTTGGGCTGTTTGTACACGTTACTGAGTAAATGGCAGGTGGCAGATTAGCATCATCTCTGAGGCAACGCTACTTCGTGTGGGACGCAGGATTCCCGCTCCAGCGAGACAGCGCGGGGGAATGATCTTGGCACAGCTGAAGCTCCGCGGTGCCCAGGCAGCCAGTCTCCTCTTCCTCACAGCTCACGCTAGCCGTGCGCCGCTTTCCAACATTATCTACACGATAAATGAATGAATTCAGGCCGTTCAGGGTTCAAAAATATCGCTGAGGTGACACAAAATTAGAAACCAAGAAATGGGGGTTAAATAATATTGGGGAAGGAAAAGGGGGGGGAGGAGGGGATGCGGGTTGTAAGACAAGTACGAGATATACAGTGCTACTACTAACACACACACACACACATACACACACACACACACACACACACACACACACACACACACACAATTATATTCCTTATGCATTAGGACTCCAGTAGATCCATATATCACCTAGAATCTTATTTGCTTATGAAAGTGTGTAATCCAGGGCTCCCAAGTATCAATAAATCTATTGGTGGAGCCGTGGAGATGAGCCGCCAATCTCTCGAGGTACATTACGCCACATCCTATATTTTATTACAAACACGCTGGAAAGGGGGCGGGGTTTTATGTGTCCAGAAGCGAGCAATGGAGCATCTTGTTGCATTAAAGCTATGAGTGATTCATTTAGACTCCAGGTTGCTTACA
The DNA here is from genome assembly GCA_036426205.1 of Ascaphus truei. Lineage (NCBI taxonomy): Eukaryota > Metazoa > Chordata > Amphibia > Anura > Ascaphidae > Ascaphus > Ascaphus truei. The sequence goes on from CM071575.1 coordinate 9,325,338, forward strand.
TTTGGAATTGGTGCCCCCAGAATCACAAACAGAGGGGGTTTCTAGGAATATGGAAGCCAGATACCTCTACTGCGAATTGGAGAATTTTGTTCCATAGGGGTTTAATTTTAGGACATTCCCACCAGATATGTAGGATGGAGCCCGGCCGCCACACTCCCTCCAGCACATAGGCGAAACACTTGGATAAAGTGAATTTAGTTTTTCCGGGGTGTAGTACCAATGATATAGTATTTTATATACATTTTCCCTAATCACTACACAGGTGGAGTTTTTATCTGCTGCCTAAGCTTCTATATCTATAGTTATGTTGAGGTGTCTCTCCCACGCCAACATATAATTGTCTGTTTTAGGGTCAATAGGGATGATACGGATTGCATGGGAGAGGACAGAGGTGATTCCCTTGTTTACAGATTGGGTGTTGCACCAGGATTCAAATTGGGTCATTTTTAGTGGTACTTTTTCTTGGTATTTAGATTGGATAAGGTGTCTAAGCTGTAGATATCTATAAAATTCAGTATTTGTGATGTTAAATTTTGATTGCATTCTAGGGAAGGTCTTAATAGTATGCAAATCCATCACATCTCTCACCCTACTAACTCCATGTTGCGTTCATAGATTTGGTTGGTTCTTATTGTAGGAATAAGATGAATGAAATTGCAATCACCAAAATAATGGGAAAAACAGGCAGGTGCTCTGGAGGATAATACAATTGTTTTATCGGTGTTGATCAAAGAAAGATCAAAAGGATACCTCCTACTGTTAGCACTCTATGCCATATATCAATAAATGGACCTAATAGCCCAACAGTAAATTACTGCAAGTCAGGACTAGTGACCCAGAATCACCGGAAAAAACAAAAAATAATAACATTTTATTCATTCTAAATTGAAGTTAAAAACACATATACATTATTAAAAAATCCCCATAGTAGTGTGGCAAAAAGCGCAGTTCGTCCAGGTAAATATATATCTAGATAGATAGTATCCAAAAAATACTCAATATAAACATCCAAAGTATTTATATCAATTGTTGCTCAGGCTAGCAAAAAGTCTGAAACAAGTATGGCTTGCAAATATCAATGAACTCTATCAGATATATGTCATCGTCAGAGACAGACATAAAATATGTCCCAATGATCACATGCCTCAGGGATATCACTCCAGAGACACTATAATCCTGTGTCCACTATATTAAACTTGTGTGGAATTTTGATGTATTCACTACCAATTTGATCACCCTTAAAGAGATATACACCAGCTGATTTCCTACCTGTATAAAGATACAGCAGTGTCTCTGGAGTGATATCCCTGAGGCATGTGATCATTGGGACATATTTTATGTCTGTCTCTGACGATATTTGGGTAGGGGACATCCTTGGCGGGTTCCGTTATTTATGGGAAATAAGGAGTAGTTGACTGCATTGGTTTTGACTGTGACCGAAGTGGAGCTATTTGCAATCATTTTTACATATAATTTAATATCTGTATTTAGTAGGGATATGGGTCTGTAATTGGAGCAATTTAGGGGTCTTTACCTTCTTTGGGAATAATTGCTATTGACGCTTACAGCATTGTTTTAGGAGGGGCTTGCCTTGTTAGAAAGGTGTTAAATAATTTGGTGAGCTGGGGGATAAGGACCATTGCAATTTTTTTATAATAGAGATTGGGAAATCCATTCGGACCAGGAGCCTTCCCACCCCTTTAAGGGATTTAATCGCATCAGATATCTCCAGTGGTGTAATTGGAGATTCTAGCGGCAAAATATCCTCACCTGAGAGTTTTGCAAGATTGCACGTGGACAAGAACAAATAAAATGTCGGTTGACAAGTCGAGCTGTATAAAAATCTCTGAACTCGGAGCAGATATGTTCAGGATCATTAGTTATGCCACCCTTTTGTGTGCGAATACTGTGCGTTCTAGATAGGCATTGCTTTGCTTTTAGTTTATTTGCCAACATTTTGTCTGCTTTATTGCTTTGGTCATACATTTTTAGTTTTGTCCAGCGCATGGCCCTCTCTGCTCTAGCGGCTAAGAATTGTTTTTATGAAGCTTTTCTAATTGTTCTAGTTTGTTATTTAGGGCAGGGGAGCGCAGTCTTTTTGCCCTGCGCCCCCCTGCCAGCTGTCCTGCTCTCCGCGCGCCCCCTTCCCTCCTCCCTACCGTGGTTCCCAGCGGCTGGGCATCATGACGTCACGTTGCCGTAGGAACGCAATGCCACATGACCCCGCGGCGTCATTTGACGCCAAGTTGCCATGACGACGCGTCTCCAGATGCCGGCTGAACTACGGCAAGTAAGGTGTACAGAGGCTTTCGCTGCTTCCCCAGGACTTAATTTAAGTGCCATCAAGAAGCACGCGGGGACTTTGTAAGCCCTGCGCAGTTAATCTCCCCCAGTTTGCGCACCGCTGAGATAGGGTATCAATTTGAATTGTTTCCTGTTTTCTTTTCCAGCAGGACAAGGCTATAAATCTCCCTCTGATCACAGCTTTATGGGCTTCCCATACAATGGAGTGGGGGACGTCTGGAGTGGAGTTAATGTTAAAAAATAGCATCAACTCCTCCGAGACTTCAACTGTTGTATCATCGTTTAATAATAAATATTCGTTTAACATCCACTGGCTGAATTTTTTCCCCTTATTAAAATGCTCCAATGAGGAAATGATTGTCGAGTGTTCAGACCACGCCGAAGGCAAAATATCTGCTCTAGTGATATTTCTACATCAGTGGTAATCTATGTAAATCGATTCTAGAGTCGCTGGCGTGGGGATGGGAATAAAAGGAGAAATCTTTTGTTAGCGGATTAAGCGGTCTGCAAGAGTCAACTAGGCCCAAACATTCGCTTAGTTCTCTCAGACTCTTAGGCTGCGGCCAGGCAGGGAGCGAGCGCGCTGGCGCTCATGCGCGGTGACGTCACGCTCCCTGCTCGGCCTGGAGATTTGTGGCCGGCTAGGTGCGCGCGCGGGGGAGGGGTGATTCGGTGGGCGCGGCCATGACATCACGGAGCTGGTTCGCTCACGTGACGCGCTTGCGGACGACAACTTTAAATTTGCTTGCTCTGCAAGCAGTTAAGCGCCGAGCAGGCGCAGGCGCTTGCTCAGGCTGGCCACACACATTGCCTCAATGTGTTTCATAGCGGCCGGCGTGAGCGCGCCCGCACGCTCATCGCCACCCTGGCCGAGGCCTTAGATGCATTGCTCCTGAAGACTGCAGGAGATTTGGGTGATGTTCTCTCCATAGATGGATCGAAAACAGCGTTAAAATCGCCTCCAAGGATTAGTGTGCCCTGATTGAGCCTGTCAATCTTTTTAATTAGTGTGAAAAAACTGTGGCTGACCCTCGTTAGGGGCATAGACATTAACTATCATAATTTGGGAGGAGTTTAGTGTGTCCACTATTATCAGGTATCTACCAAAGCTGTCTTTTATAATGGATTGCAAAGTAAAGTTCAGATCTTTGCGAATTAAAAGAACTCCTCCATTTTTTTTATTGTTTGATGACGCCTGATAGATTTGGGGATATAATTTACTACAAAGAAGATGTTGGTCCCTCTGTCTCAAGTTGGTCTTCTGGAGAAGAAACAAGTCTCCCTTCAGTCGTATAATTTCTTGGAGAGCTCATTTTCTTTTTTGTGGGGAGTTCAACCCTTTCGCATTTTTTGGGAGATTTTATTAAATGCCATTTGTGTTAATATGGTAGGACTTTGTACATATTATTAGTGTAGCATAACCAACATTATTAATATGAGAAAACCCGCTGGGTGGGAGGAAGGGGTGGAATGGGAATAGTTTAATATTCTGTATAAAGTTGAGATTGGTGGCTCCTCCGGTGTCTTGGGGTATCGACTCTGAAGTGGATGACTTTAGGCCCAATTCTTGGAGGCGGATTCAAAAAACCCTCCAGGAAGCAGTCCTCAGACAGAAGACACAGGCGGATCGCCATCGCCGAAAGGCGCCCAAGTTTAGGCCAGGAGACAAGGTGTGGTTATTTTCAAAAAATATAAAACTGAAGACACCCACGCCGAAACTGGCTCCAAGGTTCCTGGGCCCGTTCACCATTCTTGAACAAATCAACCCCGTGGCGTATTGCCTTCAACGGCCTCAGTCTATGAAAATTCCGTCAGTTATTCATGTATCACTACTGAAACCAGTTGTTCAGAGCTCCCAATTCTCGGATGTCTCTCCTAGACCACCACCGGTCATTGTCCAGGGCCAAGAGGAATTCGAAATCCAATCTATAATCAACTCCAGGTACTCTAGATGAGCTGTCCAATTCCTGGTACTTTGGAATTGTTTCGGACCCGAAGAACGCTCCTGGGTACCACGTCATCAGATCAACGCTCCCGGCTTGTTAAAGCGGTTCCATGCCAGGTTCCGCACAAGCCTTATGGGAATCGTCCTGAGGCCATTCCTCAAGGGGGCGGGGGTACTGTAAGGAATCGGGGAGCACGTCCCTTGCGACGTGTTCCCTCCTTACCTGCCACTGCTGCTGCCTCCATCCCGGCTCCTGGTCATGCGTGCACCCCCGCTCTGATTACAGAGCGCGCGCGCACCCGCAGCTCTTCAGGCCACACCATGGAGCTTGACTCCGCCCCCCCCAGACGGGCTGTGCCTCCCTTGCACGCTGCGCGCACACGTGACGACGTGCTCCGATCCCCAGCTGCGAGTCAACACTGCTAAGTGCCCCTTGTCTCCTGCAGCCTATGGGAACTTCCGCGGAGGCCGCGCCTCCATTCCACCTCCCTTCCTACTGGCTCCTATTCCCTTTATAAACCAGGTTCTGTCATTCAGTCTTTGCTCAGCATAACCACTTGTAGCCTTGTTGCTTCCCCGTCAGTTGTGCCTTGCCTTGTTCCAGGCTTCTTTTGCAGATTAACCCTTTGTGTACCGACCCGGCTTGTAAGTGAACCCCCTCTGGATATTGACCTCTGCTTACCATTTTCAGGGGCGAAAATACATGTTTCCAATAACTGCTATCGTTGAACGTTAAAGAAACTGCTCAGAAATACTGAATTTATGTGAGCAAGGCTGTATTCAAGCGACGACTACGATGGTTATCCCCACCAGCTCGAGCGAGTGAGAAACGAAGGCTGATCACGTGCCAATGACATTTACGATGCTATGGACGTGCCCGTGCCCGCTAAATGAAAAAAATAACGTTAAATCATTTTGAACGTCCCTATCAATCAATGTTGAATCACATACTCGTCTAGCCCCCCTTAGAAAATCTTACGCACCCCAGTTTGCGCACCTCTGCAGTAGAACATGGAATGAATGAATCGACTTTTCGGTCCCCATTGTACCGTTCTCACTGTCAAGCAACAGTGAACCCAAACCACCGTATAATTTCTCTTTCCCATTAAAAAAAACACGAGCCCATGTGACATCACTGCTGACACTGGGATCCTCAAATGTGATCATTTAAAGTAATAAAAAAACAAAACCTGAAAATAAACGCGAATAAATAAATAAAATTAAGGAAACTAATACACAATAAACTACTGTATCAGCAGTGAAACGAAAGACAGTATGAAACAATCACAATTAGATGTGCACAGGAATTAGCACTGGGACCCCTGCTTTTTAACTTGTTTATTAATGACCTTGAGGTTGGCATCGAGAGCTAAGTCTCCATCTTTGCTGATGATACTAAATTGTGTAAGGTAGTAGACTCAGAGCAGGACGTAATTTCTCTCCAGAAGGACTTGGAGAGACTGGAAACGTGGGCAGGTAAATGTCAGATGAGGTTTAATACAGATAAATGTAAGGTTATGCATTTGGGAAGCAATAATAAACAGGCGACTTACAAATTAAATGGGGATGAATATGGGGAATTCTTGATGGAGAAGGATTTAGGAGTGCTTAAACAAAGAGAAGAAAAGGATCCCAGAAAAATGAGCACTCAAGTACCCCTAAAAGTGATAGTAGTATATGAGTAAAATATGTCTTAAAACGTATTACTTTATTGGTAGTAGCTTAAAATAAATGTACAAGGTATGAGCATATCATGGCGAAATACTGAAAGTTTAACAAACTAATCTAAATTAAAATGTTGCTAGGGTCTTGTAACCAACCGATATTAAATATATCCATGCATCAAGTAGGGGGGTAAATTCCCGACTAAGCGTAGCAGTGGTGGATGTTTAGAACCTTGAAATAAGGTCATCCACTTTTACATTATGGTGGTTGCATCTTTTGATCAAACCATGATTCAAGCCGCCAACCTCGTCACGGTAACCTCCGTTTAGCAGGAACCTGCACTGAATATATGTCATTTCTTGTTGTCCTATGGACTAAACTTTGTGAAGTATGGGAAAGTGCCCTGAAGGGGTTAAATAAATGAAGCATATACTTATTTGTGATTTAGTGCGGGTTAAACGTTGGCCAAAGCCAGTAACAAAGTTCCCTTATTATAAAGGTAAACTGTGAGTGCACAAACACCCTAGTGTGAAATATTAACACTCACACAGATCTCTTCTCTCTGTCAGCCACAAACACTCACCTGCTCTTCAGTGGAGGGTGAAGTGTAGGCGGACAATGAGGTGTATAATACCTTTATGCTAATTGGAGAATTGGTAACAAGACAAGGAGAACAAGGAATTACATACAATTCCGTGTAGGTTCCTGCTAAACAGAGGTTACCGTGACGAGTTTGGCAGGCTTGAATCATGTTTTGTTTAAAAGATGCAACCAAAGGACCCCTTTGTTACACAGGCTTGGGTTCTAAATGTAAAACAAGTCACTAGTATATTTTAGCTCATTTGGGAGGAACGCAGGAATTGTTCTTTGTTTTCCATTATGTAGGAAAGACTGATTGCCAATTCAAGCAGCGTATGGCTTTACCTCACTCTTTGGTAGCTTTGCCAAGACGCCTGTTGCAAGTCCGTCTGTTCTACAAATAAGGCTTTCGGTGAAAGGAGAGAGAGATTTCCAGATTTAAAATGAGCTTAATTCCCAGGTATCTCTACACGTGGACTAGAAGTGGCTGTTTTGGGAGGTATATACAGTAAATCAATGGGTACTATTCAATAGGAAATACAAGTGTTTATTTATTTTTACATTTTAATTCAATTCTGTTTTATACAGGATTGAAGCAGGGGGTCTCCGGAGCTAAACCCCCTTAATTTCAGCTCCAGGGACCCCCTGCTTGCAGAGACACTTTCCTCTGAAGGGGGTACAGGTACATCTCTGCGGTTTTAAGCTCCACGTGGGCCAATGGGAAGGCTCACTGGATGACACAGCTTCCTATTGGCCCTCGGAGCGCGGAAGCTTTAAAAATCTGCCACAATGTGAACCCTGGAGCAGCTACCGGCACCTACTACAGAGGTATCTATCTCCTGAAGCAGGGGGTCCACAGAGAGACCCCCAGCTTACAGTAACTACTGTATTAAAAAAAAAAACTAACAACATTTTTTTTTTTTAAACCACTTGGATTTCTTCTTTAAGATATGTTGGTACTCTGTGTAATCCTTTAAAAATACATTGTAACTTCCCGGAACTCTAGCCCACTTTATGTAATGTACTGTACATAAAATACAATTGCAGGGGGTAGAGCTTATTTTTATCTTAAATAAACGAATACAGTAGCTGTCAATGTCCTATATAATTTATAACATTACAGTGAAACATTTAACAGACCTTTTGAATTGTAGAGGTACTGTAGGCTCTTCCATTTTTTTTCTGTCTTGATATAACATTATAGGGTATTCCAACATATAGTATAATAATAATAATAATAATAATAGCATGTTCTTGTATAGCGCTACTAGTTTTACTCAGCGCTTTACAGAGACATTTTGCAGGCACAGGTCCCTGCCCCGTGGAGCTTACAATCTATGTTTTTGGTGCCTGAGGCACAGGGAGATAAAGTAACTTGCCCAAGGACACAAGGAGCCGACACCGGGAATTGAACCAGGTTCCACAGTAAAACGGAATACAAAGGAAAGTCTGTAGTACTACTGTATGAATGGCAACAACAGATGTATTATCACTGCGGCCTATGACGCAGACTTAATCTGTATATTTATCATCTAGCAATCTCAAGGTGAGGCTCAGGATTCAATGGCTAATATTGCCAATGAAACATATCCCTGGAGGATTATTTTCCTGGTATCACATTAGTTCATCATCCAGCTAGAAGGCGAATATTTAGCAATATTCCATTCTTTGCTGTGTAAAACTGCTCATCTCATAGGTATTTGGGTGCGTTTTGATCGTACACCTTTCCTTTCCCTCTGACAATTCTTTGAGGGGAAACTGCATATTTCCAAAGCAAGGCTTGTCATGATATGTAAATGGTTGGAACAGGTTTATCCCAACCCAGTTAAATGGTGTTACTCCATACAACAGCTTCTGTGCTACAGGACAGCATACATTACTGGACTTCCACTGTAAATGGCCGTAGTGATTAAGTTGTCCTAGATGCGGTATTATGGAGTAGCACTGCTTAATAAATGTAGCCCTATTCTCCTGAACTACAGTGCTATGTTTATCTCAACTGTAGGAGTGGTTTGGTGGTCAATAGCAGAACCAATTTAGTACCGCAGCTTTTCTTAACGATTAAATACCAGCTGTAAACTAAAAATCTTAACCACCATACAACGCTATTATCAGATTGTACCCTAACACCCTCACTTAATGGCACTTTTACCATGTACCAACCATTAACCACCTGTCGCGTTAGCAGTGGGGCCTGCTGTCGCCTTGCCCAAAACCCAGCACGTCCTCGCCAGAGCCACCACTGGGTTGGGACGAATGGGATGGCCATTTGCGGTTCCTCCATTTGCTAACTTGAGTCACCATTAGGGTCCACTCCTTGATAAAGGCAGTTCTCTGCCGAAACGTTGGACCTTTTGGTAGCACATGAAATATTCTTTGCATAAGACCGTGTGCCTGCTTCCATTCTCTACACTGTTCTCCACTGCGACGTCTGGACCTCAATGGATCCAGTGCACCGGCAAATAAGTACCCCCCTCCAGCACCATATTGCAGAGTGCATGTACTTCCCTCTATGACTGGTCCCCAAGAACGAGCCAGGACTTCTCCACCATCTGTCGTATCCAGAAGGGAGCATCTGTGAGAATTCAGTTATCGACAAGAATATCTGTATGTGACATACACTTCTTTTGACCGGGTAATGGAGCTGGTGACGAGATGTGGTCCAGGTTCATTGTTAGGATGACGGACATCAAGTCGGTGTTACGTTTGCTGCCGGTCCATTCAGACTGTTTCCATTTACTGGAGTGTGAGTTTGGGGGGGGGGGGGTTAGTTGACTGTTGCCTGCCAATGGGATGTTTAACTTCTGCTTTTATTTTGAATTGTTCAGATCCTTTTTGGATTGGGTTTTATGGAAAGTGACTGCGAACAAGGGGGTGCTGCATTACCTCAGCTTTGTTTTGTTTGCAGTCCGGGTGAGCCTGGGACTTTTTTGTTAAGGAGTTTTGGAGGAGCTTGTGGCAGGTTTTGGGGTACCACAGGCAAAAGGAAATAATGGAGGACCCCAACGACAAGACTGTGCTTCCTAGGAATTGAAGATGGTATGTAGATAGCTGGTCGAATTGCAAGGGAAGATTGAAGAGGCCAGAACAGCCAAAAAGATAACGCTGAAGCAACTTCACTCGCTTTTAAGGTATCTGGCATTTCCATGCAGAGTCCTGCAATGGATGGGGTTTTTAGCAGTAGGTTGGCCTTGGCTTCAGCGGGAGTTAAAAAACCTCATTGTTTCATTAGGGTGACAAAAGTCTTAAGGGATGATTTGGACGTGTGGCAGGTTTTTCTGGAATCAGTCAATGGGAGGACCCTGTGGCTGGAACTCGAATGCTCTAGAACTTTTTACAGACGCATCTAGTTCTTAAGGTTTTGGAGCTCCTTTTCACCGTGAATGGTGTGCGAAGAGCTGGCCTCAGGTTTGGTTGGAGGAAGGAAGACAAAAAACAACAGCGCAAAAATGCATGGTGAAGTATATCAAGTATATTAGGAAGGTAAAAATGGTAAGTATTCAGCGTACATTTAGTAACAAGATAGAGCGCATTGAGTGTATACAACACAGCAGGTTACCACACTGAGGAGCTGCAACGGATGACTGGTAGTCCTCATTGGACGGACGTGACGTCAGCTCTCCGTCTCAGATACGTTGCGCGCTGCACACTCCATATTTCCTTTGGCCTCGATCGCATCAGCAGGGGGTTCCTCCCGGAGATGCTGGTATTCGGAAGCTCAGACGACAAGGCAACGTCGCCACTTGATGACGCAGTAGTCACGTAGTAGAGTGTCCCTTACGCATGCGTAATCCAGGGTTCAGTCCAAAATAGACTCAAACGTCAGCCCCACTGTGGCGAGAGATGGTATCTCAGCTGTTAGGTAGCGCAGTAATCGCGACCGATATCGAACACTCTTTTAGCAGAAATGAATAAGTAGGCTAATAGTAACCAAGCAAGAACAATTGGAATAAAATTCGAGAGTTAAAAACTCTTATCCTACGCGTTTCGTAGCGGACAATGCTACTTCATCAGGGTAAATTCAGCATAAGTTGAGAGCGACTTTAAGTACACCCCCTGCCTTCCGCATTGGTTGGCCAATATAGCATAACCGCCAATCAGGTCAGCAGCGGTGGCACTCGGCGTCAGCTGTAAACTGATGCTGATAATACAACATAAACATAGTTTTATTAATACAAAGCACATAAGTAATATATTAAAACCTTAACCATTAAGAAAAAATGGCAAGCCTAAAATAAAAGAAAACAGTGTTAATAACAAATAACAATAGTAACAGTCTAAAATTAATTGACCTTTAAACAGAGAGAACCGAGAACATATATTACTTGTGAATTAGATCAGATCAGTATAGTGCCCAGACATCTATGTCCTCATTTAACCCCTTAGGGGACATAGTGTCCAACTTATGAATCCAAAATGTCTCCTGAGCTGAGAGGGTTTTAATTCTATCACCTCTCCTCCTATCACATGGCACATGTTGAATGCCCTTAAAGGTTAGCAACGAGGGGTCTTTATTATGATGTGATAGAAAGTGCCGAGATACACTATGTTTTTCAAATCCACTCCTGATGTTTCTGATGTGTTCCTGAATACGTGTCTTGAGACAACGCTTAGTCCTGCCAACGTATTGTAAACCACAAGTACACTCAAGTAAATAGACTATAAGTGCGGAAGTACATAAGATGAAGTCTTTTATAATAAACACTTCATTTGATCTATTAGAAATAACTTGTTTCAAATCAGGATGAATGAATTTGCAAATAGAACATTTGCCACAGGCAATGCGCTCTATCTTGTTACTAAATGTACGCTGAATACTTACCATTTTTACCTTCTTAATATACTTGATATACTTCACCATGCGGTTTTGCGCTGTTGTTTTTTGTCTTTTTTCTGTATAGTGTTGTCGGAGTGTTGAGCCACCTCGAAATATACAGCTGCATCCGCCATTACTGTATGATACACATTTAATACTCCTTATTTAAGGGTTCATATAAGGGTGCACTTTATTCACGTTCACTGTTACTTTATGATATATTATAGGTTTATTTAGTTGCGCACTTATTTCTTCACTTGGTTGGAGGAAGGTTTGGTAAAAAAAAATGGCTTTTTTTGTATTTGTTTTCCAGTGGTGTGGCTGTGGAATTGTGGGGAGCGCTGCTGCGCAATAAAAGGGTGCTATACAGGTCTGATAACATGAGGGTAGTGGAGGTGGTGAATGGATTGACAGCAAGCTCTCCCACCCAATGGTGTGATTACTGAGAAGATTAGTGCTCCTCTGTCTACCATGGGAACGTTTATTTTAGGGCTAAGCATGTTCTGCGGTTGGAAAATAGCATAGATGACATAGATCTGTCTCGTTCCAACGTGGGGTTATTCTGGAGGCTAGAACCAAAGTCAGACGTCGAAGAGCACATATGCCTGGATCATTTATGGAGCCTGGGTTTGGAGGAGTGATGGATGTGATAAGGAAGTCTTTGGCCCCATCAAGCTGGGCATCATATGTGGGGTTTTGGATGGAGTGGTGTGAATTTATGGAAGAGTTTGAAGCCCCACCGGTGTATGAGGAATAGGTTAGGGGCATGGTGGCATATTTATGGGGGCTAGCAGAGCAAGGTATGTCTCCTTGCTCCATGGAAAGGAAATTAGGGGACAGGAGGCATCCGGTATCAGCGGACCTGCTCTAACAACACTGTCAGCAGTGCACTTTTCGAGCTTTGCGGTGGGGTTATTTAGGACTTCTTTTGTGTTAGCATTCTTCGGAGCACTACGGACTAATTAGTTATTTTTTGTTTATGATGGAATGGAGGTGGAAGTGTAACATGCGGAAGCAGGAAGGTGTGCTAATCCTGTCAATGTGTCGTTTTGTCATCTAGGTCAATTCCTTGCAGATTTTGTCTGTGCAGTGACTCCTACATCCATTGGGCCAGGAAGAGGGCAACTCGAAGATGTATGGGAAGCAGCTGGGACTGAAGGGAGATGGGGCAGAGGTATTGTGGTTTAGACTTCGGGGGAATGCGTTGGGCTCAGACACTTCCTGAGTTGTTGAGGAGGAGGTCACTAGCTGAGTCAGGGGTGCTAATATTGCAGGTGGAGGAAAATTAACCTGGCAAAGGTTAGGACAGTTGACGTTTGCCACAAGGTTGCAGCGTAGATTTGTCTGGAATTTAATTCTTCGCTGGTGGTTTGGTCCGAAGTGGAGTTAGTGAGGTCAGGACAATGGATAAAAGTAGGAGGAAGCTAAATAAAGGCACGGCTATTTTTGTGGAAGGTTTAGGGGAAGTTCCTTAAGGCACAGGAATTTGGAGGGTCAGGTTTGAACAGGGAGGATGGTATTCATCTCTCAGACATAGCCCTTGACATCTTTAATATGGATTTGCAGGATTGGGTGGGGTGTAAAGAGTTCTTGGTTTGGTGGAGGACCAGGCACATTTTAAGGATTCAGATTTCCCATCTTATGGTGATGGGGTGGTGGGAAGTATAGATCAGTGATCCAGTTGGAAATAAGGTGTGGAAGGTGTTGCCGGGCTGTGGCTGTGGTGGCCGGTCTTGTGATGCCCTTCCAGTTTGGCCGGTGGTACTCTATATCTCATGCAAGGCTGGTATGGCCGGTGGGCTTGGGCCTCTATGAACACAGGTGGTTATAATGTGTGTGGCTGCAATCTGATGCTGCTGGTATTTTGGGGTATGTTTTCTAATAGAAGATGTAGCCACTTTACCCCAACTTTGGAGCCTGCGTCTGATTGGTTGGGGGTTGGGTCATTAAGGGACGGAAGGGGGTTAACTCAAGACCTCCTAACATCTTGGGGCACTCCAGAAAATAACATTAAAAACGTTTAATTGACTCCATTTAGAGAATATTGAGTTTAGTTTACAAGGCAAGGGGAACTGGAAATAATTAGGCCTTTCATTGCATGCCTGCAGAAATTGTACTCCCGTCATAATGTATGTAGATAAGAAATCTGACGTTCAAACAAAATCTTATTATAAACATGTGGATGTTAATTATTAACTGTTAACGAGCTGTAGGCCCTCAACAGAGCTCACTCCGAGTTAGAAAGTAGGATTTATAGAGTTTCAAAACAGAAACAAAGGTTTGGAAGCCCAGAAATAACGACAGGTGAACAATAGGAGGTTGTTAATTATTAAACGGTGATAGTGCCAATCGGGGCACTACCACACAGAAACTGCCATTGACGTCAAAGGGAGTTTTTTTGCCATAGTGCCCCTATCGGCACTCAGTTTAGTGAATAAAGCCATAGGTTACCATACATTTTCATGAAAAGTGAAAAAAGGTTGCTGTATTTAAAAAATAAAAAATAAATCACTTTTCAGTGTAATCAAATCCGGCATTCTCCTACATCATCCCCTGCAACTCCCGCGAACAGGGCTGCGTGGCATCAAAACGCCGGCGCGTTGCCATGACAATGGGACGCTGTGTGACGTCACGACAGTATGCAGCGTCAAGCGGTCATGATAACGTGACGCTGGGTGGCGTCATGTAGCATCCCGTTACCATGGCAACGGGGCGTCATTTGACGACATGCAACCATGTTCACAGGAGTTGCATTGGGAAATGCGGGAGAATGCCGGGAGCCTCCACCGCGCCGCAGAGATTAACAAGATAAACCCATACTGGGGAGGAAGCAAAGAGCTGCTGCGCGGCACCACCAAAAAATTGAGCAGAGAGATGGTGACTAATTGAAAAAAATCTCCATTTAATGTATCGTGGTAAAAAGAAGATCAGACAGTTAGACGGACATGTACAGCTAAACCCGCAACCCAGAGATACGTGGCCTAAACCCGTACTCTCTGGGTCAAACCCGGAGTGGTGGCAGCCCCGGACCCCTGTAAGTTTATGCCTGCCACATTACAGCTTTACGGCACAGCCGGGGCTAAAGTGCATAGCCAGTAACCCTACTCACAGACAGGCCTTCAGTTCCGTTCTAGGACATTGGGCTCCACCGCCACGTATGTCGCCGGCGGGACACCTGGCCGCAGGGCATTTAGCCACTTGACATTTGGCTGCGCTTTCCGATGCCATCTTTAAATGGCAATGTCCTGCCGCAAGCACTCCCGTGCCACCCGCTCCGACACCGTGCTGCCCACTCCCTGACCTCCCGCACCGCCCGCTCCGACACCATGCTGCCCGTTCCGACATGTTCTGCTACACGCGCTCCCGCACCGCCCGCTCCGACACCATGCTGCCCACTCCATGTCCTGTCACACGTGCTCCCGTACCGCCCGCTCCGACATCTCTGTGTGCCCGTTATGACATGTTGCCACACGCGCTCCCGCACCGCCAGCTCCGACACCGTGCTGCCCACTCCATGTCCTCCCGCACCGCCCGCTCTGACACCATGCTGCCGCCTTCTGACATGTTCTGCACACGCGCTCCCGCACCGCCGCTCGACACCGTGCTGCCCACTCCAATGTACTCCCATACCGCCCGCTCCGACACCATGCTGCCCGCTCGACATGTTCTGCTACACGCGCTCCCGCACTGCCCGCTCCGACACCATGCTGCCCGTTCCGACAATGTTCTGCACCACGCACTCCATACCGCCGCGTCCGAACACCGTGCTTGCCACACTCCATGTCCTCCGTACCGCCGTCGACAACCATGCTGCCGATATCGACATGTTCTGCTACACGTGCTCCCGTACCGCCCGCTCCGACACCATGCTGCCCGTTCTGACATGTTCTGCCACACGCGCTCCCGCACCGCCAGCTCCGACACCGTGCTGCCCACTCCATGTCCTCCCATACCGCCCGCTCCGCCACCATGCTGCCCGCTCCGACATGTTCTGCTACACGCGCTCCCACACCACCGCTCCGACACCGTGCCGCCCACTCCATGTCCTCCCGTACCGCCCGCTCCGACACCATGCTGCCCACTCCATGTCCCGTCACACGTGCTCCCGTACCGCCCGCTCCGACACCATGCTGCCCGTTCCGACATGTTCTGACACACGTGCTCCCGCACCGCCCGCTCCGACACCATGCTGCCCGCTCCAACATGTCCCGTCGCATGCACACGCCGCTAGCTTTAAATGTCCCACACGGGACCGCTACACATCCTTGAGAACCCGCTACTGTGTGGGACATTTAAAGCTGACGGCACGGTAGTATGGGCGGTGGGACATGTCGGAGCGGGAGAGCGTACGTGCGGCCACACGTCAAGTGGCAAAGTGCCCTGCGGTGTGTGCTAGCCGCAGTTTGGCCATCGCCAAACGTTTCATTCCATCCAGTTCTGTGTCAGCCTAACCGTACGTGGTAAATATTGTACCTTCTCAAGAACTCATATTTTAGTAATAAAATACTCTGTTTAAAATACTGTTGATCAAGGAAATAACTACAGAGATGAAAACAGACTCCGTATTGTGAAGAAACCTTTATAATGTCAAAATAGGGGTTTTAAAGGGGAAATTGCCCCTTTAAAAATCAGGAGACATTGAAAGGTTAAAAAGGACATTAAAATATTTATACTTGTCTGATTTGTTTAAATTGTGTTACTAGTCCCCTACATTTAACCCATTAAACATGCCATTAGTTTCACTTTGATCTTGTGAGCGACGGCCCCTTTCAGACACAGATAAATAACAGGTTTTAAATTTAAAATGGGAACGGGATAAGAAGGGGAAAAAAAAAAAATACTATTTTCAATGTTGGATGCATCTGGCCTATAAACATATGATTACAGCTGGTTCGTTTTAATGCCTAAATATCGCAACCGCAATTGAGATCAAGGAACTTGGCAACTGTCAAACTAATGATATGCGTGCTTATTTGATCAGGTATTTATTGGCAGAATAATGCAACTGATAAATGAAATAATATGGGGACACGTGAAGATTTAGAAACAGGAATTTATAGGACCATGTGAGGTTGAAAGAGGGTTGCTGCAAGGGATGTGTGTGTCCAACATGTTTTTTTAATGTAAATAAGGTTAAGTCCTAATTATTTACAATTCAGTCAGAATGCATGTGTGCACCTAGAACCTCTCTCAAAGGCTGATTGATACTGGGAATGGACACATTCTTCCAGAACCGTTAGACTCAAATTAGTCGTGTGTCAGACTTTACGGCCGAGACAGTTGTAAAATGCGAATATAGTTTTCGATGAATACCAACTGGCATGGTAAATGCTTTTTTTTTTAACATATATCCTTGGTAAACTGTAATAAATCCTATTTGGACCTGTAAATATAAAGGCAAATAAAGTGCATTGCAAAGGTGCTTGTAAAGCAGGGGTGGGAAACTCCAGTCCTCAAGGACCACCAACAGGTCATATTTTAATGATATCCCTACTTCAGCACAGGTGGCTCAAGCAGTCCCTGCTTCAGCACAGGTGACTCAATCAGTCCCTGTTTCAGCACAGGTGGCTCAATCAGTCCCTGCTTCAGCACCGGTGCCTCGATCAATCCCTGCTTCAGCATAGGTGGCTCAATCAGTCCCTGCTTCAGCACAGGTGGCTCAGTGGCAAAGACTGAGCCACCTGTGCTGAAGCAGGGATATCCTGGCAACCTGACCTGTTGGTGGCCCTTGAGGACTGGAGTTGCCCACCCCTGTTGCAAAGGGTGCATAACATGATTTTGCACTCTAACTTAACGGAACCTAGAATTTCACAACATATAAAAATCCCGCGGCTCCCTTTGTCTGCCCGTTTTCCAAGCTGCTGTTATACCTCAGACCCAATTTGGTTCCTGGCTTTCTTTCATATTAAGGGTTGTCTTATGTCTATCTTAAGCCTTTTGAATTCCATTATTCACCATTATTCACATTATGACCTCTGAGTCTTCCACCACTATTGGGAAATAAGGGAAATAACTAGAGAATCCATCGCCGATATTGAAGTCTTGTTGGCGAGTCAATAGTCAGTTAAGGGAAATCATCTGTTAAAAGTAACAAATGAGTGGCTATATCTACAGCTCATAACAGTATCATTCTCGTGGCATAAATCCAATCTTTCTCAGCTCTAACACACTACAAAAGGACTTGGACACGTTGTATCCGGTCTTCAAAGTGGTTGGAACAGGAATAGTTTCACCACACAGGAGGTCCCACATATTATTGGATAACATCATGGTCCATGCAGGGGAATTATTTGTTCCAGTTGCACCCAACACAACAGCTACAGAGAGATCTGCCCTCTGGCAAGGTGCTGTGATAAAGGCTAGCGGTGTCTACAAAGGGAAACTTACAAAGAGATCGGCTGACCGTCAGTAACAGTCAGTATGGCTGGTGTTGACACTACTTTCAGGCAGCTGTTGTCTAGCACAGATACGACTAGCCCTGGACAGAGAGGTGGAAGCTTTAATGCTGTGTAGAGACGGAGAGGGAAGGAGAAAGAGTTAAGGAGAGGCTCCGTTTACCTATGTTCCTCAGAAAACATGAATCCACGTACGCTAGACAAAAGATCCTTGGGGAATGAATGCGTTGTAAACTTGTATACAGTATATCTTTGAATGTGTGCATTGGTAGTGTACTGTTTGCTTGAGCAAAGGCAAATAAGACAAATAAATACAGACCAGCCCAGTACTTGGGAGGGAATCACGCAGATAATTTCTGGAGGAGTTCCACCCTGTAACACTTCCAACTTCCACCTTCATTTACAGTTTAGTTATATCATCGTACAGTCTAGCCAACTCCAATCCTGAAGGGCCACCAACAGGTCAGGTTTTCAAGATATCCCCGCTTCAGCCCAGGTGGCTCAGTCAGTGTCTCAGTCCTGACTGAGCCTGTGATTGAGCCACCTGTGTTGAAGCTGGGATATCCTGAAAACCTGACCTGTTAGGGGGGCTTAAGGACTGGAGTTGAGCACCCCTGGTATAAAACATCACATATTCCTATATAAATGATTGGGCGTGCATGTTCGGTGTTTTACATGAATCCTATGGTATTAATACACCGTGAAGCCAATCTAATTCAGTCTTCGACAGCCACCTGGGCTGAAGCAGGGATATCCTGAAAACCTGACCTGTTGGCGGTCCTTCAGGATTGGAGTTGACCACCCAAGGGCTGGCATTTCAGGTTCACTCCCCACAACCTCAATGGAAACACGTTGCAATACTCAAACAACAATCTCTTATTTGGCACCAAAGGGTAACAAAAACTACGGGGTCCATTCTCCCTTCCACCCCCGAAGATTGAAGTTTCATTACTTCTCAATCAAGGCAAAGACGGCTTCATAAGTATATTGTAAAGTGACCTATGTGTATATATATATATATATATATATATATATATATATATATATGTATATATATATAACTATGGAGCAAAACATTGTGCCAATATTTGACGGTCTTCGCATCTTATGATGGGATTGAGATGTATCAAATTCTCCATATTCTATAGCGAGACCTTTTGATCAATATGATTGTCCCGTAACCTTCCATCACTCCCTATATGAATCTCTCGGGTCGTCCCATCTGTTCTGGCCCTCCATTCTTTTATTGTAAAACAAACACTAACAACAAATGAGGGGAACAGTGGAGGAGAGGTAAATTAATAATCCCTTGTATGGAAGAGGCAGTAAGATGTGTGTACTCACAGACTGCTGGATCCAAAAGGAAGTGAGCTAGTCTGTACAAACAGGATATAGTCACAACTAACCATACAAGCAGGGTTGCTGGGAGAAACCAACAGGGGTCTGTACTATAGTTGCTAGGCAACAGGCAAACCAGGGAAGGAAACATTTGTTGCAAGTCACACTGAGGAGCAATGGCTGCCTCAGAAACATGCAGAGAGGTTCCAGAACACCATCACTGTTTAGATTATTTTATTTAATTTGTAAAGCCTAGTTGCTACTGTAGTATTAAAATAAGTAATAACCTTAAATTAAAAACAAATTTAAACTTCAACATGAATCCTATCATAGTAATAATAGCTTCATAACAGTGGATTACCTGGTCCTTAATACCCCAGCTGGAATAAACTCCTCCAATCAGTCATTAATAGACAGGGAACGCATTGTTCTTTGGGGATTATTGTTTAATAATATTTTTGCCTCTGTTTCCAAAGCACAACATATATACAAAGTGTATCTCAAAATGTACAATTTAAACCAGATCATCTTCATATCAGGTTCTAATCCCATGTAGTGGATCCACATATGAATGCTTTATGCATTTTAGTACAGTGTGCAGAGCTTTTAAAACGGAACAAGTGTATTATAAGAGAGCTACAGTATGCAGATTCAAAACCTCTGCCCACAAGAACATATACAAGGAATTGTCTTGTTCGTTTCCCAAAATATGTCACAATCTGCAACAATTCTACACACCGCCAGGTCCAATCCGGCTACTGGAACTTCAATTACATTATGTCCCAAACGTTCACAACTGTTTACATGTTAACCCGGCAATCAAAAATCCCTATAACCCGCCTGTTCACCCAATAACCACATCAAAGTCTCGTAGTCAGTCAACATGCAACGTTCAAATCTGTGGCTTGTACCACAGTCATCTTCATTCTCCGGCGAGGATGAGAACATTAACAGCATTTCCCCATTCCCAGCGCAGAGACCAAAATAAACCAAAGGCAGTGAACATTGGAAGACAGTAAGTCTGACAAAATAAATGTTTCACAAACATCACCTATCAATATTTTATCCGTTTGTAAATCGGGGTAACTGGGACATGGAAAACGGATATATTTCCTCTGGCTGCTCCCGATAGTGTGATATCCCTGTGTGCTGAACAGGAGATAGCACAGGCAAGGCTCACCTCTCTCCGTCTTCCTGATATTCATTGGTCCTCCAACAGGGACAGTGTGGCCTAGAGCAGGAGCGCTCAACTCCAGTCTTCAAGACCCCCATCCGGTTAGGTTGTAAGGATATCTCAGCTTCAGCACAGGTGGCTCAATGAGTCCCTGCTTCAGCACAGGTGGTTCAATAATGGCTCAGCCGACTGAGCCACTGATTGAGCCACCTGTGCTGAAGCTGGGATATCCTGAATACCTGACCTGTCGGGGGGTCTTGAAGACTGGAGTTACGCGCCCCTGCTCCAGAGGTTGAGTAAAATTCTGATTGACAAACACTCCCCAATAATGAAAATCAAACTATTCCTAATCATCAAAGAAAGCAAAACAGCCAAATGTTTACTTCAAACACCATCACGCTCGTTTAAGGAAGACAATCAGATTGTTCATTTGTTTCCCAAATGTTTTTTTGTTATGAACTACAAGAGATTGCACATTTATTTTATTAGTTTAATTTGGCTCAAATGCCTTAAAGTGTCTTACTACATCACAGACCTTACTGCGTCATATAACCACTCCTCATAGTTATCACATCCGAATGCAAGTGAAGAATAGTCAGGGTAAAGTACTGTACCATTGGCTCTATGTGAAGTAGCTGTATTCGCCCGTCTCAGGGTGAGATATGTACCAAGACAGACCATGTGACTGCGTAATGCTAAAGACCCAAACGATAGGATAATAATGAATAACCAGATACTTGTAGGGGGGACCCTAAACATACTTATACAAGACAGGTACTGGTTGCAGTCCCGATGGTAGCTCACTAATGGTGACGCTGTTGTTAACAATACACCGGGAAGATTTAGCATAATAACACCGCTATAACACGTACCAATTGTCTAAATAAAGTCCTGAACAGGAAAACATGTAGCAAGCGATTGACTCACTCTGAGTGCTGCACAGTCCATGCGATCCAAAGTGAGGGGTCCCCAGGGTGTGCTTCCGTCCAAGGGTAGGCTAGTAGAGAAGGAGAACCTGGAAGAGCACTACTGTAGGTATCAAAAAAGTAGAAAGGAGGGTGCGTATCCCATAAAAAGATTATTTATTGGTCATGAAAAACAGGGCAATGGAAAGTCCTACCAACGTTTCACGCGTCACAGAGCGCTTTCTCATACCTTGAGAAAGCGCTCGTGAAGCGTGAAACGTTGGTAGGGCTCTCCATTGCCCTGTTTTTCCATGACCAATAAATAATCTTTTTATGGGATACGCACCCTCCTTGCTACTTTTTTGATATCTACAGTAGTGCTCTTCCAGTTTTTCTCCTTCTCTACTGAGATATGTACCAGGTTGGGAACTGAGCAGAACTCGAGAGTTAAGCAAATTCGTGTTTTTGACACAATCATCAAACAAACTCTTTCAAAATCCAAATGCAAATGTTCAAGGAAGCGGGGAAGATGCAGCAAGAGAACTTCAAAGGGAATAAAGCACCCCACCCTGATGGAATTTACCCTACAGTTATAAGAAGCACAGATCATCCCTTGCACAACCTTTTTATTTAATCCCTATGGAATTCTAATTTTTTTACGGATGCAGTAACACAGGACTGGTTTAAAGCAGATGCGACCCATATATTTTAACACGAGGAGTTCATCTCCGTCAGGAAGTTGCAGACAAGGAAGGCTTAACTAATTGCACTGAAGCTCGGAAATGTTTGCTATATGTGCATTTCTACATAGGGTTTAATCAATACGAAGTCAAGAGCAATATCCATCCAGCGAAGTCATAGTATTGAGTGGGGTCCTGTCAGGAATCGGCGTTCTCCACGCTCCTCACACAGAGCACTCCCTCCCCGCCGGGAGCCCCTGGACACACAAAACCATGCTGCCTTACTGGCCTCCACGGCTCCCCGCCCCTGCCGCCGTCGCGGGATCACTCCCCTCGGCGATTCCTCTGTACAGCGCCGCACGCGCCCACGCCCTCCTGCACGCACACCTGCACCATCCACTGGCTCGGTTCACGCGCGTACACGAGTTACGGAGCACGCTCAGTCTGCACACTCTTCTTCCTGTCCCCCGGACCTCAGGCTCCGCCCCCGCACACTGCACGAGCATACTCAGGTTACCAACAAGACTCACCTGGCCTGTTATGCCTGCACCAATCTGCAGTGTCTCCCTGTAGCTCTTCCTGTCCCGCCTCCGTTCCTAACATTTATAACCTCCTCACTGGCAGCGCCCTGGCTTGGGCTTCCCCGGTTTGGGAGCGACGTTCTGACCTTACCCAAGATTACCCGGCATTTAAAGCCGAGTTTCAACGGGTATTCGATTCCCCCACTCGTCGGGAGATGGCATCTGTTTCTCTCCTCTAGATCACTCAGGGACGGCGGATGGTGACGCAGTATGCTGTGGAATTCCGGACTCTAGCAGCCGAGACTAACTGGGGACAAGAGGCTCTCGTCTCCGTATTCTGGCAAGGCCTGGCAGATCCCATCAAGGACGAACTCTCTCGCCGTAGATGAACGCATTTCTTCCCTCCAAACCGCATGGTCCAGGATTAAGTCTACCCTTCTCAACTCCTCCCGCAGGTCGAAACTACAGGCCGATCGTCGTCGTCGTTCGGCGCCCAGTTACAAACCAGGGGATTTGATATGGCTCTCCTCTAAGAATATCCACCTCAAGGTACCATCTCCTAAACTGGCACCCAAGTTCCTGGGTCCCTTCCCTATTTGTGAGCAAATCAATCCCGTGGCATTCCGGCTCCAACTACCACACAGTATGAAGATTCCCAATGTCTTTCATGTGTCCCTCTTAAAACCATTTATCTCCAGTCACTTCTTTCCGGATCAGACTTGTAAACCGGATCCCATCACTGTACAAAATAACGAGGAATACGAGGTTCACTCTCTTTTGGATTCTCGCCTATCCAGGGGTCAGCTCCAGTTCTTGGTGCAGTGGAAGGGCTTTGGCCCTGAAGAGAGATCCTGGGTTCCTTCAAAGGACATTCATGCCTCAGCTCTTCTTAAGTCCTTCAGGAAAAAGTTTCCAGAGAAACCGTTCTTGGACCGTCCTGAGGCCGTTCCTGAAGAGGGGGGTACTGTCAGGAATCGGCGTTCTCCACGCTCCTCACACAGAGCACTCCCTCCCCACAGGGAGCCCCTGGACACACAAAACAATCCTGCCTTACCGGCCTCCACGGCTCCCCGCCCCTGCCGCCGTCGCGGGATCACTCCCCTCGGCGATTCCTCTGTACAGCGCCGCGCGCGCCCACGCCCTCCTGCACGCACACATGCACCATCCACTGGCTCGGTTCACGCGCGTACACGAGTTACGGAGCACGCTCAGTCTGCACACTCTTCTTCCCGTCCCCCGGACCTCAGGCTCCGCCCCCGCACACTGCACGAGCATACTCAGGTTACCAACAAGACTCACCTGGTCTGTTATGCCTGCACCAATCTGCAGTGTCTCCCTGTAGCTCTTCCTGTCCCGCCTCCGTTCCTAATTGGACCTTCCTGCTTTATCTAGCTCCTCTCTGCTCTCAGTCTTTGCTCGACATAGTCTCTGTATGGAAGTACTTCTGGATTCTCTCAGTGTTTTCACAGGTTCTGACGCGGCTTGTACGACTACCCCCTCTGGCTCTCGATCTCGGCACTCCTTGGACAACGCTCACTCTGGTAACCCCTTGAACACGGCTTGGACTACGACCTATCTCCACTCTCCACTCCCTGACCTCGGCAAGGCATTCATCACTCTATCTCTACAACCGGTACCGGCAAGTATTGTCTACCTTACTACACCTGGCCTGGCAACGCTTCATACCACACTCCGGACACGCTCCCTTTGCTGCGGGTGCGTGTATTACC
The DNA here is from genome assembly GCA_036426205.1 of Ascaphus truei. Lineage (NCBI taxonomy): Eukaryota > Metazoa > Chordata > Amphibia > Anura > Ascaphidae > Ascaphus > Ascaphus truei. The sequence goes on from CM071575.1 coordinate 9,349,390, forward strand.
ACTTCCCCCTTCAGCTCAGGGGACGGCTCTGGTCTGCGGGCAGCACCGGCGTAACAGGTCCTAAGCTTGTCCACCAATTAGTTTTATGTCATATTTTTCATTGGGCATTTTCTAAGGAAGGATTAAGCTAGTCATGGGCTGCAACCACATACAGTAAGAGCTGAAAAGATGAAGCTCCATCACAAAGTTGCAGGTACCCTATAGTTCAGTATCAATCACTTTCTCTGCCTTCTTATCCCACGGGTGCTCAGCAGAACCTGTTGTCTTGGTTTGTGGGCCGACTAATGGAGTTGGCCAAATAGGACACAAAGGTCCGTGTTCAATATGCTGTGAAGACGTCTTCCTTGCACTGGGGAAGAGATCAGAAATCTTCTCCAGGAGGTCAGCTTCACCGCATATTTTAATAGTGACCAAAGAATGCAAACCTACCTTTTTAGTTTCTTGTATCTCTGGCGATAATATCCAGCTTTGACTATACTCGAGTGAAAGAGGCAGAAGAGTGGAGATTGATGGAGTCAACACATAGTGGTGGTGGGAAGGACTGGAAGCGGTATAGCGGAGAGTAAGAGAATAGAAAAAAAAAGGAGGAGTGGGATAGGGAGGCGAGACCAGAGCAAAAAGAAGGTGACCTGGGCAGAAGAGGGGGAAGGAAAGAGAGAAGGAGGGAGGGAGGAAGAAAGACGGAGAGAGAGGAAAGAAAGAAAGAACCATGGACGCATGGGATACAGAAGACACAGAAAGCCGTGGGCTGGAGAACTAAATGTGATATCATGTTGTATCATTTTCGTTTTAATTCCTTCAATGCTAGAGGCATCACCTTGGCACAGCAGTGGGATACAAATGCCGCCAGGATGGCAGAGGTTGTGTGTTTGAAGTGAGGATGTAGGGATCTGCCGGTTATTGGGATAGAAAGCTTGGTTGTTGGCTCAGTTGAAGATTGTTTTTAAACCATAGTTCAGTTGCCAAGTAAGTAGATCAGCATTGCTACAGCAGGAACGTGAGATTTGAAACCCCTGAGTTTATGGAGTATTTATATTCACACTAAAACCCAGGAGGACGTCCTCAATGGCAATTACTAAACACCATCTACTCCAGGGGTGGCCAACTCCAGTCCTCAAGGGTCACCAACAGGTCAGGTTTTCAGGCTGTCCCTGCTTCAGCTCAGGTGGCTCAATCAGTGGCTCAGTCCCACACTGAGCCACTGATTGAGCCACCTCTGTTGAAGCAGGGACATCCTGAAAACCTGACCTGTTGGCAGCAGTGGAGGAGTGGAGTTGGCAACCCCTGATCTAGAATAACCAAGTTTCTGGTTTCAATTCCCAGCTGACCACTTATAATCCATATGGCACGGGGCAACTGCTTTGACCTTCCTGTCTTACCAAGGCATACCCCCTGCATGCTGCCTGTTAATATATCTTAATAAAATGAAATATGTTGGGGCATGCAGTGCTCCTTGAAATTAAGAATGATCATTCATTTGCCAACTTTCACAGCACTTTGGGCTTATTAAAATTATTATTAAATGTTCTGTAGGACAAAATATTCCACTTTGCATAGTTTTAGCAGCACATGAGAATGGAAATGAACTTGTTTTTTGGATGCTTTACAGCTTGCCGATAATAAGTAATAGCTGGAGAGAAAATGTCTCACACACTACCATGACATGTACAGTAACTGTAAAGCATTCATTAAAAAGGCAGTCCAAGCATGGGATTTCATTGCACTTCATTTTTTATTTTTCACATAGCGTTGAAGCAGGGGGTCTCAGGAACGGAACCCCGTTAATTTCAGCTTCGGGGACCCCCTACTTCCGGAGATATTTACCTCCGTAGGAGGGCGCCGGTAGCCGCACCTCTCGGCATGCAGGAATCGCGTAACGGCGACGTGTTATAGCTCCACCAATAGGAAGCCGTGATGTCATCAGGTGCGGCTTCCTATTGGTCCGCGTGACGCGGAAGCTTTACATTTTGCAAAGATACCGGCGCCCCCTTTGGTGGTCTGTATCTCGGGAAGCAGGGGTGTCCCAGGAGCTGAAATGAATGGGGCTCTGCTCTGGAGACCCCCTGCTTAAAAGCTACTTAGACGGCCCCCCATATCCAGATATCCCCCCCCCCTCCTGCTTCTTTCTACCTGTCTCTTCACTCTGCCACTATCCAACAGGATTCAACTAATAAAATTCAAAAGGTGCACCAAGCAACTACCCACGATCCGTCCTCAAACCTCACCTACAGAAAACCCAAGAATGTATAAAACCAAACAAGAGGGGAGGTCTGACAGTTAAATAAAGGACTCAGTGGGTTAACATCTGCCGTCAAAACAACACAACAAAAGAATGGTGTCACAAGCGTTATAAAGTGGAATAACTGTAAAACTGTGTTATGTAATATGTATCTTGTACATTTCTAATAAAAAAGATTGAAACAAAAAAGTAGGGATCACGATTAAAAGTCACTTTCTTGAACTCATACATTCCGATGACCTCTGTGACAGCCATGATTTTCAAGCGATAGATTTTGTATTTAATGATTAAGCATTTATAGGACCACAACGTGTATGTCAACAGTAGGATATCTTGCTTATGGACCTTTTACAAAGCGAATATCATTCATCTTATTGGTCTTCGGGTAAGGTAGGCATTTAGAAATGACTAGCGATGGTAATAAAATATGATATTCTGAACTCCAGTCCTCAAGACTCCATAACAGGTTAGCTTTTAAGGATCTCCCTGCTTCAGCACAGGTGGCTCAATCAGTGCCTCAGTCAAAGATAAAGAGGGGGGGGGAGAGAGGAGGGGGTGGAAAAAAGAGGAGGGAGGGCGAGAGTGGTGAGAGAGAAGGGGGAAGGAAGGAGGGGAGACAAAGGGGGGAGAGACAGAGGGGTTGAGAGAGGAGGATGGGGGGAGAGGCAGAGGGGGAGAAGGAGACAGACAGAGGGGAGAGAGGGAAGAGAGGAGCTCACCTCTTGCTCTGGGGCCTCCTAGCGCAGGCTGTTCACGCATGCGCTGTCGGCGCGGGCCTTTCGTGCATGTGCGACAGTTGTACCGGTTTTTAACTGGGAAAATATGGTCACCCTATGCTAGTCAGATGTTGAGGGGAAGGGCATGCCAGAGGTGTGGGGCAGTCAGTGACAGAGGTTGCAGGTGGGAGAGGGCTTCAGATACAAAAGGGGGTAGACAGAAGACATCCTTGAGCAGAACGCAAGAGTCAGGATGGCGTATAGCGAGAAATTAGGGCTGAGATATTAGGGTGGGATGTAAGAAGGGGCAGAAGAGTGTATAGTGAGTTATTAGGGTGAGATGTAAGGAGGGGCAGAAGAGTATATAGTGAGATATTAGGGTGAGATGTAAGGAGGGGTAGAAAGTATACAGTAGTGCTCAATTCCAGTCCTCAAGTTGCCACAACAGGACAGGTTTTCAGGATATCTCTGCTTCAGCACAGGTGGCTCAATCAGAGGCTCAGTCGAAGACTGAGCCTCTGAGCCACCTGTGCTGAAGCAGAGACTGATTGAGCCATCTGTGCTGAAGCAGGGACTGACTGCGCCACCTGTGCTGAAGCAGGGATATTATTAAAGCCTGACCTGTTGCGGGGGAGTTACTCTTGAGGACTGGAGTTGAGCACCCCCATCCTATATGACAGTTTCTAAAGACAACACAACACTTTTTACTGGGAACAGAAGAATGTTTCTGGATTACCGATGAGGGATATTAACAAATTGCCATCCGACACTATTGCTCTTCATAATAACCCTCTATTAAGGTTAATCACTAACTGACAATATCTTTTAACAATTGTTAAAGACCATTAACTCCAGTGATCGGTAACGATTGCCCACAGCTATCACTGTTTAATGTAAAAAAAACCACCCTGTGTTATAATTTGAGATGATTTACAAGTGTCACCCCGCGTCTCCCAGGGCCAACGTGAACACATGTTTCATGGATTACATCTGACACCTACAGTACAAGTCATTTGAAATCATTTTTTTTTTTAATATAATTATGTAAACACGCTGAGCTGAGACTCGGGAGGGGTCTGATTTCCTCTGGCTGTTCCCTTTTGTCTGATGATGTCACTGGATGATGTCACTGGTGGGTACCATCGGGGGCCCCTCCCCTTTTCCGTTATTGGCTCTGTAATAAGGAACAAGGTGAGATAAGGGGAACGAAAACACTTCCCCATTTAAAGGCCCCTTAATTAAAATACTCATCTTGTAATAATTCCCCCCCCCCCCCCAAAATAAAAGCAGCCACATCTTTGCTATTGACGCATTTTATTTGTTCAAGGAAATCAATAAGACTGTTACATTCTTTACAAAAGGTTGTTTTCTGGCTGGCTATGAGGGATTGCACCTTTACGCACACCCCAGGTTTGCCTATGACTAATACGTTGGCTTCTATGACTAGATGAATATAATTATCTGTTGTCAACCTAACTGTATAACATTGTGTACGTGCTAATGGTTTAATTCTCCACTGAACATAAAATGCTGATTTAAAACAGTTTCAAAGTAGCAGGCGTGTCGGGTTTTTAAGTAAATAAGAAAATACAAATTCCACAGAAAGTGTAGAACTAGGGAAGCTTGGTTAATATAACTTAAAGCTGCAGACCAAGCAATATCCTACATGTGTGTTTTTTTAAAATAAATCAGTTCTGTACTATGAGAAAAAACTTGTAGCATTTTTTTAAACAACTCTGAATGACATTTTTAATGTATTATAATGTAACAAGCATGTTTTGTTTCTATAGCAACCATTTACAAAATCACATCCCCTTCCTCTTCTGAAGCAGGCTCTGGCACACCCCTTTTTGAGCCCTGCCCTCTCTCTAGCAGTGCACCAATTGTATCTAGTGACTGCCCGGTCACATGATCTTCCCCACAGAACTTTGCATCTTTGGTCCTGTTCTGCTGCACTGACGGCCATTTAGGGAACCCCCGAGCCGAATCTTCGCCGATAGATTACAGGAGAACGGCTAGATCGACAACTTAGCTAATTACTTATTATTGTGTGTACTGTATTGATGCTCATATTTAAGGGAATAAAAAGATAAAAGAAAAAACAGAAAACGACAACTTGGACTGCTGCTTTAAGAGCACAATTATTTCAATTGAATGGTCATCACAGTTATTTCACAGTGTTAAAGACAATAAAGTTGCGAATAACACACACTTTTAAAGTTATAACGTAACTACAGTACTCGTTAAACTGTCTCTCTGTGATCTTCAGCAAAGAGAGAATCCATGAGTTTACCTGCATGTCTTCCCCAGGTGCACAAGCGCACAAGCGCCATTGCCTATTATCATGCTAGACTTGTCCAACTGCAGCTAAGGTTTCTGGGAAGTGACATCCAAACGTGTCAGTTTTAACTTCCTATCTCCATATCCCTGGGCTCTCTAGTAGAGTATTTAACTGCTGTATTACACATGTTGTACAACTAAGCTTGGGATAGCGGTACACTCAAAGATGACTGTAACCCCTGTACTTTTGACTCTAAGACTTATAATTATAGCTGGGGCCTGAGTCCCTCTAAAAGCTGCAGTTCAAGCTCCCGTTTTTTTTAGTTTTTTTTTTACTTCAATAGTTTCATGTGGGCAATCTCTACTTACCTAAAGAACTGCATAGCTGCCGGTCAACTCGTTCTCCGCCTATTGATCGGCGAAGTTTGACGACATCTTTAGATCTGGGGAATGTAAATGGTTGCCATAGGAACAAACATGCTTGTTAAAATAGAATACAAGAAAATTGGTCTTTCAAAGTTATTGTTTTTTTAAACAGAAAATGCTAAAAGTATTTTTTTTTACTAGAGAACTGATTTATTTAAAAAAAAAAACACATGCAGGATATTGCTTGAACTGCAGCTTTAATAACTTACTTACACGTGGCCTATGGTCAGAGTGCAGGAATAACACAGACACAGTATGACCAATACAACTAGTTTACTGGCACCTTACTGACTGGTACCTTGTGGTCCTCAGCGCATCAGCGGACGAAACGTTGGGCTTGCGTCATCACGTGATCACTGATCAGCTGTGAGAGGATTCCCTTGGCTGGGGCTGTTTGGGGCAGAAAGAAGCGTGCAGTTTCATTTCTACTGGTGGCAAAATTAAGAGCTGTATTGGCGGGAGAATAACCATGAGGTCTGGTTATGTGCTTATGGGCTAGTAGCCCCTACTAACATCGTTGGGCTCCTGTACCTACCGGTTGGTGAACGAAGACATAGAATACACTGCTTTTCCCGGATCAGCTCTTTCTGGCCTCCCTGCTGTGCATCTGAGGGGCTTAGCTGACGGGTTAATGTGTACACCTTCCAGGATCATCTACCTCTGCTGTGAGATTGTTCCTATAGCCATTTCTCCCTGCAAGCGCTTGCTTTCACTACCATGGACTGGTTACATACTGACACTTTTCTATCAATACTGTCAGTCAGGATACAGGTAGCATTGTGCTACATATTATCCATTAACCTCCACCAGCCTATTACATTTTTTCCAGCCATTTATTTCCAGTGTTTCCTCACTTTGATATTACTTACAGCATCCTCCTTCATTGGGTGTTTTTCAGCAATTGATCGGACATGTCATGTTTTCTTTATATGCATTTGTATACATTGTATATTATTATACAGTATATTCATTGCCTCCTGTGTCATATTTGTCATTTCAATGTTACAGGGACTTTGCTTCCCCTGTTTTTTATTAAACTTGCCCATATTGACATTTACTATCAGAGGTTTGCGCTCTTTTTTCTTTTTTGTTCACATATGGATTAGGTTTATCCTCATCAGAGCAGCGCCCCTCTGCAGTACATGCCGCCCCCTTGATAACGACATATTTTTGTTTTATTTATTTGATTGGACACTTTATCACATTTTTATTATTTCTATATATTTAATTGAGCGCTGGTTCTCTTTTGTCTTTCACAAAAAAAAATATATATATATACAGTTGCTATAGGCTTTACTGTGGAGGGTTTTTGTCACTTTTTTTACCCACCATAACCTTAATAATATATATATATATATAAATATATATATATATATGTTATATGTATATGTACATATACCAGTTTTCCCCCGATTATAAGGTGAGGTTTTTTCAATAAAGTTAAATTGAAAAGTCCATACTCTCCTTATAATCGGCTCCGCACATTTTGCTGCTGACAGTCTTGTCCTGTGTAAGGCAGCAACACAGTAGTCGTCTGCGCATGCGCTCTTGACGGTCCTGTGTAAGCCATTAACACAGTATCCATCTGCGCTCTTGTCGGTCCTGTGTAAGCTATTAACACAGTATCCATCTGCGCATGCGCGAGCGCTCGGGATTGAAGCTCATTTCGATCTTGTGTAAGGCAGCAAAACAGCAGCCGACACATTACCTATTTTTCCAGTTAGCAGAGGCTGGAATCGAGGGGGTCATCTTATATTCAGGGTCGCACTATAATCAGGCAAATACAGTACATATCACCATCTTCAACTCATGTCTCCCCACTGCTGGATGAAGCCTCCCCAATCATCTTCCAGGTACTGTGGTTACAGCCTCTTCTCCACGTCGCTCCAACACATCCTCTGATTTCATTCTCCCATCTGACTTTTGATCGTCGTCTTGGTCTTTTGATATCCCTTTGAATCCAGTGGATTACCATCTTTGTCCAATCACGGACATTTATTCTTACAAATATCTCCGGCCCACCGCCATTTTACTTTCAACACCCGTGTGACGATGTCACAGACATGTGTTTGCTTTCGAACCCATTCATTCTTTTTACCGTCTCTTTGGGTAATACCCAGCACCCATCTTTAAGTTATCTGAAGCTTTGCATTTTGGGTCCAAGTTTCACATCGATACGTGAGCGCGGGCAGAATACACGAGTCAAACACTCTCCTCTGGAGGCACCGTGGAAGGTTCCCTTCAAAGATTGTCTTCCAAATGCCTCCATCCCATCTTCATTCTCCTATTGCTTTCATTCGAAGGGTTCCCACCCATTGATACTCACTGCCCATGGTAGACATATATAATAGAATATAACACTTTTTGAGCACTGTTCTGTATTACTGACCTGGGATTTGGAGGTAATTCTCTATGGCCATTACAAGCACCAATTCAATTCTACATTTAGACTTTTTGTTTTGTAATTTTCCACTACATTACAACTGAGTGACTGTGTCAGGGAGGCCAGCATTTTGAGCGGAAATCCTTTAAAATTAAGGCAGTTGACACAGGGGATGGATGTTGTCTGTAGTCCATAAAAGGACCGCTCATATGGAATGTTATTTTGTCACTTTATCAAGGACAAAATGTATTCCCATAAAAGATTTTTTTAAGGATGATAAATACTATTGCGTTTTAGCTACGGGCTTTGAGATGTGTTACGCAAATGTTTGGGAGGATGATTCTGTATTCAGCACTTTTTTATATTTTCCTGTAGCTGTCAGCTTCAGAATGTTGCCAATGGTCACAGACAGTGGTGACAGATGTGCATCTTCATGGGGGAACTGAAAGACACGTCCGACAGAATTACGGGAAGCCTTTGAGTAATCAGAGGAACAAGCATACTTTCTAACAGAGTTACATGTGGGAGACGTCAAGGCAGTTACACAATCCACGAACAAACTTGTGAGGACGCATTTAATGTTGCAGGTATTTTGGTCACACCACTGACATGTACAGCAGTGTTATTTATTTCGTTTTTGATTTTTTTTGGGGTGTGAAAGCCCAACCTAGAAGATGTTACCTTAGAAACCCTGTTACAGTATGTAAAGGCACACCTAAAGACAATGAATTTGTCAGATGTGTAGTGCACGGCAAAAAGAGTAAGGAACACGGGAAATAGTTGTCGAGTTAAATCAGATCGATTGTTTGGTTTCTACGGTAATAAATAACACATCACTTCACTTGCCGTCGGATTGCACAATCAAGGTTTCCGGCCACTCGCTGGACAATAGTCGGATTAGGAATTGCCGGAAGGTTGCTTGGTGAAGACTTTCGCCACATTTTCCAGAAATTCGCATATTCGCGAAACTCTTCCTTGAAGATTTCTATGCAAAAAAAATATTCACCATTTCACCACGATAGTTTGCAATTTCCACCCCCAGTTTAGACACATGGAAGTTCTGCAAGAGCAGGCTTAGAATCGAGTCCTGTTACATAGTTACATAGTTACATAGTTACATAGAAGATGAGGTTGAAAAAAGACATGCGTCCATTAAGTTCAACCTATGCTAAATTTAGACAACAGATACTTTATCCTATATCTATACTTACTGATTGATCCAGAGGAAGGCAAACAAAAAACCCCATTAAGGGGAAAAATGAATTCCTTCCTGACTCCAAGAATTGGCAATCGGATTAATCCCTGGATCAACATCCTTCCCATGTATACTTATTTGGTATATCCCTGTATACCTTTCCCATCTAAAAAGATGTCCAACCTTTTTTTGAATAAATCTATTGTATCTGCCATCACAGTCTCCATGGGTAATGAATTCCACATTTTAACTGCCCTTACTGTAAAGAACCATTTCCTTTGTTGCTGGTGAAATATCCTTTCCTCCAACCTTAAGGGATGGCCCCGAGTCCTTAGTACTGCCCGTGGGATGAATAGTTCTTTTGAAAGCTCCCCGAATTGTCCCCTGTTGGCAGTGAAAAACAGAAAGGTACACTCTATTCTACTTGGGATATTCTAAACAACTATTAGTTGTACGAGGACCTTAAAATGGGTAGAACTTGTGAGAATAAAACCAAGATTTGTTGGAAGTGGATGAAAATGCCAAAGAGAGTGAATATGCAGCTATTCAGAAAAGATGGCTCAGCACATCAAGATATAAATGGAAATACAGTGGAAAAGACGAACGCAAAATTCTCATAAGAAATTGATGATTTTAGTTTAAAAAAAATATATATCAAAAATACACTCAATGAGGAACACATAAGAAGTAAAGACAATTGCTGGATGTGTGGAAAATACCACCAATGATACAAGATTATCAGGCTCCCTCGGTCATCATAGGGTTAATGCGGGTCCCATGAGTGAAACCGCCAATGAGACGGTGAGTAGATGATGGAAGAAAAAAAAAAGTGCCCAGATTTACATAGACATCCGCCCCGGCAGGGAAGACACCGTTCCCTGTTTGCAGCAATATAGCAGTTCCGATCAGGATAAAAGAGCAGCTCTGCTGGAAACGGCACTCGCTCCCGGTGTCCAACCGGCAAACACTACTATCTTCCCTTGTCGCACCTATCTTCCCCTGTCACACCTATCTTCCCCTGTTGGCAGTACTGGACAAATCGGGAGGTCCTCTCAAGGGCCTTCAACAGGCACCGCTGAACCCTGCTCTAGAACCTTGCATGCTTAAGAGCCTATTGGTCAGGACTCACGTCCCCCTCCTCGGCACTCAAACTGTATAGTGGAGAGAGCTGGCCAGCTGTGCAAGGGGTAAGGATTACCAAGGGCATGATGGGTCCGGCTGAGGGCAAGTACCCTTGCACACTCAGAGTTTGAGACATATTGTCCATCCTCCTATGATTACAGACAGACACTGGGGAACACTTGTTCCTTAACCATGGACATTTTTCAATTACAAGCACTAGCTTCCTACAGACGTGCCACCAGTAGACTCCAATATCCATCCATGCTGTAGACCGACAGCACACTCACTACCAACTCACAGTCCTGTCGGATAATGGGGTAGACCAGGGGTGGCCAACTCCAGTCCTCAAAGGCCACCACCAGGTAAGATTTTCAGGATATCCCTGCTTCAGTACAAGTGGCTCACTCAATCAGTGGCTCAGTTGAAGACCATCTGACCTGTTGGTGGCCCTAGACTAGGATTGGAGTTGGCCATCCGTGACATCTCATTAGCATTTACATTTCTCTAAACTTTCCATTTGATTTCTGCCTTTTTCCATATTTATTTCCCAAGCATTTTTGCATTCCGACACAACAGGATGCTGTGGAAAGTCCCATTTGTGGACAGAAATATTGACTGCTATAAAAGGTTGCAGTTGGTGTGATGTGCGTGCCTGATATACCTTAGACTACAATTATAGTAGGCGCGCGCGGGTGCGATGGAGCGCATGGCGTCACGAGCGCATGTCGCCCGAGCGATGGGTGAACTGAGCTAGAAGCGATTGGGGAGGCGTGGCGGACGCGTCACCAGGCTGGTTCTCCCTCATTGGCTGAACCACTCAGGTGACGCAGTCACTCTGCATCATGCCCGCACTCGCGAGCACTATGGCTGGCCCACATCAGCTGCTGCACTTTGTTCTCACAGCGTGTAAAATCGCATTCACCGCCGCGCCTACTATAAACGCAGCCTTAGAGAACAAGTACAATTTAGAAGAGTGTGGCACACACTCAATGACCTTAGAAAATAAGTAAAAGAAGTGTCCTGCCGATGCACGTGGCTCAACGTCAATCAATCACAAAACTAGAGAAGAATACCCGAGGAAGATCTCTCTAGGAGCAAAACTATAAGCACTGTATATGGTAATAAAACAATAAACTACTTTATGTGTGTTTAATCTGTGCTGATCAGTTGTGGTCTTCTGATTGCTTTAGTGTGTAAATCAGAATGAAAGCAATGAATAGGATTCATCTACAGGGATTGACCATGAATTTTCAAGGCCATGTTGGGAGTTAGATACAATGGGGTCCATGGATAAAGGCAAATTTTGGAGAAAAATCACCCTGCACCTATATATCAAAGCATTTTGCTCAAATCGTGTCCCGTCTGCCCGAGTTTACAACTTGGGGAGATTCAGTAGGAGGAGTTGGGGGGAGTTATATGGTGCACAGACTATTATTAGATGTATCACATTCTGCATCTCTGACCCAGTTTGCACCTTGAGGAGAGTCAGTAGGAGGAGTTGGGGGAGTTACCACTCTAAATAATTAGATAGGGCATTAGACTCTTTTTTGTTGGGTATCAAACCTAAGGAGACTGGACTTATAACATAACCATTACTCCTTTATATATATCATTAAAGGTCCTAACACCTACACGTGTGTTGAGGGATCCATTCTGCATCATGGTTTTACATCTAGTATTTATTTTAATAAGATTAGGTAAATAAAAATTGTTTTTAATAACGTCACCTACATCCAATAGGGGACTGAGTGCCCACAACTGGGTTTTCTTGTCTTGTTATAGTTTACTGTATACTTCTCTACCGTCTCCTGCACCGTCTCCCCATACATTTAACTTAGGCCCGTTCTATAGTGCCGGGCGCACGCGGAATTTTAGTTGGCTGACGTCAGTCAGCCTTTCTATAATGGCGCCGCGCGCACGCACGGCAAGAAGAGTGGAACCGGCCGACAGGGGGAAAGAAGAAAAAAAGAAAGAAATCACGCTGCTACCGCCGCTGAAAATGTAAGTATATGAGTATATATGCGTGTATATGTGTGTGTGTATGTATGTATGTGTATGTATGTGTGTGTATATGTATGTATGTATGTACAACCTATTAAAAAAATGATTGCAGGTTTTATTTATTTATTTTAAAACACACACACATACATACACACACACATATATACACATACATACACACACATATACATACACATACACACACAGTCGCGCACAGTATATACAAAAAACGTGTGCGGCACGTGCACGCGCCTTCGCACAGACGCGCGCGCACGGCCGCACACACTATATAACAGCCCTTAGGCTAAGCGGGGCTGCCCTCTTTCCTTGTGTTGGAGTTACATGGTGCACAGATTATAATGAGATGTATCACATTCTGTATTTTTCTGCTCCACTCTTTTTGCCTTTTATCTACCCCTTAAAAAAGTATCCATATCTGAAGTGGCTTAAGTCTAAAACTCTGCTTCAGATGTAAGAAACTTCATGTTCAGCTCTGCTCCATTTTCGTCGAAACACACTTTTCTCCAGTTGATACATAAACCCCAAGAAATCGAGGGGCGCATAAGGAGTGCAGCTTGTATGTGGTGCTTTGAGGATGCTGTCACCTATTTTAGCAACATATGCTTCAGTTGCAATAAAGTACAACATAAGTTCACCTATAACATATCTTCCATGTCACTTGTAGAAAGTGTTTCTAATTTATGCAGTAGCAACCCAAATATCAAAGAATATACAGCACCATATGAACGGTTTTCCTTAGGAGAGAGGTAAGGGTTTGTATCTACCTGCGCTGTCGTGATTCCAATATATCAGTGCTGACTTATAATACAGTTAAAATAGATTGACAATGGGGACCATCATCCTGAACATATTTATAGATACATGTTTGTTTTCACTATATCGCCCAAAACAGAAAACTATTGGAGAAAGTAACCATAAGGAAGGGTGATTAAAAGCCGTTTGGAAATAATTCTGTTTTTTGCCTGCCATGGGCACTGCACCTTTACATGTACGACATAAACATTTAGGAAAACGATTCTTCGTTTTTGTGAAAAAGGAAGAAAAAAATTGACACAAATCAACAATTCTTTACGGTAATTCTAGAGAAATTCTCACTCGAACATCTGGTGCAGCTTTTGCATAAACATTTTTTCCTACTGTAAATAACACCCTCAGCTCCCTGGAGATCTAAATCAACATGACTACAGCTTTGCAAATCTGCCAGTTATCAAGGACTCCCATCGAGGATTCTGGATTTTTTTTAAAAAGCGACATGCTCATTTGCATGTCATTGCCCAGAATCCCTGGCTGCAGTGGGAGCACTGTTTGCTAAGCAATAATGGGGAAAGGCAGGGTTGCAGTCCTGTCTGAGACTTGTGAATGTGCTCACAAGTGATATTTTTATGTACTATACACTAATGTGGAGGGTTTTGTCACAGTGTTAACCATCATAACTTATCTTATACTATATTAGTGAAAGCACTGTATGCCTGCCTGCCTGCCTGCATGCCTGGATGTCCGGTGTCCCTAGGGGAAATCTCATTGGTCCCTTGGGCCGCCCCCGCACACCTCTCATTGGCCTGAGGCGGAGTGACGGCCAAAGGACACACACACAACAGGACACACACACAGGGACACACACACACACAGGGACACACACACACACACAGGGACACACACTCTCCCCCGTCAGTTGGACCGCAGCTCACCTTCCACACCCCACCCCCTCCTATCCCGGGCCACTCTCTCACCGTGACCTATCTCCCGGTGCACCTCACTCTCTCCCCCCTCCCCACCTCACCAAATCCCACGTCCGCAAAAGCCACTCCCAGCCGCACATCACACTCCACTGCGCCGCGGAGGGAAGCGGGCCCTGTGCTCACAGCAAACTCCAGGCTCCTCCACCCTCGCGGCCGCGCGGCCCGGGCATCTGCTTTTTTTTTTTTTTCCTATCCCCATCACTGCGACGCTACCGGACGAGGGGAAGCGCGGTGCGGGACTCCCCATCAGTGTTGTGAAGCGCTACGGAGAGGGGAAGCGCGGTCCGACGGGGACTCCAATACGTGCGCCGCTACGGAAGGAAGGGGAAAAGCGGGCAGGGCATCCTGCTCTCCCCGGATCACGTGCGCCGCTACCGGAGAGGGGAGGCGGCGGGGTATACTCCTGCCAACTCTTGCCACCCCCCCCCCGCTTCCACGCAAACTCACCTCCGGCCCCAGCCAGATGCCACGGGGTCAAGGTAAGTCACACACCGTCTCCCACCACGCACTGTCACAGTCACCCACACACCCACCAGTCACTTTCACCCACCCACCCACCACCCACCCACTCACTCACCCCCACTCAGTCACCCACCCACTCAGTCACCCACCCACTCACTAGTCACCCACTCATCAGTCACCCCACACTCAGTCACCCACCCACTCAGTCACCCACCCACTCATCAGTCACCCACCCACTCACTCAGTATCACCAACACATCCACCCACCCACCCACTCAGTCACCCACTCAGTTCACCCACCCAGTCACCCCCCAGGCAATTCACCCAGTCACCCACTTTCACCCAGTCACCACCACCCACCAGTCACCCACCCACTCAGTCCACCCAACCCACTCAGTCACCCAGTACCACCCATTCAGTCACCCAGTCACCCATTCAGTCAGTTCACCCAGTCACCCACCCAATCAGAGTCACCCACCCACTCAGCACCAGTCACCCACCCATCAGTCACCTCAGTCAGCACCAGTCAACCACCCATTCAGTCAGTCAGTCACCCACTCACCAACCCAGTCAGTCCACCAACCTCACCCACCCAGGTAAGTACCCACTCACCCCACCAGTCAGTCACCCACTCACCCACCCAGTCAGTCACCAACCACCCACACCAGTCAGTCACCCACTCACCCTCACCCAGTCAGTCACCCCAACTCACCCCAGTCAGTCACCCACTCACCACCCTCACCCCCCAGTCAGTCACTCACCCACCCAGTCAGTCAAGTGTCAGTCACCCACCACCCAGTCACCATCACACCCAGTCATTCCACCACCACCCAGTCAGTACTCCCCCACTCACCCAACCAAGTCAGTCTCCCACTCACCCACCCAACTACCCACTCACCCACCCCACCACCGACCCAAAGTCACCCCACCGACCCAAAGTCACCCCACCCCACCGACCCAAAGTCAAACGACCAACAAGTCACCACCGACCCAAGTCACATTACCCACCGACCCAAGTCACCACCCACCGACCCAAAGTCACCCACCCCACCGACCCAAAGCTCACCCACCACCGACCCAAAGTCAAACCGACCAAAGTCACCCACCACCACTCAGTCAGTGTCACACCCACCCAGCACCACCACACTCAGTCAACCAGTCACCCCAGCGTCAAGGGGGGGGGGGGGAAGCCTAACCCTGTCGTACGCCCCCCCAAAATTACATCCCGGGCAACGCCGGGTCTCTCAGCTAGTATATATATATATATATACAGTGGTTGACAAATCACCCAAAAATGTACTCGCCGAACCAAAAAATGTACTCGCCACCGTGTCCCGCCCCCAATCCCGCCCTGCTTGGTGTCGGCCATGAGGAGGTCGCCACGGGGTCAAATCCAGTCGCAACGGGCCAGTATTTTAATGGATTTGTCGAACACTGTATATATATATTATATATACATATACAGTGTTCGACAAACCTATACATTTGCACGCCCCGGGCGAGTGTATTTAACATCGTGGTCGAGCTCCTATTTGCCCAAGCAGCACATGTGTGGTACTAGGTGGCGAGTAGATTTTTTTGTTCGGCGAGTAGATTTTTTGGTGATTTGTCGACCATATATATCCACACGCTTCTGTTTTATAATTCCGGTATATACATCAAAACAAAAATAATACTAAATATTGCTGAATGCTCATATACAATGCTATGCGTGTATCATGTTTACACTTATTGTATTTAGTGAAAGACAAGAGTAAGTTACAAAGAATTTCTTGATGTATTTTACAACGCCAATGCTGGAAACAACGGATTTCCAATAAGTTAGACTGACTCCAAATTGGTTAGAACTGAGATTGATTGTCAGGGTTTGAAATATTGCACTGTGTCTTGGGATGGGGATAGAGTTTTCCTGCTCTTCTGCTCAGAAGCAAAGACCTGGTTAGACATGCTACTGTTTCTAAAAGGCTGCATCCCCGCTGACGCTGAGCGTGCTGTGCGCTCGGCGCTTGCCGTTTTTACTTATTGCAGTCGTTATGTGGAAGTCCCCGCTCACACTGTGCGCTCGTGCGCTGGCACGCACGCTCTCCCAAGCTTGGCGCTTGAGCAGACAAAAAAAACTGACTTTGAAGCGCGCTCAACTTGCCCGCCCCCCGCCGCACGCTCTTGCAAAATAGGCAGGACACCCGGCGCTCACGCTTAGGGAGTTGGTGACGTCACCGCTCTCAAGGATGAGCGCGGTCAGCGGCAGCGGGGACGCAGCCTAAGAACCACAGCTTCATGGCCAAAGTCCTTCCCATTCTTAACTGCTGATGTCACAGCCTCAAGAAATGAATGGAATTCCAGACTCTGCACTGAGCTGGTCTCTATATCACCGTCTAACACGGAAAGATTTCCCAATCACCACTCAGACAGGGCACAATTCTGACTTTAAAAATCCCACAGAGCCGCAACTTCGCCATTCTTCATTAAACGGCGGTCACTATTCATCAGCTTTGTTGAATCTATTTTATTGTGTTTCCTGAAGTCTTCGAATATGGAAGAGGAGTTGCAGAGCAGGGAACAATCGCTGAGCAACTGAGTTCTATTCAAGCTCACATGCCCCCCCTAGTGGACAAACGAGTAAAATACCTCTTAAAATCCTATACAGTATGTGATTTCAATATATTATACTAAACTAGTTTGAAGCAATATAGCAACAGCAATAAAATAGCCTCTAGGAAGTATTTGAAGTGTGACTGGTACTGAGTACCACTACTCCCCCCCTCCTCCTATCACATTAATGTAATGACTAGACAACGATCTCTATGAAGAAAGGAGTGAATTATTTTGTAATGTTTTATAAGAAATATAGAATAAAAGCTTTAACCGCTTCACTGCCAGGGGAGCCTGCAATATCATAAACACGATGCCCATGCGGACACCAATAGATATACAGCTTTGATATATATATATATATATATATATATATCATATTTTCACAACTCTGACTGAGCACAGTGAGAAAATCATACTTTTTATGACTTGCACTGCATTCTTACTGGTTAACTTCACATTTTGTTTACTCTCTCTCTCTCTTTCACTCTTTCACTCTCTCTATAATATATATATATATATATATATATATATATTATATATATAATATATATATTATATATATATATATATAACTTGCAGTATGTAGGTCCATATGATAAAATATATACACACACGTGTGTGTAGGTACAATATTAATTAGTGTGAGTTTATAGACAGATATGCAGTATATATATATTATATATATATATAATATAATATATTATATAATATATATATATCTATATATATATATATATATAATAATATATACACCACACACCACACACACACAACTGAGAAATGTCACTATTCTCCTCAACACTGCATTATTCTGTGGGAAAGGAAACATTTCCATGACATGGGTGTGTGTGTGTCTATACATGTTTTTATATATGGTCACATCACTTTCTTTTCCTGTGTGCCTTCTCCAGAAATCACTTGTATTCATAAAAAAATGGATCTGTCTCATTTAGAAATTCCTCAAGAATGCGTCAGAGTTTGTGTGTATGTGTGTGTGTGTGTGTGTGTAACAGTTTGTGTCTCTCCCTCATGTTGTGAGGTAATAGAATAAACAGGAGCCAGCTTCCTGCTACTCGACTTGTGATTGGCTGCCGGCAGCCCCCAGGAATGTGCGAGTCCCTTTATAGAGAATACCCAGAGCAGGCTTGGATCAGAACGCATGGGGAGCGCACACACAGGAGCAAAATAACACAGCCACTCATCCACTCACTGCAGCAACTCATCCAGCCAGGCAACAGCTGCAGCTCCCACAGCAAGATCTCCAAAGAGAGGACCTAACAGGAACCCCGCCTTGGGATACAACAATGTAAGAAGGAGATGCTGCTTACCTTCCCACTGCTATCTCTGTGCTGCTTCTCTGTAACAGCTGGATCAGTCCCTCAGGAGATGGCACATTCTGTGCAGCCAGACAGGCACATTTACCCTGCTTTCTTGTTTTCTGCAAGGTGGTGGTACTCTGTGGAACTATATGGGTGCACACTTACCCCAGATTAGAGGAACAGTGCTCCTTCAATGAAATTACTTAGTGGTATTGCATTGATATTGAAATGGGATGTGTAATATTTTTGGATTATTGTTATAGGGGGGAAAGGGGGGGGTTAGAATATATCATTATAAGGTGGGGAATTGTAGACTGATTTTATCTTAGTATTACAATGAGAAGTTTAACATTTGGTTAATTTATGGGCAGACAGACTTACTATTTGTTTTTTTATTACCGGGAGAGTTCATTGAGCCGAGAGATCTATTTGCAATTTATTCTTGGGTTGGGAGATTTCAGATCCAAAGTGGCTAAGGATTTGTGTTTTTATATTTATTATGCTGCAATCGTGTGTCCATAAAAAACCCTTATGATGGGTACAAATATCCCGTATCAAGTCATGAGATTTTTATCTTTGAAGCTGTGCATATATATATATATATATTTATATTGAAAGATTTTTTTTATTATATATATATATACATATATAGTATTGTGGTTATGGACAGTTTTAGCTAATAGTGGCTTTTTAACCCTTTCGCAGCTTGCGTTGCTGACCCCTCTGTCTGCGAAAGGGATCAAATCTTTTTATCCCACCCTAAGAGAAACCAGTGCTGGACAAAGCTGTCCCTTTAATCCGGTGCCAATCGGCACACTGGGCACTTATCACCAATACTTGCGTTTACTTCTCCCTAACTTGAGTTTCGATTTCCAGGGGGTTTATGGAGAGAGAACTCTCCTTCTCTGGGCAGTAAAGTACCACACACCTTTTTATATAGGGTTTTCCAAAAGGTAATGCTTTTCTGGTTTTATATTTGTTGTAAATTCTTTATTTATAAGCCACATTTTTATAACATTTAACATATACAAAACAGTACGACACAACTTAAAAACAAAAAGACAGAGTTTTAACACTTTTTCTCTCTGCTGTCTGCAGCCAGCAATACTCAGTCTTATTGTGTAATACCATGTAAAGTGAGTTATATATTAGAGCACCATACAGTAACACGTTAACTGACAGCATTAATAATAAAAACAAACACAAATCCAAAAAAACTGACATAAATACAAAAACAATTATTATGAAAATAGATAATAGAAACAAGTCAATCCCATAAATAGTAGCCCAGGTTATCCTTATAATTATTATTATTCTCACTATGGCAAGTGGGTCCACTTTCAAAGCCTCTCACAGAGGGGCAGCTACTTTTAAAAGATATGTGGTCATTGCTATTGCTTGCTTACTGTATATTATTTATCTGCTGTATATTTCAGTATAACAGAA
The DNA here is from genome assembly GCA_036426205.1 of Ascaphus truei. NCBI lineage: Eukaryota > Metazoa > Chordata > Amphibia > Anura > Ascaphidae > Ascaphus > Ascaphus truei. The sequence continues at coordinate 9,369,334 of CM071575.1, forward strand.
ACTTCTGTGTATTTAAAATGAAATCTACTTTCCAAATTACTAATGATCATAGACTCTAAACCAGGGGAGGCCAACTCCAGTCCTCAATGGCCACCAACAGGTCAGGTTTGACGGATTACCTGCTTCAGCACAGGTGGCTCAGTCATTGATGAGCCACCTGTGTTGAAGCAGGGATATCCTGAAAACCTGACCTGTTGGTGGCCCTTGAGGACTGGAGTTGGCCTCCCCTGGTTTAGAGTCTATGATCATTAGTCATTTGGAAAGTAGATTTAATTTCCTGATATAGCATCAATTCAAACCTTTAGATCTTAATCAATTTTGACCCAGAGCTGAGCATATTTGTAATAATACAAAGGGATCAATACTACAAACTGGTTTAATTCACTAAGTGAAAAGAACCATGAGGAGAGACTGACTCAGAATATCAGCTATTGTTTTAAAGGGAGTTTATTCCTCTTTCTATCCTAGCTTGTTGTGTTTTAGCAATAGTAACACAGTACATGGGTTTGTGTGTAATATGTGTGAGTGTATTTTCCCAGTGTGCATCAGTACAGTAGTGTGTACACGAGTGTGTGAATGTAAGCTCTTCAGTGTGTCTGTATGTGTATCACTGTTACTCTGCAATATGGCTTTTGCTGGAGAGGAGAGCGAGAGAAGGAATGGGAATTTGCTGTGCATATTCCGATGTGTATTTGGCAGGCATCTCCAGGGCGCTCACAGGTGTCTCACCACATGTTGTATAGAGGCGTGTTTTGGGAGGTATAAAAGTAAATCAGACTTGCCACTAAATGGGATTCTCAAGTCTTACTGCCCAATCCAGTAGTGAAGCAGTTACAGAGGTGTATTGGCCTACACTGCGTATATATATAACTATATATATATTTCTGTTCTCTTTCAGAAGTTGCTACAGAATGGAGATGCTAAAGGCGCTTTTCCTGCTGCTAATGCTGGCGGTTTGTCAGACGGACCAGGTGGCAGGTAAACTGAAAATGAACTTTGAATACTATATTCTGTAGCCCGTAGCAATTATTAAAGTTTCCCAACTGCAAATCTGGCGTAAAAAAAACCTATGAAAATCAATCGTTTTTCTCTTTGATAGGTGTGCTGCATCGTCAGTTGTGCAGCCAAAATACTTTGAAAAATAACCTTTGTCCGTTCTAGTTCTTTTTTATTATCACTGTTAATAAGTGAGAATTGGGAAGTCTTGAAGTTGACATTTGAATACCCGTATTGGATTTCTCAGTTTGCCTCTGCAGTCTGAGATTGGTGATGCTACAAATTAGTGGGGTTTCTTTCCACAGATGGAATATTAAATTATTATTATTATTATTATTATTATTTGGATTAAATGGGAATTTCAGAACATTACTGTAAGGCACATTCACAAACATGGAACTTAATGCCCTTTACATTCTTCGTATTCGGAACCATTTCCATGGGGGGGAAAAAGACCAAGTTTAATGACGTTTTTCTGCTCATCAAGGATTTAAATGTAGTTTTGGGATGGTATATCTTATAGTCCATTAGGACCATATTAGCTAAACATAACACAACGTCTGCGACACCTTACAGACCTAGAAAGCTAGGTATAATCAATAGAGCGTCCACATTTACACATTCTGATCCTGTCTGTTCAATTTACAGAGTCTGGGACAGATGATAACAGCGTGTTTGACCTCTTTGACCTAACGGGATTCAACCGTAAATCTGGCTCTCGCCGGCCTGAGGGGGTCCATTTAGTAAAGGGCCCAGACCCATCAAGCCCGGCTTATAGAATTGAGGACGCTGATCAAATTCCACCGGTTCCAGAAGACAAGTTTCAAGATCTGCTGGATGCCATCCGTACTGAGCGGGGCTTTATCCTCCTGGCTACTTTGCGCCAGGCAAAGAAGAGTCGAGGAACACTGCTGTCTGTAGAGAGGAAGGATGGCTCTGGGCACATCTTCACCCTGGTGTCCAATGGCCGAGCTGGGACCCTGGACCTTAGCCTGAGCGGTGAGGGCAAGCAGCAGGTGGTGTCTGTGGAAGATGCTCTACTGGCCACTGGCCACTGGAAGAACATCACGCTGTTCGTGCAGGAGGACCGGGCTCAACTCTACGTAGGATGTGACAAGATGGAAAATGCTGAGCTGGATGTCCCCATACACAATATTTTCAGTGGAGATCTGGCCAGCACTGCCCAGCTTCGAGTAGCAAAGGGAGGAGTGAAGGACAACTTTCAGGTGAGCAGTAGGAAGAAGGAAACCTTCCAGCAAATTAAGGAAGAGTAGAGGTAACAATAAGAGAGCATTGAAGAGGGAAGAAGGGACTCCTACCAGAAGAAGACAATAATATTGGAGTAGTGAAAAAATAGAGGAAAATGAGAAAGTTTGGTGCGGAGTGAAAATTCCAAACTTCTAGATATGAAAAGGGGTTAGACGTTGAGAGAGCCAATGTTAAATTGCCAAGAAATGGGGATTTATCCATTGTATGATGTAGGGAAAGGGTATGATAAGGGGGGATTTACCTAATATTGGAGCTTTTTGAACCACTCTCCGCCACCATTTTTATATTTGGACCCAACATTTATAGTTGCTAGAGAGGTCATTAATGTACAGTGCCTGTAGGGAAATGGGATCTAAATTATTGTTATCTCTCACCAGGGAGTGCTACAGAATGTGCGTTTTGTTTTTGGAACCTCCTTGGATGCCATCCTGAGAAACAAAGGCTGCTCCAGCTGTAAGTGGAACTGAATGCTACATTTAATGGAACCAGTTAGCTCTCCAACTCTAGACAGTCTGACTATGAGCAGCTATGTGCACAAGTAAAAAGCGCCTGTTCCACAACTTGAGGACAATAATCAAGAGTATTGCCTACAGTGTAACTTTGGACACCAACAGATGATTGAAGTTATGAAAGACGTACACTGTAGCACATAGTCTGTTCTACCTGTAGAATAATACTGGTAATTGTGCAGTATTATTTGTCTTCAGTTTGTATGTAATAAGGTTGGGATCGAGTTCAAGAAGAACAATGGTTTGTTATTCCCATACCTGTTCTGCACAAAAGGGTAAATATCAATTGTTCTGTCCTTCTAGTGTCAAACTCAGTGATCACTTTGGACAATCCAGTGAATGGCTCCAGTCCGGCAATCAGAACCAATTACATTGGCCACAAAACTAAGGATCTTCAGGCCTTGTGCGGCTTTTCCTGCGATGCTTTGACCAGTATGGTTTCGGAGATGAACGGCCTAAGGGCGATAGTCAACTCTCTTCATGACCGGGTCCGCAAAGTGGTAAGTAACGCTTTCCAATAAAGAAAATGTATCTTGTAAATGCAAAAGTGGTAATAACTGAAATATGCATCTGTAACTATGTTCTTGTTTCCAATAGACAGAGGAAAATGAACTCATTGCCAAAAGAGTTCCGATGGCGTATGGTTTATGTATTCATAATGGGGCCTCGTATCAAAACAGAGCTGAGTGGACCATTGATAGCTGCACTGAATGCACATGCCAGGTAATATTCCTGTTACCTGTCTGTTGTTACTCTTCTGCGTCTATCCAATTCTTCATTTCCCAGAAGACCTTAGCACTGGGTGGCTTTGCGGGAATCCCAGCCTGTAAGTGGGCAGACAGTGTTGGTTGCGGTTGAACATTCCAAAAAAGTTTGTAAACCTTCAAATTATAATTCTATGATCTTAGTAGTTTCAACAATAATTATAACTCTCTGGCATTGCTACAAAGGAAGTAGCTGTAAAGGTCTCTAGACTAAAGAATGTGGGTGTCTATAAAGATTATCTAGAAGCATTAGGATATGGGATATCATAACATTAAAATCCCATATGGTAAATTCATGGACGCTACAACTAATTAGTTCATTTTTCATGTATAGTTTTTGCAGTGACTTAAAAGTGTTTATCAGATATATGCAATTGTACAAATATGCAGGGTTACTCAAACAAGGCACTTAAACCTTCAACACTCTGCACAAACCTTGCTGATTGCTGTAAATAGCAATGTTGAGCAAGGTCAATGTTGAGGTCATCTTGCTCACCTTTGATTTTGAAATATGACGTTGATCATTGAGGACCGTGGAAGGTCCGTGTGTTTGCTCTTAAAGAACGTTTGCAGATACTCATAAGTGAAATATTAGTGCATAAACTAGCGTCGCAATATGAATATAATATTCATTATATTATGACGTGAAACATAAAGTCCTGTAAACACAAGTCCACAAAGCTGCCCAAAATAGTCCCACTGGTAATCTCACAACCAGTAATAGAACTTCGTACCACAGCGCCACAAGAGGTCTGATTTTTCCCCAGATACTCATAAGCGATGTAACCGTAGCAGTCAGATTGGCTATTATATGGGAAACTAAAGAATCCCAAGAATTAAGACTCATTCCCGTGAAAGTCCATGGAAATTTGCTAAAGGGCAGAAAGGTCATGTACAACATGCAGGTGTTGTGTTGGCAGGTAGAGACGTCCCATGTCAGATTGACTAGCACAGTTGATAATGTTTAAATGATGCATTCTTGAGCAGTAAACACACTGCACAGTACAACTGCAGGGATTTCTGCTTATTTTAAATGACGCCTTCTTTTCCACCATGCAGAATTCCGCGACCATTTGCCGCAAGGTGTCCTGCCCTCTGATGCCCTGCGCCAACGCCACAATTCCAGATGGTGAATGCTGCCCCAGATGTTGGCGTAAGTCCTTAACTGCTTGAACTGACACATCACACATCTGACGTCCGCTTATATCACGACACTGATGGGTCTGTTGTGCTCACAGTGTGTGTTGTTAACAGTAACACCTATAACCATAATAGATTGTACTCCTCACAATAAAAAGGAATGGCTCAGGTGCAAGAACTTTCTCCGCAAGACAGCAATGCTAAAGCTTTTGATCCCATAGCAAATCAGATTTTACATGCAGTGCTAATCCATTTTCACCGCACTGCACCTCCGCAAATGTAGATTTTGTTTTCAAAAAGCAAAGGTGTATCTGCAGCCCCGGGCATATTATCTTATTTTCACAAGGCGTAATGACAAATATGCAGATATTAATCTTGTAAACGCTGGACAAGTTGATTCAGGAAACAGATAAAATAGCTCTTGTGAAAACAGAACAGCTGCAAAGACTTCTGCAGACTGATAGTCAGACCTGCTGAGTCCTGCATGCTTCATATTTCGATCTGCATGGCATGTTTTGGAACTCCTCACAGGTTTTCTGTTGTTAAAGCCAAGATCCCTGATGTGTCTACTTAACATCTTGACACATACAATGACAATGCTACTGTATATTTTCCCCAACTTATCTTTGGGCATGTCCGCGTTGGATAAAACCAAGCTTTTAAATGTAACAAGATGCCGGGTTTAAATAATGGTACTCCCGTGGAGTAGATATGCGAACAAGAGGATTTATGATGATGGAGCTACAGTGATCTTCTGCTCGGACGCTATCATGATAAAAGTTTTCTGGGGAACGATCATTTTTTTGGGGGGGGGGGGGGGGGGGGTTATTTATCAAACTTCTGCAAAACTGATGGAAAACACTGGTGTGGTTCGTTTTATTAAAGGGGATTTCTCTCCTGCTATATTATTTATGTAATAACAGCAATTTTGCAGGCTATGCGCGTCTTTCAAAACAAGACATTGTTTTTCCTCCGTGATTTGACATGAATAGAACACGTGAGGCTTTGAGCGTGAAGAATAATGTGTCACAACCGGCTTTTTCAGCGAGTGACTCAGCAGACGATGGTTGGTCTCCGTGGTCCGAGTGGACAGCCTGCTCTGTGACGTGCGGCAACGGGGTTCAGCAGAGAGGTCGTTCCTGTGACCGCATTAATAACCGCTGTGAAGGCTCCTCCGTCCAGACGAGGACCTGTCATATTCAGGAGTGTGATAAGAGATGTGAGTATTACGACTTACTCCGCATTTACCAAAACAAGATTAAGAAAAGGAAGGTGGAATGTAGAAGTCTGTTGTTGCAAGAATATCAGAGGGAGAATTCAATGTCTTCATTTCGATCCAGCGTTGGAGAATGAGTATTTAGGTTAAAGGGGGCAATACACCCCCCCCCCCAATAGAACCTATTTTAAGTGAGACCATGTGATTTTAAAACGGATTATCAATCATTTTTTATTTTAAAAGGCCCAAAGCCTGTTCACATGGCAACTCCTGCTGTTTATTCTCTCTTTCGCTACTCCACCAGGCAGCACAGAGCTGTTTTCTATGCATACTACAAATGGTCGTATCAGAAAAAAAATTCTTAGCTGCATCTTCTCAGATAATGTTTTTTGGGGTCAATTAATGATACTAAGGCCCATTTATTTGAATGGGGCGTAATGGTGTGTTTAAACTTAGTACCCTTTTATGCATCTGGACCTAAGAGAGGTGGGCTTAGCAACCATTTCCATTTAGGTTTGAGGAATTGGTTTTAAAAATCATCAAGCGGGTGAAAAAACTAGAGGTGAAAACAGACTGTACAGTATGGGGGGGAAAAAACTGCAGAGAGAAACTACCCCTTAAAAGGGCATGTGATGGATACCGTTCTAATGAGTTGCTCTGGATATTCTACTCTTCTAGTTAAGCAAGATGGTGGATGGAGCCATTGGTCTCCTTGGTCTTCATGCTCGGTTACCTGTGGAAGTGGCCAGATCACCAGAATCCGTCTCTGTAACTCCCCTGTTCCTCAGTTGAATGGCAAAACATGCGAAGGAGAAGGACGAGAGAACACGCCATGCCAGAAAGATCCATGCCCAAGTAATTGTTTTACTTTGCTATATGATACACGTAGAGAACTCTACTCCTGTGCAATAACTTCTCTCTACTTCTGCATTCTGGCATCAGTGCAGCATGGAGGGCAGATCTCTGCTCTCTCATTCCATGGCCAAACTCAGAAGTCAAATCAGGCGCAAACAAAGAAAGATTTATCATGTCAACGTTTCAACCTTTGAGTGACCTCTATGAAGAAATCCTGCTAAAGGTCATTGAGGGGGCCAAACCAATGCCTTCATAAATCTTTCTTTGTTTTTATTGGGACTGCTTGATTTGACCTTTAGTTTTTTTCCCCATCATTTCAATGCATCTGAACTAGGAGACTCTTTGTTATTTTCTAATATTACCGATATCTAACGTGCACCACTGATGCTTTGTTTCTAGTTAATGGGAAATGGGGACCATGGTCTCTGTGGGACACTTGCACCGTCACGTGTGGAGGCGGTGTCCAGCAACGAGCGCGTCTTTGCAATAACCCTGAGCCCCAGCACGGGGGTAAGGATTGCGTCGGAGATGTGGCTGATACTCAGATCTGTAACAAGCAGGACTGCCCGATAGGTGAGCTGACGACCTTCTCAGATACAGTAACTGCTATTTTCCTGGACAAGCCCCCAACAGGTTCCTCACACTGAAACATTTTGCCTTTTTGTAGATGGGTGCCTCTCCAATCCTTGCTTTGCGGGAGCTAAATGCACAAGCTTCCCCGATGGATCCTGGAAGTGCGGTGCCTGTCCTCCAGGTTACAGAGGAGATGGAATCGATTGCAAAGATATTGATGAGGTAAGTTCCATTCTACGTGTTGGACCACTGAGGATGGTATACAGTTTAAGGAAAATGAACCTCTATAGATACCTCATCAAAGAACCTCTTGCTGTATAATACCATGTGTGCTTATTCAGAAGGCTGTGCCTGCCATTGTTTAAGAGCTATGTCCCCTTTCCAATATAAACCCGTTTGTAACCGTGTATTCATACATACAGTCAGTAAATATCTCAGCCGGCTTTCACGCAAGCGTTTTATCTATAGTTCGTAATTAAAAATCCTGCTCATCCCTCCTCTCCAACTCGTTCTTCACTTCCCGCACGGGAAGGAGAAGGGTAACTTCAATATTATACTTCACACGTATCATGGATGGCTACATAGCTATAGATATTTATAGCAGCGTATATGTACATCGGTTGACTTCATTTCTTGCCTCTGTTTCCATAGTGTAAAGAGGTACCCGATGCCTGCTTCAACCTTAACGGAGTCCACAGATGTGAGAACACAGAGCCGGGGTACAACTGCCTTCCTTGCCCTCCGCGATACTCGGGCACACAGCCTTTTGGGAAAACCATCGAGGAGGCCACAGCAAACAAACAGGTAAGTCTCAGATTTCATGACTTCTGCAGAGTGTAGTGACACCAGCCATCACAACGAATACTCTCTAAACTCTACAATGCTTTTTCTGAGGAGCAATGAAATGAACTGGACACGGATCCATGAGACTTGGAAATGTTACATTGAGTAGCCTTGGTGTTGGACATGTTGATATTAACCATATATCTCTATTTATATGTGATTTCTTTGTTTTTTAGGTTTGCAAGCCTCGTAACCCCTGCACGGACGGAACTCACAACTGCAACAAGAATGCCAGATGCATCTACCTCGGCCATTACAGCGAACCTATGTTCCGATGTGAGTGCAGGCCGGGCTATGCTGGAAACGGCATCATCTGTGGGGAAGACACAGATCTGGACGGGTGGCCAAATGACAACCTCACATGCGTTGCTAACGCCACGTACCACTGCAAGAAAGTAAGTCGTTCTAGTGCTGTTATTAGGAACCAGTATACGCAGTGACGGATTTAAAATGTTGCCGCACATACCTTTTTGCCGCCCTGGGACACCGCCTCCTGCAGCACCGCCCTCCTCCTGCAGCGTCGCAATGTCAAATTACATGTTTCTATGACAACATATGGAGTCACATTGTCATGGCAACGTGTCGCCATGTTCCGTTGCAGTGTCATTTGGGGACGAGAGGGGGCCTCTAATTATGTGGGGGGGGGGATGAGAAAGAAAAGAACATTTATCGCCCCAAAATTTTGCCGGCCCGGGCCTAATGGGAAATCTACATTGTTAAAAGTAACACGGTGAATGAGAAGTTTATATAATAATAATAATAGCATGTTTTTGTATAGCGCTGCTTGTTATACGTAGCGCTTTACAGAGACATTTTGCAGGCACAGGTCCTGCCCGTGGAGCTTACAATCTATGTTTTTGGTGCCTGAGGCACAGGGAGATAAAGTGACTTGCCCAAGGTCACAAGGAGCCGACACCGGGAATTGAACCAGGGAATTTATTCCCCTGCTTCAAACTCTCAGTGCCAGTCAGTGTCTTTTACTAACTGAGCCACTGCCTCTCACCTTTAGAGGATGTTAAAAGTAACATTCAAATATTCTGACGATCAATGTAATGTACAACTGCACAAAGCTCAATTACATTCTTTGCTGGGTGCGTCCCCAGAGAAATCTAACAGCCCTAACCGTGTACCTGATTCTTCTTTCCCAGGATAACTGCCCCAACCTTCCCAACTCCGGCCAGGAGGACCATGATAAAGACGGGATGGGAGATGCGTGCGATAACGATGATGATAACGACGGAATCGTAGACGATAGGGTACGGAAACAAGAGCTATATTCATATCTGCACTAGCGTAAGCATCGAATGCCCTGCCCTCTGACACAGTTACACAGCCCCGCAGGGAAGTCGAAATATAAAGTAAACATGCAGAAAATATCATATCGTTGAGAAATGTGCCTAGTAAATTGTGAAATCTTCTGGCTCGGTGGTATTATAAACCGTGGGCTTTGAAAGTGAAGTTGACCCCTGGCTTCCTGCGCACAGCGAATTCTCAGGAGGGGGAGAAACTTGCAGCAGGCAGATGTTAGCTTCCTTAAATTCACTTCTCAGATCCTGACACTTAGGTGCCAGTTTTCGGCTAGACGTACTAGCCCGCACAACCGTTGGACTGCGCTAAAAATACCACTTGGGACGCAGTCACGAGATTCCTTGTAGCCAATAAAAATGTAATATCATGCTTCCACAATTTAAACACCAAAGACCCTTTCATTGCAAGAATTAGCAGGAACACTTTCTGCTGTTTAGTGCCAAGCTCACACATGGGTAGGAAACGACAGTATTAGAAACTGTTGGTATACAGATAATGCATCTACTAATGCCTTTTAGTATAGTAAGAACGATGGGGTCTGTGTCGCAAGACAATGATGTGCAAAATATATTATGTTTCATTTCCTGATATATATATATATATATACTTCATCACGGATCAGGGTGGAAGCCAGTACTATAAATCAGTAACTTATTAGCTGCTGCTTTCTCAGTGAAGTTAGTGGAGAAAAATACTTTGCTTTGTCCCCTGCTAGGAGGTCATAGGGTCAAATGTTACACTCGGAAACTGGCATGGTTAATGATAAACAATATGACATAGCATTTTAATTCAATAATATATGTGTGTGTGTGTGTGAATATATATATATTATTGAATGTGTGTGCATATTTATCTAATGCAGGGGTGCTCAACTCCAGTCCCCAAGACCCTCTCCCCCAACAGGGCAGGTTTTAAGAATATCCCAGCTTCAGCACAGGTGGCTCAATCAGACGTCTGATTGAGCCACTTGTGCTGAAGCTGGGACTGATTGAGCCACGTGTGCTGAAGCTGGGGTATCCTTAAAACCTGACCTTTGCGGGGGGGCGGGGTTTGATGACTGTAGTGGAGCACCCCGGCCCTAATGCCTAATACAGTTCGATGTCTAAACCAATTTCCTTCTCTTTGCAGGACAACTGCCCACTCGTATACAACCCTGCGCAGTACGACTATGATCGCGATGATGTGGGCGATCGCTGCGATAACTGCCCCTACGACCACAACCCAGACCAGGCCGACACAGACAGTAATGGCGAGGGCGACTCCTGCGCTGTGGATATCGATGGAGATGGTTTGTGTTTTTTCAGTCTTTATCACAATAAAAAATACCGCCATTTTTAAAACCCCGCTAGAAAGCAGAGAGCATTTCATCCAGTCAGCTTTGTTCAGCGGGTGATATTACTGGTATAGTTTTGCTGCAGGCTAGTACTTTTTTTTTTTATGAACCAGTACACCATTCAACATAGATAGTTGTACATGAACCGTGAAGACCACACCCCTATCTTCTCCAGATGACATTTAAAGAAGAGACTTGCGAGGTTTTAAAAGCTCAAATACGATTACATCTACAGATGTTGCAGACTCCCACAGGAAACACAAGATAGCCGGTTATAACGCAGAATATCAGAGTTTCCATAGGATTCAATGGCAGTGATAACACAGAATAGCATATTATTTCCCAACAAAAGGGAACGATGAAGCCTGGTTCATGGGGTTAAGTCTCAGGATGACCCAATAGGTGGCATTATAACTTACAACGTACCTACACATCTTCAGGACGAATACCACTATCGGAAGCCTTTCATAGTTATTATGTATCATGTAATGAATATGGGATGTGGAATATGTAGAGGACAAGAACATGCTCATTGTGTTCATAGAAAGTAACACTTAGAACATAGAAAGAGAAGATGTCCCATCTTCAATGTATTAAAAAGGTCCCAAGCTATATTCTAACAGTGAATGGCCATTTTATGCATGTGTTAGTTCAGCTGACGACGTGAAATGTTATTGGCACGTGTATTAAATTTGCCATCTCTTTCAGGAATCCTTAATGCGGCAGACAATTGTCCCTATGTGTACAATGTAGACCAGAGAGACACAGATAAAGACGGAGTTGGGGACCAGTGTGACAACTGTCCTATGGAACACAACCCAGAACAGGTAAGACCATGCAGCATTTCAAGTACCTTAGGTAACAAAACTGTATTACGGGCATAGCAGGTAACGTGGGGCTGAAAACCCAAACATGCAGCTTCTCTACGAGATCTCAAACCTCAGCACAACTAATCGCTGACTTATTAGCCGCTGCTTTCTTGGGGAAGTTAGAAGATAAAAATACTTTGCTCGGTCCCCTGCTGAGCAGTCATAGTGTCAAATGTCGTCACCCCCTCATAATAACAATACAAAACATGATACAGCATTTTAATTTGTGTGTATCTATAATCCGATATACCCACTCAATTTAGAGTAGTCAAGAGATAAGATACACAATGCAAGTGGCATGTCTTGCATAAATGTTTATGCATATTATATTATATATCTTTGTTAAAGATATTAGTGTGAAGAAATACTGTTGCTTGTTCTTACTGCATTTTCACACCCGTGGAGGCGCTAAATCCCTCCTCTGCCAGAGACGCTGGCGACTGATCCCCTTCCTGACAGAAAGGGGTTCTCACGAATAACCCTCTCCAATTGTTCCACTGTTGGGATACTCTTTTTTTTTTAAAACAGCGCCGGGTAGTAAGTTGAAGGCGTTGGTGTCCCATCTGTCTAGCCCAGGAGTGGCCAACTCCAGTCCTCAGGGGCCACCAAGAGGTCAAGTTTTAAGGATAACCCTGCTTCAGCACAGTCAATGACTGAGCAACCTGTGCTGAAGCAGGGATATCCTTAAAAACCCCTGAAGGGCAGAAGTTGGCCACCCATGGTCTAGCGGCTCTAGTCAGTGCAAGGAAATGAGAGCATGACTGTGCCATTTCAGCAACAATTATCCACGCTAATCATTGCCATGCTCATGTAATCCTGCATGCCACGGATTAGCTAGTTTTGTTTCATGGGTAATATTAATTTATCGTTCCTGTTGGAACACATCACCGATCCCATATCAGTTTTCATCATGATTATTCATTAATGATTCTCGCATTACGGGAAATCACTTAATGACATTGTTCTTTTTGGAAGAGCTGTAGAGTAACAGCGCCAAGTACAGTAGTATATTAACCCCTTTGGCACCAAAGGCTGTAAAAGAAACTCATTCTTTTATTTTAGCGTGAGACTTCGTGTATTAGCCAGTAACTGGAAAAAGATTCAGAATGCAAATATTCATAGGCAGGTAACAATTGTTAATTATTTTTGTTATCGATTCCAAGGGGTGCTAAACTCCAGTCCTCAAGAGCCCCCAACAGGTCAGGTTTTAAGGATATCCCTGCGTCAGCACAGATGTCTCAATCAGTCCCTGCTTCAGCACAGGTGGCTCAATCAGAGGCTCAGTCTCTGACTGAGCCTCTGATTGAACCACCTGTGCTGAAGCTGGGAAATACTGAAAACCTGACCTGTTGGGGGGTCTTGAGGATTGGAGTTGAGCCCCCCTGATCTATACAAGTTACAGTAAAATATGGCTTACTTCAGGGCAAACAGCAGTCTAGGTTTGTAAGCTCTCTCTATTTAAGACTTAAGGAAAAGTTTACTAAGCCAAGTGAATAGGTTATAAAGTGGACCCCTCCCGTTCTCCCCCCCCCCCCCAGACCGATTCCGACTCTGATCTCATCGGAGACAAGTGTGACAACAACGAGGACATCGATGAAGACGGTCATCAGAATAACCTGGACAACTGCCCCTACATCCCCAACGCCAACCAGGCAGATCATGACAAGGACGGCAAGGGTGACGCCTGTGATTTCGATGACGACAATGACGGTATCCCTGATGAGAAAGATAACTGCCGACTAGCCCCTAACCCGGATCAGATCGATACCAATGGTAAGAATAGGTGTATAGCACAGGACTCGGACAGCACTGTTATGGTTAGTCCGCAAATGCTATGGTGGTTATTCATTAAACTCTGATCTGGGCACTATCACAGATTAAGGGTACAATCCCGGATATGTGTATTTCGTTCTTTTTTTGTTAATGAAGCTATTTAACAAAGTTCTTTGTGCCTTATAAAGTGATATTTTCCATTTATTTTATGATGTTTCAATCTGGATATATATCGGCCCAATCTTAGACTTTTAACAGAAAATTAAGAAGGCTGCCATGAAGCTCGAGTGATAAACGTTTATTTTAGCATTTGTAATGATGCTTAATATCAACTTAAAAAAAAGAACAGGATGTTGTATATTTTATAAGAGTACTTCAATGTCATTCTTTTTCTTTTCTTTCATCTTCGACCTGCTACGCGGGACTGCCACTTTAATGAATAAATCCCTATAAGGGTTATGTAAACAGATCTGCTCATATCATAATTCATAAGTGGAAATAACTTGTAAAACATTGTGAAAATGGGAAAGATACAGATGACATCACAAAATGCATTCATGAACTTTTTTATTGTGAAAATCTGGGATTGTACAAAAATAGGATCAGTGAGAGATTTTAGGAAATGGTTCAAATGTCATCAATAAAACGTCTCTCGGCTTATAATGATGCCGCCAGACATATTCAGCACAAAGGCAATTTTCAAGTTACTTATCAATTATTCTAAAAAATAAGGTTAACTTATTCATTCATCATTTATGGAAAGAAGGAGGAACGTATTCTACATTGTGTCTCAATTAAACGTATCTCACACCCCTTGAAAATGTTTACAGTCCCAAATGTAATGGTAGTGACCTTCCTGCTAACACTTGGAGGACCCCGACTTAAATGAGGTCTCTCTGTCTTCAGGTGATGGACGTGGAGATGTGTGCCAATTTGACTTTGACCAAGACAACATTCCCGATTCCGAAGACATTTGCCCAGAGAACGTCGACATCAGCACGACCGATTTCCGTAAATTCCAGATGGTGCCTTTGGATCCGAAAGGAACATCACAGGTTGATCCCAATTGGGTTGTCAGGCACCAGGGCAAAGAACTGGTACAGACCGTTAACGGTGACCCTGGCATTGCTGTCGGTGAGTACAGACTGTTTTGAAATCCAAAATGGCGCATACAAAATCATCAACATCAAAGCCCCAAATACATCATTGTTGAAACCACAACAAAACACAATATAATTCAAAATATTACTTTTTTTTATAGGATTCAGTGTTGGTATTGGCAGCATACTGTATTTTTCTATATATGACCCCAAAGAGCTAGTACCATGGTCTACATCTGTATCTTAGCTAATGTCACTTACTTAAGACATGTACTTAATTCACAGGTAGTAGATTATGTGTGGCTATTAAGAAAGGCGTAACACCGTCTCTTATTTTGTGTTAAGGTTTCGATGAGTTTAGCGCTGTGGACTTCAGTGGCACGTTCTTCATCAACACCGAGAGGGATGATGACTACGTCGGCTTTGTGTTTGGCTACCAGTCAAGCAGCAGATTTTACGTGGTCATGTGGAAGCAGTTAACCCAGACCTACTGGGACGCAACACCCACGAAAGCTCAGGGCTACTCAGGTCTCTCTATCAAGGTTGTGAATTCTACCCACGGGCCTGGCGAACATCTGCGCAATGCCCTTTGGCACACTGGAAATACCCCAGGGCAGGTAGGTCACTTTCCGCCTTTTACCATGGAACAATTCCATTGGCCGTTTTATATTCACGCACACACTCTAAACGCTGGCAGAGTTCAATAAACCAGGGGTTCAACTCAGGTCTTTTTCTATATATTCCGGTCTTAGTCTATATATTCCGAAGTGGCCGCTAAGGCCATTTTCGTCTGAAAACCGACCCGAACAGCATATACTGTATAGAATTTACCCCATATAGTTAAAGAGCTAGCATTATGTATATAAGTTAAATCAGTATACACCCTATCAATATTTATTACCCATGGGGTGCTTAATACTATTCCTCAAGACCCCTGAACAGGTCAAGTTTTCAGGATATCCCAGCTTCAGCACAAGTGACTCAATCAGAGGCTCAGTCAAAGACTGAGCCTCTGATTGAGCCACCTGTGCTGAAGCAGTGACTGGTTGAGCCACCTATGTTGAGGCAGGGATATCATGACAACCTGACCTTTTAGGAGGGGGGCTTGAGGACTGGAGTTGAGCACCCCTGCATTAGCACAAACCCCTGGATTGAAATAAACTAGCAGAGATTGGAACACAACTTTGAAATAGAACCTGAATACAGAATGAAAGGATAGATCAGTAATATGTACAGACATACAAATAGATACATATACAAATGCATTACACGTACTCCACATTAGCATTGATCCATGTGCCACTTGTAATGGTCTTCCTATATATTCTTTAGGTACGTACCTTGTGGCACGATCCACGTCACACCGGCTGGAAAGACTTCACAGCTTACAGATGGCATCTGACCCACAGACCAAAGACTGGCTTCATTCGGTAAGTACACATGTAGTCTCTTGTCCCTATGGAATGTTTGTGTCTTCTACTGCTCCTCTATGTACTGGGGATCCCCAACCCCACCTTAACAATAACTTATCTCTTGCTGTGTGAGGGGCGCTTTTCCATCACTGTGCGAAATGTTCGTGCATTTCACACCTAAGTGCAGTATTGTACATAGTAGTTGGCAATAGCATTGAGGAGCAATAGTCTTTATTATATATTATTTTACCAAATTTAATATAAAGAACAGATCCAGTAAACCTTTATCTTCTGAGCCTTAGCTATAGGATTCACTTTTGTGGCACTATACACAGACCCTATATTAAACATCAATGCACCGGGAATATCTTTTGTGTTATCTGATAAAGAATGAACAGTTTATTATGGATGTGTGTGTGTGTGTATGTCAGATATGACTGTAAGTGGCACAGTACAGAGGTGTGTGTGTGTATACCAGATGTGACTGTAAGTGGTACAGTACAGATGTGTGTCCCAGATGTGACTGTAATGTGGTACAGTACGGAGGTGTGTGTGTATGCCAGATGTGACTTTAAGTGGTACAGTAAAGAGGTGTGTGTGTGTATGCCAGATGCAACTATAAGTGACACAGTACAGAGGTGTGTGACCGCCAGATGCGACTATAAGTGGTACAGTACAGAGGTGTGTGTATGTATGCCCGATGCAACTGTAAGTGACACAGTCATATCTGGCATACACACACACCTCTGTACTGTATGTGGCACAGAACAGAAGTGTGTGTGTGTGTGTGTGTGTGTGTGTGTGGTGTGTCTGTGTAGTGTTTGTGTGTAGTGTGTTGTGTGTGGTGTTGTGTGTTTGGTGCTGTGTGTGTGTGTGTGTGTGTGTGTGTGTGTGTGTGTGTGTGTGTGTGTGTATGCCAGATGTGACTGTAAGTGACACAGTACAGAGCTGTGTGTGTGTCCCAGATGTGACTGTAAGTGGCACAGTACAGAGGTGTGTTTGTGTTTGCCCCACATGTACAGTAGCCATATTAAATACAGAACTGCAGTGCAATCCAAAAAAGAAAAGAAAACCTTTGACACTTTTCTGGCTTTGAGACCGTTAACCATTTCTCTTTCATCTTAGTGTCGTGATGCACGAAGGCAAGAAAGTTATGGCTGATTCAGGACCCATCTATGATAAAACTTACGCTGGGGGAAGGCTAGGATTGTTCGTCTTTTCACAAGAGATGGTCTTCTTTTCTGACCTCAAATACGAGTGCAGAGGTGAGTGCCACAAAATATCTCACTATATATATATATATATATATATCCATCACAACATAGGGGTTCTCCTGAAGCACGACTGTGTGGTTTTGTCTCTATATTTCATTTCTGTGTACCCGATCTCTGGGTATTTAAAATGGCTGCCAGCATCTTAGAATTAGTCGCAGCATCACCATGCTGCACCAATCAAATCCAGAATATAAATCTAGAACACGTTGCACCAGACCACCAGTGGAAGGGGTTTCCACCGGATTTTAGCTCCTGTTGTCCTTTTTTGACATCCACAGAGAAACAACAAATGAAATATATTGAGACACTGGGATTTAACAAATATATAAGTAATGTCGAACTGCTGCTTCAACAACAACATTGTTTCCCAGTTCTTTAACTAATATTTTGTTTTGTTTCTTCCAGACCCATAAATCCAGATGTTACTCATTCAGTGAATGTTTAGGAAATGACGGAACGTTTATAGATGTACCATCCCTCAGACAATTTTTTTCCATCCTTTTTCGGCTTCCATTAACGAGCTTGGAAGGAACGATCCACTTGTAATGAAACGCCCCACATTGAGTTCTTACCTTGGATAAGATGGGATGTCTTTGTTTACTCAAATGGGAACTCTTGTGGTTGATGGCCACCTCCCGACAGAACGATGCTCGTCATCAAACACAGATCTGCCATTACAGTCCAATTCCACTGGCTCTGTCTTCTTCATGCCCGACAGAACGTTCGTGGAAGATCTGCAGAAATGCAGATGGTGGTGGTTAAAGATACTGTGCACAGAAAAGCAAGAACCTTCAGAAAAAAGAACAAAAGCGTTCTTTAGGAAATCATACATTTTTTTTATACCAGATGAAGACTTTGGAAGAGGCCCAGAGAAGCCATTGCTACCTGTGCTAAAGTCTCCAAGAATGTTTATTTTTTTGATGTTTAGTTAAATTGGAGTAGCTGCTTGCTAAAGAGAAGAGATGCAATAATATAGAAAAAAAATGCTATTAAGGATCATCTTTCTGCTGTTTGAAGTCGACACAGATTTACTAGTGTCCTATGGATATGTAATCGGCAGATAACGCTAGAACTGGCTCAGAACAGGTGTGTGTGTGCGCGTGTGTGTATCCCAGGTGTGGCTATACAGTAAGTAGATGAAGAGATGTGTGTATCCCGATGCAGATGTTGCTCCCTGGATGAGTGTCCTGGATGTGGTTGCTACGGAAGAGGTGTGTGTGTGTGTGTGTTTGAGAGAACATTTCGGATGAACCGTATCTGTGAGTCAACACAGATACAAGATGCACTTGTGCCTTCTCCAGCAATAATGTATGTGTTTTGATATATTGGATTCCAATAGGTACAACACGGCTGGTAGCACTTGCCTTGGTAACGTACTTCATTGGTCTTTGAGCTTTACAATAGTTAGAAAGGCACCAACGCACCAAAAATAGGAACAATTACAGGGGGTGGTGTCAGGAATGAAATGGCACTGAATTTGGAATTCACCCAGAACAAAATATCGACGTTTGGTTGACACAAAACGAGACACAGGAAGAGATGGTCATTGTTCCACTTGGGGGGCTAGGGAAGGTTGTGTTTACAACCTATTATGATTTCAGTTCTCTCCACGCTTCTGTTTTCTGGGAGCCAGACAGGCTGTGTTGATCTTTGGAAAGAACCAGAGGGAGAGCCAGGCAGGAGAGGTGGGAGATTAGCAGTACAGTACGCTGTCTGTGCTCAGACATTTAAATTCAAACCATATGTCGCTCCACAACCATATAACACCCTAATTATATAACTGCAGGTAAACGCGTCCTTTCTGCAAACGGTAAATACAAATTAATCGGAAAAAAGTTCAACTTTCATATACAAATATTACCTCATTGTGTGACTGAGAACGTCTTTGATTCGAGAGGGGGGGGGGGGACAGATAGATATTTAACAAGCATTTAAATCTACTGTAGTATTAATCAGTGCTGTATATAATTACAATGACTGTATTCCCAGGAAAGTATTTTAAACTTTTTTTTTTTCAATGTGATATTTTTTCTATATTTTAGTATTCATTGCATTTTTTTTTTTTTTTTTTAATTATTATTTGTTTTTTGTATAAATGATTTTTTTTTTTTTAGGGTATTTTGTAGATATGCTATTTAAATAATTTATCAGGAAAGGCTTCCTGTAGAGTTATTTCTCCTGTTTGTATAAACTGTTTTGCACTTGAAAGAGCTTTTGCGGTCTCTTGTTTAGATTTTTAATATCAGTGTATACTTTTTTTTTTTTAATTATTATTATTATTATTTTTTTTTTTAAGAAAGAGAAAATGCCTTTTTGTACACATTTTAACTGTTACCTTTATATAATAAAATTAAAAAAAAACCTGATGTAAATTGTACTGCAAATGTTGTTACATGCGAGATATACAGTAAAATAAACCAGTATAAAATATATGTGCTTTGAAAGTTTGTATTTTTTACATTGATAAGGGCCTGCATGCTTAACCCTTTGTTGGTCTCCTCTGGCGCTCACGGGGTTAAGTGTTCAAAGTGGTATGTGGGGTTTTGTCACTGGGGAAACTGTAGTAAGCGAACGTTTGAGCCCTAAATTGACCCGGCAGGGGTGGGGCAACGCCAGTCCTCAAGTGGCAACCAACAGGTCAGGTTTTCAGGATATCCCTGCTTCAGCACAGAGAAGCAGGGATATCCTATATCACTATCTCACACACACACACACACTATGGGTCATACTTATACTATAGTGTAAATGCAGATATGCACAATTTTAAACAACCAATTGGTTCATTAGACGGTATTTAAGCCACCTTCAAAAGAAGCTACAACTGTACGTATTTAGCTGAGAAAATAGTGATGGCCTTTAACCTCTTTGGCCCAGATTCACTACGCTCCGTTGGCCTAATTTAATGTCACATTAAGGCTTCAAAGGACAATAACATACCGTGACATTCGTTAGGTCAGGGGTGGCCAACTCCACTCCTCACTGACCACCAACAGGCCAGGTAATGGGGATAACCCTGCTTCAGCGCAGGTGGCTCAATCAGTGGCTCAGTCAGAAAACCTGATCTGTCGGTGGCCCTTGAGGACTGGAGCTGGCCACCCTGAGTTAGGTCATACCCAAACTTGCTGTTTCTCCCATCCAGACCCAGAAATAGGGCTCTTACAGGGTCTGGATGGGCGTTACACATAGGATAATTAACAGCGGTATGTCCCACTCCTCCCTTCTCTCAACCGGAGTCACGTTATTGGAAGATAACGCAACATTCTGCTACAATTATGTGCCATTAAGTCTATGCTAATGGGATATAGAAAGGCCGCTGTTTTGCATATAATTAGCTTTGAGGCTACGCGTTAACCTGAGAACTTTCTCGTTTTTGCCATGTTCTGAGCCCTGATACTATGGAGCTTTGTGGATCTATACCTAAGAGAATCCCTCCTTCGCTGGTAGGTGGATCATTCGGACTAATGTAGTATTTCCACAAGCAAAGTTGCCGTAACCTCCCTTTAGCCAACATGATGGCCTAATAGATGGAGAAACTTGTCCCAGGCAGACATTTTGCACCTGTCATTATTTTAGGCGTCCCATATATCAAAGGGTAAAATGGGATAAGGAACATCCAACAACAATTGAAAAATAATACAAATTGAGTGGGTGCAAGTGTCTAAGATGGAAAAGTCCTGAGCCCCCTAATGAAGATACTAGAACCAAAGGAAAGAAGGCACTGCACACCAATAAGAATGAAATGCAATGATATGTTGAAAAAGAATACAAAAACTATACAATATACAGAAATATTAAAGCCACAAGGCAAATCTCAATGAACAATGGACAAAAATTAGACGCAGTGTTGCAACCTACCCTTGTGGTGCAGACTGGCATAACGTTATGGGGTGTAATCCCTTCGTCAGATACCGACTTGGGTATATCTGGGGCAATAAGAAATGTTTAGGAAGAAGATACACAAAGGCTATGGTAGAATGAGATGTATCAGATTCCGCATGGAGTAGTAAGAGACTAGGAAGCTGGTTCTACATGTGCCGAAGCAGAAGATCGAGCCATTTGTGGACCATACAAGGAGGCATTTTGGTCAAATTGGGTGATAACTAAAATTGGTGTTAAACACTGATAATTATTGACCTTTTGTGAATTTAGGCCTAAGCGGTAAGTTCTATATGCTCCAAAGAGGCCATTTGAGCCGACATTCCTCATTTGGGTCAATGGGGATTTTTGCATGTTTGCTCTATTGATACATTTTGGAGGTGGAGGATTCATCCATCCCTGATCAGATAGGTCTAAGAGTAGTTAACTATTTCTTGAATACAAGGAGCTACTGATATAAAAATAACAATGACTTGTCTTAACTTTACTGGACTTTGTCCTTTCCAATAATTATTTTGTGTTTCATCAAAAATGTTATTTAGCGATACAGAGATTATCTATATATGGCACATGTACCCCAACGTATAAGTGCTACCTCCCCCTTGGCTGGTGGGAGCAGCAGGTGTTGTATTGGGTGGCAATGGATGGGTTTCCAGCCAGTGTGGCTTTGACGACCTTGTATTAATTTGGGAGGGCACACCAGAGGAATTCACCAATTTTGTGAGTAGACTTAAACAAATATTTGAATTTAAAATCAACATGCAATTGGAGTACTGAGGAGGTAGTATTCTTGAACTTTGGAATTTAGAAATAAGGAGGCACCATTATAACTAACTCTTACAGGAAGTCCACTTCTACGCACAGCATGCTCGGAGCCAATAGCCAACACACAGTTTAATCAGAGGTATCCCTGTAGGCCAATTCTTATGCCTACAGAGAAATAGTACAGCAGCAGACTCTTTTGAGATACAGTGATGGTGCTTGTCTCCAACCAGGAGGCCAGCCTTCAGAGCTGAGGCAGGATATGTGAACTGACCACAGGCATGGGACTGAGTTCTGATAGAGGAGAAAATCCAGGCCACAAACCAAGGTGCAGCAGAATATTCAGGATCACGGTTCCAAGGTTAAGGCAAGGGTGCAGCAGCGTATTTGGGGTTATGGTTCCAAGGTCAGGGCAGGAGAGAGGCCAAAAGGGTTCAAGTATAGGCAGAGGTTCAACAAAGGCAAAGCATATCAGGATATCAGAATATCAGATGGGTTCCAGGAGCACATGGGATAAAATACCAAGCTCAGGCACGGGCTGAATGGAAATGACTTCCTCATAAAGGCCAGCAACAGGGGTAGCCGATTACAACCTCCATTCAGGTTGAGGGTGGAATGAAGGCACTTTGGTCATCTCAGGTGAGGGTGAAATAACTTGATGTCGGCCATCTTAGTAGGGGCAAGAAGTTCAGAAATGGGTTGGTGCCAAAAGAGAACAGTTGCAATGGCGGACCCTGACAGATACAAGCCTGTAAAATGGCTGTGAGGTTGTCACGGATGCTCACTGCAACCTGGACTGAACCGCGGGGCTGAGATGGGGAATATATATAACCACCGCCCTAAGCCACGGGGGTGGGTCCGGATTGCAGGGTCA
Organism: Ascaphus truei; assembly: GCA_036426205.1. NCBI lineage: Eukaryota > Metazoa > Chordata > Amphibia > Anura > Ascaphidae > Ascaphus > Ascaphus truei. Next base: position 9,392,080 of record CM071575.1, read on the forward strand.
TAAACGTAGCCGGGTCAGGATAGGAGAGTGGAGAGGGTAGCGGGTACTTGCCTATCGTCCGGGATTGGAGAGCGTAGAATGGCCGAGATCCGTAAACCGTAGTCGAGAATTGGAGAGCGTAGAAGTCCGTTAGCCAAGCCTAACGTTAGCCTTGGTTCAGGGGAACAAGAAGAGACAGGTCAGGTACAAGCAGGGTCACAACAGGTATTCAGAATAACGTAGACAGGTACTCAGGCTGCAAGTGAGCATGGTGCATAGAAAGGTCTATGCTCAGCAATGACTAGAGGGCAGAGTGAGATTAAATACAAGGAAGCAGCAATCAGGGAGAGATGGGAGGAGTGGCTCAGATGTAAGTAGACCGGTGATAGGCTGAGGCAGGGTGTAGCTTAGGTAGAGCACACCTGAGATCAATACAGGCATTATTGTAGGGGTTTGTCCCTTTAAGGCGTGCGCATGCGTGCCGTGCGCGCATGCGCAATGGGGTTGTGACGCGCCGCGTGTCTCCAGGAGGTGGGGGCAGCGTGCCGGGAGGATGAGAACCGGAGGAGGAGCAGAGAATGCGGCCGTGCGGACTACCCTGGAGGTCAGTAGCTGCCGGTAAGCGGGGGAGCGCAGACGGCGGAGGCGCGATCCTGACAGAGGTTTAAGCAGAGTGGGTATTCAAGAAATTATGTCAATACATTTATACGACTTCTGAGTGAATATGGTGCCGATTTGAGCAAGAAATACAATATAATAATTTTAGAGATAATAAATCTCCTGTGAAAATATGTGTGAATCCAGTAAAGAAATTAAAATAACCATATTGGTAATAACCAAAATACAAAATGATATCCCTGATGAAGTGTGTGTAATCACGAAATGCGTTGGACTTTGTGTAGGAGTATTGTTCTCTCCCTCCCCCTTTTGCTCACCGCCAATTACGTCCCAGAGGCAAAAACACGGACCAAGCGCAGTTCGGTCAGCGTGGAGTTTGTCACGGACCCCACTAGGCAAACCTGTGGACACCACACTAGCCCCCCAAAAGTGTAAAAGCTGTTTAAATCTCGACACCTTGTGAGTTTAATACCACGTTTGTATTAATGTTTTAGTAAAAATTCTATTACACTATGGGCGTTTCTTGCGCTTTCTTTTTTCTCTTTTGATTCCTATATGTGCTAAACATGTGGCTACTGCCAAGCGTGTAAACATGTGGAGCTAGTGCAAGATTTGGGGGGAGTGCATCAGGGAACCCGATCTAAGAAGAAAAGCCTCAGTAGTTGTAAGAGTAGAGGTTTGATTTACCAGCCTAAAATGCCATGTTTAATGTACTAGGAGTGTGGTACGATCTTCAACAAAGTATAGGGGGTCTGTTCTGGAACCAGTTGGTATATTTTCTATGCTCATAGGCTGCCAGCACTCTTCAGTCTAAGTTTGTTACAAATGTAACCTTCCCATTGCTCCCAGCCTGTTGCCTTGGCAACCCCCCTCTGCTCAAACCTATGGTTTGGCTTCCCTCCCTTGCTATCCCCTGTTAGTTCGTTTAGTCCTTGTTTCTGCTTGGACAGGAAAGCATGCTTCCTTTTGAGACCAGCAGCCTTCAGCAGTAGTCTGTTATCCCGTCTCCTGGTAGAAATTATCATAATTTACCTCTCCCTCACTTTTGCCCCCTACCCCAGTTCCCCTCCTTTTGTTGTTGTTGCCTTTTACAAAAAAAGAACAAAAGAAAAGAAGGACTCAGTGTGCATCTACGGGTAGTGAGTTAACTACCTGTCTCAACCACTTTCCACAGTGTGCATGAGTCAGAATAGGGTCTATTGAGGATTTGAAATGTATGAACACATCCACCTGGCTCTAGGTGGGATGATCTGGATAGTTTAGTTTTTTTTTATAAACCATGTTTTATTTACATTTTTCACTTTTGTATACATTTATAAACGTTCAGTGCTAGTGATACAGTTATCCTGTTAAAAAAAAAAAAAGATGGATGTTCCTCCAATCTTTTTCCTTTATTGGAGATTTGTAGCAGAAATACAGAAAGTGGTAACATTAAAAAATTAACAGTGAAGTCATAGGCACATGACTGTGGGTTGTACAAGTCAGATCCAATAAACCATTTTCTGCTTTTACAGGTAGGTTGAAAGGTAGACAAAGGAAGGGGGAGAGGTGGGAAAGATAAAGAGAAATGGGCGGGGGGAGGGGGAGGCACAGGAGTGGCGGGGGGACTGATGGAAGGTGAGAATTCGGGCATCTCCGTTCCCATCCAGACAGGTGAGTCTCAATTTAGGGCTAGGATCTGTAGGAGAGGTGGGCCCCCGACGCCAGGCCATGGTTCCCAGGTTTTGTAAAATTGAGGCATCTTCTGCTTTAGCATGGCTGTGAGCCTTTCCCTGCTCATGACCGTGTTTATTCTATTAACAACGGTTCTTTTGGAGGGTGCTTTTATTTGTTTCCATGCCGCTGCGATTGAGCACCTAGCGGCTGTCAAGATAGATGAGGTCAACCTGGATAGTGGTGAAGGGAGGTCTTCTATTGATTTTCCCAGCACATAGGTCAGAGGGTCCAAGGGGACTTCCAGTCCTAGGGTTTCATGGAGAAGTTTCTGAATTCTGGTCCAGAACCTCTGGATCTCCGAACATGACCACCAAATGTGGGCCATGTCTCCCCTTTGACCACATCCCCTCCAGCACAGGTCTGCTGTGCCGGGGAAGATTTGGCTAAGTCTGCCAGGTACCACTGGAATAGGATTTTATAGATATTTTCTTTTGCTATGGTACAAATCGAGGTTTTGGTAGCTGATTGCCAGACATCCCCAGTCCTCAATGTCCATTTGTAGGTTAAGATCAGCATTCCCTTTTTGCATGTAGGTATGGGACATGGGGGGGGGGGGGGGGAGTGTCGACTCTATCCCCCTGTAAATCTCGGAAATTAATCCTCTCTGGTATTCGTCTTTGAGGCAGAGAGATTCAAATTTGGTCAGGGCGGGAAATTTAGAGTTTTGGGAGAGAGCTCGAAGAAAATGTTTGATTTGTAGAAATTTAAATAGATGACGGTCATGCGAGTGATACTTATCTTGGAGCTCAAGGAAGGACAGAATTTCCTCTTTCTTCAGCAGATCTGCAACCATTCTAATATTTAGGGCCTGAAATTGACCAAATTGATTACGGGAGCACCCAGGCGGGAATTCTGGCTTTCCGAAGATGGGGGTGAGTTGAGAGAGGGATGATGATAGGCCGTACTTCCCTTTGTTATTAAGCCAGATGGACCATGTGCATCTCATTGCTCCCAGTTCAAATTTCCGTGGTCGCCTTTCTTTATTTACTTGGGACCATAGGATAACTGGGAGGGGGGTGGGGGACGCGTAATAAGATTCTATCGCCAACCAGCAGTTAGTAGCCGGGGGATTATTCCAGACCACCGCCTGGCGTAGTTGGGCTGCTTGATAATATCTGATCACATCAGGTGAGCCCAGTCCCCCCCTCGTCTTTGAGGATAGCATGACCGACCTCGGGACCCTGGGTTTACGTTGTTTCCAAATGAATCGAAATATATGGGACTGTATGTTTTTTAATTCCGACAGTGGTATCGTAACTGGGAAGGTTTGGAAAAAATATAGTAAGCGGGGGAGGATATTCATTTTAGTGGAAACAATTCTACCAAACCAGGAGATTTGGTGGTTGTTCCATGAGTCCAAATCTTTTTTAATTTGGTCGAATAGGGGGGGATAGTTAGTTTGGTAAAGTGATTTGTAAGAATTGGTTATCTTTACTCCTAAATATTTTATGTGGGAGGAGTTCCATCTGTATTTATAGTTAGACTGCAATAATCTCCACACAGGTTCTGGAAGGGAGAGGTTAAGCGCTTCCGATTTGTCCATATTAACCTTATAGTCAGAAACCTGGCTAAATTGATCTAGTAATTTTTGAAGGTTGGGAAGGGATATATGGGGGTCGGCGAGGGTCAAGATTACGTCATCCGCAAAGAGGGAGATTTTATATTCCGTGTCAGTGATCGGGATACCTTTTATACTTGGTTTGGCTCTGAGTTGGGCCGCTAGGGGTTCGATTGTGATTGCGAATAGTAGAGGGGACAAGGGGCCTGGTTCCATTTTTGATTGGGATTGGGTTTAGTTGTCCGCCTGGTAGTTTAAGGTATGATGTGGGGTTTTGGTAGAGGGCACGAACTCCCTCTAGAAAAGGGCCTGCAAAGCCGAATTTAAACATTGTTTGGTCGAGGAAGGACCATTTGATTCAGTCAAATGCCTTCTCGGCATCTAGGCTTAGTATCATGGCTTGGAGTTTGTTGAGATGCACATGGTCTATAATATCAACAATTTTGCGGGTGTTGTCAGAGGCCTGTCTTCCTGACACAAAGCCCACTTGATCAACATGAATTAGTCTGGGGAGAATCGGGTTTAGTCTGTTTGCTAAGATCTTGCTGAAGAGTTTACGGTCTGTATTTAGTAGGGAGATCGGTCTGTAACTACCGCATTGTAGCGGGTCCCTTCCTTCCTTGTGGATGATGGCAAGGTTGGCGGCCGAGATTGTGCCTGGGATCGGTTCACCATCCAGAAAGGAGTTGAACATGTCTAGTAGGTAGGGGGAGAGAGTCGACACAAACATCTTGTAATAGACATTGGAGAAGCCATCTGGCCCTGGGGTCTTGGTTAATTTAAGGGAGCTTATGGCTTGGGTTAGTTCCTCTTGTGAGATTTGGTTTAAGTTACATCCATCTTTTTTTTGATGATAAATAAATCGTCAACGTAACGACATGTACATTGTATCTGCTATCATCGCCGACTCTACATAATATAATAGACTGATGTCCTCTTTTCAATGTTGGCGTTTGATGAACCAAATTGACGAGAATGAAGGATAGGACATGAAAGATACGCGGATATACGGAAAAACGGCAATTAACAATTCCACATTTACAATTGATAGACCTACATTACGTGGATTAGTTTCAAATGAATTTGTAAGGTCCTCTTACTATGACTTCAACAAAGTCCAACTCCTTACAAAGAGGGTTCTAACCCTTGTTATTAAAGTGTCAATTCATGTCATTTTTTTCTTTTACATTAGATGGAAGCAGGGGGTTTCAGGAGCTGAACCCTGTTAATTTCATCTCTGGGGACCCCCTACTTCCGGAGATACTTACCTCCATAGTGAGTGCTGGTAGCCGCCTGGCTCGCAACTGGTTCACATTATGGCTTCTTCTCAAAGCTCCCATGTCCTGCGGGTATAAGGGATTTAAGAAAAAACACAAAAGCGCACCAAGATTGAGATATGATGTGTATTGACAACAAATAAAGATAATAATATGCACTTACATATATAAAAACTTTAATGGTCCAGATCACGATCGTCACTCTATTGGTAGGGCAACAAATGGGATGAAGAGGGGGGTAATCTCAGTCTTTCTGGAACAAGCCCCGCGCGCTGGGGCTGTATTCAGAGGCTGCGTCTGCGTCTCTGCTTCACACGCTTGTCGGCGTGATGATATGCGTAGAGCGCATGCGCGGCAAATGAGGCCCCCTATAGTAGTCCCGGAAGTGCCCGCCCCGTTTTCCGTTTCGATCGAAATGGCAATAAAAATAGCAATAAAAACACTTGTGTGAAGACTGGCTGTATGTGATAAACGACCAGCGACACCCTTCGCGACGCGTTTCGAATACAAAAGTATTCTTCCTCAGGCGATATCAGGGCACCTGTTTGGGGTCCTTTATATAACACATAGATGATTGGTTAATACCAATAAAGGAACATCCAATCCACTATTGGTTAAATAGAAAAGGGGGATGGTTCAAATTCACCAAGCCTGCCCCTTGATGTTAGAATGAACAGGATATTGATGCTGTATTGCAGTGAGAGCGCGGACTGGACTCAATTTTCTACACGGGTATAAGGGATCTGTCCAAAAATCCAAGATGGATGCTGACAGGATATGACCTCACACCCTCACTGATGCTATAGTGGTCATTTTGCTTCTTGGCATTCCTGCCCTCAGGAAATCAGCCTCTCTTTGGTTCTCATTGTCAGCAGCTGCCTCTGGCCTTTAATTAGCTGGCAGTTGTTACTAGACTTTGCTTGTGCAAATTACTTGGTACCTTGTTCTGTCTGAGCTCTGCCTTTGCCTCTGTTTTGCCTGTCTGTGCTTGGATCTCATTTGGACCTGACTACCCCTTGCCTGCCGCCTGCCTCGACCAAGAAACTGGACCTGACTTACCCCTGCATCCCAGGCCTCTGACCCCAGGCCAAGGTTGGTGTACTACTCCCTACCTCTGCCCTGCGGGTCTGTATCCTGTCCTGTAGTCAGCAACATTACAGCGGACCAATAGGAAGCCGTGATGTCACCCAGTGTGGCTTCCTATTGGGCCACATGATGTGGGAGCTTTAACTGCAGAAAACTGCAGAGAGATACCGACATCCCCTTGGAGTTAAGTATTTCTGGAAGTATGGGATCCCTGGAGCTGAAATGTATGTGGTTCAGCTCTGGAGACTCCCTGCTTCAATACTGTGTAAAACATTTTTTTTAAATAATCCAATATAAAAGCGTGACTTGCTCCTTTAAGCCCAGACCTTCAAAAGGTAGAGTGGCACCTACTATAGCGTCTCTCTGCAGTCTTGGGATAATCTTCTACTAAGTATTGTATGGTATAAATTTCGATGATATTAGATCTTTAATACCCACTCTGAACAGTGGCGTAGCTAGACATGTGCGGGCCCCCGGGCAAAAAAAAAATCAGGGCCCCGTCATGTCTTCCTCTCTCTGCCCCTCTCTCTCTGCCCCTCTCTCTCTCTCTGCACCTCTGTCTATCTGTCTCCTATCTCGAAGAAAAGAGCGTAGAGAGGAATCAGCAAGAAGACAGTAGCACGCGGCGGGAAAGTAGAGTAGAGAGGGAGAAAAGCAAGAGAGAGGGGAAAGAGAGAGTGAGAGGGGGAAAGAGAGAGAGATCCGGAAAAGAGAGAGAGGCGGTAAAATAAGAGCAGAGATGGGAAAAAGAGAGAGAGAGGGGGATAAAAAAGAGAGAGGGGCAAAAACGAGAGAGCGGGGAAAAAACGAGAGAGAGGGGGAAAGATGAGAGCAAGGAGAGAAAGAGAAGAGTAGAGAGGAGAGAAGGAGAGAGAGAGAGAGAGAGGAGCAGGAGAGGCGTAGATATCTCTTCTAATACTCTCTCCGCTCTGCCTCTCATCTCTCTTCTCTCTCTCTCTCTCTCTCTCTCTGTGTCTCTCTCTCTCTCTCTCTCTCTCTCTCTCTCTCTCTCTCTCTCTCTCTTTCTTCTTTTCTGCCTTCTTCCCTTTCATGTCTGTTTTTACCCTTGTGATTTAACCCTTCCCCTCCCTCTCACCTTTCCCAGCCCGTCTCTCAGGCTGCAGCTCCAGCCCCACGCTGCACTAGTTGAGGCCCCGCCCCCTGACATAGGCCCTGTCCACCTACGGAGACTCTGCAGAGGAAGTAATTTCCCCTCTGTCCTCCCTACGGCATCTCAGGGCCCCGCCCCCTGACCCAGGCCCCGCCCACATTCTGGGGACGGGATTTCCCTCTGTGCTTTCTGCCCGCTGCAGGCAATTAATATGCAGGATGCAGGGGGGCAGGGCCGCCATCAGTGGGGGGGGGAGAACTGGCCCGCCAAGAGCACGGGCCCCCGGGCTTTGTCCAGGCTATAGCTACGCCCCTGACTCTGAATATATAAAGTCTTAAGCAATCCTTCTCTAGTCTGCTTGGGGATCACATCATCAGTTACATATTTATACTGCTGTACACATTCCATCCAATCCAAACCAATAGAACTTGCTTTGGCGCCCGAGCTTTTAGCCGCGCTGCTCCCACTCTCTGGAACAGTCTGCCTCGTACAGTGCGAGAGGCCGCTCTCTGGGAATCCATAAAACATTTGTATTGAGCGCGCTGTCTCTCCAAACGACCCCCCTCTCACGGCTACCCGGTGTCACCCCGCAGCTCTCAATCTCCCGTGATCAGCGGGGCATAATCAGCAATACAAAAAACTAAAATAGGAGCGCATGAAAATGAAACCAGAAGAAACCAGAATTAATACATATATTTTTATCATGGAAAATCATTCATCATACAAAAAATACACATAATCTTAATATATAAAATCAAAGGTTGGTACTAGCTGCGGTGAATGTGATTGGTCCGTGGCCAGCCCGACTGTCATTGCCCAAGAGGTACGCCCCACTGTGACACACACCGCCCACACGACTGTCATTGGCCAAAACTTACAGTGACATCACTGACACACACCTACTTCACTGTCACACACTTGCACTGACAGCATACCCCCAAAGAAGCCCTGCAGAGTCCTTGCTAAGTTCATCTCACACTCTCACCCCTGTGTGTACATACACACACACACACACACACACACACTTTACATATTAATATGCTCACTCTCAAATTCCCGTTTTCTATTTATTCCCCATCCTGTGTAAAGTATATTATTCATTTTCATTAAATCATCACCGCCAGCCACACTGTGCATTTCTTGCTTTACCTACGCACTTACCAATTATTTTCTAAAATGGCCGCAACACCAACCCCTCCTGTCCACTGTCCCTCCTTCCCTCTGGGGGCTGGGAGAGGGGGAGCACACAAATAGGGGGGAGAGGAGGGAGCAGGAAATTTAACTCACGGGCAACGCCGGGTCTCTCAGCTAGTACAGTAATATAATAATAACCTTGTGTAAATTGACACAAATAAATTATGCACGAGCCCTAGCCACACAGGAATAATGGATGTAAACACCCAAATGCACAACCCTAGATTGTGACAGGGAAGGAGAGGTGCTAGGAATGCAAGATGTTGTAGAAAAAACAGACCTTAGGCACTAGAATTATGTCATAACGCAGCGACGCACGTCCGTGACGACGGTCAGTTTCTGAAGCTGGTGGAGCCCTATCTGCCACGAGGAGCACAAAGGGGAATTCTAGTGCCTAAGGTCTGTTATTTCTACAACATCTTGCATTCCTAGCACCTCTCCTTCCCTGTCACAATCTAGGGTTGTGCATTTGGGTGTTTACATCCATTATTCCTGTGTGGCTAGGGCTCGTGCATAATTTATTTGTGTCAATTTACACAAGGTTATTATTATATTACTGTATTATGTGTATTTTTTGTATGATGAATGATTTTTCATGATAAAAATATATGTATTAATTCTGGTTTCTTCTGGTTTCATTTTCATGCGCTCCTATTTTTGTTTTTTGAATCCATAAAACAGCCTCCAGACTGACCTGCTTGCCCGGGCATTTACTTAATGAACCACAATCTCACCGGCATTTAATAGCCACAGTATCGTCCCATCCAGTATTGTATCTTTCCTTGTGTTTGGTCTCTTTTATAACCTTAAATGTGTTCGTCTTTTTCCCTTTTTGTAACTGCGAGGCGCTTTGAGTCCCATTGGGAGAAAAGCGTGATATAAATAAAGTTATTATTATTATATGATTATCACTAGTCTCCATAATCATAGCATGTCCACAACCATATCAACAGTGACACTAACATTAATATCAACATCACACCAGGGGTCTCAAACTCAGTCCTCAAGGGATACCAGCAGGCCAGGTTTTATGGCTATCCCTGCTTCAGCACAGGTGGCTCAATCAGTCCCTGCTTCAGCAGAGGTGGCTCAATCAGTTCCTGCTTTAGCACAGTTGGCTCAATCAGTGGCTTGGTCTTCGACTGGGCCACTGATTGAGCCACCTGTGCTGAAGCAGGGATATCCATAAAAACTGGCCTGTTGGTGGGCCCTTGAGGACTGCGTTTGAGACTCCTGATCAACACCAACATGCACATGGAGCCCTCCAGCAGGTCCTGTTTCCATGCTTCTGACACTTCCCTGACTCTCCACATCTCCTCAGTCTAGAATGTTACCGAGTTCTCCCCTTAGCTTTTTGTGCCACCTACCCATGAGGCACGATCAACATGTTTGTATATCAATCTCTGTGTGTCCGTGGAAAGCGTATTAATGTAAGAGTCACAGTTTTTAAGAAATTGACCTCCTGCTGCTTCTTTGTCTTGAAGATAATGGAGTCAATCCATCCTCAGTGTAAAATACATGTTGCCTTGGCAGTGTTTGAATGGAGGCTCCATCTCTTTGATCCAGTAATATTAGATCGTTTTTAATGCTGCCAAGAAAGCAATCTCGACTATTTTTGGGACTATAGAGCCCCCCCCCCCCTCCTCCTCCCACCCCCCTCCGAAGTATGGTATACCCCCAGAATAGCTGCTTGTGGATTTGCAGAGAAATCCATTTCACTTGTTTTCCTTCCGATACATAGGACTTTAGACCAGAATGACTTAACCTTCGGGCCAATCCCGTAGGTTATGTATCATCTCTGCCTTTTGCTAGTCACATTTGCTACTTGGCTGAGTCCCATATTAAGAGATGGTGTAATGTACGTATAAAGTCTCATGGAATTAGGCAGAGGGAGAAGCCTTTAATCTGTGCTGAAATCCCATTAGAATTTCCCTACCCATGATGTGTGACCCCACTCGTCCTTTGGTTCACATCTGTGCAGTAGAACAGGGGGGCTCAACTCCAGTCATCAAGCTCCCCCCCCCAACAGGTCAGGTTTTGAGGATTTCAGCTTCAGCACAGGTGGTTCAATCAATCCCAGTGCACAAATGGTTCATTCAGTCTCTGCTTCAGCACAGGTGGCTCAATGAGAGGCTCAATCCTTGACTGAGCCTTTGATTGAGCCACGTGTGCTGAAGCTGGGATATCCTGAAAACCTGACCTGTTGGCTTGAGGAGTGGAGTTGAGCACCCCTAGCGTAGAACTTGTAAAAGTGAGAAGTGGAAGCTCCCAGAGTCTTTGAGGTGATTCAATGGGAACCAACACCCACAAATAACATTGAGTGTCTCTAAGAGCCTTGTTAATGTAAGGCTTGTAAATACATAAAGGGCTGTTTATTGGATATGTTGCATTTTTCTCTAAGGATTTGGAAAGGGTGTATATTATTTGTCCTGTAACAACGTCGATGGCATTTTTATTTCTTTTTATTCCTCTTTGTTCCCATTACAGAAAGGAATGATCTGCTTCTCCCTCCAAAAACCAGGATTACCTTGCACAGATTAGAGGTCGATGTATTGATTTGTATTTATTTGCCTTCATTATATGTTACATAGTTACATAGTTACATAGTAGATGAGGTTGAAAAAAGACACGTCCATTAAGTTCAACCTATGCTAAATTTAGACAACAGATACTTTATCCTATATCTATACTTATTGATCCAGAGGAAGGCAAACAAAAAACCCCATTAAGGGGAAAAATTATGCCGTGTTTGCTGCCAGGCTTTGCATGTATTTGGTGTACATGTATGTATTAAGGGCGGAGTTTGCGTATTTATGATGAAGGCATATGCAGTGGCGGATGTACCATGGTAACGGGACACCATGTGACATCGCGTTGGCACCATGTGACGTTGCAGCGTCATTTGATGCCGAGATACTGAAGACGGAGGAGGGCGGTACAAAGGACTTTACAGAGGCCCCAGGCTCATGGGGAAGAGAGCGGGGCCTATATATATATATATATATATATATATATATATATATATATATATATATATGGGAAATGTACCACCCTATGCCCGGGCCTATCGAGCCTATTAGGAAATTCGCCATTGGGCATATGTAATAAATAATGCACTTACCGTCCCTTTACTGTAGGGTTGTGTATGTAGCAGGACAAGTGTTTGTTTATTTAATTGGTCGGTCTCTGACACTTACCTGAAGTTTTATATTACGGCACGTTACTTTATGTGGAAGTACTCCCGCTAGACCACGGACCGCCACAAGGTACTGCACACACTGTGGGGCTCCTACAGAGCAAAGCCACGCGACGCCCGGCACCCCTCTTTCACTCCGCGTTCTGAGTACTAAGCAGACCAGTCTCCCATAGCGCGCGTACCAGTAAAAGGCATTATTCACGTTACTGTCGCCTCTCGAGCAGTGTTTCTCTGTGGGACTCTGTACCCTGCCCTGGCGCAGATACGGTAGCTGACCACTGTTCTGCGCTAGTCACAGGATGTTGTGCCGTTAGGTGGTTTTAGCGACTCCCTTCATGGGCAACATACCACGTTAAAGTATCTTTACTACTGTGAAGATTCGCCATCCTGAGGGCCGGAACTCGCCTTCCCATTCTATTCCGTCAGGCACTCAGGTGGCGCGATGCCATGGCGGTTCCGCTACGCGCGGAGGACACGCGACCGGTCTGTCCCTCCGCGGGTCCCGTGCCCAATCTCTGCCCCCGCTCTGACATGCGGCCTGCTCATTTGGCCAGCCTCCCCTCCGGATCGGTTCCCAAGCTCCACCCCCGCCCTGACGATGGACATGCTCGGTGCGCGAGTGACGCGCATTCTGGACATCCTTCTCTGACGTCGGTGACGCGCGTGGAACAGGTCTTCTCTGGACTCGCCTCCAGAATCCGATCGCGCTCATGCAACGGGCATGCACAGTGCGCGAGTGGCGCACATCCGAATCGCCACCCTCTGATGTCAGTGACGCGCACGGAACGTAGCTCCACCCCCAGGTCTAATTAGGCTGTACAATAGGGCGCCCCTGTGCGACCCAGCAGCCTATCCGCACCTTCTTTTTAGTTCCGCCCTGACTTCCCATTGTAGGGAGGTTCTTTATATACCTGCCTTGCTCATTTACTCATTGCTGAGCATAACCTTGTGTGACGCCGTGCCTTGCCGCATCCTGCCAAGTGCCTTGCTGCATCCTGCCTGGTTCCTGCTGCTGCCTGACCCCTGCTTTGTCATTGGTCTCCGCACCTCTCCTCTCCTGACACGGCTTACGTACGACCATCTTGAATTCTTTACTCCTGACCTTGGCTACTCTCGCAACGACTACTCTCCACTCTCCAATCCTGACCTTGGCAAAGTACCCCAATGATCCACTACTCTCCAATCCTGACCCGGCAAGTATAAATGACTACTCTACCTTCCGTACTCCTGACCAATCTACACTCTAGGCGTGCCCTTGCGGTTGTGGGTTGGCGTTTATACAATTCCCTACCTCAGCCTCGCGGTCGCGTCTGGTTTGTGGTGAGCTACGCGCTACAACTACTACCTTGTCCTATGGCCTGCTTCATATTAGTCATACATTGACCTCCTATTTGTGATATTATCACAGACGCCCAATAGCAGTGACATTTTGACTTCTATCTCCGCGATTTGACCACAGACAGAGTGGACATACACTGATACTAAATGATCCCCCGGAACCTCCAGACTCGATGGTGAGGATGCGTTCTCGGTGTTCTCTCAATTCTCTCTCAGGATTCTCTATAGCTGAAACACTCGACGCGTTTCGCCGTTGGTTAATACGGCTTTGTCAGGAGTGATAGTATGCTGCATGATGGGGGTTTATATACCTGCTAGCCCTACCTCTGGTTTATTTGTTAAGATATCGGCTTATCACTGTACTAGGGGATCCTATACCCATTATGCCCCGCATGGGCAATGGCTGATAATAGATTGGACAGCCAATTGCGTTAAACCAGAGGTAGGGCTAGCAGGTATATGAACCCCCATCATGCAGCATACTATCACTCCTGACAAAGCCGTATTAACCAACGGCGAAACGCGTAGAGTGTTTCAGCTAGAGAGAATCCTGAGAGAGAATTGAGAGAGCACCGAGAACGCATCCTCACCATCGAGTCTGGAGGTTCCGGCCACACCGGAAGTGATGTGAGACCCCCGGCGTGGATGCGGAAGTGCTCCGGAGAAGCTGAGAACAGCGGGGTACACAGGGTAATCGCGACCCACTGTGCACCTGCCACCCGCTACTTATCACGCATTGTTACCATCCTAAGTGTAAGCCTTCAATTGTATTTTACTGTGTGTGAATATATTTTCGATCTACACTATTTGGTTTGTTCTTTTTGAGATTGGCTGCTGAGAATTGCTGCAAACCTATGGGAACATCTACCCCTTGAGTTGGATGACTGCTTGTATATATCTGCTTTAGTGTGAGTAGCCATTCGTGAGCCCCCTATAATTATTGTCTATTCACTGTATATGACATTACTACACTATGTGATGTTCGTTTATTTTTCCTGGTTGCAAGCTGCGCTCCCCTGGTCCTTGTGGAAGTAGAATATGGTCCAGTCTGACAGCTGAAGCCATGAAGGTTTTTGGGGGGATGTTACATGAGGTGGTGGTTGGTTAAGCCACACAGCTGGTCCCAGTGGGGGGTAAGGGGGGGGGGGGTTGGGTGTTAGAGGTAAGGCGAGTAGAGTAGACTTGCTTGAAAAGGTGAGTTTTCAGGGAGTTTTTTCAGAGATACCAATCATGCGTAAATTGGGTTTTTTCGGCTACTGTTTTCCAGGTCCTCTCATTCCTCTGCTAAGTGCTGCGCGGTTTCTTTTTATACCTAGCATATTTTCCTGGAATTCATTCATATCAGTCTCACAAGCCGATGTGCAGAGCTCGTCTTCGTCCAGCCGTTCTTTATATGTGACTAGCTGAGAGACCCGGCGTTGCCCGGGATGTAAATGCGTAATAGGTAGTATTATTTATAAATCGTGGAACAATAGGTGAGTATTTGTTGTAAAGGTTTGGGGGGGGGAAGAAAGGGGAGCGGGGGGGGGGGCCCGCTCACCCTTTACCAGACGCTCCCTTTTCTACCCCGGCTCCCCTTCCCCCCCCGCTCCCCTTTCCCCCCCCCAGCTACCCTTACTTCCCCCCGCATACTCAATCCACCCGCTGCAACTTATCCCCCGCTCTCCCCCCCCGCCCCTTTTCCCCCCCCGCTCCCCTTTCTCCACCGCCCACCCCTTTCTCCCCCACCCACGCTCCCCTTTCTTCCCCCCCGCTCACCTTTCTCCCACCCACGCCCCCTCCCCTTTCTATGTGTGTGTGTGTGTGTGTATAGAGCTGTTGTGTGTGTGTGTGTGTGTGTGTGTGTGCGTGCGTGTGTGGCCCGTCACTCCGCCTCAGGCCAATGAGAGGTGTGCGGGGGCGGGCGGCCCAAGGGACCAATGAGATTTCCCCTAGGGACACCGGACATCCAGGCAGGCAGGCAGGCAGGCATACAGTGCTTTCACTAATATAGTATAAGATTAATTGCATTAGAGCTGCCTCAGTAGTGTTTTTGATATGCAAACATTTCTTCCTCTCCCATTGGTGTCGTCACGCCCAGCGCCGCCTTTGCTGTTTCCCTGGTGCTGGTTCCTTCGCGCATGCGGTGGTGAAGGACGCGAGTCCACATCTGCAAGGGAGTTTGAGCGTGTTTTCTTTTTTTCCCCCCTCTTCCTCTCTTTGGAGCTAAGGTTTCATTGTGTTGTCTGTCTTGTCCTGAAATGTATCCATGGGATCTAAGCATCACAATAGAAATTAATTATTAACAGCAGGAGCACTCATTAAAAATAAAATTACCATGTAGAGGCGCACAGAAGGGGGTTTTCACTATGTTGCAATATTGTGTTGCATCATGTGTTCAGACTTAGAAACAGTTGCTTCTTCACTTACATCCTGTAAGTCAGAAGTGCGTGGCCCCCAGTGGGGGCGCGAGATTTTCTGAGGGGGGGGGCTGCATTTACAGAGGCCCCGCACTCTTCCCCACAACATTTAAATTAAATGCCAGGGGAGGCGCGAGGCTGCTGTAAATCTCTATTACCTTCTCTCAACCGGCTCTTCAGCGACGCATGGCGCTCCTGGTCAAATGGCAACACGTTGCCATGGCATGACATCGTGATGTCATATGACGCCGCCTATGCCAGAGAGCCGATAAGGGGGGGGGGGCACGAGCAGGGGGGGAGATCAGACAGGGGGGCGCAAACAGAAAAGTTTGCGCACAGTTACTGTATGCAAACAGGTAGAGGCTGATTGGCGCCCCTCGTGGGTCCCGATTTAGGGCTCGTCCAGGCTGAGAGCGATCGAACACATTGCGACAATGTGTTTGACCAGCGTGGCGCGCGTGCATGTGCCCGGGAGCGCATGGCGCTCAGCTGCTTGGTGACACAAATCAATATCATTCTACCGGTCACTGGTGCGTCACGTGAGCGGTTCGCCCAATGGGGCAAACCAGCTCTGTGATGTCATGGCCGTGCCCCCCGACACGCTCCCTCCCCCCCCCCATGCACGCAACTAATTGGCCAGGAATTGCCTGGGCAGCCTGAGCGCCTGATGTCACAGCGCTCGAGCGAGAGAGCTCTCGGTTGCCCCCTGGACGAGGCCATAGGCTTTTTATATTGTAAGCTTCATAGATAGACTGTCTTTAAGCACCTATTGCAATAGTGCTATATACTGTACCTCCTCTCTCTGCTTTCCACCTTTCTCTAATGATGATATGTTTACGTGGATATGTATATGTAGTAACATTGTTTGGAAAATGTAAATGTCTTTAATGGCTTGTTGTTGTTCCAGGAAACAATACAAAACAGGTGGCTGTTTGATTTTTGCTAATGTGTATTTATAGTGGTTACTTTTTTACCTAATGAGACAGTACAAATTGTATCAGGCCTCTACTTCGGAGTGGGGAAATCACCTTGCCCCACTCCAAGTGAAAGGTGTTCTGGCTTTCTTCACCCCTATTTGTTGCGTGTCACACTGTGCACGGGCTTTTCCACCATAATAGAATGTTCTATAAATGACAAGTGATGTGACGCTCGCACAGCCGAGCCAAACCGTCACATGGCGCCATGACAATGTGACGCCACATGGCACCATGTTATCATGACAACATCATGGCGGCGCGTCGTACGAGGAGGAGATGCCACTCTGGAGAAGGTAAGGGGCCCCGCTGAAACCACACTGCATCGCGCCCCACAAAACTCCCGGCCGGCCCTGATTCCACTGACCATGATGGTTGAGTATCAGCTCCCTGGAGAAGCTGATCACCAGACCCACAGCTGTTAAGTACTGCACCGACACACTTTATTCGAGCAAATACCCAGTATGTACCTGGCAGATACCTGGAATGCGCCGCTCCTCACCTCTGACAAGCCCCGTTGCGTTTGCCTTCCCAGCCTGGGTTCATGCCTGGCTGACGGGCGGCTGATCTGTTAAATGATAATGATTAGGATTTAATAGGCTGCAATGCTTCGCGTGTCTACCAGATGGCATAAATTCATGAATTGTAATGCAGTATATATATATATACTGTGCAGTATTGCAGCCAGCGGGAATAAAATGCTTCAATCCCTGCATGGAAAATACCTCAATGCACTCGGGCAGAAAACAGTCACAAACCTCAATACACCCGGGTATACCCGAATTCGTGGGACTAGCCGAGCTCGAATAAAGTGTGTCGCCAGTGTACACTACTTCCTTTCAATTAGTGCACAATAAATACAAAATATCACTTGTGAGCACATTCACATCTCAGACAGGCCTGCAGCCCCGCCTTTCCCCATTATCTCTTTGCATGCAATGCTTCCACTGCAGCCAGGGATTCTGGGTAATGACATGCAAATGAGCACACAGTGTCACGTTTTACGTCATATCCATTTTAACATGGGACCCCTATAAGCATATGCCTGCCGTATTACACAGCTTTTAAGCACAGCCTGGGTTAAAGAAGTGAAAGGCCAATAAACCTACTCACAGACCTTTTGATTACAAGAAGAGTGCCTGTTTTGAGAGAAGCTTGATTATGAACTGATATCAGTCAAGTAATCAGTGGAACATCTTATATTCCATAGCGGTTTCTATTTTCCTGATTTCGGTGGCAGGTGTATCGGCAATATCGTAACTAGTGGTACTCTAGGTTCACAGTACCTTTTCAATTCCTGAGGTCCGGCAACGCTAGACTACCACCAGACCTTCGGCACCTTCGGTCATATCCTGACTGACGTAAGCGCAAGTTGAGGTGGCCCCACTTCCTTTTTGTTTGGGTCAACTGCATCACTGGAGCCCAATCATCCCCTAGAACTGGTGCTCTCATCTCCAGGCCTTAAGACCCCCCCGCCCCAAAAAAATCAAGTTTTCAGGATATCCCTGCCTTACACCATTCATAGGGCAGTATAAAGGTTAAACATCTGGTTCTAACCATTTCCCAAATATGATAATGCCCCTGCAGGGTGGGTATTAAAGGATTTCAAGGGTCAAGCTCAACACCCGTGGTGTTTGTTGAAATCCTTTAATACCCACCCAGTCATTTGCTCAACCCATAATATTCCAAAACAGCCAGCCCGCAAGTGAACAAAACTAGTTATTATATTTAAAATTAAACATAAACCCTGAGTAGAGCTAACCCCGCCAAGAAAACATGCACATCACATTTAAGGAGGAATTTACCATTTAGAAATGCCACAATGAAAATCTGGAATGCTGTCATTTGTTTCTTTTAAACCAGCCAAACGTGAAAAATCCTATATATATATATATTTATTTATTTAAATAAATCAGTTCTATAGTATCAGATAATACTGTCTGCATTTTTTTTAAACTCCTAATGCCATTTTTAACGATTTTTTTTTATTGTACTGATCATCCTTTGGTTGCTACCGCAACCATTTAGAAAGTCATATCCCCTTCCTCATTTGAAACAGGCTCTGACTCACACCTTTTTTAGTTCTGCCCTTTGGCAACAAAGTATCACAAACGGATCTGTTGCTGTGTTCCAAACAGCTGACTGTCTATTACTCTGAAAGCTGTCACAATAATGTGTTGCACATAGTAATATTATGTTACATATCAGCACCAGCATTTCACAGACTGCAGCACAAAGTTAGAAGGCGACCATTTTGTTAGGCACACAATCAGGATTCTTACAGATTTTGTAACAGGAACACCAAACGATTGCCAGCTTGGGTAAGACTGTAGAATACATATACAAATAAGAAAAAAGAGGGAATGTACAGGTAGTAATGCTGCTTTAAGCTGCAGCTGTAAAATAGTGACAGATCATTTATCCAACAATGAAATGATACTGAGCAGTGCGGATTTCTTTCTGATCCGTATTTGCTAAGCAGCGCTATGGCGTGAGACACCTTGGGTTCTGTACATCAACATAGATGACGCTGATTGACACTTTTGTTTAAATAATTGCAGGAGTATTAGTAAATAATGTTTTCAACTTTTCTTAGTAAACTAATGCTTTTGCGTTTTTACCATCTTTATCTGGTGTCTTTTGCTGATAAGACTAATCAGTTCTCAGTTTGATTTCTGCTGGCTGCTCCCTTTTTTTAGAGAGTCTGCAAAGCTTCGTAAGTGGCTGCATTTTTTAGTGTGTGTGTGAGCATTGTGTGTGTGGGTGTGCTGTGTCAGTAGCAGTGTTTATGGGTGTAGCATGTGTGTGTAGCAGCAGAGTTTGTGTGTAGAGCTGCAGTGTTGTGCGTGTGTGTAGAGCTGGTGTGTGTGTGTGTGTGTGTGTGTGTGTGTGTGTGTGTGTGTGTGTGTGTGTGTGTGTGTGTGTGTGTGTGTGTGTGTGTGTGTGTGTGTGTGTGTGTGTGTGTGTGTGATTTTTGTTGTTGTGGATGCTTTAGAGATGTTGTGTTGTGTGTGTGTCTGTGTAGAGCTGCTGAGTTGTGTATGTGTGTAGAGCTGCTGTGTTTTGTGTGTGTGTGTGTGTAGAGGTGCTGTGATGTGTGTGCAGAGCTCCAGTGTGTGTGTGTGTGTGTGTGGAGAGGTGCTGTGTTGTGTGTGGTGTGCTGTTGTGTGTGTGTGTGTGGCAGCAGTTTGTGTGTGTGTAGATCTGCTGTGTTGCGTGTTAAGCTTGTGTGTGTGTGTGTGTGTGTGTAGAGGTGCTGTGTGTGTGTGTGTGTGTGTGTGTGTGTGTGTACACACAGAGGGGGCGGCAATGTATGGATATAGATAGCTGCAGTGTAAGCGTATATAGAGGTGGTTTCATGTATTTACCATTTTATTTTAATAAAAAAATCTATATAACTATACAAAAGTGGCTATTATTTATGAAAAAAACCTACATTTAGCCTATAATAGTTATAATCCCCTCAGAACAGGGCATTACTGGCCAATAATGCCCTGTTCTGATGGGATTATTACTTAAATACTAACAGAACTGATTGAATGGATACACAGCCAGATACTGTATATTTCAGAATTGTAACACCAGGAAATATGCGAATGGCATTGCCCATTTTGGGGAATGTTATATTGCAGTGCTGTGCAAAGTGGGGGTCGTGCCCCCCAGGGGGGGGCGCTAGATTGTCTGGGGGGGGGGCGAGGGTGTTACAGAGGCCCCCGCGCTTCCACTAAGGCATTTAAAATAAATGCCGGGGATCGTGTGAGGCCTCTGTAACTGGTTTACTTACCTTGGTTCCAACGACGCGTCTCCATGGC
Source organism: Ascaphus truei (assembly GCA_036426205.1). NCBI lineage: Eukaryota > Metazoa > Chordata > Amphibia > Anura > Ascaphidae > Ascaphus > Ascaphus truei. The sequence goes on from CM071575.1 coordinate 9,412,338, forward strand.
AACCGCGGGGTAACGTGACGTCACACCCTCGCGACGTCATTTGATGCTGGCGCCGAGCCGGAGGGGAGAGAAGAAAGGGGGGAGCATGAAGGTAAGATTGCGCACCCCTGTTATATTGTATAACAGTGAACATAGAAGCCCCAATGCGCATTCCAATATGGCAAATAATTTGATTAATTTCTATATGTTTTTTCTTGTCACAAGTACTGGTCATTTAATTCCATCCTTCCACTTCCGGGTAACCCATCAATCAAGTTCCTACGCTCCCAATGTTATCCTGCATCCGGTGTATTTCCTCACGGCATAGAGTATCCTGAAACTAGGGTCACGTTTTGAGGTATGAATAGCTTCAGTTAGCTTTAACTCATGTCTTCCCTCTTCCAAAGCATGACAAGTCCTTAATGTCTTTCTTAACTTTATTGCAGAAGTAGAAAACAACAGGAACTTGTAGGTGTAGTGTAGGCAGAGAGTGCTTCTCTATGTGGAATGCTTCTATGAAGTTAGACTACGGTAAGACAGAAAGGCCTTACCAGGGGTGGATGCAGACAGGTCTGTACTCAATGTGAGCTTAGGTGGAAAAGGAAGTGAGGGGCAAGGGTCACACTAAAAGTGAATTGAGACTACACTAAATGTCAGCAAGGACAGGGGGGGATGGGAAAGCCCATTAACTTGGAGGACTGGAGATGTTGCCAGGGCAACCAAGGGTGTGACAGACTGGAAGGAAAAAGGGCATCATAATGTATCCATTCCATCTGCACTGGGAGTAAAACTGCAAGGAAAGTAACATCCAAGTACAGCTAGCAGGCAGAACTGCCAAGGAAAGGGGGGGGTGAAACAGAGAAGGCAGACATGGGTATTTCTGTTCCATGACACACCCCGTCTGGTATCTGGAGATACCACTATATAACAGAATATGTGGAACATATGTGCAATGCAAACATAACATAACAATGCAAAAGTTCATGTCCACATTGACGCCAGTGGTACCGTCCGGTACCTCTGGCGTCAAAGTCCTTTGGCCAAAACCTTCTGGTAACGGGGGCCAGGTGGATGCACAGCTCCAGGTTAGCTGGTTGCACTTTGTGTAAAGGTCTCTTGCATTGTTTTCTTTCAACTTTGTGAGAGAACAGTCCTTTTGTCTCTATAGTTTTCTCTACAGAATGCATTACCTCGTGGATATGCCAGTCATGGTAGTCTGTCACCCTATCACCTGGCGTTTGACGTAAGGAGATGGCCTTTGGCTCCTTGCAGAAGCGGATCAACGCCCCTGGAAGACTGGTTGTCAAGCCTAATCCAGTGAGTAGTGGGCCGTTTGGAGAGGCTTCCTGGTGCTGAGCATTGGAGCTGAACGTTATCCAGATCTGGCTGGGTTTCTGATGGTGGTGGACACCAGATGATGGGAGGTGCCGGCATTTTTTACCTTCCTTCAGTGAAGGCACTGGCTCTGCGTGTCCGCTAAGGAATCTCTTCCGCATGAAGACCACAATTTGATTCTTTGTCTCCGGCTCCCTTTGTGGGTTGCGGCGGAGCGAAGTGAGCCTTGAGATGGCATGTTCTCTATTGTTCGAGAGGCGTCTTTTTGGTGAACGCACTGGTAGCGGAGTCACCCAACTGCCCGGTCCGTCTTTGGAGAGCTCTCCAGACTGTTAACCTCGGGAATCCTCTATCTTCCCTCGATGGTGTTTGCTTGTCGTTGTCCCTTGTTGTCTGGAACGCTGTACGCCCTAGGTCATCGGAACGTTTCTCTTCACGAGAACGTCTCCATGTACTTTGACGATACTCCTTTGTGTCTCTTTGTTGACCGCCATCAGGAGGTTGTTTTCTCCTTGGACAGGACGAAGAACAGTCTCTTTTGTCCTTGTAAATCCCTTTGTGAAATGTCTCTGCGACTGTCTCTTTTTTGACATGCGAGAGGACAGTCTTTTTGCCACTGAGGCTTCACCTGCAGGGCGCAATCCTTTGCGGCTATGCCAGCCGTGACAGCTGGCTGCTTTGTCGCTTGATACTCTGTGGAGAGGAATGGCTGTACATCTCAGCTGTGTCATTGCTCTCAAGGGAACTGTCGGATTGTTTCTTTTCTTTTGGGAGATCCTTTTGTCGGTCACCTTCGGGAGGTGACTTTCTTCCTTCGGTGAAGTCGACTCGTTATCCTTGGTTGTCTCAACCACTAAGCATCCTAGGCCATTGTCACATCCCCCTGATGTGAGGATGTTCTCGTCGATCTCAGGGGTATGACCTTGTCTCTTCTCTTCACTTGGCCCTCCTGTCACTTGGAGATGGCCAAGACATGGTTCAGAGAGAGATGTGTGTCCACATTCTGTTATCGCCATTCTGCGGGCATCAACATAGTCTTGTCTGTGCCCTTTGTCAGTGCACGCGTTGCCCACTATCACCCATCCTAGGTCAAGTCTTTGGGCGTATGGTGCGTTGTGGGGTCCGTTATGCTGTTTACAGACTTTATGTACCCTCAAGATGTCCCTACCGAGCAGCAGCAAGATCTTGGCACCTTGTTCTACCGGGGGGATGTAGTTGGCTATTCCTCTGAGGTGCGGGTGATGGCGTGCCACGTCTGGTGTGGGAATCTCATCCCTGTTTGTGGCCATGTGGTTGCACTCGGAGTGTGGGGAGAGCTATCTTCACTCTGTTATCCACTGAACGTATGACGTAACCGCTTGCTCTTCTCCCTGTTGTCTCAGTTGACCCTGCACAGGTTCTGGGGGTGTAGGGTGAGGCATTGTCTTGTGAGTTGAATAAGTTGAAGAACTCTGTCTTCGCCAATGATCTGTTGCTTTGATCGTCGAGGATTGCATACATCCAGATAGCCTTCTCAGGTTGTCCCTGGGGGTGCACTGCGACAAGGCATATTTTGGAGCAGGACATTTTGTCACTTCCTTTTCCGCAAACTCGGTGCTGAGACGTGACAGATGTTGGCTCTCCTTCTCCTTCCTCCCCGCCATGCTCCGCTACGGAGGATGGGTTGTTGAGTTGGTGGAGTGTCAGCGCCTCTGGATGTAAAGATGTTACGTGCTTATCACTTTTGCACACTGCACATTTGATTTCTTCTTTACAGTCTCTGGCTAGGTGAGTCGTGGAACCGCAGCACCTGAAGCAAACTCTGAATTCTCCGAGTAACCTCTTGCGTTCCTCTAGGGACTTCATCCTTAACCCAAAGCACCTGTTAAGTGGGTGTGGCTTCTTGTGTATGGGACATTCCCTGTTTGGGTCCCTTGGTTCCTCGTCTCCGGCGACCGACTGATCGGGAGTAGTTTGGGTCATGGGAGACATGTCCGTCCTGTGGACCGAGATGGGTGTTTGAGTGTTACCGTATCTCGCCACTGGTCACTCATTCCTCAGGCTGCTTGCACTGTGTGTGGTTTGCGCACCCAAGATGAAACTGGGATCGTTCCTTGTCCTTGCCGCTTCGCGGATGAAGCTCAAGAAGAATGAGAATTGGGGGGAAGGCGACTTGCTTCTCCCTTTTGTATTTGGAGCCTTGTGAAATCCACCTTTCTTGGAGGTTGAAGGGTAGCTTCTCCAAGATGGGTCTCACTCCACGAGCTGAGTCTAGGACGTTGAGACCCGTTAAGGAATGGTCTTTTCTTGCAAACTCCAGCTCTTGCAGCAGGTCCCCGAGCTCTCGTAACTTCGAGTAGTCTCTAGCTGTGATCTTAGGAAAGCTGTCGACTCTTTTGAAGAGCGAATCCTCGACTGCTTCGGGGCTACCGTAGCACTCTTCTAGCCTTTCCCATACTAGGTCGAGACCGACTTGGGGGTGGTTCGCGTTTGCCGTCTGAAGTCTCTTCGCGTGCTCCCTGGATTCGTTTCCCAGTCATTTGGATAGAAGGTTGAGCTCTTCCCTTGCTGAGAAGCCCAGGCTGTTGATTGCGTCCTTGAACGTGAACTTCCACATCCGGTAGTTCTCAGGATGGTCGTCAAAGTTGGTGAGTCCTGTTTGCACCAGGTCACGCCGGATCATGTACTTGGCTATCGGCCTGAGGCATCGGCGTGTTGTTCCCATTCTGAGGTAGTTGCTGGGAGGGTCCATGCGGTCGCCTCTTCCTTGGCGTGGACGCGTGATGACTGCTGGTCAGTGTGAGGGGCTGTGTTGTCCCGTGGCTGTACCTGGATTGCGAGCCTGTTGTGCATCCATGTGCGCGCTGGCGTGTGGATCACTGTTGCGGCTGTGGCTATCCCAGGCAGCATGTACCATTTAGGAACAGCGTCTTCTCCTCGTGGACCTAGCAAGTCTTCGGTGTCTGTGGAGTCACTCCCTCCGTGTTGAGATGGTGCGCTGGTGTTTACACTGAAGAGGCTCCTTACGTAGTCTTCAGTGCTTTGGATTGGATCCTCTGAGGCTATCCATCTGTATGGTTGCTCCCCGTCATGTTCCGCGGCTGCTTCTAGGACTTCAGCTTGGGCTATGGCGGCGGCGGCTTCCTTCTCTTGATTAAGTGCCTCTAGTTCCGCATCAAATTCGGCTTTCCTACGCGTAGTGGCTGCGGCAGAAGCGGCGGTAGCGGCGGCAGCAGTGGCGGTAGCGGTGGCGGCATTAGCGGCGGCTGTCTGCTCCTCCTCTTCTATGCGCGCTCTTCCTGCTCTTACGGCTGCCTCTTTCTGACTATACTCGGCCCTGGCATGTGCGGCCTCTGCGGTGGCTCGCGCCTTGATAGCGCTGGTGCTTGCACTGGACACGTTAGATTGCACTGATCTTGCTGATCTTGATGAATGCCTGGATGTGCTTGAGCGCTGGGATACGGTTTCCAGCAAAAGGTCCTTTCTCCTACTCTCAGCCTCTGTGATAGTGGTTCGCACGCGGCTGTCTCGTGTCAGGTTAATGTTACTCTGTAAGTTTCTTTCTTGTAGGCTTTCGCTGGTGTTGGCCCTGGTCAGGTAAGTAATGTATGCCTCTGACAGCTCTTGATAACACGAGTGATCAGTCCTTAATTGCGTTATTGCCTACTCGAGCTTTGTGCATAGTTGCCAACGCTAGTAACATTGCGTATTCCCAGTGTGGTTGTTTCCCAGGCCATCTCTAATTTAGCGCGGTGCGCTTCAATGTCAGTCTCATATTTTTTGCGGGCCTTTGTGTCAGTGTGACTGTTCGTTTAGGCCTTGCGTCTGCCTGCGCCTGTTGCAGTTGCGCAACGGTCTCTGTGTCTGAGTGGTCACTCTCCTGATTGATATCTGGTGAGGCTCTGAGTTCTGCCATGCTGTAAGTGTGTGTAGCCCTTAGCCAGTGCGTGTGGCGTATGGTCTTTTACCTGCGTCAGCGATGGGCGACTGTTTCAGATGATGCCGAGCGGTGTCCTGCAGCGTTCAGCGTAGGGGTAGCTGTACTCACAGGTGTCCGGTGGCTCTGACCCGTGTCCTGGCGGGTGTCCGGTGGTGTGGCCCTTGGTGGCGCTAGCCGTGGGGACGTGCGCAGGGGTAGGTGAGATGGTAGCTCTTTACTATGGAGCTGTGCAGAGGGTGGACTCAAAGACAGAAAAGAGCAATCAAAGTTCTGTGTATATTGCAGTCTGACTGCAGTGCTGCTGCCTTTGTGTGAGCTGCAGGCTGTGTGCAGTGTAAGCTGCTGGCTTGTACTGCAGCAGGCTTCTGTCTAAAGGCTGTAAGCAGTGGCTTTTATGCTGAATTCAAGGTATATAGAATCCGTTTTACTGTGCTGTTTAAACTGCTGCTTGCTTTTGCAGAAAACTGTAGCTGTTTGCTGTATAGCTGTGTAATGCTGCACTTTTCTAGCATGAAGGCTATGAGTGATAGCTTCTGCATAGACCTCAAGCACACGGTCTCTGTCTTACTATCCTGAAACTAGGGTCACGTTTTGAGGTATGAATAGCTTCAGTTAGCTTTAACTCATGTCTTCCCTCTTCCAAAGCATCACAAGTCCTTAATGTCTTTCTTAACTTTATTGCAGAAGTAGAAAACAACAGGAACTTGTAGGTGTAGTGTAGGCAGAGAGTGCTTCTCTATGTGGGATGCTTCTATGAGGTGGACTACGGTAAGACAGAAAGGCCTTACCAGGGGTGGATGCAGACAGGTCTGTACTCACTGTGAGCTTAGGTGGAAAAGGAAGTGAGGGGCAAGGGTCACACAAAGTGAAGTGAGACTACACTAACTGTCAGCAAGGACAGGGGGGGATGGGAAAGCCCATTATCTTCGAGGACTGGAGATGTTGCCAGGGCAACCAGGGGTGTGACAGACTGGAAGGAAAAAGGGCAACATAATGTATCCATTCCATCTGCACTGGGAGTAAAACTGCAAGGAAAGTAACATCCAAGTACAGCTTGCAATCAGAACTGCCAAGGAAAGGGGGGTGGGGGGGTGAAACAGAGAAGGCAGACATGGGTATTTCTGCTCCATGACATAGAGAAAAGAGAAAGCACAACGGTGTGATAATCAATAGCATGGGATGAGTCACATGTATGCGTTGCCTAAGGCCGCGCTTATAGTGACGGCGACGCGGTCGATGACGTCACCCGTCGCCACTAGCGAAAGTTAAACTTCAGTTTTAAGCGACGTCGCTGGCGACAAGGCCAGTGACGTCACGAAGGTGGCGGCCAGCGCTCTCTGATTGGTTTAGAGACAGTCACATGTGGCGACTGTCTCTAAAAAATCAAATTTAACCGGCTTCAACATTTTTGGTCGCTCCGTCGCTCTTACTATAAGCGCTTGCGATGGGGTCAATGGATTTGTTTTGAAGCAACGTCGCCTCGCCAGGCACTATAAGCGCAGCCTAAGTGGGTAATGTTTAGCAGCACTCCAAATATATTATTCTGTGGGTCTGGGTTAGAGCTTAAGTGAGAAAAGGAAAGTCCTCCAGCGCATGTACTCAGTCCATCAACCCAACCAGGTGTATATGGGGACAAAATAGACACAAAAAGAGGTATTGGTAGACTGGCAATAAGATACTAATAAAAACTCCTAATAGGCCGAGTCCATAGAAGGACAGGCCGTGCTGAGGCGTGCGGACGCTCAGCGCTGAGCCCCTGCATCCTCAATGAGGATGCCTTGAGAGGGGGCTCACGCGAGCGTCCGCAGGCGTGCTCAGGCTTTGGAGTTTTCAGCCAAGCGCCAAGCTGTTTTTCAGCGCGCTGTCGGCTGAAAACATCCAATGAGAGCGGAGCTGCGTCAACGTCACGGCGCCATGACGTCGGCGCCGTGACATTGACGTCAGTGCGTCGCGGGCGATTGGCCCAGCGACGTCACTGCCCCGCCTCCAACCACCTCCCCCCGGCTCCCTTCGCGCACTCTGGCTCGCCTGCAAGTCCGTGCAATCGCGCTGACTGAAGCAGGCGAGCCTCAGCGTTAGCGCGCCTCTGCTCTCCCCACCCCTCTATGGCCCGGGCCTGAGGTGGCACAGGCTCAGATGTACTCAGTACACACCACCCTATTTACTAAAGCTGTTTGCAGAAGCTCACATCAATCTTCATGGGAAATAATAACCTGCACTTACATATGATGGTCGCACTGGGGGTGGGGTGAACACTGCCGCAGCAACCAGTAGAAATGCTTAAGTAAAGGTAGAAAGAAAAAAAGAACATGGCATAATACATTTTAATAACAATAAATGTTATAAATATTATAACAACAATATTTTTTCTTTCTACCTTTATTTAAGCATTTCTACTGGTTGCTGCGGCAGTGTTCACCCCACCCCCAGTGCGACCATCATATGTAAGTGCAGGTTATTATTTCCCATGAAGATTGATGTGAGCTTCTGCAAACAGCTTTAGTAAATAGGGTGGTGTGTACTGAGCACACCTGAGCCTGTGCCACCTCCTTAGGAGTGGTTATTAGTACCTTATTGCCAGTCTACCAATACCTCTTTTTGTGTCTATTTTGTCCCCATATACACCTGGTTGGGTTGATGGACTGAGTACATGCGCTGGAGGACTTTCCTTTTCTCACTTAAGCTACACTTTGGAGGACTTGGAATACCGCCTCGGACTCTAGCAGCAGGACTCTGTGGACATTGTAATTGTTTTCGTTATATCAGTCTTGTTCCGTGGTCTGGTGGCTGGCGCTACTATTTCTCTGTTTTTTTGGATTTAGAGCTTGCAATATTGTGTATGTCTCATTGTATATTGTACAACAACAAATATTTAAACAGGTGCTCATATTCAGGTGCAGGATTATATTATAGATATAGAGATATAGAGGTGTATGGCTCCTCCCTTCAGGATAGAACTCCTTAGTATAAAGGTATTATACACCTCATTGTCCGCCTACACTTCACCCTCCACTGAAGAGCAGGTGAGTGTTTGTGGCTGACAGAGAGAAGAGATCTGTGTGAGTGTTAATATTTCACACTAGGGTATTTGTGCACCCACAGTTTACCTTTATAATAAGGGAACTTTTTTACTGGCTTTGGCCAACGTTTAACCGCACTAAATCACAAATAAGTACAGTATATGCTCATGGGTTTTAACATCCTCATTGCTTCATTTTTGCAAAGCCAGTGTAACCAACCCCACACTGATGAGACCCATTAAGGTCGAAACGGCTGTCTGTGGGTGGGTGGGTTTGCTGGCTATGCATCTTAACTCTGGCTGTGCTCAAAGCTGTGGCCATGCAGCAAGCTTAAGCCTATAGGGAACCATGTTGAATGGTTCTGAAGCAAAAAGTGGCACTGTGTGCTCATTTGCATGTCATTTCCCAGAATCCCTTGCTGCAGTGGAAGTGCTGTGTGCGGGGTGATAATGGTGAAAGGCGGGTTTGCCGACCTGTCTAAGACATGCAAATGAGCATACAGTAATATTTCCATTTGCTATATGCTTTGTTGTGGGGGTTTTTTGTCACTTTTTTACCCACCATAATATGTGTGTGTGTGTGTGTGTGTGTGTGTGTGTATCTTTAACAGTAATATTACAAGTATCTCTGAAAAGCATGCATTCCTGAAATGACCTGACATGTCTCCGGAATTATATTTATGATCTAACTTGTCTTTCACCCGATAAAAGATGTCGCATCCTGTCTTACACAACACCATTAATGTTGTTATTATGTTGTGTGTGGTTTACATTTCTGAGAAAAATATACACACCAAATGTATTTGTATTTCACATGCAAGGCCAAGCCATCCCTGTTACATGCATAGCTGCAATCGTTTAAGAATTCACTGCAGGGTAACTAAGCATCTTGCTCACGCAAACTGATGTGGGGAATTCAGGGAGGGGGAGGATTGTTGGAAAATAAGGGATGGGTAGTTAGACTGTCAATCTGCAAACAGCAATGCATAATATTTCATTCCAGAATCTGCATGCGTCATACAGTATGTTGTGATGCTGTTCGGAGAACTCATGGAAAAGGTAAGGGGTACACAGTGCGTACCGATGGACAGTTCGAAGCCCGCAGGTCTTTGCTTGATGAGAAGGTTTCAAATCGTCTCAACACATTGGATGAACTGCTCATGTGTTGAGCAGCCCCAACTGGGACCATGGACAACTAATAGCAGTAGCATGGTTAATAGGGTAAATGCAGGTTATAGGGGTCTTTCTCAAAAACATATTTGTAAGTGTTTAGGTGCGTATTAACTAAGCAGGGCAAGTAAACTACGCAATGGTGAGAAAAAATGGCCTATTTAAGTGCGGTCTGGGACAACTGTACGGTCGCTTCACCACCAAGATAATTCCCTAACCTTACCCCTTTCCCTAATAAAACACTAATACGTAATACTAATGCTACCCCCTACCCTAAATACCCAGCTCTTTTTAAGCTACCCGGAAATTACCCGGATCTGGCAGCAGGGGGCTGGGCCCGGCACCGGGTAATTTCAGGGCAGCTGAAAATACTTCATCACTTACCTGCAGCCGGTGACGGAAGGTGAGGAAGATCGCGGCGACATCTGGGAGCAGCAGCAGAGGTCCTGGTGGCGGTGGCAGCAGCAGAGGTCCTGGTGGCGGTGGCAGCAGCAGAGGTCCTGGTGGCGGTGGCAGCAGCAGAGGTCCGTGTTCAGCTGGCGGGAGCAGCAGGAATAGAGCACACAGCTGATATCAGTGTGAGCCAGGGAACCATGTGACCGAAGCCGGAGCGTTCCTATTGGTCAGCCGGCTCCTCCCCGGTTGTCCAATAGGAACGCTCCTGTTCCAATCATGTCAGATCCACAATATTTTTACTTTTAGCAAATCGTACCAACAGGTAACATTTCTTCCTGGCCACACCTTCTGGCGTTCCCCAAGACACTGAGGAATTCCTTTTTAAGTTACATTAAAATGTATTTTGCTTATTTCCATTGTCAGAATGAATTGTGACTCCAGGTTTTAATCACCCCACTTTGCAAGACCAGGCTTTGTCCCCAGATAACTCCACTTCTAGACAAACACAGAAAATCAGGCTGGGGTCAGCCCAGCTTGACCCCAATTAAAATCAATACATGAATATTTGAGCTGTAACTTCTAACTCAAGGTAACTGCTTGTGTGTGAGATTATTAAAATACTGAATATCTTCATGGCCTTATCATGACAATATTATTATGTGGGACTGCAAGTTTAAAAGGCGTCACAATTTACAACATAAGCTTCTCCAGATCAGATGTACGGGTGCTACGTGACCCCAAGTCACACATACAGATATAGCAAGACTCACCGTCTCCGGAGCCGCGGTCGAACAAGCAGAAGTGCGCTGTCCATGCTTTCGGATCAGACCACCCTCCACAGTGTTAATTCGTTGCTGGTGGCACCACTGTGGTCGCGTGATCATAGCTTGCCGCGAGGCTGTCTCGCTACGTCTGTGGATGTTGTGGAATTGCTGAATGGAGATTGGCATGAGACCATCTCACATTCGGATAATGAAACTGCAACCAGTTTGATCCCAAATATCTAGGAAGAAGAACCTCCCGGGCTACTGCACATCACATGTTGCTTTTTTTCTGTCTTCCTATGTATATCCCGTGTGGAAAACACATATGTTCTTATACTTCCACTGTCAGTAGCTAGGAATAATGTTTCGAATAATTCAGTGGTCTTCCTCAATCACACCTTGTATGTGAACGTTGAGTTGGGGATAGTTGGGGCTTATCCTATGTAACAAGAGTGCCTGAGAAGGAGGAGGGGAGGGCAGGACTAAAAAATAAAATAAATATGAAAGAACCCGCTATGGAGAAGGTCTTTATCATCGCTGCAATCTGAGTAGCTGGGTTACTGCAGAGCAACTGAATTAAAGACCATCTGTACATATTAATACAGACTTCAGCTCCTAAATTCCCTACAGTATGTTCATGTATGCACGTTTTATGGGACCTTTCCTCTGGTACATCTCCTTGTGTATGTTAGCACTTATGTAACATATTAAGAACATGTGAAACATATAACATTTATGCATATTTAAATTACGTACGCACTTTACAAATGGGTTTGCTACAGGAGACGGCAACGGGGGTAACTGAGGGCAAGTGGAACGGAGAAATGAAAGCACCAACCCGCTCCAAAATCCTGTTTATTTGTTAAAGATGGTTTCAGCGGTCATCCAATAGGAAGCCACAACCTAATTTCCCAGCTACTCCTCGGTAGTAGGCCTGGAAGGACTGAGAAAGTGTTGTTTGTGTTAGATGCAAAGCTGGCAACCCATCAAAAATCTGCGAGACAATCCAAAAACAATTGTGTAATGGTAAGAAGCCAGGGTAATCGTTCCAGCACATTCCCAGATGCCTGTTAGACAACTTTTGTTAAAACTTCCAACAGATGCTCTCCGAGCTGCCAACAAAAGTAGGGACAGCCAATGCAGTGAATTAATTGAAGACTCGGGGTAGACACATGGAAATTGAAGACTCGGGGTAGACACATGGAAATTGAAGACTAGGGGTAGACACATGGAAATTGAAGACTCGGGGTAGACACATGGAAATTGAAGACTCAGGATAGACACATGGAAATTGAAGACTCAGGGTAGACACATAGGAATTGAAGACTCGGGGTAGACACATAGGAATTGAAGACTCGGGGTAGACACATGGGAATTGAAGACTCGGGGTAGACACATGGAAATTGAAGACTCGGGGTAGACACGTGGGAATTAAAGGCTTGGGGTAGACCAGGGGTGGCCAACTCCAGTCCTCAAGAGCTATCAGCAGGTCAGACTTTCAGGATATCCCTGCTTCAACACAGCTGGTACAGTCTTTGACAGAGCCACTGATTGAGCCTCTTGTGCTGAAGCAGGGATCTCCTGAAAATCTAACCTGTTGATGGCTCTTGAGGACCGGAGTTGGCCACCCCTGGGGTAGACACATGGGAATTCAACATTTGGGACAGGCACCCGGAATGTGTGAGCAAAGTCCCGGGGTCTAAGAGAAAAAATAAGAAGGTTGAGTGGGCTAAGTTGTGGTCATCTGACATCAATATCTACATTTCACTGATTTAACACACAACCACAAAAGAAGCAGAGACAGTGGTGGGTACTACACAAGTAACACAACATGCTACTGTAGAGGCAGTACCACTTAAAACAACGTTTTAATTTATCTATGTAATGAGCTGCTTTTGAAAGATTCATTTACCCACCAAGTAAAACGTATCCTCTTCCTTTCCTGTACACAACGAGTCTATTGTTTTTATTGTTACCGGGCCCTGTAAAATTCATGTATATTCCGCATCAAGTCTCGCGTCTTCGGAAGGCGATCTCCCCAATGGATAGCATATCAATTGTGCCCTCGGCTTCAGTTAAATGTAGCTATTACAAATATGAAACTAATACCGTTGTATTTAAAACTCATACTTTATTTATGGGGATCCTTGGGCATTGCCAGCTAAGGATTTCATCACAAATGTCCAATACAGTGGGGCCTGTGGAGTGATGTGGATAACAATTGGATGGATTTTGACTGAGGAAGGATGTTTGAATACATGATACTATACTAGGAAATATAAAAGGGGTGGCAAACGCCAGTCCTCAAGGGCCACCAACAGGTTTTCAGGATATCCCTGTTTCAGCCCCGGTGGCTCAATCAGTGGCTCTGTCTTCGATTCGTTTCAGTCTTCGACTGAGCCACCTGTGCTGAAGCAGGGATATCCTGAAAACCTGACCCGTTGGTGGCCCTTGAAGACTGGAGTTGGCCACTCCTACTCTAAGGTAAGACTCATGTCCCCAATGGTTTGAGCAGCTGGGTGGAGACCTGAACTAAGTACTAGTTACAAAGTGGTACTCTTCCCCCAGACAACTCCTGCATGAAGTCCTGGATGCAGGCACATTGTTGTTGTACATGTTGTACTTTCAGCAAATGAAAGCATCATAATTAAAAACAACAAATCCAAACATACAGTAGTTGACACTAACTGTACATTCAAATAGGCTTATAAAAAAGAAATAAGGTAAAGCTGGTAAACCCCCTCCTAAAGCATTTGAAAATGTATGTACAAATACTCATTCTTGTCTTATTTGAAAACAAGAGTCAAGTACCCACATGTAACCTCTGAAACCTGTCCCTAGTATTGGTTCACCGTGGTCCTCCCAGCCTCGGCCTTACGGAAAGACGAGGACGGCGGGTTGCCTGGGGCCCCGCGCCCCATTTAACAAGTCAATATAGATATGCAGCTTGCCAGACGTAGATCCGTGGGCGGGTTGACTTATTGGGCGATCGGGGCTGCCCCGATGGCTCGGTAAGTATGTATGGTGGGCCAGTGCTGAGGGCCCACAGCTCTGTGACTGCCTGCCATACTCTCCCTGCTCCTGTTGAAATGAAACAACTCCTCGTTTGCCTCCTCCAACAGTTAGGTTAGCGTAGCTATGCCTCACTGGGGTGTTACACCTGTCCAGAGCCTGGAAAAACTCTATTCTACGGTCTGGGTGTGGGTAATGCCATGAGCAGCTATCACATAGGCAATGCAGCCGTAAATTCCCACATTAATCTTAACTCACTATAATCGAAATGCAATTGAGGAACTATGACTCAAGGATGCAAATTGTGCTAATCATACTCCTCCCATTTGTCACTGAGACGCACTATGTTAAATGATGGGGAATAATTGTTATCTAACTCCTACTTCAGTTTGGTATTATTGAGAAATATGAACAGATCCAGCAGGAGAATGTAGACTTATTCTTTCAATTTTTTTTATTGTTTTAGAGAGACATAACAAATATATAGTCTTGGAATACATGTGATGTTTTAACAGTGTCACTTGTCCATACAACAAAGGGCATTAACAGTTCGTCATCATTACTGAAATAAAATAGTTGCTATAACACATGAATAAGTGTGGTCTGTCTTCCTATTTCTGGTTGTGTTAGGGAAGCAGCCGCTTCCGTAGGCGTCTCTCATGAGCTTAACAAAGGAAAGAGAAGAACGTAGAAAAGAAGAAAAAGAAGGATGGGAGGGGTGGAAGGGGGGGGGGTAGGACGAGCCCATTTGTCTGGTCTTTCTGTATTTATTTCTATGGGGTCCCTAGTTTCCTGGCCATATTTCCCAAATTTTGTGAAATTTGTCAGTTTTCTGGTTCAACTGTGCTGTGAGGAGCTCCATCATCTTTATTTCCCTTAGTCTCCGTAGGACCGTCTGCCTAGAAGGCGCATTCACCTTTTTCCAGGCAGCCGCAATAACACAGCGGGCAGCTGTCATTACATGAGTGATCATCTTACTTTCTGCCGTTCCTAATTCATCTATTGGTTTGGCCAGCACCATGGTCAGCGGTTCCACCTCAACCTCCACCCCCAGGTACTCTCTGATCAATGTTTGTATCATGACCCAGAATACCTGAATTTTTGGGCAACTCCACCAAATATGAACCATATCTCCTTTTTGCCCGCATCCCCTTTGCCAAGATCATTACCTAGTAACATATTAGCAGGAATAACATCAATTACTCCCACCTCCCACACTCCCTGCCCAGTGTCCCAATTCAAGTATACCTTTGCCACTGGCAAAACATGGCGGCCCCCTCCCGCCATCCCCATATGCAGAGTCCTTCCAGAAATGATTTCCTCAGGCCGCACCAGTCCTGGTCGCACCAGGGTAAGTGTGGCGCCCGAGTCTCTCAGTCCTTGGGTGAGTTTCTGCCCCACCAGGACTGACTGCAAGTGGGCACCGTTGTTTTTTCCTTGCCCAGGTACCACACAGGCACCTAGGTGAACTCCTGAGGGGCGATCCCCTCCAGAGGCAGTTGCAGGCTTCTTCCTTTCTGGGCAGTTGGTGCTGTTGTGCCCCAGCTGTTGGCAGGCAAAACACCGATGGGTATCCCCCTGTCTCGGTGTGCCAACCGCCCCTCCTAAAGAAGCCTCAGTTGGTTTATCAAGAGGAGGTCGGGGGGTTTCCTCCAATCTACCCCCCTTCCATTTTGGGAAATGCTCCATCCGTGGTCTTGAAGGGCTAGAACCTCTGCTCCTTGGTTCTGGCAATGCCCTCTGGAGCTTGGCAAATTCCATCTGTTGCCATAGGCCTGCAGCGCCTCTCGTCTCTGCAGCTGCTGGCCGTTCTCTTTCTGTTGCACATCTCGCTTCTGCAGCTTCTGGCCGTTCTCTTTCTGCTACACATCCCGCAGCACATCTCGCTGCGACGTGTTCTGAAGCTGATCTTTCTCTCTCAGCCTCACGCTCTTGGGACTGGGTGATGAGCTGCAACTGCATTCCCTCATCTACTGGTCCCAGGCACTCGTGGGCGATATCCAGGGCTACACCACACTCACTTCCACTGCTGCGGTCGTCCTGGCCCAGTGTAGCATTTTGCTCAGTATCCTTCTCCAGCAAGACTTGTATGAGCTCTTCTTTATTTTTACCCAGACCTTGGAGATCACGCTCCTCACACAGAGCCATCAGTGTCTCTTTTGTCTGGCGTTTGTATAAAGCAGCCATATTCACTACACTTTACTCAAAATAAAAAGATAGCAAAAGAAAAACAAGAGGGGGAGGGGGAATGAAACTGTCTGCTTGTATGTTTTATAAAAATAGCACTGAGTAATAGCTTTGGGGTACTGAGCTGTGATCTCTCGCAAGACTCACACAGGTCAGTCACTTTTTAATGTTTCGTTTATCCCGCAGGCATAAACGCAAACCACTAAAAAGCTCTGATATTAACAAAATTACAAATTGTTATCCCACCGCTATGCCACCATTTGTCACATACGACCCCCTGCTAGCACGCGACCTGTATACGGGACAAGAGTTAATACCGACGCTCGCAAGCGCACCCACTCTTCACCTCCGCAAAGGTCCGTCAAATGGACAGTATCCCCTCTTACAGGATCAAGGATCAATACACAACCCGCAAGCTGCCCCACTCTTCACCCACTCAGGGGTCCCTCAAATGAGTTGTATCTTATTCTAAGATACAAGAGCCCCCAGAAATTCATAAAATTATCAGAAGCAGTCGTAAAAAGAAAAAAGTATTACCTAAGCTGCTGATTGATTCGTTCTCCCGTCATCAATCAGCAAAGATCCTGCTTCCCAGGGTTCACAAAATTGCTGCCTTTCAGTACCAAATCAATCCTTCAGTCAGTGTAACACAGCAGCTACAATGTATTCTTATATTACTAAGGTAACATTGTCTATTGTTACAGTTTGCAGCTCAAACTGCTGGGAATATTGGCAACAAATGATCACAAACATGAAAGTTGCAAATATCTTGCACTGTTGGGGAAGTATGTATGTAGTGTATATCTTTATTTCTATAGCGCCATCCAGGTACATAGCGTGTCACAGCAGAAATACATGTGACATAAGTATATAACACATAATGGGAATTAGCGCTTCAGACATGAAAGTAACAATAGGAAAGGGATTCTCTGCCCCGAAGAGCTGACGATCTAGGTGTGCTAAAACCTGCTATAGACATCAAAGGATGCGCAGTATATTAACTCATTAAAATGGCATTAAGAGTCGCAAGTATTATCTAATACTACAGAACTGATTTATTTGTAAATAACACCTGTAGAATAGTGCACGGATTGCTCCGTGAAACTGTGACGCAGTGTTTTCATGGGCCCAGACCTGCTCCGGAGTCGTTACTTGAATGTAAACCTCGTCTGGCAGTTCTCGCTCAGTAAAAGTCATTGTTCTGGGATTGCATTCCAGACATTTATGTAAACCTCTTCCAAGTCTCCTTCAGAAATACTTCAGGACTATAATGGAAAGGCAATCTCACAAAAATGTATTGGAGAAGAGAAAGTGCGGAAAATGCATTAAACCGAGTTACACAGAACATTCAGGACTCGTCTCTCCCAGGAATGTGCATTTTTTTTTCCTGCTGGCATAAAAATGTGTATTTAAAAAATAAAAATCTCCATTAATTAGTTTGCCAATTAAAACAAAAATCAAAATGTATAGCATCAGCCATGACCCCATGCAGACGCACTTACCAGAACACCCTCCTACTGTCAGTGTAACTTCTGCCCTCTTATTTATTAATTTTATTTATTTATAAAATGTGTTACCAGGAATACATTGAGAGTTACCTCTCGTTTTCAGGTATGTCCTGGGCACAGAGTTATGATGACAATACATGGTTACATTAAATGAACAGGGTTATACATTATATTTAAAGACATTGCAGGAACAATTAAAGATAATATATATTATAGGCGTATGTAACAGTTACAGACCAGATTAAATTGTGAGACAGTATAAGTTTTGAAAGAACTTAAACTGGTGGCGGCTGTGAGAGTCTCCGGTAGGTTGTTCCAGTTTTGAGGTGCACGGTAAGAGAAGGAGGAGCGGCCGGATACTTTGTTGAACCTTGGGACCATGAACAGTCTTTTGGAGTCAGATCTCAGATGATAAGTGCTGCGTGTGGTAGGGGTGAGGAGCTTGTTCAGGTAGCTGGGTAGCTTGCCCAGAAAGTATTTGAAGGCAAGACAGGAAAGATGAACTTTGTACCTAGACTCGAGTGATGACCAATCTAGTTTTTAAGCATTCGCAGTGATGTGTTTTGTAGTTGCATTGGAGGACAACGCGGCATGTTAAGTTGTAGAGCTTTAGAAATGTAGCCTTGGTCCCAAATACCACTGAAAAATCCAGTTTTCAAGTCTTGGAAAATCAGATTATGTCAAAGGTCAGAGAGGCAAGGGCTGTGTGTATATAAGATAGTGTCATCCGCATACATGTGCATTGAAGCTCCCTTACAAGCTGTAGGTAGATCATTGATGAAGACTGAAAAGAGTAGGGTCCCAAAGACAGTGTTTTTGTCCCCAATTTGGAAGATTGGGACAACTCTGGCAGTTTTCCAGGTCTGTGGGCTATTGCCTGCAGACAGGATAGAGTTGATTAGGGAGGCAAGCGATATAGCAATGGCTGAGGCACCGAGTCATAGGAACTAAGGCTGCGCTTATAGTGCCGGCGATGGTGACGTCATGCTGCGGTCAGCAGAAAAATTAAATTGAGATGACTTCCAGCGATCGCGACCAAGCCGCCGCTTTGTCACGCCGCGCTAACTATAAGCGCAAGCGATGGCGGCAATGCATTTGATTTGATGCGACATCGCGTCGCCGGCACTATAAGCGCAGCCTTAGATTGCAGCAGGTCAGGTACACATTGGCTGCTTAATTTTAATTTGAAGAGCGCTTGTGTAATCTCCTCTTCAGATACTGGGACAAATGGAAAATTGTGGGCAGTGTTGGGAGGGGGTGGGGCTATGTGGGGTTTCCCAGATTGAGCTTCATGATTGTAGTTTGGGTTGCGCTTTGCTAATAGGGAAGTAGCACACCCCACAAAGTAATCATTGAATGCGTTTGCAATGTCAGTGGGATTTGTCAGAGTAATATTGTGCTTTTGCATGCCTTGTTTGCCTTGTGCACATGTTCCGCAGGCATCTGTAGTGATTGAGATCCTTGGCAGTGCCGGTTACTTTGTAGCTTTTCCACAAGGCATCCCTTGGTAATGGAAATGGTAGAGTGCTATAAGGTCAGTTGTAACCCACAGGAGGTGGGCCCCCCGTACTCTTATTCTGCGTAGCATGCGTGTCACAGAGTTTTAAGAACTCTGTTTCTAAATAATCAAGTGCAGAAACGGGGTCGGGTATCAAGTCCATTCTGTACCGGGCTTGATCCGGGTGGTCTGATTTTCCTTACACAGAACACTATGGGCGCATGGTCAGTAAAAATGTCAGGAAGGTGCCAGAGGATTGGATTCTGCTGGGAATAGGAGGAGGGAATCCAGTCTAGCAAGGAATGGTGGTGAGATTTCAGGTTTGTCTGTGTGGGATTTACCAATCAGATTGCAAGCTCCTCGGGACAGGGACTCCTTTTACTAATATCTACTTTTATGTATGAAGGGCTTCTTCCTATTATATCCCGTGTGTTACTGATGTAAAGTGCTATATAAAGTACATGGATGGTGTTATATGAATCAGGACATACACACATACACACATACACACACACATACACACACACATACTGCACTCAAATGCACAAACATATATGTGTATTGGCTTTCCTGTCTTTAGTGGTAAAACGCTTTTTAACGTTGTACTCCAGAATTACAATGCACACGATAACGCGCCTTCCCCGCGGTGGAGACGATTTTTGGGGCCATTCATTAGAGTAGAGCTAATTTCTTCTCCAGCCCTGAGACATGACTTCACCCCACATTAAATAGGGGCCACAACTGTACAAACATTTTCCACCATGGGAATTTAAAATTGCTGTTGCAGTTCCCATGCATTAACGCCCTTCGCTGCCAGCGGGACCAGCGCTGCATTTTTAGGTGATGGTTTCCTTCTGTGTCAGTTCATTACAAGTTACCTGTAACTAGACCACGCGTCCCCAGGACGTATCCAGCATTTATATAACTAGTATTATTAATATTATCTTTTATTTGTATGGCGCCAACATAGTCTGCAGAGCAGTACAATGTGGGAGGGAGGACAACAACATTGTAAGATGATAGATGGTGAGTTAGAGCAGGGGTCGGCAACTCCAGCCCTCAAGGGCCACCAACAGGTCACACCTGTGCTGAAGCAGGGATATCCTGAAAACCTGACCTGTTGGTGGCCCTTGAGGACTGGAGTTGGTCACCCCTGATCTAAAGTGTTCAAGTGACAGGTCAGGATAATACAAACTGGTTGTTTGGTGACCATTATACAGCAACACTTAACCACTTGCTGGAACCATTTGGCAGAAAACAAGTTAATATACTTTGTTGTGTATATATTATAGATTATATTATCTATATAATATATTAGATTATAATATAATATATATATATATATATATATAGATATATATTATATAATATATATATATAATATATATATATCTATACACACACACATATATAATTATTATTATTTTCCACCAACTTGCATTGCACAAACAAAAGGGGGACGATTAAGTGACCCAAATGGTTTTTATCCAACATACTTTTCATCCCCCAAACAATGGTTATATGATTTTATATTGAATTTGACTTTTTCTGTTCCTAAAAGACTACAGAATAGTAACAAATTATTCTTGCGGTGCTGCTAGTGCCAATATATTAGCCAATACTTTCCAACACTATTTTTAAAAATCAGTTTTTAGACACACTCTGAAGTAAAGCAGAAACCATTTGAAAACTAACAGAGAAAATAACCCCCCCCCCCACCCAACCATATAATGTTAATAAATCGCATGTGCGATTCCTGGAATAAAACATCAGATGCTATGCCGTTAAATGAAAATATTATATTCAATGCGCTGCCAGGTTTGCATGTTTTTATTATAGACATACAAAGCAGTTTGTTAACATCAATCTTCCAAAGTTAAAATCTAAGTCCACAATGTTTCTGCCACAGATGTAATGCATTATAGTAAGTTTATTTTTGCCATCGACAGAAATGTACATTCTTAAATAAATCCCCTTTTGTTTAAAAAGTAACTGTATTTGTATGTGGTACTCTGGGTTTGAAAGTGAAAAAAAAGTAGTGTGCTTAGAAGCATCATTCTTCAAGCGCCAAAATTCTGCACCATATTTATCCAATGTAACACGTGCTACAGCTACCAACTTGCCGTGCACGGCTGTAACCCGCCCCCACCAATGGTCCCACTCTGTACACAGTCCCCACAGTGCCTTATGCGGCCCTCGGTCACTCTACCACCTACGTGTCCCCATGGTTATAGCCCCACCCTCTATGTGGTCAGTGTTGCCACTATACTGTGTGAGTTGGTGCACTTTTGTAGAAGGTACCTGCCTGGTGTGTCCACACCTGGGCGCGCTGGCTTAGTCTTGCGGATGATGGGATCCACAGATCCAGTACTGCAACCCGCGAAGCCTCCGCCTCTAGTTGGGTGGGTCCCACGTGGATGGTACCACCCTAGTAGTGTTCTTGTATGGTGTCTGATCCCAGACCACCATTGAGCAGGTGACCCCAGAGTCCTGTCTGTGTCCCTCACTATACAGGTGCTACTCGACCGTGTCCCTATCCTAGGGCCAGTCCCTGCAGCAACCACAAGCTGAGGGGAGTCGGGGCCTAAGGGGTTGATTCTGGCCTAGTGCAGGAGCCACAGACCCCTGCATATACCTCTTACCCCTATCTTGTCCCAGTACCGACTGACTAACGTGGGCTGAGCACGCAAAATGTAACTAATCCCCACCAGGGGAATACTGCAGCCCTATTTGCTCTCGCGCGACATGTGACTGCAGCCCTGCTATGCCTTCTGGGGGCTGTAGTACCCGCGGAGCCTCGTCTCGCGCGCCGGATGGTCCTGTGCATGCGCAAGCTCTGCCATGGCCGCCGCAGCTCCAGCACTCACTTCCCGGCACCCACTGAACACACCTCTGGCAGCACCCGCAGCTGCCTTGGAGGTAAGGGGGGTCACTGGAGGTCCAAAGGGGACCGGGGCTACAAATGCAAAAAGTTGATTTTTTGGGGGGGGGAGGGGGTATTCTGTTCAGCATAACGTGGCAATCCCTCCTATGAACTAATTCCACTGCCATGTTTAAGAGGTCTCACATGGGTAATTGACACTTTTTTGTGTTTGTTTTTTTCCCTGAAATCCGAACACCTAGAAGTATTTTGAATGTATTTGTTAAAGTGAGACTTGGCAGGGGTTTGATTTCCTCTGGCTGTTCCCTTCTGTGTGATGTCACTGTGTATTGTCACTGTGAGATCAGCGAGTGCTTGTACAGTCAGAGACCCACCTCCCCTTATCTTTATTGGCTCTCTGATAAGGACAGGGTTGGATAAGGGGAAAGAAAACACTTGGTTGAGAAACAGCCCCCCACTCAGAGGTCCCCTAAGGAACTCAACAGGCCGACTGTGCAATTGCACATTTAAAGCAAAATAAATGTCCACCAAGTGTTTCCCCCGTCCTGAGCCCGCACCCTCAATGTCAGAGTCCATCTCTGGGGTATTCTATCTTTATAGGGTAGATCACGCTCTGTGTCAGACTCATTATCAAGGACCCACAGGGGGAAACAGATCGTAAGGACCCCTAAATGCCAATAAAAGGACAACGAACATTATAAAAGGGATTACTCAACCATGCATATATACTTACATACTCATACATGCATACACATAGTTGCATACAATCATACATGCATATACATAGATTGTAAGCTCCTTGGGTCAGGGACAGCCTTCCTATTGTCTGTTTGTCTTAACCTACATACACTCTTTTGTTATACAATGTTACACACACGCACATGCATACACTGATAGACACAGAGGGGCTTGAAAGTCCTACAGCTACCACCCCAGTGCACATCTGCGTTGCCCCAAAGACGGACAACCTTTGACAAAGCCAAAGGGTGTGAGCCGTTTGCTGTTGTTCGCTGATGTTTGTGTCACTCTGCGCTCACCACAAACAGGACTAAGACCACGAGGCTGAGGTAGGGATGTATAGGAACCGACCTGCAACTGCGCAGTCCGGTCCGGAGTGCGTAATCCAAGTCGTGTAGCGGGTCAGGGTTAGAGAGGTCAGGTGTCACGGGGGACTCCTGTGGCGGGTAGGATCTCAGTGGCCGGAACAGCATGAGCGTAGTAGAGGTCACAAGCAGATATCAGAGGCAGGAAGCAGGTAGCGAAGTCAGGTAACAAGCAGGGGTCCGAGGCAGGTGGCAGGTAGCGAAGTCAGGTAACAAGCAGAGGTCCGAGGCAGGCGGCAGGTAGCGAAGTCAGGTAACAAGCAGAGGTCCGAGGCAGGCGGCAGGTAGCGAAGTCATGTAACAAGCAGAGGTCGGCAACGAGGAGACTGGAACGGGACAGGGGAGCAGGGACAGGTCTGGGGCAGGGACTGAGAACGGGAACAAACAGGGACAAGCCAGATTACCAGCAAGGGCCTTTACTGTGTACAGACTATAATACAGGTACATGTACATGAACAGATCAGGATCAAAGACAGAGGCATGTGCATTAGGAGTCTGACTTGAAGCAAAGGCAATTGAACCAGCCAGGAAGCAGAAGCTATAAAGGACAGAGACAGGAGCAACAAGAAGACAGACAGACAGAGGAGTCCAGAGGAAACAGAAGACAGCAGCACACCCAGTGGACAAAGAAGAACTATGGCTAGGCAGGAGGTCTAGGAGACCCTGACATTACTTCCCCCTCTCAACAGCGTTCTCCGGACGATCCTCCAGGCTCTTCAGGGAAACCTTGATGGAAGGCCAACTTAATGTGTACGTCAAGTGCTGATGGAAAATCTGTGAGAGGTGCATTTATCCTCATCACAAGAGCGTTGGCATCAGCATCAAGAACATTAGGCATAGCAAAGAACTTCACCAGGGATCCATCTAACGTCATAGCAGGGGCATCAGGAACAGATACATCAGGCTCTTCACATGCGGCAGAGGGGACATATTCACTTTCCGTGGTCTCTTTTTGAGACCAATATATTTCTTTTAGTTTTGGAATCTGGAACTTCCCAATGGATACGTTCAACTCCATTGCAGAGGCATGGACATCAGGAATGTGGGCATCAAGGACGGGTGCAAACTTTTCACATGGGTAAGTGAGAACATAGAATTCACGCTCCATGGTCTCCTTTTGTGACTGCCGTTTCGTGGTATCACCTAAATTCTCATTAAGACCAGCTATTTGAGTTTTCAGCTCTTGAAGCTGTCCTTCTGCACTTCTTTTCCCACTCAATGCAGTTGTCAGTTCGGCTTCTTTGGAATTGAGTCACGACTCCATATCTCCCAGCTGACTCAGAGTAAAGCTTAAATATGATGCATCTTCTTCATTTCTGATCTGCAGCTGCCGGTACTCCTCCCGGGCATAGTACAGCTCCAGCTGCAGCCGGACCTTATCACGGGCTGTGTGGACCAATAATTTGCAGGCATCGGCCATTTTGACCTCATAGCGCTGTGTCAGGCCAGCCACTTGACAGACGGACACCTTCTCTCTCTCATCCTTTTTGGCAAGCTGTGTCTTGAGCTCAGCGATCTGCGCCTGCAGCGCTGTGAGTTGCTGAGATGTGTGTTCAGCTGCTAGCTTTAGCTCTTCCTCCAGCGAGGCTCTGGTTATGCTCAGTGTGGCCTTCAGCTCCTCATGCTGTTCTTTGGGGACACACTGGGTACTCAAATAATCTTGCAGCATCTTTATTTTGTAGGCAGTCTGGAAACTTTCTTCCTGCAGAAGTCGCTGCTTTTCTTCAGCATTCACCCATTTCTCCTTGGTGTCCTGCAGATGTGTACGCAGTTCTCGCAGCTGACTCTGCAGCATATTTTCTGCTTGTGTGCGCCGCTCCAGGGAGATACGTTCTTCTTGCAGCACTCTCTCTGCATTCTGCAGTGCTGTCTGCACGTCTAACTTTTCCTGGGCCAACTGTTTCTTCTCCTCTCCTAATTCATGGAGTTTCTTATCTCCTTCCCTGATTTGGACATAGAGATTCTTGCACTCTTGGGTTACAGTTTCAAAACTGATATTTAACCCTTCGAAGATTTCTCTCAATGAACATAGTTCTGTGTTGAAGTGGCAACTCTTCTCCTTAGATTCTTCCAGCTCTGTAGTAAGCCTGAGAACCTATTTCTGAGATGCTTCCAGTGCTGCGTCAACTTGAGCCATGAAAGTCTGGTACTGGGCAGAATCAGCATAGGCCTTCTCCAGCTTACTTGACAAGATAACCCAGTCATTCTCCAACTGATATTTTTCTTTTTCCCAGTCACCCTCTGCTTTTTCCAGCGCTAATTGCATCCTTGACTTTTCTTCTATCAATAGTCTCTTCTCCTCTTCTGATTCATGGAGTCTTTTATCTCCTTCACTGGCTTGGACAGAGAAGTTCTTACTCATTTGGTTTATAGTTTCAAACCTACTATTTAACTCTTCGGAGGCGTCTCTCATAGAACGTATCTCTGTTTTCAAGTAGCATCTCTCCTCCCGAACGACTTCCATCTCTTTTTTGAAGTAGCAAATCTCCTCCTGGGAGACTTTAAGCTCTGTATTAAGCCTGTCAATTTCCTTCATAGAGATTTCCAGGAATTCGTTACTTTTAGAAGCGAGGCGCCGATTCTCAGCAGCATCAGCATATGCCTTCTCCAGCTCACCTGACATGACATCCAGATCACTCTCCAACTGGTGCTTTTCTTTTTCCTGGAGAACACACTTAGCAATTGCTGAGGATAGACAGCTCTGTAGTGCAGCCTTGGCTTCTTGCGCTTTATCAAAACGTCCATGAAGACAATCAATCTCTTTCGTGCAGATTGAAGTGTCTGAGTTAGGGCATCTTTTCCTGGATTAAATACATCGTTCTTTTCTTCCACTATTCTTGGGATAAATCTGTGAGTTGCCTTAAGCTGCAGCATATCTCTTTCATCAAATGCAGACTCTAGGGTTAAAAGTTCATCCTTAGTTTCAACTTCCACAGTAATACCTCCCTTCTTTTTCTTCTTCCTTGCTTTGAGAAGTTCTGAAGAATCAGAGGTACTGTGTTCACATTTACTGCTCAAGACTGTTTTCAGAGTGGGAGCCATAACTTCAGACATACTGTAGGGAAACCAAACTTCCCAAGAAACCAGTAATGCAGAAAATGTGTCTTTAAAGCAGAAGCATTAGAATGAACAACAGGAATATTAGACACAGAGAGACACAAGATAGGAGAGCTCACCTTTTCAGACTTTAGCAACAGTCACGGAGATTTATAAAGGCAAGGAAAAAACATAGACAGAGAAACCTGTAGTTATATTTGAAACTTTTAGAAATCAGGCGTAGGGATATCATACAGACAGAGAGAACCTGCAGTTACATCTGAAACTTTAGAAATCAGGCATAGAAATATCATAGACAGCAGGAAACTACTACAGAGAAAACTTGCAGTTAGATCTGAAACTTTTGACATCAGACATAGGAATATCAGACAGAACCTTGCAGTTAAATCTGAAACTTTAGATATCAGGCGTAGGGATATCATACAGAGAAACATGCAGTTAAATCTGAAACTTTAGATATCAGGCATAGAAATATCATAGACAGCAGGAAACTAATACAGAGAAAACTTGCAGTTAGATCTGAAACTTTTGACATCAGACATAGGAATATCAGACAGAGAACCCTGCATTTAAATCTGAAACCTTTGATATCAGGCGTAGGGATATGATACTGTATGTTGCAGAGAAACAAACTTTAGGGGAACTTGCAGGTAAATCTGAAACCTTAGAACCAATCATAGGAAGAACTACAGATTGCAGGAAAAATTACAGCATGCAGTAACAAAATAATGGAAGCACTCTTGTCTTTTGAAATTGGAACCCTGTGAACAGCAGTGGTCCAACCAGGGATGCAGAGACAAGCCTTGTCCAGGGAATGAAAAGGTCAGAGTGTAAAAGATGGCAACAGGTACTGCAAGGGTAAACCCAGGCACTGCACAAAAGGAAAAAAACCTCAAAGAAAGGTGCACTTGTCTCTGCAGCAACAGTTCTAGTCTCAGCAGAAATGTTTTTTCATTATGAACGCAATAATTCTTGCAGAACACTTAGCAGCAACAAACAAAAAACCTTTCAAAATCCCAACTTGGATTTCCAAAAAAGAAACGAAAGTACTCATCTTCAACCATGCAGATGTGGTCTACTGCAGCAGGCAGGAAAGGATGCAGGCAGAAGAAGAATCTGTTCCAGCGAGGTCCAGAAGTGGCCTTTGCTTTCTGTCACGGGGGACTCCTGTGGCGGGTAGGATCTCAGTGGCCGGAATCGCACGAGCGTAGTAGAGGTCACAAGCAGAGATCAGAGGCAGGCGGCAGGTAGCGAAGTCAGGAAACAAGCAGGGGTCCGAGGCAGGCGGCAGGTAGCGAAGTCAGGTAACAAGCAGAGGTCCGAGGCAGGCGGCAGGTAGCAAAGTCATGTAACAAGCAGAGATCGGCAACGAGGAGACTGGAACAGGACAGGGGAGCAGGGACAGGTCTGGGGCAGGGACTGAGAACGGGAACAAACAGGGACAAGCCAGATTACCAGCAAGGGCCTTTACTGTGAACAGACTATAATACAGGTACAGGTACATGAACAGATCAGGATCAAAGACAGAGGCATGTGCATAGGAGTCTGACTTGAAGCAAAGGCAATTGAACCAACCAGGAAGCAGAAGCTATAAAGGACAGAGACAGGAGCAACAAGAAGACAGACAGACAGAGGAGCCCAGAGGAAACAGAAGACAGCAGCACACCC
This sequence comes from Ascaphus truei, assembly GCA_036426205.1. NCBI lineage: Eukaryota > Metazoa > Chordata > Amphibia > Anura > Ascaphidae > Ascaphus > Ascaphus truei. The sequence goes on from CM071575.1 coordinate 9,439,834, forward strand.
AGTGGACAAAGAAGAACTATGGCTAGGCAGGAGGTCTAGGAGACCCTGACATCAGGATAGTCAAGGTACTTGCCGTGGTTCAGTGTTGGAGAGATGAGAGTGGTCCAGGAGCAGAGAGCGTAGAATGGTCGAGGTATGTAGCCAGGGTCAAAGGGTTGGAGATAGTAGGAATCCACAGTGATGCCAAATTTCAGGACTGGAGACAGGGCTGGTCCAAGCAAGCTATGGTCAAGGCACAAACAGAACAGGAACAAACGATCAGCAGCAAGCACAACGCATAAACAGAAGTTTAAGCTCAGCAATGAGGAAGTGGGAGAGCCCAGTATAAGAAGGGCAAGGAGCCAATCAAGGACAGGGGTGTGAGGGAATTCCACCAATGGCGGAGCACAGAGAGAGAAGTAGGGAATCTGCATCAGGTGTTGTCAGGGTCTCCTAGACCTCCTGCCTAGCCATAGTTCTTTCCTTGTCCACCGGGTGTGCTGCTGCTTTCTGTTTGCTCTAGGTTCCTTCTTGTTGCTCCTCTCTCTGTCTTATAGTTCTGCTTCCTGTTTGTCCCCTTGCCTTTGTTATGAGTCAGACTCCTATGCACATGCTTCTGTCTCTGATCCTGATCTGTTCCTGTACCAGTCCTGTTCCTGCTCCCCTGTCCTGTTCCAGTCTCCTCATTGCCGACCTCTGCTTGTTACCCGACTACACTATCTGTCACCTGCCTCGGACCCCTGCTTGTTACCCGACTACGCTATCTGCCGCTTGCCTCGGACCTCTGATTGTGACCCCTACTACGCTCCTGCTGTTCCGGCCACCGAGATCCTACCCGCCACAGGAGTCTCCCGTGACAGGTGGTTGCATTCCGGCGATCAGCTGATTGCTGGTTCAGTGACGTGCGCATGGGAGGTGCGCGGCCTGATGACGTCACGTGACGGCGCGGGTGTGTTGCGTCCCCGCCAGGGTCGTGCCTCCACACCGCTGCCACTACGTGCGCACGCAGCTCCAGCCGTGCGCAGCCCAGCGTCCCTGTCGTGTGATGCGCCCGAGGGACGGGGCTTAGCGGCGGACCTTACAGTTTGGTGATGTTAAAGCTGCTCTATTTCAATCTGAAACTCACAAGCCCGTTATCCCCTGAACCCAATTTTTCCAACTCTATCTGTCCGTGAAATGTCTGTGAATTGACTGCATAACCTCTGTTATTTTAATGTAACCATGTATTGTTATAACTCTGTGCCCAGGACATACTTGAAAACAAGAGAACTCTCAATGTATTACTTCCTGGTAAAACATTTTTATAAATAAGTGAATTCCAAAGTATTGAAAAAGCCCCAGAGCAGATTAGCAGGGGAGATTCAGCCAGTCTAGAGTCCACCACTATTTCTGGCAGACACGGCCAGTGTGACTGTTGTTGAGGAGGCCACATGGTGGCAGGGCCCACTGAGGATTTCCCACGTGGGACCCACTGGGCCAGAAATTCACGCTCAATCCACAGTGACATCTCATAAATGAGAATAGCCAACTTCAGCGAAGGTTTCACACCGTGCTTTCCAGCTGGCTGCGGGCTCCACGAGTCTCCCAGATTTGGTGAGATGTCGAATAACTGGAAATAGGCGACCTTTTCGGCGCCATTCGAATTCTCCACGAAAGAGAAGTTTCTTTCGTAGCCGCGGATATTCGGCTTGGTTTTAAGAAGTGACATTCGTCTACCTTCGCTCGCGCGCTGTCGGAGCCACCGGCCACCCCGCACATTCAATCCGTTTGCGAATGTTGTGACAGAACCTGAAATGAGGGAAGAGAAAGAAATGGGGAGGGGGGGAATTAGACAGGGGGGAGAGAAAGCGGAAGAGTTAGACAGGGGAGGGGAGAGTTAGACTTTGGGGAGGGGGGGGGAGAGGGAGAGAAAGCGGTTTTATATAACACTTGAGACTCTAGTCAAATAGGTCTCTCCTCCTGTCTCTCTCTCTCTCCCTCCTCCGGGAGAGACAGAAGTGGGGAGAGAGAGGTGGGAGAGAGAGAGATAGGGAGAGAGAGAGATATAGGGAGAGAGGTGGGAGAGATAGGGAGAGAGAGAGAGAGATAGGGAGAGAGAGAGAGGTGGGGGAGAGAGAGGTGGGAGAGAGAGATAGGGAGAGAGAGAGAGATAGGGAGAGAGAGATGGGAGAGAGGTGGGAGAGAGAGAGATATAGGGAGAGAGGTGGAGTAGAGAGGGGTGGGAGGGAGAGAGATAGGGGAGAGAGAGATAGGGGAGAGAGAGACCTATTTTACTACCGTTCCAAGTGTTCTATAAAACCGCGCTGGAATGTCGCACCGATTTGACTGTTGCTAGAAAAAAGGTAACAAAGCTGTGACTCGACTTTTGACACATTCACTCATCCCTAGGAATAACGCCCAGTTCCCAATGTACTGACTGTCATTCAGCTGTATAGAAGTCACTTCCTCGTCTTCCCGTTGAATTAGGGGAATTGTGTCTCCATCCTCGCATTCAGCCTCCGGTATCTGCTGTTTCACTCTGTGAAACGCCCTGCTAAGTTGAGGATGGTACACAACCCCAGTGCTGGTTCTGTATTCTCAGTGGCTGGTCCGGCAGTGTCAGTATAACAGAGTAAGACCAGACGAACCGGACAGCGACCCATATTTACTAAGCGGTGCTTTTCTGGTGCGAGCGGACACCTACGGCCCATTTAATTTAATAAGCCATTAGGAGAATGAGCCCATGGGGTGCCTTTAGGAGCCAGAACGTGTCTCACGCCATAGCACCACTAGTAAACATGGCCCTGAATCTCCATCATACAGGGATGTGGCATAACTCCGTGTCATCAATCACAGGCTTAGGCTGAGATTATACAGCGCGCGATGGCGCTCGCTCGCCAACCTCAAATGACCTAATGCCTGTGAGGCGCTCTGCGTGCGTGCGCGACGGGGCGCGATTTGAAGAGACAAAAAATGTTGTCTTTTCAAGTGCGGCCGCGTGACGTCCGCACCATGTGAGTGGTTCAGCCAATGAGGGCGGAACCAGCTTCGTGACGCCCCCGCCACGCCTCCCCTATCTCCTGCAGCCAAGTTCACAGATCACTGGAGGGCGTGAGGCGAGGCGCTCGGTCGCGCAGGGACTATAAGCTTAGCCTTACAAGGTCAGCAGTGTATACACATATTAAATACGTGTGTGTGTGTCTTGGTATGTGTGTGTGTGTGCCGTATGTGAAGTGTTTGTGTATCTGTATCAGTGCATTACTGTAGCTGGGCCCTTCCTCTGGTGTCGCAGGGCCTGGCAACGCATTGATGGATAAGGTATTGCTGATCTCTCTGACCCACAAAGGGGATTGAGATTTGCGCTTATGAAATTTCTACCCTGTCGGTGATTTGAAGTAAATCAAAATGATTTGTATATACTTGTAATGATCGTTGTTCTGGGGACCCCCTGGATCAGAGCTTCGGGGAACACCTGCGGCCTAAGATATTTCAGCTTTACATCAACCGGACAAAATGATTAAGGGAGGGGGGGGGGGGTCAGTGGTCAGAACGCTGCCTTTCAAGCGAGTAATCCCAGGGCCGGCTGTCCTTGTGGCCTCGAGCAGGTCACTTCAATTAGATTGCAAGCTCTTTAGGGCAGGGTCTCGTGCCTGCAAAATTCTATAAATAGCATATTCCGCCAATAGTCTATAAGTGAAATATATTGTTATTGATGACATTGGTGGGTTCATCGCAATGTTCTTGTGCACAACGGTGGGCGGCTGCCTTAAACCCTTGAGGTCTGGCACTTAATGGGTTAAGACAGGGGTTCTCAAATCCAGTCCTCGGGACCCCCCCCCCCCCCACAGGTCAGGTTTTAAGGATATTCCTGCTTCAGCACATGTGGCTCAGTCGAAAACTGATTCAGCCACCTCTGCTGAAGCAGGGGCTGATTGAGCCACCTGTGCTGACGCAGGGACTGATTGAGCGCCCTGTGCTGAAGTGGTGATATCCTGTTAACCTGTCCTGTTGGAGAGTCCTGAGGAGTGTAGTTGAGAACCCCTGGGTTAAGAAATATGCAAATATACACAAACTGTTATTATAGCAATCAACAGGCAAATACTATATTATTCTAGCTAGAGTTTTATGAATATAATTTTCATATGTATCGTAGGAAGGTTCCAGCACTCTCCGGAAAAGAATATGATTTCAATGCAAAACAGAGAACATATATGACTTTTAGATTAATAATGATCATTTTAAAGATGCAACCCCATGTAGAAAAGAACATTCTGTAAAGTGTTTAACAGGCTTCCTTGAACAAATCTAACCATCCCAATCTTTGTTGCTTCCATTTTTTGGTAATTAATTACAAATGTAAATTCTTCTGGGTTTCTGTTTGTCAATTAAATATTTGTATTATTACTATTAATAATAAAGAAAACAAGTGCTTCCCAGTTACAGTACAGCACACAGGATTATTATAGGCACAGTCTCTGCGCAGGTGATCTTACAGTCTATGTATTTGGTGCCTGAGGCACAGAGAGATAAGGTGACTGCCCCAAGGTCACAAGGAGCCGACACCGGGAACTGAACCAGGCTCCCCTGCTCCAAACTGTGTCGTTATTTACAGTCGGTGTCTTTACTCGCTGAGCCACTACTTCTCCCTTTACCCTTCTCCCACCTTACCAGGGAGACATTAAAGAGAAGAGAAGTGGGGGAAAGAGGGAGCTCTGCCTGTGCAAACTCTTGTTGAACACACAATGATATCAGACAGAAGGGAGCAGCCAGAGGAAGTCAAACCTCTCCCAAGTGTCAGCGTGAAGTCATCCAACTCGGTCACGGCTTAATGCACCGGATCTGGCATTCATTTCCACTCCAGTTAATGGGTGTTTACGCTGAATCAGGTGCGTTAACACTGAACGGAGTTTGATGAATTTGGGGGTTTTCAAACGTCCATCAAAAATTAATCTAAATATACTTGGGGTCAGGTTTGGGTAACAAATGCAGCAATCGTACAGATGTGACCCCTTAAACATGTAATAATAATAACAACGTTATTCCGGACAGCGCTTTTCTCCCAATGGGAGTCAAGGTGCTGCACAATTCCTGTCCCAGATGAGTTTACAATCTATGTTGTTGGTGCCGGAGGCACAGGGAGATAAAGGGAATTGCCTAAGGTCACAAGGAGTTGAGACCGGGATTGGAACCAGGTTCTCCTGCTTCAGATTCAGTATCATTCATTATTCACAGAGTTAGTGCCTTTCTCACTGAGCCACTGCTTCAGCCCGTACCCCTGCCATTAATTTTTCCAATGGACCAGTAAATTGATGGCGGGTTCTTTGCTGGGGTGTAGCTAAGGCATTTGCCAATTTGGGTTATTTATGGCAACCCCATTAAACAAGGAAGTTACATTTTTATGACATCACTAGAATAGATCTCTTCGGTTCTCTATAAACTGCTATTGAGAGTTCCAGAGAGGTCAGCAGCTGGGGAGCCCCGGGGATTCTGACTCCAAAAAGTACAGCCATAAAGTGAAGGATGCAGACAACTAACAAATTAGCAGCATCCAATTAAATCTGAGCTGACATCATAAAAAGTTATGTGCGCAGCTTACCCAAACCAAATGGAAAGGTTACCGACTCCTGTTTAACAAACCAGTTAAATAGTGAAATTACTGTTACAACTCAGGGAGAGTTGATGATATATCTTAGGCTGCGCTTATAGTGTCGGCGACGCGACATCGCAGCAAAACAAATGTATTGCCGCCGTCGCGTGCGCTTATAGTAAGCGTGACGCGACGGAGCAACAGGAGCGGCGCTGGCGGCGCGAATTCTTGAAGCCGGTCAAATTTGATTTTTCAGAGGCTGTCGCCACATGTGCCTCTGAACCAATCAAAGACCTGGTCGCCCGCGACGTAGCCGGAAAGCGAAATACAACTTTCGCTATTGGCAACGGGTGACGTCATCCGTCACGTCGCCGTCGCGCGCACTATAAGCGCAGCCTTAGTGATTTAACTACATTGACATTCCAACACACTGTATGTGGTTAAGTTAGACAGTGGATATGAAGGTGCAATCCCAGGTAGTGGGACAAAAAACAGCCTTTTGTAAACAATTTAATTCTAGTTGGCTTCCTTAAACTAATATATGTGCGCTAAACACAACTATTACACTTATTTTGTTTCCATGGAAGGTAATTGCATTTCTTAGGGGTGTCGGAACGGGAAAGTGTCTGTCCATCAAGTGTTTTTTTTCCCCTTATCCCAGCCCGTCCTTATCAGAGGGCCAATAAAGATAAGAGGGGGAGAGAGAGGGGGCTCTGCCTGTGCAAACTCTTGTTGAACACAATGTGACATCAGACAGAAGGAAATCAAACCGCTCCCTGGTCTCAGATCAAAGTGTTTACAATCTAACTTAAAGAAATAAAATATTCAAAAATACTTAAAAGGTGTCAGATTTTGGTCAAAACAAAAAATGCATCAGTCACCCAGATGTGACTCCTTAAACATTAGTGCACTTTGGTCCTAGGAGGGACTGACCCTTCAAATGTTTGTGTTAGGACATCTTATACTATATTAGTGAAAGCACTGTATGTTTGCCTGCCTGGATGTCCGGTGTCCCTAGCGGCAATCTCATTGGTCCCATGGGCCGCCCGCCCCCGCACACCTCTCATTGGCCTCACACACTCACACCACCCCCTTGGCCCGCCCCTGAGGCGGAGTGTACAGTCAGCGGGGGAGCGAGCGAGCGCCCGGGACACACGCGGGGGAGCGGCCACAACACGCTGCCTCCCGCCTCACATCCACGTGGGAGCGGCCGGATGGGTGAGGCAGCATACCCACGGGCCTCGCCGCACGCTCCTCGGCACCGGCTCACCTCTCCCACCCCCCTCACAGCAAAGACCAGCCTACCCGGCGCCGCCTGCAACGCTCCTCGGCACCGCCGCCTCACCTCGAGCCGGAGGGCAGCGGGGGGGCTCCCGCCCTGCAGGAGGCCTCACCTCGAGCCGGGGGGCAGCGGGGGGGCTCCCGCCCTGCAGGAGCCTCACCTCGAGCCGGGGGCGCGGGGGGCTCCCGCCCTGCAGGGAGTCCTCACCTCGAGCCGTGGGTCAAAGCGGGGGCTCCCGCCAGGTGCAGGAGGAGCCCACCTCGAGCCGGAGGGCATTGGGGGGGCTCCCGCCCTGCGGGGGGGGCTCCCGCCCTGCAGTGAGCCCTCAACTGAGGAACATGCTGCACTGCAGGAGGTAAGCAGCTCTCCCCCACACCCCCCCATTCCTTCATTGCCAGCCTCAACCCCAATACATACACACACACACACTATATATATACATACACATACACATACACAGAACACACACACACAACACACAAAGAACCACAACACACACCATGTAGGCGCACACACACACACACACACACACACCACACATGTAGGCCACACCACACATGTAGCCACACACACACGTCCACAAGACCCACATGTAGACACAACACACATTTATACAACCACACACACTTAAGACCACACACAACGTCACCCAACACACACACCACAACACACATACCGAGACACAAGTTACACACACCACACGTATACACCCAGGCACACTTAGACACGTAGAACACACTAGACACAAACAAACACACACGTAGACACACAGACCACCTACACACACACACACACAACCTATACACACACACACACACGTATACACACAGACACACACGTAATACACACAGACACCACGTATACACACAGACACACACGTATACAACGACACACGTTTACCCACACACACGTACACACACGTATACACACCCACGTAGACACACACACACTTACAAACACACACGTAGACACCGTGTAACCACACACACCGGTAGACCACACCCAGACTAGAACACACACACACACGTATACGCACACACACGTAGACACACACACACACGTAGACCACACGTATACACACGCACGTAGACACACACCATGTCAAGTAGACACCCACAACATGTCGACGTAACACGACACACACACACACATGTACCACGTACGACTCACACACTGTACACGTACACACACACATGGAGACATACACACACACATGGAGACTACACACACGCACATGTACACATCCACACACGTACACACACACACATGTATACATACACATAATTATACAACACACATTTATAACACCCCACCATTAAAACACCATGTAACACATACACACACACACACCACCCACCACATACACACTTATACACACATGTATACACACACACCACACACATACTATGTATACACACATACTATGTATACACACAAACATGTATACACAACTGTATTAATACACATGTGTATATACACAGGTTATACACACACATGGAGACATACACACACAGCCCATGTACACTACACCCCCACGTATACAAACCATAATTTATACCACAACACACAGATCACACAGTCTCACACACACGTACACCACACCACAACATGTATACACACCAAGCGAACACATCCACAATGTACCATGTCCCCAGTCCCCAACACACTGTACAACACACCACACACCTACTATGTAGTACACACAAACATGTATAACACACATGTTATACACACCCTGGGTATATACACATGTATATACACATCACGTATACACATGTATATACACACACACACACCATATATACATACACACAATGTCTACACACACAATGTGTATACACTGATACCACATGTGGTACCAACACATGTGAATACACCCCGTACCACACGTCACACACACACACACACACGTACACATGTACACAAACACACACACATACAGATGATACACACAAACATGTATACACACACACCAAAATATACACCCACAGCTGTATACACACACACGTTGTGTATACACACACACGTAAACCACACACTATCCCAGCAAACCACATCAGCACAACCGCTATCCCATGCCCCCTCCAGCACAATGGCATTCTCGGGCTCCCCCGCATTCCCCGCCCCCAATCACAATCAGTGCAGACCAACATCGGCAACCTTTGCACCTCCCCCATCGCACACACCATCCGCACCCCCACATCACGCACCAAACCCTCAAAATCAGCACACCGATACAATCACCATCAGTACAGGCCACAGCAGCACTACCACCGCACCCTGGCCGCGTTGACCACTCCTCACCCCAAATGCCCACAACCCACACCACAAAGATCCCGGGCACGCCGGGGCTCTCAGCTAGTATTAAATATGATGCTCCACGTTCCCAGCTCCCACATTTTCTTTCTACTCTGTCGTCTTATCGTAACCCTGCATTCGCTGCGTGGATTGTTGACCCGTGAATAAAATTGGACCTATGTCACAGCCTCTGTATTCCCACACTAAACTCCAACTCAGCACACGATAAAAGAAAAACTCTACCCGCCTCCCACACTTTCACGGTTACCCTCCCCCAGCCCACACATAAGATCCGGAACGGGGTACTCAGCTATTTATAAGTGCTCCGCCCGAGCTTCCCATCTCAATCACTTAGGCTTAATATCTACCCTGGATCGCTGCGATAAACGGATTAAATTGACCAGAGGAATAGTCAAGTTCACTTGGGGCTCCCATAGCATTTGAATCAAAGCAAGAGTGTCTCATTGCAGTCGACAACTACCTGATATTGTCACCCCTTCATCACTGCCAGAAGTGGGCCGGAAACCTGCACAAACCGTGCACATTAATAACCAACCACATTATAATTATGAATGAATTAAACACTTGCACGGATCACTGTGCTAATTTGTGGATTCTCAGCACCCCCCCTTTGAGACAGAAAGATGGCCCCCTTCTGCTCGCCTCCTCTCGTTAGCCAGAAGCTGAAAACCTCTTAAATTTTCTTAGTGGCATTTGAATAAGGATAAAGCGCATGTACCTTCCAAACCTAAAGTGAATTTTACACGCCTGGGCGCCCGCCTCTAAGAAACAAGCCAAAGGGTGGAAGGGTGTTTGGGATACTCAGTGTGTTCTTAATTTACTGTAATTGCCAAACCACATAAGATTTAGTACTTGTGCCAAGACAGCACAAAAAAAAACCTGCCATGTGCGTATATTGTTCAAAGTGCTGATATGAAGCTTGCTTTATGGTTCCCTTGAAGCACAAATATAACATATCCGTGTTATTAACAGTGATTTGTTTTAACAGTCCTTGCACTGACAGCATTATACTTGGCACATACAGAAACAATAGCTCTCCCATCACACATAAATCATTCACCTCACTCTCCCTGTTCCAGTTCTTATTCGTGGCTGTAATGTTCTGGTCTGGTAGTTCCTGTGACCCCTGATGCACTATTTGTTTCTAACTGCAAAAGGAGTTGAAATTGAAACCAGGGGTTGCGCTGGTGCGATGCCATAAGACCCTGAAATCGTGGGTTTCCAAAATGTTTTTGGTAAGGAACCTTCACAATTATATTGTGAAATTCTGCGAACGCGCGCAACCCTCTCTAATAGACGCGTCTGGGATCAGAATGCTTGTAAAGACCCACCCTCTCTAATGCGTCGTGAGATCAGATGCTTGTAAGGAACCCCCAACCCTGCTCTAATAGCGCGTCTGAGATCATGATGCATTGTGGACCCCACCCCTCTCTTAATTACCGCAACCGACCAGCTCTGGATCAGATGCTTGTAAGGACCCCACAACCCTCTCTACAGTCGTTGTCTGAGATCAGATGCATTATAAGGAACCCCAACCCCTCTCTAATATGCGCGTCTGAGATCATGCACTGTAAGCAATGCCGCCGACAGGGGGGAGAAGCAGGTGACAGTGATTGCCTGGTGGCGCGATGGACCAACTCCCAACCGGCCTGGCGTTGGGAGTTGGGCCGACTCTGCAGCCCAACTTATTTTGCCCGCTCGCTGCCGGTCCTCTCGCTACCGTACCAGAGCGGGTGGGGTGGGGGCGCGGCTTACTCTTAACCCTAGCCTCCTTGCTGATGCCCTTTCCCCCTCCTTCACTACCTCGATCCCCCGCGCATCAAAGGTTCGCCGAGTCCGACATTGGGCATGCCAGAAGCCACGGGCTCAGCTTCCGCCTCGACACCAAACATGCTTCCTTGCTGCGCCCCCCTTCTGCTTTGTTTCACTCACAGCGGCCAAGTGACGCCGGCGGACCTCACCAACGTGTCATAGAGACGGCATCGACCGTTGTCATGTAACGCGACGTTGTACGTTATTTTGACTCCGCGTTTCGAAGGAGAAGGCGGGTGGTGCCACAGCTACGGCCTTCCCACTGGGCCGGATTAACCACCCGAGATGCGGTAAATTTTATGGGATGCATTGTAAATTCTTCTTTATATTGGTACATTTTAAAATGACCCTGAAATATGCGGGAACATTTTTAGGGTTCTGGAAACACCTGGTTGAAAATAACGCACCCCCTAATAAAAAAACATGAGTGCATGGATTGGTTTAATGGGTTCAATCTCTGCTGATATTGGAAGGTAAACATTTTTTTAAACCACTTCTCCTGTTTTTTAACGGAGCCTCATCACGCCTTAAACCGGTACTCAACGAAACTGCATTCGTTTTACTTTGGACCTTACAAATACAGAAGACAAAACAAACCGTTTTTTTATGGAAGTTATTTTTTTTTTTTATTCCAACTTTTAGAGAAGGGCATCGAGTGAGAAAAACAGAGGAGAGAGCACCAACGCCTGTACAACGGTGTCACATAGACGAGGATGCAGAAGGTGATCTCAACCGCGTTAGCTGATCGGGAGAAGATAACAGGGGAACACGGCGAGAACAAGAAGAATAACGTAGGAAACAAGGGGGCACGTCCCGAGCGCCAGGGTTGGGGACTGTGCCTGGCAACGGGTCAGCGAATACAATTAAAAGAAAAATTGCCGGGTAGCAGCGGATGGGGGGGGGGAGAGAGTGGAGCGGGGAGAGGCAAGGTGCCAGTGGGGGGGCAAAGTATCGTCGATTTCAGCAACGATGAAGGATGAGAGGAAGAGTAGCGCTGGGTAAGTCCCCTTCCAAAACAATAAATCTGTTCCCAAGCAGGCGCTCAGCTGACAAAAAAATAATCACGTTTCTATTTTCTTCTTGTCTCTTTATTCTAACCTTCTCGGGTAATGGTTGGTCATTCCCCTTATTCCGTTTTGGTTAATGATGGCCAGAAAAAATCGAAGTTTATTCCTATCACAAAACTATTAGAGACAGATGATGACACAATTACAAAGATTGTTTTTGTTATTTTAAATACTTATTTGAATTTTTTACAATAGTGTTAATTTTCCCGTATTTTGAAAATCTATTCAGTAAACTGGTTGCCGCTAGTTCACTATGCTGGACTGATCATTTAAAGGATCAATCTGTTCTAGTGTGGCAAGTGCACTAATGGCATGACATGTTTTAAGGGGGTCACCTCTGGCGATTGCTGCATTCTTCTACCAAATCTGACACCTTTTAAGTAGTATTTAATATATTTTTACGGTTGGATTGTAAACAGACTGTGCTGAGACCAAGGAGAGGTTGGATTTCCTGCTGTCTGATGCCACTGTGTGTTCACAAGAGTTTGGCATAGACACAACCCCCCCTCTCTCTCTATCTCTTTTCCGCCCTTATCTTTATTGCCCTCGGTAAGGACGGTCCTGGGATAAGGTGAAAGAAACACTTTGATGGACAGATACTTTCCCGTTCTAGTCCCCCTGAAGAAATGCAATAACCTCCACATGGAAACAAATAGTGTAATAGTTGTGTTTAGCGCACATATATTAGTTTAAAGGAAGCCAACTAGAAATTACAACAATTGTTTACAACAAGCTTGTTTTGGTCCCTCTACCTGGGTTCACCTAAAAAATCCACTGTCTACTCCGGTGGTTTCCCAACTCCAGTCCTCAGGAACCCCAACAGGTCGGTCTTAAGGATATCCCTGCTCCAGCAACATGTGGCTCATCAAAATGACTGAGCCGCTGATTGACCACCTGTGCTGGAGCAGGGATATCCTTAAAACCTTCTTTGGGGGTTCCTGAGGACTGGAGTTTGGGAAACACTGGTGTAACTTAACCACATATGTTGGAATGTCAGCGGAGTTAAATCACTACGATATCATTACCTCTCCCCGAGTTTTAACAGTATTCACATTTAACTGGTTTTGTTAAACAGTGAGTCCGTAACCTTTCCATTTGGTTGGTAAGCTGCGCACATAACTTTTTATGATGTCAGCTCAGATGATTGGATGCTGCTAATTTGTTAGTTGTCTGCAAATCCTTTCACTTTATGGCTGTAACTTTTCGGAGTCAGAATCCCCGGTGCTCCCCCTGCGGACCCGCTCTGGAACTCTCAATAGCAGTTTATAGAGAACCGAAGAGATTCTATTCAGAAGTTGATGTCATAAAAATGTAACGTCCTTGTTTAATAGGGGTAGCCATAATAACCCAATTGGGCACATGCTTAGTACATCCGTAAAGAACCCGCCATCAATTTGCTGGTCCTGAAAAAACATCTTACCAAACTGAATATTGAAAAGGATCGTTAACCCCTCCAAAGCATGCGTTTAACCATGGAAAATGTTAACATTTTTTAGAATACTGGCCCGGTTTCCATTTTGTTTCTTAAAAAGTGGCAATCAGTTACATTTACCCAATTGAACATCACGGTCCTCAGTCCCCTTTATTTTTAAACCAATCGTTTCTTCTTCTTTTAGTAGCGTTGACAATGTACACAGCGCTGTACATTAGAGCTTTACAAGCACAGAGTCCTGGCCACAGTAGTAGTGCTGCTCCAGAAGGGACAAGCTGTGTCTAGCACTGCTGAGAGAATGTGGGTCTTTATTGTATGCATTCAATTACACTTGACGTGTAAGGCTCCTAGCAGCACTAGTAGTGCCCTTACCCCAAAGGGCTTGTCCCAGGTCCACAAAGAATCTGTCACGGGGATTCAAACCAGTGGTCACCCCCACAGTCATGAAAAAATGCTAACAGGACGCCCTCATTTTACTCATGTGATGCGACTGGATGGGTTTTTTTTTTTTTGCCTCAAATTTTCGCAGCGTTTAACGAAGAATTTTTGGCAAATCGCAGACCTGTGACAACAGTTGACCAATTGTGGATCAAGTTCGATATGATGGAATATCCTACCTAAAACGGACCTTTTGGGTAGTCCATAAAATCCCTCAAAAGCCGTTCCCTCCCTGTTTGTTGAATGTACCTTGAACCCCCCGCTGCTGGACGTTCTGGACTTGTACCGTGTAAACTTTGGAGACCCTTCCCCATCATGAAAGAGAAGGGTGTGGGAGAGCCAACCCCTGACCAAAATACAATCGACACAGTCCATCCAGTATTGTTTACATGGTTGTAAAGACCTATACAGGTAGTCCTCACATCCAACGTTTCACTTTACAACGAATGGCATATCCAACGATTTACTGCAAAACCCTACGGCCCATTTTTTAATGCCTGAATGCGTATCCCGACCTCACCGCCCTGATTAACATGGGACTCGCTTTATAACAGTGTCACTCTCCAACGCTACTTCCGAACGGATTCCGTTGGATAACCGAGGGCCGCCTGATATTTGGTATTTCTGTGTGTCGAGTCGTATGTTCTGTTCTGATTACGCTTCCTGGTAGGAAGGTGTATGGCCTGTATACAAAGACTATAGTGGTTACCAGGGATACGGTAGTTGTGCACCTACAACTTGTGGGATCATAGGGCGTACTGTACGAGGAGTATATAATGTCTGGTGATCCAACAGAGAATGAGATGTGAAGAGTTTCTTGACGTGATATTGTGTAGGAAACATGGTTGTTACGTGTCTTGGGGGTTATTATTTATTTATACTCTTTACTAGCTGGTGTACTGCTTTTGATATGGATGCTGGGGTCCCATATTTACTTACTGTCGTGTAAGACAGTCAAGTTGCCAACAGCTTTTACGGGCCTGGACAGCGTGTTGACCTGGCCCCTGAGGTTATGGGCGATGGACAGTGCTGAACATGTTGACTAGGAAGGTGTGGCGGGCCCTCAGAACTGTATCGGAGGGAGCAAGTGGGGGACGCGGACCCAGCCAGTGGCCCGATCACAGAAGCTGGTCCACGTCTTAACAGTATAGTACTGATCGTGGCACCAAGAGCCCCGAACCTGGGACAGTTTGTCCCCGGCTCTCCCCCCCCACGCCCCTCCCCCCTGTCAGAGTCCTGAGACCGTTCTTTAGTCTGCTGTGGACGAATAGAGGAAGTGGGCAAACAACAACATCATAGTCCCCTCTTCCTTCAGATCATGTTCACTGTATCCGGATGGTGAAACCTGACGTACGCCGAAATTAAAAAGGCATCACCTGCCCCCTCCCCCCCTATGTCCGCTATTCTTTTGGCAGGATCCCAACCAGGAGGTCCCCCTTTTAGTCTTCCCGAAATATTTACTGTCTTGCGTGCCGTGATCTTCATGGAAATTCCAATATGGCCTACGTGCTTGTCCAATAGGAATTTGTAAACTCCATTCCCCTGATGAATGTTGCTGCTTCCTATTGACCCAGTTTGGCGCCTATTTTAAGTTGCCAAAAAAAGGTTCATCTTGGATCCAAGGGTGAGGGGGGATCGCCCATATGCTCAGGTCTGGAGGGCCACTTGGTTTTAAAATGAGCACGGTGTATCGCCGTCTTCCAAATATTTTTGCAAAACCACTAGGGTCCCACAACACTTATTTAATGTTATAACACTGGTTCCAAAGTCAATAAAAATATCCAGGGGGGAACAAAAATCCAAGAAAAAGTTTTTTAGAACTGAAAACAATTTGTTCCCGTGTCCCTTGTACACTTGTGAAAATACCTTCCGAGTACAGAACTCAGAGCGGAGTTCTGCAGCTGAAGAGCTGGTTGGAAAATTGAAAACATTTACAAATAATGCCTACGACATTCTCCAGAACAGAAAATTGATAATCCCTTTAGAAACACAGACTTTTGTGTGTGCAAAATATCCCCCATTAACACTACAACAGTGTCTTTGTTTAGACTCGCAGACACACGATCTTACTTACTGTGCCTGATTGGGTAATTATACCTAATTTCACTGACATTACGATGACTGGTGCTATTGGACGTGCTGAAAGAATTATTCCTTCAGGAGTGGTTTTATGGGGTATAATATTTTAGGTGTAAAGAAAAGAGTTTATTTATGGGTAGAGTAGAGTTGCCAGGGGTGGCTCCTCCAAAATACTGCACACAATGGTGAAGGTGCAAACGCTCTCAAGAAACACACACAAACACGCACCATTCCTTTCACTCTCTCCACTATGAGTTTCCTCCTTCCTCTCCTTGCCCCACCTCCAGGCTCCTGACACTTCTTGATTGGCTGCTGCTGGGTAATGCAGACAATCAGGATGTGAGGAAGATGCCCAGCCCTTCTCCGCAACAGCCCTGCTCTCCCCCTGCTTCAGGGAAGCAGCGTACCCTGCGTCTGAGATCAGATGCATTGTAAGGAACCCCAACCCTCTCTAATACCGCGTCTGGGATCAGATGCATTGTAAGGAACCCCAACCCTCTCTAATAGCGTGTCTGAGATCAGATGCATTATAAGGAACCCCAACCCTCTCTAATAGCGCGTCTGAGATCAGATGCACTGTAAGCATGGCCGCCGACAGGGGGGGAGAGCAGGGACAAGTGGCCTGGGGGCTGCGAGGGACCCAACCGGCTGGCGTTGGAAGTTGGGCCCGACCTCTGGCCAGGCCCAACTTATTTGCCCGGCTGCCGGTCCTCTCGCTACCGCCGGGCCCGGCTCTCCCCACCTGCAGGCCTCTCCCTCACTAACACTATCCCGCGCCGAGCTTCCGACATTGGCATGCCAGAAGCCAGCCGGGCTCAGCTTCCGCCGCGCACCAGCTTCCTTGCTGCTGCCCCCCTTCTGCGTTTCAATCACAGCGCCAAGTGACGCCGCGGACATCACCAACGTGTCATTAGACGGCATCCCGTTGTCATGGTAACGCGACGTTGTGACGTTATTTGACGCCGCGTTTCGAAAGGAGAAGGAGGGTGGCTGCCACAGCTACGTGCCTTCCCACTGGGCCGGATTAACCCGAGAGCGCGGTAAATTTATATGGGATGCATTGTAAATTCTTCTTTATTTGGTACAATTTTAAAATGACCTGAAAATTACAGGGAACATTTTAGGGTGTCTAGGAAACCTGGTTGAAAAATACCGCCCTAAATAAATAAACAGAGTGCAGGGATGTGTTTAATGGGTTCAATCTCGCTGATTTGGACAGGTAAACATTTTTTTAAACACTTACACTTGTTTTTTAACGGGAGCCGTCATCACGCCTTAAACCGGTAATCACGAAACTGGCATTCGTTTACTTTGGACCATTACACCGTTTTTTAGGGACAAGTTATTTTTTTTTCTTTTAAACATTCATTCATATGAAGTCCTTAGACAGGTTTAATGATCATTAATGTAAAAACAAAAAAAAAATAATCACGTTTCTATTTTCTTCTTGTCTCTTTAATTCTAACCTTCTCTGGTAATGGTTGTCATTCCCCTTAATCCGTTTGGTTAATGATGGCCAGAAAAATCAGTTTAGTCTTATCACAAAACATATTAGAGAAAGATGATGAAAACATTACAAAGATTTGTTTTTGTTTTTTAAATACTTATTTGAATTTTTTACAAATAGTGTTAATTTCCCGTATTTAATCTATTAGGTAAACTGTTGCCGCTAGTTCACTATGCTGGACTGATCATTTAAAGGGATCAATCTGTTCTAGTGGCAAAGTGCACTAATGGCAGTGACATGTTTAAGGGGGTCACCTCTGGGCGATTGCTGCATTCTTTCTACCAAAATCTGACACCTTTTAAGTAGTATTTAATATATTTTTACGTTGGATTGTAAACACTGTGCTGAGACCAGGGAGAGGTTGGATTTCCTTCTGTCTGATGCCACTGTGTGTTCAGCAAGAGTTTGCAGAGACACAACCCCCCCTCTCTCTCTATCTCTTTCCCCCCTTATCTTTATTGGCCCTCTGGTAAGGACGGGCTGGGATAAGGGGAAAGAAAACACTTGATGGACAGATACTTTCCCGTTCAGTCACCCCTAAGAAATGCAATTACCTCCCATGGAAACAAAATAAGTGTAATAGTTGTGTTTAGCGCACATATATTAGTTTAAGGAAGCCAACTAGAATTACATTGTTTACAAAAGGCTGTTTTTGGTCCCACTACCTGGGATTGCACCTTAAAATCCACTGTCTAACTCGGTGTTTCCCAACTCCAGTCCTCAGGGAACCCCAACAGGTCAGGTCTTAAGGATATCCCTGCTCCAGCACAGGTGGCTCAGTCAAAATGACTGAGCCGCTGATTGACCCACCTGTGGCTGGAGCAGGGATATCCTTAAAACCTGTCCTGTTGGGGTTCCCTGAGGACTGGAGTTGTGGGAAACACTGGTGGGTAACGTAACCCACATATGTGTAATGTCAGCGTAGTTAAATCACTACGATATCATTAACTCTCCCTGAGTTGTAACAGTATTTCATCCTATTTAACTGGTGTGTTAAACGGAGTCGGTAACCTTTCCATTTGGTTTGGGTAGCTGCGCACAATACTTTTTATGATGTCACTCAGATTTAATTGGATGCTGCTAATTGTTAGTTGTCCTGCAATCCTTCACTTTATGGCTGTACTTTTCGGAGTCAGAATCCCCGGGGCTCCCCAGCTGCTGACCTCTCTGGAACTCTCAATAGCAGTTTATAGAGAACCGAAGAGATCTATTCTAGAAGTGATGTCATAAAAATGTAACGTCCTTGTTTAATGGGGTAGCCATAAATAACCCAAATTGGCCCATGCCTTAGCTACATCCCAGTAAAGAACCCGCCATCAATTTGCTGGTCCATTGAAAAAAACATATTACCAAAATGATATTGAATAAAGATCGTTAAACCCCTCCAAAGCATGCGTTTACCATGGAAATGTTAACATTATTTTAGAATACTGCCCGTTTCCATTTTGTTCTTAAAAAGGTGGCAATCAGTTACATTTAACCAATTGAACATCACTGTCCTCAGTCCCCTTTATTTTTATAACCAATCGTTTCTTCTTTTATAGCGTTGACAATGTACACAGCGCTGTACATAGAGCTTTACAAGCACAGAGTCCTGGCCACAGTAAGTAGTGCTGCTCCAGAAGACACTGTCTAGCACTGCTGAGAGAATGTGGGTCTTTATGTATCATTCAAGTACATTGACTGTAAGGCTCCTAGCAGCACTAGTAGTCTTCTGACCCAAAGGGACTTGCCCAAGGTCACAAAGAAAATCTGTCACTGGGATTCAAACCAGGGTCACCCACAGGTCATGAAAAATGCTAACACCCTCATTTTACTCATGTGATGGCGACTGAGGGGTTTTTTTTTTGCCTCAAATTTTGCAGCGTTACGAGAATTTTGCATCGCAGACCTGTGAAAACAGTTGACAATGTGGATCAAGTTCGATATGATGGAAAATATCCTACGGACGCTTTTGGGGTAGTCATAAAAATCCTCAAAAAGCGTTCCCCTGTTGTGTGAATTCCTTGACCCCCTCGCTGCTGGACTTCTGGGACCTTGACCGTGTAAACTTGACCCTTCCATCAATGAAAGAGAAGGGTGTGGGAGAGCCAAACCCCTGACCAAAATACAATCTAACACAGTCCATCCAGTATTGTTTACATGGTTGTAAAAGACCTTATACAGGTAGTCCTCACTATCCAACGTTTCACTTTACAACGAATGGCATATCCAACGCTTTACAATGCAACCCTACGGGCCATTTTTTAATGCCTGAATGCGTTATCCGACGCTCACCGCCACTGATTAACATGGGACTCGCTTTATAACAGTGTCACTATCCAACGCTACTTCAGAACGGATTCCGTTGGATAACCGAGGGCCGCCTGTAGTTTGGATATTTCTGTGTGTCAGAGTCAGTATGTTCTGTGCTGATTACGCTCCTGGTAGGAAGGTGTATGCTGTATACAAAGACTATAGTGGTATACCAGGGTATACGGTAGTTGTGCACCTACAACTTGTGGGATCATAGGGCGTACTGTACGAGGAGTAATATAATGTATGGTGATCCAACAGAGAATGAGATGTGAAAGAGTTCTTGACGTGATATTGTGTAAGGAAACATGGTGTTACGTGTCTTGGGTTTATTTATTTATACTCTTTACTAGCTGGGGTACCTGCTTTTGATATGGATGCTGGTGGTCACCATATTTACTGCGTGTAAGACAGTCAAGTTGCCAACAGCTTTTACGGGCCTAGGACAGCGTGTTGACCTGGCCCCTGAGGTTATGGGCGATGGGGACAGTGCTGAAGCATTGTTGACTAGGGAGGTGTGCGGGCCCTCAGAACCTGGTATCGGAGGGGAGCAAAGTGGGGGACGAGGACCCAGCCAGGTGGCCGATCACAGAAGCTGGGCCACGGCTTACAGTATAGACTATCCGTGGCACCAAGAGCCGCCGAACCTGGGACAGTTGTCCCGGCTCTCCCCCCCCACCCCCATCCCCCTGTCAGAGGTCCTGAAGACCGTTATTATGTCTGCTGTGAAGAATAGAGGAGAGTGGGCAAACAACAACATCAGAGGTCCCTCCTCTTCCGTTCAGATCATGTTCACTGTATCCGGAGTGGTGAAACCGACGTACCCTAAATAAAAAGGCACAACCTCCCCCCCTATGTCCCTATTCTTTTGCAGGATCCCAACCAGGAGGTCCTTTTAGTCTTCCCGAAATATTTACTGTCTTGCGTGCCGGTGATCTTCATGGAAATTCCAATATGGCCTACGTGCTTGTCCAATAAGGAATTGTAAACTCCATTCCCCTGATGAAGTTGCTGCTTCCTATTGACACAGTTTGGCGCCTATTTTAAGTTGCAAAAAAAAGGTATCCATCTTGGGAATCCAGGGGGAGGGGGGTCCCCAGATTCTCAGGTCTGGAGGGCCACTTGGTTTAAAATGAGCACGGGGTATCGCCGCTTCCAAATATTTGCAAAAACCACTAGGGTCAACACAACACTTATTTAATGTTTACTGGTTCAATCAATAAAAATATACAGGGGGAGAAAAAAAAATCCAAGAAAAAGTTTTTAGAACAGTGAAAAACAATTTGTTCCCGTGTCCTTGTACACTTGTGAAAATACATTCCAGATACAGAAACTCAGAGCGGAGTTATGCAGCTGAGAGAGCTGGGTGGAAAATTGAAAACATTTACAAAGATGCCTACAGACATTTTCCAGAACAGAAAAGTGATAATCCTTTAGAAACACAGACATTTTGTGTGTGACAAAATAATCCCCCCATTAACAATACACCAGGTCTGTGTTTAGACTCGCAGACACACGATCTTTACTGTAGCCTGATTTGGTAAATTATACCTAATTTCACTGACATTAAGATGACTGGTGCTATGGACGTGCTGAAAGATTATTCCTTCAGGAGTGGTTTTATGGGGTATAATATTTTAGAGGTGTAAAGAAAAGAGTTTATTTATGGGATAGTAGTAGAGTTGCCAGGTGGCTCCTCCAAAAATACTGGACACAATGGTGGAAGGTGCAACGCGCTCAAGAAACACACACACGCACACATTCCTTTCACCTCTCTCCACTCTATGATGTTTCCTCCTCTCCTTGGCCCCACCTCCAGGCTCCTGACACTTCTTGATTGGCTGCTGCTGGGTAATGCAGACAATCAGGATGGAGGAAGATGCCCAGCCTTCTCGCAACAGCCCTGCTCTCTCCCTGCTCAGGGAAATACAGCGGACCTCCCAAACTGTCAGGTCATACCGGTATACACATACATGTCCAGAGAGGTAATACCGGTATACACATACACGCCCAGAGATGTAATACCGGTATACACATACACGCCCAGAGAGGTAATACCGGTATACACACACATGCCCAGAGAGGTAATACCGGTATACACACACAAGTCCAGTATTACCTCTCATTTTTTACTGCACAGGACAGTCCAGTTCAAAACGGGACACCTAGCAACCCTAGATAGTGGAGTAAACTTTGAATCAGGGGGACCCGATTTAAAGTTCAGTCTCCACTCTCTTTGTGATCTTGGGGCATATTCACTAAACAGTGCTACCCCATAAGACACCTTTCCATATTGGTTTATTAAATATGGCCATGTATGGCTCATTCACTATGGAGCTGTAAGGTGTCTTCCAGCACGGAAAGTGTCTTCTGGAATAGCACATCTGAGTTAATATGGCTCTTAATCTCTCCGCGCCTCAGGCACCAACATTTAGTGAGCAAGCTCTTCGGGGCAGGGACAAAGTATATGTTGTACAAAGAGAAAGTTCTTCATTTTTCTTCTCTTCACTGAAACATATCAAGGTCCTTTGCTCCAATTTTGCCCCAGTCTGTGAGCTGAAAGGTGCTAAATCTTAGATGGCGCACTTAGTACATTAGGAACGGTCACATTCTGTACCTCTGGGTATCATTTTTTACTTTATTATTTCACGTATCAGTGAGAGAGAGAAAAAGATGCAGTTATTCAAAGAAATCTGACCTGTCTTCTTTCTATTGAATGATAATGTATTTTAAATGTACGTGTTTAAATATGTCGTATACAGGATTAAGTCGTGGAGGTGGTTAACGTTGGGAAGGAGATTTTTCTTGCAGTGAAACGCGTTAGGGTTTATAAAAGTTGCTCATGAAAATAAAAGTTCAAAGACACTATTTTTATTAACCACACATTTTTGGCATTTCTGGAAGAAAAAAAAAGGAAAAACGGCAGCTTATTATACGTATAGAGAAAAGAAGAAAGCATATGCAAGTATTTTACAATATTCGTTTTACAACATAGAGAACAAAAATGAAAGCCAAGAGATTTGCAATATTAAACCAGAACTACTGTATCATTGTACAAAAACAGACATTTATGAAGCAACAGATCAGTTTCTAGGAAGTCAGTGTGTAAAGTTGGAGAAAAATGTGCTTTGATGACCAGCACAATTTTGTGTTTGCAG
Source organism: Ascaphus truei (assembly GCA_036426205.1). NCBI lineage: Eukaryota > Metazoa > Chordata > Amphibia > Anura > Ascaphidae > Ascaphus > Ascaphus truei. The sequence goes on from CM071575.1 coordinate 9,462,768, forward strand.
TTTGAACAGAAGAATCTTTTAACTCAATTTGTTTATATTTAATCAAGATTGTTACACAGGAAGCATTCTGGCCCCTGTATGGTTTTCTCCCTGTTATGTGACTGCTGTAACTCCTCATTGTTGATGCTGTTACAGATGTAACTCACTTGCCTGGCTTCTTAGCCTGTTGCCTTGGCAACTCCCCCTTTACTCCTCTGTGAGTTGGGCTGTCCCTCCTCCCCCTGCTATTTGGTGCAGCCCCAGCCCTTGTTCCTGCTTGCACAGGCAAGCACACTTCCTTTTCCAGCCTACAGCCACTGTGAGTAGCCATCTCTATCACTGGTTCCCCAGAACAAAAACAAGAAGGAACGCAACGAAGGGACTGGTAAATGTAAAAGTTGTTTATATAGAGAAGTAGCAAAATATTAAAAACTCACATCAAGTATAGCATACATCGGCACCCCGCTGTAAACATCACAAGAAAACGCAGTGGCTGGCTGGTAATGTTCTGACCTCTAGCAAGGACAGTCCCGCAGACGAGCACAGCAGCTGAGAAAGGCACCGGCTTGTAGCAGGACAGCTGATTGGCAGCCGAAAGGAGGCTTGTTCTCTAAGTATTGCCCCATTGATCGTGGGAGAATTAGGAGCACCACAAGGGACCCTCGCCAAGTAATTTACCTCATGCCTGGATTCAGTGCGCGTGAAACTGTGTTCCCCAGAACAAAGCATTGTTTTTTTCACCTCATAAATATCAAAGATTGAGCCATCTGTGCTGATGCAGGGATATCCATAAAACCTGGTCTGTTGGTGGACCTTGAGGACTGAGTTTGAGTCCCTCCTTGAACCAAAGTGAAATAATGTCAGTGGAGTGTTTATTAGGTTTAATGTGTGTGATTAAAGCTTTTTTTAAAGCAGACAAATATTTGTATCTTATACTATATTAGTGAAAGCATTGTATGCCTGCCTGGCTGCCTGTCTGTCCGGTGTCCCTAGGGGAAATCTCATTGGTCCCTTGGGCCGCCCGCCCCCGCACACCTCTCATTGGCCTGAGGCGGAGTGACGGGCCAAACACACACACACACACACACACTCCACCCTCTTCAACGGCTGCCCGGCCTTGACCCCCCCCCCCCCGCGGCTGGCCCGCAACAACAGAACCCCCCTATCACCACTCCGCGGGACCTCAACATCACCCTCTCTCCCGGTGCTCACCCTCTCTCCCGGTGCTCCCTCTCCCCCGGTTGCTCAAGATCTACTCGGCTCGGGCGTGCAACCCTCGTCTCCGGGGTCTCTAGTGCTACCCTCAACCGTTCATCTCACCTCGCATTGGCTGTTGGTGCCCTATCCCCCCCCCGGTCCCCCCTGTGTCCCCCCCCCCCCTCCCCCCCAGTGCTCCCCCCCCCCCCCAGAGCACGCTCTCGCCCGCTCTCAGTCAGGCCTAGAGGCCACGCCCCCAGTCACCATCACCGCGGAGCGCTGGTCCGGTCTCTCAGAGGGAGCTGCACGGGCGGCTGCCCACACCACCTCCCACTGGACATTCAGCTCTGCTCGCCGGGGGGAACGGAGACCGCCGAGGAACCGAGGAGGAGCGCGGCCGGTGCGAGGTAAGTAACCGCAGGGGAAGGGATCTTTCACCCCCGGCCCGGTGCGTCCCGCCGGCGCTTAACCCCCCCCCCCCCCCCCGGCCTGGCCTTCACCCGGCCCTCACCTGACCCCGCCCTTCACACAGCCCGGCCTTCACCCCCCCGGCCCGGCCTTCACCCCCCCCTGGCCCTGCCCTCAACCCCCCCCCCTGGCCCTGCCCTTACCACCCCGGCCTGCCTTCACCCCCCCCCCCCCCCTCCGGCCCTTCCGTGCCCCCTCGGCCCTGCTTTTTGTCCCTTCCGGCCCTGCTTTTCGCCCCCTCCGGCCCCCTTCGCTCCCCACCTCCCTGCCTTCGTCCCACCCTCCCTGCCCGTCGTCCCCACCCTCCCTGCCGTCTGTCCCCACCCTCCCTGCCCTTGCCCCACCCTCCTGCCCTTCGCCCCCACCCTCCCTGACCTTCGCCCCCCCACCCTCCCTGCCCTTCGCACCACCCCCACCACCTGCTCTTCGCACCCACCTCCCTGCCCTTCGACCCACCCCTCCAGCCCTTGCCCTTCGCCCCTCCGGCCTGCCTCGCCCCCTTTGGCTGCTCCTTTGGCCCCTGCCCCTCCTGCCCTTTGCCACCTGCCCCTCCCTGCCCTTTGCCACCCCCGCCCCTCCCTGCCCTTTGCCCCCCGCCCCCTCCCTGCCCTTTGCCACCCCGCCCCTCCCTGCCTTTGCCACCCCGCCCCTCCCTGCCCTTTGCCACACCGCCCATCCAGTGCCCTTGCCACCCCGCCCCTCCCTGCCCTTGCCACCCCGCCCTCCCTCCCTTTGCCCACGCCCCTCCTGCCCCTTGCCACCCGCCCCTCCTGCCCTTTGCCCCCTTGCCCACCCTGCCACTTTTGCCCCCCGCCCTCCCTGCCTTTGCCACCCCTCCCTTTCCTTTTGCCCCTCCCTTTCCCTTTTTCCCCCCCTTTTGCCCCTCCCTGCCCTTTTGCCCCCCTGCCTTTTGCCCTCCCTGCCCTTTGCCCCCCCCCACCCTCCCTGCCCTTTTGCCCCCCCCGCCCCCCTCCTGCCTTTGCCCCCCCGCCCCTCCCTGCCCTTTGCCCCCCCCGCCCCTCCTGCCCTTGTCCCCCGCCCTCTGCCCTTTGCCCCCCCCGCCCCTTCCTGCCTTGCCCCCCGCCCTTCCTGCCCTTGCCCCCGCCCCTCCCTGCCCTTTGCCCCCCCCCCCGCCCCCGCCTCTCCTCGCCCTTTGACCCCCCTGCCCTTCCCTGCCCTTTTGCCCCCCCGCCTCCCTGCCCTTTGCCCCCCCACCCTTCCCTGCCCTTGCCCCCCCCCGCCCCTCCCTGCCCTTCCTTCTTCCCCCCTATTTCCACGTTTATTCTTGTCCTATCTTTCTTTTCTCTCTTTTCGTTTCCTTCCGGCTTCTCTTGTCTGCCCCCCTGCGGAAAGAAAAGAAATGTGAAAGGGAACACACAAAAAAAGAAAGATAATGAACAAGGTGCCAAAACAAGAGTGTCTATGTTGGCGGTTTGTGCTGAGTGCCCATACCTTCTTTTTTTTTTGTCGTTGCTTTGTTTTTTTTTTTTTTTTTGCCTTGACCTTGTACCCCCCCCCCCCGCCCCTCCCTGCCCTTTGCCCCCCCGCCCTTGCCCTCCCCGCCCTTTGCCCCCCACACCCCCCCCCCGCCCTTCCACTCCATGCCCCCTGCCCTTCCACGCCCGGGCAACGCCGGGTATATCAGCTAGTTTTTAAATAAATGTTTCTACTTTGAACACTTTCACGGTAAATAACGACTTTGGAGGGGGGGGTTTGTCATCTGTTTTGGTTATAACAGTTTGTCAGTCCGAAATAAATGTATCCTTCTTCTTTTTATCTTTGCCTGTAAAGTAATTATGATGTCCTCATTACTCCAACAGACTGACATAAGTAGCTCTTCAGCAGGAGTTCCGCTGACACACAAGACATTCCTTTTTTTTTCACAGGATACAAATAAGTAAGATTGTTACTTTACGGATAAGGAAGTCGGTAACAGTGAAGATGTTAACTTATTTGTTCGCAACGTGCTACCGTCACTTTATCCCTTTGTGTGCGGGAGAGGTGACGGTGCCACGGTGTCACACAGGACTCCCGGCGCTTTGCGGTCAGGAGACCGCTCCGCGGGAGTGATCACACTGGGTTACGGATGATGGAAGAAGAGGAGTTTTCTTCCACCGCTCAGCTCAGATCACGTTCAACGCTCCACAGAATAGCGGAGCCACTGATTGAGCCACCTGTGCTGAAGCAGGGATATCCTGAAAACCAGACCTGTTGGTGGCCCTTGAGGCCTGGAGTTGGCCACCCTGCCATAGAGATATGTGCACTTTACCACTGGTTTTGGTTATAAAAAAGTTCTGGGTTTTGGTTCTGGTTTTGGATCATAGGGAAAATGCAGAATGTCGTAATCTGGAGCAGTTCTTTAGTTTTCTGTGTAATTATATATGCCATTTTTAAATTATTTAGCAAAAATAAAGATCCTAATTATAAATAATAATGTAGTTTACAGTATGTCTGTTTCCAAGTCTGGCAAAGAACAAGATGAGGGCAAACACAGGCAGGACAAGACTCGTTAGGAGGAGACCATTTATCTCCATGTTTAGCTATTATATACATTATGTGTAGCCAACAGATAAAGGTCTAACCTCAACTGGAACTGATTAACTGGTAATAAGTATATATTACTGATAGAGATTACAGACAGGTCAGATGTGGTACCGAAACGCTGGAATTTTGTGCTCTGTTTAATACGTACCTATTTACTTGACTTACCTGAGTGATGTCTGCTGACTCCGTGAGAACGGTATCGTACATTTGTCTATTTTTATGTGATATGCACCAACCTTTATTTGAATGCTACTGGAGTGCTGGCTGTGACTTTATATATATATATATATATATATATATATAAAATAAAAAATGAATAGACGATACCGTTCTGTGGCTAACGAAATGCTTTTATTTGTGCGAGCCTTGGAGATACACTGAGCTCTTCTTCTGGCAATGTTACATTTCGTTAGCCACAGAACGGTATCGTCTATTCATTTTTGATTATTAAAGCTCGGCTAACACGGTACATACAGTATACATATATATATATATATCTCAAATTGAAATATTACTGTATGCTCATTTGCATGTTTTAGACAGGTCTGCAACCCCGCCTTTCACCATTATCACCCAGCACACCCACTGCAGCAAGGGATTCTGGGAAATGACATGCAAATGAGCACACAGTGCCACCTTTTGCTTCAAAACCATTTAACATGGTCCCCTATAAGCTTAAGCTTGCTGCATTTCACAGCTTTGAGCACAGCCTGGGTTAAGATGCGTAGCCAGTAAACCCACCCACAGACTGCCGTTTGGACCAGTAAACTGGCAAAGCCAGTATAACCAACCCCACACTGAGGAGACCCATTAAGGTCGAAATTTAAATGTAACATGTTAATGGTTTTGAAGCAAAAGGTGGCACTGTGTGCTCATTTGCATGTCATTTCCCAGAATCCCTTGCTGCAGTGGTAGTGCTGTGTGCTGGGTGATAATGGTGAAAGGCGGAGTTGCAGACCTGTCTAAGACATGCAAATGAACATACAGTAATATATCCATTTGCTATATGCTTTACTGTGGAGGGTTTTTGTCACTTTTTTTACCCACCATAACTTTACTAGATAGAGACAGAGACAGATATCTGTACCGTGTTAGCCGAGCTTTATATATACATACTTCAGTATTAAGTGATACCTTTTTTATTTGGACTAAATTTCTCATAGGACAAACTTTCGAGAGTTCTCCTTCCTGAGGAAGAGGAGAACTCTCGAAAGCTTGTCCTATGAATTGTTAGTCCAAATAAAAAGGTATCACCTAATACTGAAGTACTAATTTATTCTGCACTATTGCAGGACTAACACGGCTATCTCTGTTATGTATATGTATGTATATGTATGTATATACTGTACATACACACACACACACAGATCAGGGTGTTGTTACGCAACTGGAGTTGAGTGGCTGGTATATTATTGGTAGAGAATAGAGACAGGTCAGATTGTGGTATCTCTCTCGGCTCACCTATACTGTAATATCAATAATATCCAACAGGTAACCAGACCCAACTGGAACTGATTGACAGAGGTAGGTCAGATGTCGGTGGTATTTCTCTGCCTAATACTGTACACCTCTATCTATCCATCCATATATATATATATATATATATCCCACTGTGCTATTCTCCTCACACTCCAACCCTCCTTTCTCTTGCCAAAGCAAGATGGCGGCAGGTGAAAGAAGGTGCAGCTCATCTCATAGCAGGACTCATAGAAGGTAATCCATAGAAGGTGCAGCTTTATAGAGCAAATCAGAGCCCAGTGGGAAACAGAAACAATCTTTTGCCTTGTTTTCGGTTCAGGCCTAGCACGCAGAACCCAGCCGCTGGCTAAATTAGGCCAGATCGCAAAAGTTCTGGGGGCAAAGGGGGTAGCATTTCCACAATATGAACTCGCTTTTCTCTAACTATAAATCTTTAAGGGATCATTTATTTTTAAAGATGCGCCCATTTTTCTTTTGTTACTTGCTCTTTTAGGAAGACTTGATTTACTATTCTGATTATGAACAAAGCAAACTGAGAAGTTTGCTCTGCTCTGTAGGCTATATAGGTACCAAGCCAAAAAGTACTTTATATACATGTAGCGCACTTTCCCCCACCCCCTGGGAGATGTGTGGCTACGGTTTTTGTAAGGTGCAATACCTGTGGCTCACAGGAGGCCTGAGCCTCTGCTGCTGGGAACCTGGATCGATGCTCTGAAGCCCCTCCACCTGTACGGGATTCCAGCATGTACTGTAGAATAACCCCATTACAGGACCCACATACAATAAACCACACACTTAGTGAAAAGATAATAGTTTTACTGCATGAACTTAATAGATATTTCAGTTTCACCTGGTCACGCACGACCATATATATCTATCACCTTCAATTGTACAGTCCTCACACCTAAGGAGCCCTCGGGCACCCAACCACCCCGGTGTCCACAAGGTAATAGCGCTGCCCACTAAAGTGTTGATTGGTGCACGTGTTCCCACACCCGGGCACGCTGCTGCGGAAAGATGGGATCCACGGATCCGTTGATGAACCGCGACGCCTCCGCCTCTACATTGGGTGGTATCCCGTCTGGACTGTGCCACCATGAACAATGTCTCTTTGTACCGAGGGGTGATCTGGTCCCAGATCACCTTGGTCCAGGATGCAGCCGCGTCCCGCACTCAGGGACACTGCCCCTTTAGTACCAATCTATGGGCCTGTCCCTGCAGCAACCACAAGCTGAGGGGAGTCGGGGCCTAATGGGGTCTCTGGCCTAGTGCAGGTGCCACAGACACCTGCACACACACCCTATACGCTGATGGCGTCCCAGCTCTGACTGGCGTGGTTGCAAACGCACTAAAAGTATCTATATGGCCACAGGGGATTGCTGCAGCCCGATTGGCTGGATCACGCCATGTGATCTAACAGCCCCAGTGGCTTCTGGGTGTAATGGCCGCCGCTCAACGCCTCCTGCGAATGCGCGAGGTGTAACAAGATGGCCGCCGCACTTGGAAACTTATTGCGCATGTGCAACTGCTTCTGCGCATGCACGAGCATACACAAAATGGTGGTGCTCTGCAGATGGTGCCGCCGGATCCTCCGGCGAGCCGATCGCCACTCCATACTCCCCCGCAGTGCCGCCCGCACCTGTCCCTGCCTCTGTCAGGCGTGACCGCGCTGGGAGGTAAGGAGACACGGGGCACCAGGGGGACCCTGCTATATACAGTAAACCCACCCAAGGACAATAAATGTATATTAGTATCTATCACACCTGATGAAGGGCAGTCTTCCCCCGAAACGTTGTGTCCTTTCGTCTCTACCCTGAAGTGTAAATAAACCAAGCAAACATTGCTTTATTTAAAGTGGCACATACCCAGGTGTGGCAGTTGTTATTCTGTTACTCAGGTAATACAAGCGAGGCGTGGCAGGGATCACCCTCGTGACGTCCAGCAAAGGGATCCTAATAAGGGAGCCACCCTACGCTGCTCCAGCAAGACTAGGGTTGTCACATTTACATTTTATAACATAGGACGCAGCAATCCAGTATGAAAGTGTGACGTCATCATGAGCGATGAATGATTTGCAAACGCTTCGAGTGCCTACCATGGTATCGCTAGCTCGACCGCTATATTCTTTGGGGTTTGCCATATCTGCACTTGACGTGGAAAGACGTACGCTGAGTAACGTCTGAAGGGGGGCGGGAGGGGTGTCAGGGTCTTGTGAAATGACCAGGCAGTGTCCTAACTTTATTACTTTAATAATTTAGTAAGGCGACATCTATCGGAAAAGGGCATTATTACACTCAAGCAGAAATCTGATTGCATTACAGTCATTTTAAGTTTAGGCATTTCACGTCATGGCGCTAAAATATGGGACCATTCTTTGTGCCGACACCTTTCCGGGGACAAGTCAATGAAATAAGGGACAATCTCGTGTATGCGGGTCGTCTGGCAACCCTAAGCAAGGAGATATAGCTGACAGCCTACGAGGGAGCTGGGAAATCGTTCTGGGTTGCCAGACTATATTATACAAATGGAGATTTGACATCTGTTTTACTTTTTTCTGCATTTGCACATGAAATACTACAATAAAAGAACTTGGGGACATAGATGTCTCCCCCCATTTGCTCCCATTAAAGAAAACGACACCAGCTCCCTTCTTAAACAGATAGAAATCCCAATGATTCACATACCTGAAGCAGATTCTTTATATGGAACAGACAACATACTTTTCATGGACCAATACATCACAGCGTTAGAAGTGTAAGATCCCACTTCCCTGTGTAATCAGGCGTTTTTGCTTTACTAATACTAATTAGATAATGCTCGGTTGTATAGATGTAATATTAATAAGGTCATGTGTTTATATAGAAAATTAGACTGTCTTTCCAGATTTTACTATATAAACCACTAGCTGAGAGACCCGGCGTTGCCTGGGATGTGAGGCTGAAGGTGAGTCGGGGGTGGGGGTTGTGTTGGGGGGGGGGGGTTGGGGGGGGGGGGTTGTTGGGGGGGGGTTTGTGTGCCACCGTTGTTTGTTGAGTGTTGTGTTGCACGGTATATTTATGTATTTGGGGCCGACAGGAAGGCTTTTATTTTGCGTTGAAGCAGTGTGGTCGCATGAGGCTGAGTGAGTCGGGGGGGGGTTTGTGGGGGGGGTGTTTTTTGGGGAGGTTTGTGTGCCACCGGAGTGTTTGCAAACGGTATATTAATTTATTTTGGGCCGACAGGAAGGCTTTATTTTTGCGGTGAAGCAGTGTGTCGCATGAGGCTGAAGGAGAGTTGTGTTGGTTCCGGAGGGATTTTATTTTGTCCTACGGGAGGTGTTTGTTGTATTTTCGGTGCACGTGGGTTGGGGGGGGGATTGTTGTGGGCGACGGGAGGGTTTTGTTGGTGGTTGCGGGCACGGGAGTGTTTTGTGAGTGTTTGGCGTGCTACAGGAGGGCTTTGTTTGTCCGGTGAAGGAGTGTGTCTCATGAGGCTGAAGGTGAGTTGTGTTGTGTCCTGCGGTTTTCAGGTGCTTACACAATATATATAGAGAGTCTGTACCTGATTCCTTATGGTGGTAGCAGCCGGTGAGGGTTTAGTGCATTGAGAGGTGAGAGCTGTCAGAGCAGTGAGAGTTAGGTGCATTCCCAAAGCTCAGTGAGGGCTGGGAGAGTGAGGCAGTGGTGAGGTGTGCGGGGGCGGGCCAAGGGGGCCTTGAAACAGTGGTGTGAGTGTGTGAGGCCAATGAGAGGTGTGCGGGGGCGGGCGGGCCAGGGGACCAATGAGATTGCCGCTAGGGACAGGGAACACAGCACAGACAGAGAAACATACATACAATGCTTTCAGAAACATACATACAATGATTATTTGCAGATCACCCAGTGCCGGCAGCATTTTCGGCCTTTATTTAAACTAAAAGAACTATACACTGGAGGTAATGCTATTTAATGTAAAGATGTGATATTGCGATAGTCATAGGATTTTTGTTACTAAACTTTAATGCAGAATTTGACACAAGATGAAAGGCAGGACGTTACGATCTTAGACAAGTGACATCAGTATAGAACCTGCAGATAAAATGGAAATACTGTTCAAGTAGAGCAGGGGTGGGCAACTCCAGGTCTCAAGGGCCGCCAAACAGGTCCGGTTTTAAGGATATCCCTGCTTCAGCACAGCTGGCTCAATCAATCAAATCAAATCAGCTTTATTGGCATGACGAAAGAACATTTCAGTATTGCCAAAGCGTGGATAATAGGGGGTGGGGGACAATAATTACACGAATACTAGGGGGTAGGGTATAATGATTGCACGGTATATGGGTAACAGTTTTTTACAGGGGTGTAGGGGTTAGTGGACGTCTCTCAGCTTGGGGCAGGTGCTGATATAGTGTGCGGCCAGTTCTGCTGTGGTTTCATCTTCTCCCAGGAGGATCGCTATTTTTTGGTTCTCTTCTGTATTATTAAAGTTCTGGATAACAGCAGTGAGTTTCTCTAGGTGGGCACTCCTCACTTCAGAGTATTGTGTGCAACGCAACAGGAAGCGAGTTTCATCTTCTACCTCTCCTAGCTCACATCTTTGGCACAGTCTCATCTCCCGGGGCTTCCAGTTCAATCAATCCCTGCTTCAACACAGGTGGCTCAATCAGAAGCTCAGTCAAAGTGTCGGGAGACTCAAAGACAAAGTCTCTGTTTGAGCCACCTGGGATATCCTGAAAACCTGACCTGTTGGTGGCCTTTGAGGACTGGAGTTGGCCACCCCTGCAGTAGATAATCAGGACAAAACAATAGGACAATTACTGGGTAATAATTGCTATCAGTGTTTCTCTTAAACCAAACGCTAGTTAAATTCAAAGCCATGTTTAGCATTTTTTTTATGAAGAGCTTTTTACAAAAGTGAAAAAGTTCATTAAAACAGCCTACATTAAAACAAAAAACCAAGATCTCCAGCTTCCACACTATTCCAAAGATTCATAAAATCTTCGGAGAATTGACTTGGCCAGTTCAGGAACAGAGTAATTAACATCGTTAGCTTTTAACTGCAGTGACTGTCTCACGCAGTCTCTTGGGACGTGGATTGCTGCATATGTTTGTTATATAACAGATGTCTTCTTGAACTTACATGATGTCATATCATTCGATGATATGTTTTTGGCTTTCTCAGATATGGAGTCATAGTATATGAGTATTTCCCACCGCGCTATTCTATTTGCCGTTTCATGGGGTTCCAAACAAAGCATCGTGTGGTATTCACGCCACGGAACTATAAATGACTCCTACACACAACTAAGGAAAGAGCAAAGCAATCATTTCGTTGTTCTGTACAGCGTTACCGAGCCCGCCGGAATTGGAATCGTCCTGAGATCGACAATCAGAATTCTGGCAAGACTCCCAAATAATCTTAACATTTGGGGAATTATTCTTCCTCTTAGAACATCCTTGCGATTGAAAATCAGCAGATAACAACGTTCACTGATTATCTGTGAGGCTCAATTCTTTCGACACAAGTGGTCTCCGATTTCAATAGAGCATAAAAATCAATATTTTTCTTTAAACAGACATTTTTTTTAAGTCCAGAATCCCCAAATCTCACTGATTTCAGCCCTTCGAGGTTAACATTTCTGCATTAGGCTTTGTATTGTTGGAATGTTGCATTATTACCCATGAATAGTCTTGGGTATCCCCAATGTTATTGTACACATAATTGTGATTGTGTACTACAGTAATTCCCTATATAAGCTGATGTTGGGTTTGTTTAAATCTTTTCAACATTGAGTTGTTCGGGGTTATAAATAACATGCATGTAAAGTGGACCAGAAGTATTGTTTTTGCATCAGCGTGATAATTATGCCTTACATTCATTTATTGCATGCAATTCCCAGCGCTGCATGTGTTGAATTTACTAAACAGTTTGATCAATAGTTGGGTGCAAAAAGAATAGGGCCGCTAATCAGGATATGAAACTGGGGAGAAAGCCATATACAGGCATACCCCGGTTTAAGGACACTCACTTTAAGTACACTCGCGAGTAAGGACATATCGTCCAATAGGCAAACGGCAGCTCGCGCATGCGCCTGTCAGCACGTCCTGAACAGCATAACCGGCTCTCTACCTGTACTGAAGCTGTGCGCAAGCGGGGAGACTATAGAGCCTGTTACACATGCGTTATTTATATCAGTTATGCACGTATATAATGATTGCAGTACAGTACATGCATCGATAAGTGGGAAAAAGGTAGTGCTTCACTTTAAGTACATTTTCACTTTACATACATGCTCCGGTCACATTGCGTACGTTAATGCGGGGTATGCCTCACATTGCGTACGTTAATGCGGGGTATGCCTCACATTGCGTACGTTAATGCGGGGTATGCCTCACATTGCGTACGTTAATGCGGGGTATGCTTGTATATGAGAATTCCATGCAGGCTGATTACAGATTCATATAGTGACATCCATTCATTTCTTATAGCTGCAGTTCAAGCTATGTTCTACGTGTTGTTTTTTTTAAATAAATCAGTTCTGTACCATGAGAAAATACTTGTAGCATTTAAAATAAAATAAAATAAAAACATTAATCAGAGGCGCACTGTATACACCACTTTAGACGTGTGCAGCTGGTAAAAGGCTTGGCCTTACATTCATGGCCGCCGAGAGGGGGGGACAGCCGGTACTGGTGTCGAGGGCCCGGTTGCGGCGGGTGGTCGGACAAAGCAGTTGCCGCCGGGCCCTGCTCTCCCCACCTGCAGGCCTCTATCTCTGTCCCACGCCGGGCCCTCTGACGTCAGTGCGCACCGGAAGTGAGTTTGGCCCAGCTTCCGCCGAGCGGCGCCATGAGTAGGAGGCAGGCGCACGCTGAAGTCAGAGAGTCCGCCGTGGGACAGAGATAGAGGAAGAGGCCTGCAGCTGGGGAGAGCCGGGGCCTGCCGGCAACTGCTTTGTCTGGCAGCCGGGCCCCCTGGCAGTCAAAGTCACCCCCTTCCCGGCAGTCACCCTCACTGGCAGTCACCCATCCCTAGCAGTCACCTCCCCCCTCCCCCCCAGCAGTCACCCTTCCTGACAGTTAACCCCCGGCAGCCCACTCCTCGCAGTCGTGCCACCTCTCGGCAGTCACCGGGCCTGGTCATCAGCAAGGTAAGTCTATCTTTATAATAAAAAGTATTGTTTTTTTTTTTTAAATATGTACTGGGGAGTGGTGGTCTTTAATGTGTAATGGGGGTGTGGGGGGCTTTTTACTGTGTATTGGGGAGTGTTTTTTTTTTTACTGTGTATTGGGGGAGTGTTTTTTTTCTGTGTATTGGGGGGATTGAGTGAGAGTGGGGTAAATGACGGAAGTTGGGGGCGAGTGAGAGGAGAGGGAGTGAGGAAAAGAGGGAGTAAGGCTGTGCTGAGGGTGCCGGTATCACGATGGAGAGTGCGCGCGCCAGCCCTTGCACGCGGCCGTCTCCCGCGCGATGTGTGAACATTCCTACTGCTGAGCTTCAGGAGATTAGGGAGGCGATCGGGGGCGTGGCGAATGCGTCACGGATTTGGTTCACCCTCATTGGCTGAACCAGCTCCCGTGACGCTGACATCACGCGACTGCAGCCTCTGATCTCAAAATCCCTTGTGTCCCCAAACTGCAGCCGCGTCGACGCGCCGCAGCGCCGCCAGGTGCCACAACTTCCACACTACCTTTCATAGATTAGCATGGAAGAGTCCACGTCGCGACTCTGTGCACGGCCTAAGAGTGAGACGCAGGGGAGGGATATACATGCGGGGCGGGGGGTGGGGGGAAGAGGGGAGAGAAATACATGGGAAGAGTGTGGGAAATAGAGGGGGGGAATAGTCATGAGGGGGGGGGGTCTGTCTGCGGCCCTGCTTACATTTATGGAAAACAAAAGAACAGATCCTGCGCTCTGACCAAATTGGGCTAAAATATACTAGTGGAGTAGAGAGCGTTGATAGCGCACTGCCAGAGAGTCCTGAGAGTATAAATCAGGAACAAGAAACAGCCAGGCCACTCCAAAAGTGAAAAAATATTGTCAGGTTTATTGCATGCTGGAAATACACACAGAAAACGGACAGGAAAGCGCACCTACGCGTTACGCGTTTCGTACTAAGTGTACTTTATCAAGGTGGACTTTATTGGGGGCACTCTATCGTTATACAGATTAACCCATTGTGGACTTAAACAATATTGGATGTTCAATACAGGACTGGTTACAATTGAGAGCATCACAACCCTCTTGTTTTCATAAAATATACAGTACTAGTGACCTGTTTACATTTAGCACCTAAGTCTGTGTAACAAAGGAGTCCTTTGGTTTCATCTTTTGATCAAAGCATGATTCAAGCCGCCAACGTCGTCACGGTAACCTACACAGAATATATGTAATTTCTTAATATCCTGTGGAGTAAACTTTGTGAAGTATGGGAAAGTGCCCAGAAGGGGTTAAATGAATTAAGCATATACTTATTTGTGATTTAGTGCGGGTTAAACGTTGGCCAAAGCCAGTAACACAGTTCCCTTATTATAAAGGTAAACTGTGAGTGCACAAACACCCTAGTGTGAAATATTAACACTCACACAGATCTCTTCTCTCTGTCAGCCACAAACACTCACCTGCTCTTCAGTGGAGGGTGAAGTGTAGGTGGACAATGAAGAATTCTTTGTATTACTTCTGACTTAGGGTTGCCAGATGGCTTCTCCAAAAAATACTGGACAAAATGGTGCAAGGTGCGACGTGCTCGAGACACACACACCCCTCTCACAATTCCATGCAGTTTCCTCCTCTCCTTAGCCCCACCCCCAGGCTCCTGACACCTTTTCCTGATTGGCTACATTATCCAGCAGCAGCCAATCAGGATGGAGGAAGCTGCCCAGCCCCGTAGCAACAGCCCAGCTCTCTCCCTGCTCAGGGAAATCCCATGGGCCCCCAAGTCGGTCAGGTCATCATGTCCAGAGAGATAATACCGGTATACACATACACGCCCAGAGAGGTAATACGGGTATACACATACACGCCCAGAGAGGTAATACGGGTATACACATACACGCCCAGAAAGATAGTACCGGTATACACATACATGCCCAGTATTACCTCTCATTATTTACTGGACAGAGTGTCCAAATACAGGACAGTCCAGTTTAATACTGGACAGCTGGCAACCCTACCTGAGTGGCACCACAATATTACACTGTAATCTGTCTGGAGCAGAGATCCACCTTACCTCTAAACTTGTATGTACGGTCCTGAATATACGATGTAAGAAATAATATCACGTACGGCAGATAGGATGCTACAGTAAGATGGTCTGGTTAACTTCATTGGGTTATTTGAATTAAGAAATGATTGCACAGCATGAAACGATTTCGAACTTCAAAAGATTTACATTATTTCACATTTTAACGTAATATCTCAGAAATGTTGGTTCGGTTCCAACGTTTGATAAAGCAGGTTTTTGTATCTCTGAATCATCAACTATTACGAGCCAAAACCACACCACACTTCCCACACCGGATAACCGGGTGACCGTGGATGTGACCGCCTACACGCTGCAGAGTAACATGGATGGCAAAATACAGTGAGAATATAGTGTACGTTGCCTTTTATAACCGCGGCTCAGGCTCTACTTTGGTTCCTCCGGTACTAGATGTAATCAAAGCAACTTAAAAGGTATTCATGCAGTAACGGGTAACACACAATGATATCTAAAAGAAACTCCCCTCGTCAGTGACGGAACGCAATCCATCAATCCGTAGCACACTGTCAAAGCAGTGAGGCGCAACCACCGCCGGTCAGCAGTCAAGGGTAGCTTGTCATTGGCCATCTCGCTGTTGAGGTAAGTTAGTAAGGAGTTAACTTTAGGGGTTTTAGGGTGAGGGGGTTAAGGTTTTTAGGGTGAAGGTTAGCTGTACATTAGATTTTCACGTTAGGGTTTTAGGGGAAGGGGTTACGGTAAGGACTTAACATCAGGGGATTTTGGGGTTACCTTTAAGGCGAGACGGCCGGCGGCGAGCTGCCCTCAGTGGCTGATCGCTGGCTGCGGGTTGGCTCTGGAGGAGTGGCTGCAGCAACTCATCCTAGACGGTAATGCTTAACTGCAGTCCTCAACCCCTCCCCCTACCCTCCAACAGGTCAGGTTTCAGGATATCCCTGCTTCAGCCCAGGTGGCTCAATCAGTCCCAGCTTCAGCACAGGTGGCTCAATCAGTGGCTCGATTGAGCCTCCTGTGCTGAAGCTGGGATATCCCGACAACCTGACCTGTTGGTGGCACTTGAGGGCTGGAGTTTGCCATCCTTGCCCTGGCGCCTCCCTGCCTTGTGATGTGCCTGCGGGGCTTATGTATCAAAGTAAAGGTGGAAAAATTCTGGGAATTATGTCAAACGTTAAATCAATGGGATTATTTACCTTTGATACATATGGTGCAGTAATACGTTGAACTCTGTCCTCTCTTCTACAAGCCAAATGCTCCCCCCCACCCCTCTCTAACCCAGATGGGCCCTTTGGCAGCGAGTGGAGACTGGATAGACATTTATTCTTGTTTACTATTTTTATTACACGGCATTGACAATGTACAGAGCACTATACATAGGATGTCTGCAGACACGATGAATCCCTGCCCTAAAGAGTGCCCCAATGCTGGTGACTGGGATTGCAGCTGGGATCGCGCACATCACAGGCAGTTTTGCTGCTGATAACACTGATAACACTCCTTCAGGGTTCCAGGTCTCCTGTTAAAAAAGAAAAACCTTTTCCCGAATAGATCGATAACAGAAAAGTTTACTTAGAGGATATCTGCATGTCAGTTCCATTTGAGGGACCCGTAAACATGTTTTCAGTGAGTAAGTGGGGGGACTATACCTTACATTGGTTGCATTCAATCTCAAAGCCATCTGGTTTATTACAAATATCTTTTGCCTTATTAACATGCCTCGGAGATAGTCGCATCGGCATATGAAGCATTGGCTGGGTGCCTTATTTTCTAATCTTTTAAATAAGGTTTAAGATTGTTAAAAATAACTTAATTAGGCATAAAGGAGGGAGGAGGGGGTATGATACATTCTATTGGATCAACAAGTAGTTGATATGTTACAAGCTTTCCAACCTCTCAGGGTGGGTAACACCATAAGGGACCCTGAGAGGTTGGAAAGCCTGTAACACATCAACTGCTTGTTGATCCAATAGAATGTATCATACCCCCTGCTCCCTCCTGTGTTACTCCATGGAAGAGAGGACCAACACGGCGACCCACCCTTCTGTTCTAATTAGGCATAAGAATCTTGAACTAATTAAGGCTGTTTACATGGTACTAACACCTGCCAGGGCTGATCATTTGCACATTCTACCTGCTGAAAGGCAAGCAAACAGGCCTAATGAAAAGCGAGTATTGAATGTACCTGTTATTAAGCATGGGTACAGGCTGCCATCTGTCAGTGATAGGTAGTTTAGAAATTCATTGCATTGCTTCTGTCTTAGGGTTGCCAGGTGGTTTCTCCAAAAATACTGGCCAAAATGGCGAACGGTGCGACGTGCTCGAGACACACGCACATCTCTCACAGCTCCATGCTGTTTACTCCTCTCTTTGGCCCCTCCCCCAGGCTTCTGACACCTTCTCCTGATTGGCTGCATTAGGCTGCACTTATAGCGACGGCGCTCAAAAACAAAACAATTGACTCTGTCGCCAGCGCTTATAGTAAGCGCGACAGCGACGGAGCAGAAAAAAATTTGGTAGCAGGTTAAATTTGATTTTTCAGAGACTGGTCGCCACATGACAGTCTCTGAAGCAATCATCCTGTCGCCAGCGACGCCGCTGAAAGTTAAGTTATAACTTTCGCGTTGCGACGGGTGACGTCATCCATCGCGTCGCCGGCACGATACGCGCAGCCTGATTCAGCAGCAGCAATCAGGATGGAGGAAGCTGCCCAGTCTCCTAGCAACAGCCCTGCTCTGAGAAATCCAGTGGCCCCCCAAGCCGGTCAGGTCACTATGTCCAGAGACTTAATATTGGACACATACATACATGTTCAGAGAGGTAATACCGGTATACACATACACGCCCAGAGAGGTAATACCGGTATACACATACATGCCCAGTATTACCCCTAATTTTTTACTGGACAGACTGTGCAAATTCAAGACATTCCCGTTCAATACCTTGCAACCCTAGCCTGTCTGTCTGTTTGTAAGCACTATCTCTAAACTGATATACAATGAAGAAATCGCTTTAAACTGTGTTTAATTCTCCTTTTGAGCACCTGAAAACTGGTATTGAACCGCGCTTCCACAAACATTTTAATAAAGAGTGAATTAGTGAATATAATGATACTGTGAATATATAGTGCACACAAGTACTGTATATAGAGGTGTGTCTGGGAAATCTTGGCTCTTATAGATATTCCTACTTAAAATGTGTAAGTTTCAATAAAGCATATCCCAAGTCTGCGGCAATTAATTATCTTCTTGTGTTGATGTTCTCTTGGTGGGAGTGTGCCTCAGGGTGACTAGACAGAGGAGATCATCGTGCAAATCAAACATAAATCTTTATAAAAACAAACGCATCTACTCAATGTACTCACATTTTGTACATTTAAAAAACGCACGATATAATTCTTTTGCACACTAGAAGCCCAGACGTATCTGCTTGTATTTTTGATTGGTAAAAATGATCATGATAATATAAAAAAGAAAAAATATCTGTTCCCGTTACCTAAATAATGCACCCTCCAGCATAATAACAAAATACTGAAACGCTGGTCCTTTTTCCCTCTACATATTATAACCATTTCAAATGATTTCCTGCGCCTTTGCCTTATTTTGTACATCTGCCTGTATATTTTAGGAGATTTGTGAGTTTATAAATGGTCAGAAATTTTCTATCGTAAATGGAATATTGGAATATTTTGGACGGACCAGATTGACTAAATAATGCAATATCCTTAGCATATCTTAAGGCTCAGCAACTTGTGTGGGCCGTAAGGTGATCTCTAGCAGGGGAGCGCAAACTGGGGGGCGCTAGATTTTTTTGGGGGGGGTTGGCGTGGCAGTTATAGAGGTCCCGCGATCTCCCCCAGGCATTTAAATTAAATGCCGGGGGACCGGGCGAGGTCTCTATAACACACTTACCTTCCAGCGACACGTCGTCATGGTAACCCGGCGTCAAGGGGTCATGTGACATCACGTTACCATGGAAACGTGATGTCACACGACCCCGCGTGTCATTTGCCGCTGGGGCCGAGCAGGGGGGAGGGGGGTTATGAGGCTCTAAGGAGAGCAGGCAGGGGAAAAGTTTGCGCACCCCTGATCTATAGTTTAGTATTATTTAATAAAGCTGTCCAACATGTCCGGTATAACATTTCTAAGGGAGGGAATAAAGCCAGAGGGCCATATTTACTAAGTGGTGCAATGCTTAACACAACGTCTGGCTCCGAAAGACACCTAGGGGCATATTTACTAAACAGTGCTCTGCCATAAGGCGCCTTCACTTGTATTGCCCATAAAGTGTTTTATGCTTAATAAATACGGGCCTTTATCGCCAATTCAAGTAAATTGGCGTCTTCCAGCACCAGACATTGTCTTACAGCAGAAGACTGATTGGTAAATATGGCTGTGTGTGTGTGCATGAGAAATGCTGAACATGGGATTTCAAGACTCCGCAACTATGGAGGTATTAGGTTCATAGTTTTGGACTTGTCCAACCTCTCTGATTCAGAGTCATAGAAAAGGAAGCAGTGGCACAAAGTATTCCCACTCACAATAGGGAAGTGGGCGGTCTACCTCATGGAAGTAAGGAGTAACTCATTGGTGCTCAACTCCAGTCCTCAAACCCACCCAACAGGTCAGGTTTTAAAGATATCCCTGGTTTAGTACAGATGGCTCAATCAGTGGCTTGGTCAGAATGAGCTGAAGCTGGGACTGATTGAGCCACCTGTGCTGAAGCTGGGACTGATTGAGCCACCTGTGCTGAAGCTGGGGCTGATTGAGCCCCCTGTGCTGAAGTTGAGATATCCTGAAGACATGAACTGTGGGGGGGATTTGAGGACTGGAGTTGAGCACCCCTGGTCTAACTCATTGGCAGGCAGTGCAGCAATAAGTAGAACAGTTTAACTTGGTGCTTGTCAAACTGTGATGACTTTGGAGGTGGTGCCTACAAACAACTATAATTTGTTTCAGGCATATCTCACCTGCAGCCTACGGCTGTCTCTATAATGATATCATTTCTGTTTATGAACATGTTAATGATATAAATATGCATGGTGGTCCTCCACACCCTTATAAATACTAGAGTTGTCTGCAATAAGGAGACGTTTGAGAACCACTGGTCTAACCCATTAGTGGGAAGTCTACATCAGTATCGGGCAGTAGTGTAGCATAGTATTGTATTGCATAGTATTACACTTCAGCCCCATTCAAATGAATGGAGTTTAAATCTTACTAAGTAAGGGGAAGACGGTTTCACATCATGGGGGAGTCTGTCAATCAACTGTTTTCTTTCCCCTTAGTCCACCCTCTCCTTAGTTCAGAGCCAATAAGAATTGGGGGAGAGGGGCAAACTCTTGTTGAACACACAGTGACATTAGTCAAAAGGGAGCAGCCAGAGAAAATCCCACCCCTCCCTTGGGGTCATTTATTAAAGTTAGTTCCGGCTGCAAAATTAGTGAAAATGGAAGAAAAACCCATTTGGTTTCAAATCTGGTGCTATTTTTGTGGCCCCATTGTCGCAGCCGGGAGACTTTGATAAATAACTCCCCCCACTTCCCAGCCCCCTCCCCCAAATCTCTGCTCGCCCTTTAAACAAATTCACTTAAAAAGGATTTAAATATACTTACAAATGTCAGATTTTGGTAAACAATATTAATAAAAAAAAACATTGCCCCCTATATAACTTGTTAAACGTGTCACTGCTATTAGTTTGGTCCTCGCAACCAAAGTGCCGCCGCCGATACAACTCACCACCGAGCAGGTCGCCGCTGTACAATTCGCCGCACTTCGGCTGCCCGGCGCTCCTAGTCCCGTGACCGCCGCTCCAGCCACGAGACTGGGAGCGCTGCACCACCGAAGTGTGACGAATTGTACAGCGGCAACCTGCCCAGAGATGACTTGTTGTGGCGGTGGACCGCTGGCCGCACTTTGGTCGCGCCCAAAGCTCCCATTCTGGGAGGGATTGCCCAAGGAAAGTACTTTTACCCAGGAAGGTACTTTTGCCACATATGCTTCAGCTTCTTATTTGGGGCGCAGGAGGAATTTAGTGCTACACTGGTTGTAATGACATGTATCACATTTTATGTCCCGGACAATCATTGTTCCACTTTCCTTAACATCAAAAAAAACAAACATCCTACAGTACATATAAAGCAGCTCCGAGCACAACATGCTCAATACAACTTTGCCCTAATAGAGAAAATAAATAGATATTTTTTGTAGAAAAAAATTGCATTGATCATGATAGAAACAAGTAATGGCCACTAAAAACTGCAACGGCTGCCACTACAGGTAAACGACTCGGTTCCCATCACAAAAGTTCCCATGTAAGGTTGAAGCCACAGCCTGTGAGTAGGTTACTGGCTCTGCACTTCTTTACCCCGGCTGTGCTGAAAAGCTGTGTAATACGGCAGGCAGAAGCTTATAGGGGTCCCATGTTAAAATGTACATGAAGCAGGAGGTGCCACTGTGTCGTCATTTGCATGTAATTTCCCAGAATCCCCTGCTGCAGTAGACGCATCGTATGCCAAGAGATAATGGTGAAAAGCGGGGTTGCAGGTCCTGGGTGAAAGAACTCACAAGTGGAATTTTTATTTTCTAAAGAAATTTGCAAAGTAGTGATGTGTTGGAGCAATTTTATTAATGCAGATTTTTGTAAAAATTCACCAAACATCATCAATATTCACCAGTATGTTCACCAACATTCTCCATTCGTTTTTGCAAAATCTTAGCAACAATCGGTATATCGTCAGATATTTGTAGCTGGGGATTTCCTGCTGCAGTTTGGAAATTTCCTATGGAAATGTTTACGCCAGCTGCTAATGTCCCAAATCCGCCCATTCCGTCAAGATTTCGCCCCCATCTGCATCTACCAGACTGGTGTGTGTTGGATACATCCAAATAATTGTAGTTTGTCCTTTAACAGACATGATAGAAGAGAGCATATTGGAATTTAAAAAAAAACAAATGAAGTATTGATATTAGGAAAGGGATACCGCTGAAACGATCTGCAGTATAAAGATATTAGACACAAACGCTGTGGTTCTGTAGGGCAGGGGTGGTCAACTCCAGTCCTCAAAGGCCACGTTTTCAGGATATCCTTGCTTCAGCACAGACTGCTCAATCAGTGGCTCAGTCAACCACTTAAAACCTGACCTGTTGGCGGCCCTTGTGGCCACCCCTGCTCTAGGTCTTCCAGCTGCTGGTCTATTTCTTTCAGACGGACTTTCTGTTCTCTCAGCTCCTTTGTGTAACGTAAAACTCTCTCCCCAGGTGCAGTGTTCACATTTCCAGTCTCAGTTGGTGAAACTTCCTGATAAAGACAAAGAAATGACAAAGGGTTCAGAACGTTAAACTCTAAATCAGTGATTCCCAACAGGGGGTTTGTGAGCGGTCTCCAAGGGGTTCGCCTAAAAAAATCTGTAATGGCGCCTCCTAGGCAGTATAGCGGGTTCCTGGCCCCGTGTGGGGACTGCGCACTTAGTAAGGCCCCCAAACTGCTCCTTAGCGTGGGAGGTATCGCTGTCACTTTCAGCAGGAGCTTCCAATGTCGTTCCCCACAATGCTTTGCATCCACAGCGGTAAGGCATTGTGGGACGTGACTTTGGAAGCTGACAGGTATATCCCCCCACATGCAGCTTGGGGCCTTATTAAGCGTGTGTTCCCCAAACAAGCTTAGGACACTACAATGCCTGGGATCGGTCACACAGTTTGTTAGCGATAGTCTGCGTCGGCAATAAGATTTATTAATTAGGGGTTCCCAGCACAAATATTTTCTAGTAGGGGGGTGCACTGTGTAAACAAGTTTGGGAAGCAATGATCTAAATGTATTACTCACATGGATACAGATTCCTTTAATCCAGAGGTTCCCAACTCCAGTCCTCAGCCCCCCCACAGGTCAGGTTTTCAGGATATCCCTGCTTCAGCACAGGTGGTTCAATCAGTGGCTCAGTCTTTGACTGAGCCATCTGTGCTGAAACAGGACTATCCTTAAAACCTGTCTTGTTGGGGGGTCCCGAGGACTGGAGTTGAGAACCCCCGCTTTAATCTATTTCCTGTAAATGTACTCAAGCATCCGACAGAGATATCTTTTCATTCAACAGCTGTACGGAGTAACAAACACATTCCTGTTTACACAGTGCTGCAAGTTTACACGAGGCCACAATCAGCAGTAAAAAAAAACCCACATTGCAGCTTTGTGCAAAAACAATCCCGGACACTCATTCTTAATTTGATTTTTTTAGAAAAAAAATGATGACAACGGGTCCCTCTGTGCTGAACCGCAGTATTTTCAGTCACTTACCGGTAAAGGTGCCAGCGTTCTGCCCCATCCCAGAGAAAACAAAATGGCGGATGATATTTCCCACATCACGCGGGCCAATAGGAAGCTGCAACGTCATTCTTTGTGGCTTCCTATTGGCCCGCGAGATGACAAAGGCAGGAAGCAGCAGCACTACTTGTACCGGTGAGTATGTCAGAAGCCAGGGGCGACCCCAGAGACGTGCGGTTTCACTCCGGGGGGGGACCCCTGGCTCTGATCTGTTTCACATTGGGCGGGATTGCTGCATCAAAGATATATGTTATTTGGGGACAGAATACATTCCATCGTATAAACGCTGCGTGGTAATGCAATTCTGTGCATGTCGGCACACATTTCTCCAAACCCTGCAACTGTGTGGCCCGCACTGCCTGCCACTTATGCCTATTAACAGTTTTCCAACTCCATTACTGACACGATCATTACTAAAACCCCATAATGTGCTATTCAGTTAGCTACAATAGTGCCGATCAGGGCCCTAATGCACGGAAACTACCATTAAAGTCCCAATGAATAAGAACTCCCAATGAAGGACTCCCGTTTAAAGCTTTAAGAGAGAGAGGAGAGGGAGGGAGAGAGGAAGGAAGGAGAGAGAGAGAGAGAGAGAGAGGAAGGAAGGAGAGAGAGAGGAAGGAAGGAGAGAGGAAGGGGAGAGAGGAAGGGGAGTGAGTGTGAGTGTCAAAGATTTGACTTCCATTGTTGCTCCCAAATGAATGGATTTCCAATTTGACCGAGCAAAGATATAACAAAGTTTTACAGTCCGATTCAGTTTCTATCGGTTCAGAAATGGGGGGGAGAAAGGCGCTGGAAAATAAAACTATGATGTACACTGCAACAATAGTTTATGTTTGTTTTTGGTTCTATGATTTATCTAAAGTTACAGACTGCGCAAAAAAAACGGGAAACCGCTAAATATACACGTGGATGTATAAAACTGGCGATCTTACTGTATATTAAGGAGTATGTGGGGAGACTTAATTGCATGTTTGTGTCATTTTTCCAAAACATTTGTGATGTTCGCCAACTGACACCCATAAGGATGAGATTATTGCTTTAAGTATAACATGGGAAACATGAATTTGGCTTGCTGGCTTCCTCTGAGAAAAGTGCCTATAATTTGCACTATACAAGACATAGAGTAGGTCCCAAATGTCTGCCTGGGGAACATCTGCGTGGATTCATTTCACACATGTAACTACATCCTATCCATTCGTCGGTTTGCATACAGTATTTTTAACTTTAAAGCCCCAGATCCACGTAGCAACATGTATTGGGTGTATATTAAAGTGAAAGCACTCAGCCATGTAACATCTGCACTACCATTGAAACAGGCAATCCAAGCAGCTAAAAAAAAATTCTCTTTTGTTTTTTGTTTGTTTGTTTTAATATATGCAGCCTTTGATAAACTTTATTGAAAACTAATTACTTAAGCTGCCAATTGATTGGTTCTCCCGTGATCGATCAGCAAAATCCTGTTTCCCAGGGTTCACTAAATGGTTGTCTTTCAGTTTCAAATCAAACCTTCGGCCAGTGTAACTCAGCAGCTACAATGTATTCTTATATTACTAAGGAAACATCTATTGTTACAGTTTACAGCTCAAACTGCTGGGAATATTGGCAACAAATGATCACAAACAGGAAAGTGTTGCAAAGATCTTGCACTGCTGGGGAGGTGGGCTAAAACCTGCTATAGAAATCACAGACAGGATGCTCAGTATATTAAAACTCATCATAAATGTAATGGAGTTTAACTTTAAAATAAAAAAGGTAGTAAGTATCTAATACTACAGAACGGATTTATTTAAAAAACACATGTAGGATATTGTTAGGATTCCTCCTTTACGCCATGTTTTTATTTCAGTAAAGAGCATAGCATTAACTATAACTGGCGTTAATAACGACATGCAGGGCCGCCGACAGGGGGGGGGGGAGAGCCAGGACAGGTGCCCCGGGGCGGTGGCTGCGGGGGGACCCGGCTGCCAGTCCTCTTATTGCCACCGGGCCCGGCTCTCCCCTAGCTGCGAACCTCCCTCACTGACTGTCCCAGACTGAGCTTCTGATGCTGGCGCACGTTGGGCCTCTCTGACGTCAGCACGCGCCGGAAGCAAGCTGGGCTCAGCTTCCTGCGCGCACCGGCATGAGAGGCTCGGCGCGTGCCAATGTCAAGAGGTTTATATGTATTTGGGGGGGGGGTGTTTATTTCAGCTCCGGGGACCCCCTGCTTCCAGAGATGCTTATCTCTGTAGGGGGTGCTGGTATCGCTGCAGTCGGAGAAACTGTGTGCCTAACATAATGGCGGTGTTTAAATGTCCCACGTCACACGGGCCAATAGGAAGCTGTGACGTCATCCAGTGCGGCTTTCTGTTGGCCCGCGTGACCAGGACATTTAAACTGAAAAGAGATAGCGACCTACGGAAGTAAGTGTGAAAGCAGAGGGTCTCCTGAGCTAAAATTAACGCGGCTCAGCTCTGCAGACCCCCTGCTTCAAACCTGTAATAAACAAAAATGAAACCCGTGTTTCTGCTTTAAATAACAACGCATTGTGTCCCAGGTTTATTTCTCTCTCCCTCCCCACTTCAGCAAAAAGCCCCTATTTCGGAGTTTTGATAGGAGTAACCCCAAGACTGGCCTAACGCCACTGGGGAAAAACGCAACATCATGGTACAATAACGTGATGCTGAGCCTATGCTAAGAAGATGGAGCATTGATGTTCCTCCATGACATATATAATTAGCTTTGAGGATCCCATAATAAGTCAGTTTACATACAGGAGCGCCTGTTCTTGTTTTAGGTAATGTCACATTGTGAGTCCTGATCTATCAGAGCATTGTGGCTCTTGGCCTTGATAGGCTAGAGAGCCTAATTAGTGAAAAAAAAACAAGCCCTACTACTGTACATGAATCACTGCGTTTACAATACACGTTGTGTGAGCAACTGGTACCTGGCTGGGAAAAGAAAGCGCGTGTGATGTCAAACTTCAGGGGTCGGCCTTAAGTTATAGTGCAGTTTATGCGAAATCAAAGCTGAAAGAGGACCCACATAATATTTCAACAACAAATATATCAATTACATATCAGGTTGTGTTCTCATAACACAGGGGCGGCCAACTCCAGTTCTCAAGGGCCACCAACAGGTCAGGTTTTCAGGTTATCCCTGCGTCAGCACAGGTGGCTCAATCAGTTCCTGCTTCAGCACAGGCGGTCCAATCAGAGCCACCTGTGCTGAAGCCAGGATATCCTGGAACCCTGACCTGTTGGTAGCTCTGAAGGACTGGAGTTAGCCGCCCCTGATCTAAGTGAACCACGGTTTTTAATCATAGGATATAAATAAGACGAAGGGATATCTATGTTAGGATGGTGACATTTGTCCCAAAATGCAGAGCAATTGTCATTTGTCTCAATTAGCGCCGGCATCATCGGGATGAATTTTGGTAATCCTGTCTCTTAAATCTGCCGCGGATTTTAGGAGCAAAGGTTAACCCCACTTCGGATTTAACTGCACCAGTTATGGATACACACGTTGGCTCTCTCCTTCCCTAACTATCCCTATAAGCACTCCCCAATAAACTCCCCAGTGTAAGTGGAGCAAAGCGCTTTCATACGTTGATGCAAAATGACCCGGGATCAAAATGTTGCAATGTGCCCGTTATTGAAGCTCTTCCAATCCGCTCAGCTCACAGTCCGCGGGGCTCTTCAACTAGTTTTCCAGTCAAAGGGCTGCAAGAGCATTGTAATGTAATATTGGATACATTGAAAGACTTACACATGATTACACTGCTAGCATTTTGGAAGCTTTCACAACACCTGTACCATGTGTGGCTGAAGGAGCGGCTCAGTGAGTAAAGGCGCTGGCTGAGAACAATGACACTGAGTTACTGTAGAAGCAGGGGAACCCAGGGTCAACTCCTTGTGACCTTGGGTGACCTTGGGCAGGTCACGTTATCTCCCTGTGCCTCAGGCACCAAAATCATAGATTGTAAGCTCATCTGGGCAAGGACTGTGTGTAACAATCCTATGTGCTGCGTACCACGGGCTATACTGTGATTGTGACGCGCTTTGAGACCCATTGGGAGAAAAGTGCTATTTGAAATAAAGTTATTATTACCCTATATATTTACATTGCCTTGGCTTACAAGTGAGTGTAAAATATGGGTTTGTAGGCAAGTACAATTAAACTAGCAGCTAAGTCCAGAGGCCGCTCTAAAGTCCTACTGTATATGGGCCACAGGTGGAAGGTCCCTGGTATAGATTGGTGTACCTGGAAAGCCTGTTTGAGGCCGCTTGTGTCCCAGTAACTGCTTACAAAGGATTCCTTAGCGCACAGGACGGCCTGCAGATCGGCATCTATTTTCGCCAGCTGGTCGTGTTCTCCTGGCTCCGGAGTGTAGCCGTCCCCTGGTACTACCCAACCCGATACATCTCCCTACAAGGTGAAACAAACAGTCTGATTTCTCCAAACCGGTCCCTCCCACATATCGTGTCTCACCTGCCCTTATTTCATTTACTTCCCGAGGTGCCCGCAATGTGCTTTGCAATGTGTTGCAGGAAGTGATTTGCGTGGATTAAAAAAAACTAATGTCCCAACTCCCCGTGCCCGATTTCAGGCTGGTGTAAATTTATTCAACTTGAGACAGTATTTTAGAAAGACTTCCACAAAATGTATGCTCTAAACCATGTCTTTCTGTAAGGACTATTTAACAATCTAATTGGCTTCATTCAACTAATGTAACTGAGCTAAAGCAAATATATGGCTTCTATTGTTTCTCTAGGAATTACGAATTGCATTTCTTAGAGACCTCTAAATGGGGGTGTTTTTTTAAGTGATTTCTTTGGCTGTAGCGCACTGTGTCCTTATAAGAGCGATACAAATAGGTAGGGAGATAGAGGGGCTCTGCCGGGGTTTTATAAGTTATATGTAATGTAGGCGACTGATACAATTTTTAAGTGAATCAGACAATTCTACATATTTTTTAATAATATATTAAACATCCAAGGGCTCGTTCTATTACCGTCGAAGTTTCCAATTGAACTGTTCTTGGCCAAAAATTTACTAGAGGGAATTTTGGCCAAAATTGTTCCGATTGCCTGCTTCCACAGATATAGAGAATGAGCCGCTAACCCCTTATGTCTCTATAGTAAGCAAATGCTTTGGCGCATGTTTACCATCTCTATCTAATTTCTTTGTGGAGAAGACGGTTTCTAAACGGCTATATGCAGGGAGAGTGTTCATTCAGAGGCTCTCGCTTGTTTTTATGTTTCCCTTATAATGGCAACGTCATTATAGTTAACAGGAGGTGGGAGAGAACAGGAATTAAGAGGCAATATTAAGAATAATTAGACATGTAAAAACGGACTCATTTTACATGAAGCAACACAGTGAAAATGTTGCTTCTGCAGGAACTGAATCTTTCTAAGGAAGCTGATGCATGGATCGGACACCTGGAAACATTGCTTTTTTTCCATTTGTTCATTTTGTGTATAATGGTTAGATCAGGGGTTCTCAACTCCAGTCCACAAGACCCCACCAACAGGTCAGGTTTTCAGGATATCCCTGCTTCAACACAGCTGACTCAATCAGTGGCTCAGAAGTGGATTGAGCCACCTCAGCAGAAGCAGGGATATCCTGAAAACCTGACTTGTTGGGGGGGGGGGGGAGGGGCGAGGGGGGGATCTTGTGGACTGGAGTAGAGAACCCCTGGGTTAGATGACTATAAATAAAACCCTGATTATTTATGGATTGCTTTTTATATCTACAATTATCATCTGCTATAGTTGGGAATGAGTCAAGAAATCTAAGTTCCTTACAATAGTACGTTGTATATAGTAATTTTCTTTACTTTTCAATATTTATACTCATCCTGTTTTAGATAAGCATCAAATGCCATAAAGTGTCTGCCTTTTTAGTTGAGCAATAAGTGCAGCACGTCCCCCCACTATTACTTACTGTCATGTCCTCATCACTGCTGCCATCTTGAATATCTCCCAGAAGCTGCTCCAATCTCACTTTCTCATCATCCATCAGAACAATATAGGAACCTGCGTCTTTTGCCAGCTGTAGAAGAAGCAAAGACTCTGAGAACAACCCATCAATCAGATCATATCCGCTCCGAGCCGCATGTGAGTGATCAGCGGTTCTCCCCCTAATTCTCCTTTAACATTTAGTGTCAAACATGACAGCTTTTATGTCACTTTAAATACATTTGACAGAAGTGTATAAACCAGATTAGGTTTGTGCCAGTTCGGATCTGGAAGTCTGATGATATAGCCGTTCCAAAAACGTTCCCGACATGGATACTGGAAACCAAAGATTGTATTGATCTGTATGCTAGGAGATAATGGGGAAGGGCAGGGTTGCAGATCTGTCTGAGACATGTGAATGGCTCAAAAGTGATACAGGAGAGCCCCGGGCATGTGTCGGGTTCCGTTCTAAGGGCCCGTCGCAAAGCGAAAATCGCCGGAAAGCGGAACTGGCGATTTTCGGCATTTGCGCATGCGCAAACCTGCAACTCCCCCTTCTGCGCAACTTCTGTTCGGCGCGTGTGCAACCGTCGTTCTGCGCATGCGCGACCTCGGACTTCCCCGTTCTGCGCATGCGCAGACATGGCGGCCCCCTTCTCGGTACCGCCGTATTGGCGGATCGCCGAAAAGTGGGGCCTTGCTGTATTTTCATTTGCTGTATGCTATATGTTGGAGAGTTTTTGTCACTTTTTTAGCCACCATTTATATAATGTGTGGTTGAAACCTATCCCGCTTCAAATTGCACAGCCAGTATAACCAACCTCACACTGATGAGACCCAAAAGGTTGAAACAGCTTTGACAGACTTTATTTCTTTGACTTTTGTTGCTCCCTTGGTCTTTTGGCTAAGTGGGTTTAACGTTGCTGACTGCAAGACAGGATACGGACCCGCAGGGCAGAGGTAGGGAGTAGTACACTGACCATGGCCTGGGATCTGAAGCCTGGGATGCAGGGGTAGTCAAGTCCAATTCCGGGTTCGAGGCAGGTGGCAGGCAGGGGTAGTCAAGTCCAATCAGAAGTAAAGCACAAGCAGGCAATCACTGAGGCAAAGACAGAGCTCAAGCAGAACCAGGTAAAACATACTTTGCATGAGAAAAGTCATGGAGCAACTGCCTGCTATTTAAAGGCTGGAAGCAGCTGCTGGCATTGAGGGCCAGACAGAGGCTGACTTCCTGTCAGGAACTGACGTCAGATGTGGCAGTAAATCTTGGGTGCTTAGGCTTTGTATATAAACGAGCTAAGCACCCAAGTCATTTACTGCCACATATATATATATATATCAAAGCTGTGGTTTTGAAGCAAAAGGTGGCACTGTGTGCTCATTTGCATGTCATTTCCCAGAATCCTTTGCTGCAGTGGAAGAGCTGTGCGCTGGGTGATAATGGTGAAAGGCGGGGTTGCAGACCTGTCTAAGACATGCAAATGAGCATACAGTAATATTTCCATTTGCTAATATATATATATTTCCATCCAGGTACATAGCGCCTCACAGCAGTAATACACGTGACATAATAATATAACACATAATGGGAATAAGCGCTTCAAACGTGGCAGTAACAATAGGAAAAGGACTCTCTGCCCCGAAGAGCTTACAATCTAAGTGGAAAGTAGAGAGACAGTAGGAGGGTGTTCTGGTAAGAGGGCCTAGCATTATGTTTCCTTGTATCAATAGATAGCAAAACCATTACTCCCTGTAACAGAAAACAGCTGCAATTTTACATTCTGAGTTTTCGCAGCTATTAAATTCGTGGAACTTTTCAATAAACCTCTTACAGAAACAGTTCTGCAAGCGTCATAAATCCTGCCCGTTTCCAGCTGGCCTCAACCTCCTGGTATAGAAAACAGGAAGAATAAAGATGTGAGGACATTAAGATAATGATACATCCCATTACAATATTCAATTATTTTAATGCAAAAAGTAACTTTATTTGCTATCCGTCAAGACAGGAGCTTGATACAGTATACAAGCCTTAATGACTCCATTACCAGAATAAAATGCCTGCTGGGTATAAGATAATCCATTCATTCTTGTTATCGTAAACTTGTGTTTTTGCCAATGTCTTTCTATCACATTTGCATAAATATGATTTTTACATGCATTCAATGTTTCACTAATTACTGCGTTTAGCACTTCAGTAAAAAAATGAACCATTTGTTTAACAGATGATTATGTGGAACAACTTATTTGATATAATATGTAAACCTATAACTTTTGCTTATACTGTAGGTTCAATAGCGCGTTTTTTTTGCCACCCTCATAAAGCAAAATTAGTTGGGAATTTAAGATGTAATACTTGTCTTGCAATCTTCAAATGTAGTTTTAAAAAAATGTCAAACCGGGTATATTGTTTTCA
The DNA here is from genome assembly GCA_036426205.1 of Ascaphus truei. Classification (NCBI taxonomy): domain Eukaryota; kingdom Metazoa; phylum Chordata; class Amphibia; order Anura; family Ascaphidae; genus Ascaphus; species Ascaphus truei. The sequence continues at coordinate 9,494,281 of CM071575.1, forward strand.
CGTTAAAAAGTACATACAGCAGGGCCCCACTCATACAGCGGGTTCCGTTCCAGGACGCCGCCATAAAGCGGAAATCGCTGTAAAGCGGGGCCCTACTGTACTGTATTGTAACTTTGAAAACAGAGATGCAGAGCTGTAAACCGACTGTTCTGCTAACAAATTGCACCTGACAAGGAGTTGCGCACAGACTAAAACTGTTGCTTAGTGACAGTCAGATACTCAGCTGCTGAGCGTGTCATGCTGAAAATTGCCGGAAAAACAGAACAAGCACCGAACCTAATGAATATGGGTATACTTTGGGAAGCGCTGTATGAGCGGAACGCTGTAAAGCGGGGCCCTACTGTACTTGCCTTATAATAAGGCCCGCCCACTTTGTGAGCCAATCAGCAGTCAGATGTATGAGGTAGGAGGGTAAAGCGGAGGAAGCTCCACCTTGGGAGCCTGAAGCAGCCATGTTGCTTGTGGCAGGAAGCTCAAACCGAGAGAGACAGACACAGAGAGAGAGACACAGGAAGAGACAGAGATAAAGAGAGAGATAGAGACAGAGAGACACAGAGTGTGTGCGTCTGTGTATATTTAGGTGTGTAAACTTTTTTCTTTCCAGCTACTTCTGAAATTAAGGGGCCACCTTATATTCAGGGTTGCCATATAAATCGGGCAAATATGGTATATTTTGTTATCCACCTTGCTCTGATCTGCAGGACATAGCTCTTGTTTTTACATACCTCAATGTTCCTTTGAATAAAATCCACTTCTTTCCTCTGGCTCCTGCTTTTCCTTTGCGTTGTTCTGACATTTGACCTCTCCGTTTGGTTTAATAAGTCCCTTGTTTCAGTTCCGGAAATGTTACCTATAAAAAGTCATGTCAAGTTTACTGTGTAAATAATGGTACTAAATTGTTAACTAGACTTCAGTAAAAACAATAGTGCAAATTAAAGGACATTACATTTGAAGTCTCGTCTGAAAGCTGATACACTTTCTTCTAAGGGGGGAGAACTGTCCGCAAGATGAATCCAAATCCTTAGATGTCTTTAAATCTATTATGTGGTTTCATCATAATGTACATCAATTCCTAGACTGATTTTGTTCTGTAATAATGTGACAAGACATCCACTGTACCGATCTCCAAAACTCAACCAAACACCCACTGCCTAGAGAAAGCCAATCTTGGGCCATCTTTTCCCAAACATTGTACTTCATATGTTGCCCTTTGTTAAATGGTGTTTGGGGAAGCTGCCATCTCCCACATGCGACTCTTTTCAGTATACCTGTAGATGTCTTCTCTGCTAGTGAGGCATGCAGCGCTATTCAAATGAATGGGATGAAAGCAGCAATACAGGTTTCATGTATTGTGTTTTTTTTATTACAAGATTGAAGTAGGGGTCTCCGGAGCTGTACTGTGTTAATTTCAGCTCTGGGGACCCCCTGCTTCCAGAGATACTTCCATAGAGGGTGGCCGAGCAGTGACTGGCGCTGAAGGTCATGTGACCCTTCAGTGCGCCTGAAAATCAATTTCATCTGTCTCGCCAAGGGCACGAGAGCGTGCATGCACCGCGTGAGCATGGCCGGGCACATTGACATTCATTGAACTCAACGCGCCAAGCGCACTCAGCAGCAGCGTGGACGCAGCCTTAGAAGTCTTCGTCTGACTGCCATCAAAGCCAGATTTCTAAAAGTTCCAATAGTAGAGCGTACAACCTCAATTTTTCTTGGGAACTACACTTGCAGTACCAAATATAGGGCACTTACAATATTGTACATCCCCTTTATGAAACATGTATTGTTGTAACCACTGTCCTGACACCTGTATGAAGATCTACCTTGCATGGCCTCTTGGACATCATGTTCCTCGTCTTCAGTGGGAAGCTGAGTAGGAAACACTGGGAAAAATATTTGACCCATCTCGAAGCTGGTTGCATCTGTTGACCAAAAAGAACTGGACTGTAGTTATCAACATTTGAGTCTTGTTACCCTGTTTCCCCTGGGTAATAGGAAACCAAATCATTTCGCTTACCTTGATTCATACGGGTAATTCCCAAATAACTGAATAATCACAGAGCGAGAGGTTTTGCAAAGACAGATCCACAGATTATCTGCAAAGATTATCTCCCCAAAAATTAATAATTTATTACACCTTCAAGTTATATTTCTTCAAAGTAATTCTTTTTCGGGCTCTTGGAAAACTAATTCTTTAAAGAACTCATGTGTCTCATGTGGATCCACTTACAGGTAATAAAACATGCAACTTCTGTAAATTACACGTCTGCAGAATCTCTGCAGCTACTAGAATTCTGCAGTTGAACTCCTGGGAATGATTTCCTGCTGTATCTTATCAGGGCTCAATTACTTATTATTATCTTATTTCTAGAATCTTATCCCTTTCTTCCAGGAATACTGAGGCCCTTTAGCAGTTTAGAATCAGCTGGTTGATGCAAACTTTGCACGGTATTGCTTACTTTCGTTAGGACATGAAAAACTGTATGATATCCAACTCTAATACCGTCCTAGCCCCTGCCACTAGTTTTAAATATTTGGGCATATGGTTTGATTCCCATCTAACATTTGGGTTGCAAATTGATACCCTGACATCCAAAACCTATGCCAAACTACTGTAGGTGTACTTTATAGGAGCAAATCCTCCCTCAGCCCGCTGGTCAGAAAGCGCATCGCACAGCAGATGCTAATGCCAATTATAGACTTTGGAGAAATAGTATATGGTACAGTACCGCAAACCTTGGCAAACTATACACCCTCTATAACCCAATATGAAACTTTGTCATCAAATGTAACTACAACACACATCACTGCAAAATGCTCAAATAACTAGATTGGTCATCACTTGAGTCTAGGCGCAAAGTAAATTTTTCCTTTCTTGCCTTCAAATACTTTCTGGGCAAGCTACCCGTCTATCTTAACAAGCTCCTCACCCCTACCACATGCAGCACTTATCATCTGAGATCAGACTCCAAAAGACCGTTCACTGTCCCAAGGTTCAACAAAGTATCCGGCTGCTGCTCTTTCTCTTAACGGCTTCGTGCACCTCACAACTGGAACAATCTACCTGAGACTCTCAAAACCACTAGAAGTTTAAGTTCTTTCAAAACTAAAGCTCTCACAGATTTTAATCTGGTATGTAACTGTTACATATGCCTATAATATATATTATCTTTAACTGTTCACGCAATGTCTTATATATAATGTATAAGGCCTGGGTCCCACTGCTTCCGACGGCCCGTGCGGCCGCGGACCACCAGCCCCTTTCCTCCAGCGTGGAGGTCCCTGCTGGCTCCTTACTACTTGGCTGACTGCGTGCTGTGACGCGTCAGCCGGCCGATGCTGCAAGCTCCTAGTGATTTGCAGCTCTGACGCGTCACGTGGTGCGGCAGTCAGCCAATGAGGGAAGGAGGGGAGGGAAGGAGCTACGGATGGGAGGCGGCTTGGGAGGGGAGCTGGGAAGGAGCTGCAGGGGAAAAGTGTGTGAGTGTATATGTATGTGTGTATGTGTTGTGTGTGGAGGTGAGGGGGGTAGACGGCACCACGATCTTCACAAAGTTTTACCACACCCCACCCTCCCCCCTCCCACTCTGGTTTACGGCTCCCTACAGACCGAATATCGCGGTCAATTGCCTGTCAGCGTGCCGCCTGTCTGCAGTGTGGGCGCGCTGACTGACGGAGCGGGGCCTTAGCCTAACCCTGCTCACTTAATGCAACTATGTATTTGTAACCATGTATTTGTCATCATAACTAGAGGTAACTCTTAATGTATTATTACTTCCTGGTAAAACATTTGATAAATAAATACAGTACATTCTTAACAATGGACAAATGATCTGGCCAATGTCTTACCAATGATCTGTAAAGTGTTACCACAATCTCCTTGCTTTAATGGAAATATCTCCACCTATACAAACAACCTACTCGGTCTCCACACTGAGCCCGTTATTAGGTGATTAGTCAGCTGCTTTCCCCTTGATTTACATCTTCTGCTGGATCAGGTGAGGTGGCTACCCCAATATTCCACACAAACTAGGTTTATTGGATGGACTTTTATTGCCGATGATTTACGATTCATGGTTCCAGTTTAAACCTTTAAGCTACATATTGGCGTCTTCATCAGCACTCATTGCCTAATTGGACTTTCGTATACATCTAGTGTTTGTAGCACCGAATCAGGGATTTCACCCAATTAGTTTCTGTCATTCTCCCCACCAGTTTGGCTACATTTTGGTCATTTAGGGACAAGGGCAAAGTCATTGTTCTCTTTGATGAATTCAATCTCCTATTCTACCCCTGGGTTTCCATTGCCCAGACACTACTTTGTAAGTCTTTGTAAAACTGTTGGCCATGAATGTTACACATATAACCCTCTTTGTAAGCTGTAATACCTGCGGGAGAATAAACAGGTTAATGATACATTGTTGGTGTTGTACATGAGCCTCACGATGCCTTTTAGTGGCAATACAGGTTGCATTTATTTATTTATGTTTTATTTGTTTAATAAAGCAGCATTCCTGGGGACACGTCCTTTTTGTTGTTTTTTATTTAATACAGAGATAGATGGATCGTGTCAAAGGGGCACGGTCAAGAAATGGTCTTCACCAAATTGCAAAAGAGCAGTTAAAAAATCTTTATTAATAAAGACCATTTCTAGAATAATTATACCATAATATTCTGGTCTGTTGAGTGCCTTTTCAAGAGGATTCTCTGTGTGGACCGTGCCCCTTTGACACGATCCATCTATCTCTGTATCAATTCTGTGCACTTCCCCGGCAGCATACAGTACCTTCATCTGGAGTTTGAGCGAGGTCCTATACTCAGTTTGCCTGTTTTTTATTTAAAATAGTTTTCAAGCAAGGGGTCTTTCGAGCTGAACCGCACTGATTTCAGCTCTGGGGACCCCCCGCTTCCCGAGATACTTACCTCGGAAGGAGGTGCTGGTAGCAGCTCCGGATGGGCAAGTTTGGGCTAACATAATGGCGGCTTAAATGTCCCACAGGCCACTAGGAAGTCGTGACATCATACCTTGCGGCTTCCTATTGGCCCACATAGGACATTTACACAGTAGAAAAATACCAGCGCCCCCTACAGAGCTAAGTATCTCGGGGTGCAGGGGATCCCAGGAGCTGTAATCAACACAGTTCAGCTCCAGAGACCCCCTGCTTCAAACCTATTTACATTTTATTTTTTTAAATCACATAAAGGTTCCCCAGGAGTGCTGCTTTAAGGAAATCTAATTACCTAAGCTGATCGATCCACTCTCCCGTGATCGGTTGGCAGAGATCCCGCTTCCCTAGGTTCACAATATGGCCATCCTATTTTAGAAGAGGAAGTGCTGTGCTTTTCTAAATGGTTGCTTTAGCAACCCGATAAAGCTTAATACATACAAACGCATTAAAAAGGGCGTAAAGAGTGGGTAAATTATATATATATATTTAATGTAGTAAGTACCGTATTGGCCCGATTATAAGGAGATTTTTTCATTAATAAAGTCAAGTTGAGCGATCCATACTTGCCTTATAATCGGGCCATACCCACTTTACGAGTCAATCAGCAGTCGGATGTAGGAGGGTAAAATGGAGGAAGCTCCACCTTGGGAGCCTAAAGCAGCCATGTTGCTTGTGGCGAGAAAGAGAGACACACACACAGAGACACAGACAGAGAGAGACACACACATGGAGAGAGACACACACGGAGAGACACACACACAGAGTGTGTGTGAGTGTGTGAGTAAACCGTTTTCTTTCCAGCTGCTTCTAAAAGTAGAGGGTCACCTTATTTTCGGGGTTGCCCTATAATCGAGCAAATACAGAATTATCTAATACTACACAATGGATTTATTTTAAAAAAACACACATAGGATTTAGAATGTATTGCTGGTCGTGTACGTATATGTACGTATGTATATATGTATGTATATACGCATATGTATGCACAAGTAAGTGAGACAATTACAACTTACAAGGAATGCCATTTTCTTCAGGACCAATACATCATAAAACTGAACACCACACAACTTTCCCACTGATGGTGAAAATCAAGTGAGAAAATACAGTTCTTTAACACACGTTGCACTCCGCTGAGAAAGGATTTTCATTCCTGTCCTGCAGCAAACCTTTGCACGCAGAAGGACTGAATACCTTTGCAAATATTTGCAGCATCGTGAAACTGCCTCAGATTTTTTGCATGTTTTACTGTTCATTTAAATGATCCAAAGACGGCGGCTGCAGAAATCTTGCCATAGACTTCAGTAGAGAACTGTATCCTGGGGCACTCAAAAACTCTGTGACAAAAGTCCCACAGACATTGAAAACTGCAGACCCGGCAATATCCAAATGTTTTTTTTTGTTTTGTTTTTTTAAATAAATCAGTTTAGTACTATGAGAAAATACTTGTAGCATTAAAAAAACAAAAAAAAAACATACTGATGACATTTTTATGTATTATAATGTAACAAGCATTTTTTGTTTCTATAGCAACCATTTACGAAGTCACATCCCCTTCCTCAACAGGCTCTGGCACACACCTTTTTGAGCCTTTCCCTCTCTCACGCAGTGCACCAATTGTATCTACTGACTGCCTGGTCACATGATCTTCCCCACAGAGCATCAAAGTGTAACATTTAAGAATGTGTGAGCTGGATTCTATCAATTGCTACAGATTTTAAAATGTATTAAGATTGGTATGTGTGAGCTGGATTCTACTATCAATTTGCAAGATCCTAAAATGTAATTAACAATTTGGTGTGTCTGAGTTGATTAGGCAGACCCCTCCCTTAATTAGTAGTCAATGTGGCTTTGTTTTAGAATACTTAAGGCAGGATACCTTGGCTGTGAGCCATATGGCTGTGTAACATCAAAGTGTGTGGCAGAGTTAATCTTGGAGTTGAAATTGGAGGTGAAGATTGGAGGAAGATCTGGACTCTGAACAACAACTTTACAACTGTGAGAACTTTACTTTCTAAAAGCTGTGATTATTTGTACTCTTTCTATCCTCCAATAACTGGGAAGTCTCTCATCCTGTATCCCACTATGCCCTCCTTATTGCAATTTCTGTTTACTGTTTCCTTACTCCTTGGTGAATGTCCCTGTTTTCTCCAACTTCCCCACTCCACACTGCACCATTATTTATACACCTCACTCTCAACAACCCTCAATAAAAAGCACCAACATAAATCCTCTATTCACACCCTCTATCTACTCCTTCCTACTGCTGGGGTTCTCCCCTAAGCCTGAATCCAGACACACACACCTGCTCTCACACACGCCTCCCTGCCATCTCTTCCCCTGTAAATGGTGTTAACCTTTTCATTTAACACTGACTAACCTTAAAACTTGACCCACAAATCAAACATCCCAACAGCCTGCATTCATGTCTACTGTCCCACAGTCACTAATACCACCCATTGTTGCCAAGCACATCCATCTACAGCACTTATTCCCTCACCTGCTGTCTCTGTAAGTTTCCCATCAAACCTCTTAGATTGTAAGCTCTTCGGGCAGGGATTTCCTTTCCCATTGTCTGATTTTTGATGCACTTATTGTATTTTTTTTTGTTTCACTTTTTTTATTGGTTTTATACAGAGGAAAGGGTACAGATCATCACTTTATACAATGCCTTCGACTTGCACTTAAGGAGGAGCCCCTCCTATATCTTCGTTAGTCTTTTACACCCTCTTACTCCTCCAGCCGGAGGGGAGCACTTATTGTATTTTTAAAATTCCCCGTACTGTATTCTTTGTGAAGCGCTGAGTACACTTTTGGCGCTATATAAATAAAGACATACAATACAACTTTGTCATATTAATATGCATATGCGTTCCACTAGCTGCAGAATACTTCTGTGCAGCCATTTAGTGAACCCCCGAGCCGAATCTTCGCTGATCGATCACAGGAGAACAGATCGATCGGCAACTTAGCTAATTACTTATCACTGTGTGGATTGTGTTGATGCACATATTAAAGGGAGGGGGGCGGGGGGAAACGCAGCATGGACTGCAGACATACAGTAATGCACAATGTTTCGGGGAATACCTTCTTCAGATAAACACATGTAACAAACCTATCAGCACTAAAAGCAAAGGAATGTCACCGTGTCAGCTGAGATCTGGTATATTAGAATACTTTACATTCCCTGACAATCCTCACATTTAATATGAATCTGTTGTTCTAGGTTTGTGTTTACATGAAGGGCAAGAGAGTCACCTAGTGGTAACCACACTGACTTTGAAGTGGGAGAGGCTACTTCAAATCCCAGTGTCGCTTCTTGTGACCTAGCTTTGGGCCATATTTGACTAAATAGTGCTACCTGATTTTGCCAAACCTCATAGTACCCCATAGGTACTACCCATGGGACACTCTCCGTGCTGAAAGACACATTAAAGCCCATTTAGTTGAATTAGTCATAAAGAGACACATTTACAGTACTAAGCAGTGTTACTCCATAAGACACCTTCCACGCTGGAAGTCACCTTACAGACCATTCTCTGGAATGGGCCTTCAAGGACTATCGTATGGATTAAATAAAACCCTTTATTCCCATGTATTTTGGCATCACAAGGCTGTAAAATGGTATATAATATATTGTTATGTCTCCTGAAATCCTTGTTTCTACACAATGTACTTCTTCTAGATCATAGCAACCTCGCTAGTACATGATAATAGCTGTGCTACCTTTGTGATGCTTCCCAAGGTTAAAGCTGCAGTTCAGTCAATATCCTGCATGTGTGTTTTTTTAATAAATCAGTTCTGTAGTAAGAAAAAATACTTTTAGCATTTTCTGTTTTTAAAAAAACAACTTTGAAAGACCAATTTTCTTGTATTCTATTGTAACAGCCATTTGCTAAGGCACTGCCCCTTCATGTCCTGTCACAAGCCCTGGCACACCCCTTTGTCAGCCCTGCCCTCCCTCTAGCACATGTCAGTGCAGGAGAGCTCATGAATATTCATGAGCTTCAACTGAGTGATAGAGGCAGAATATAAACATATGCCAGCTCTAATTATGTCTCCAAATTTCGCCTATCAATACATGGAGAACGAATTGACCTGCAGCTATACAGTTCTTTAGGTAATTAGAGATTGCCCACATGAAACTATTGAAGTAAAAAAATAAATTAAAAAAAAGACTGAACTGCAGCTTTAAAGCAGAAATCCTGGCTGCATGTCCTGTATAGGACCTGGGCGACCTCCTGAGCTCATCCGCATTAGGCCTCGGCCAAGCTTCCCGCTGGCGTGTTGAGGCGCGCTGAGGCTCAGGGAACGCGGGTGCTTTCCCTGCGCACCGTCAGAGGGCGGGCCGGGGGCGGGCCAGTGACGTCACGAAGCTGGTTCGCCCTAATTTGGCGAACCGCTCACGTGACTGGCCCTGCGCGCCGGCAAGCGGGGGAATGTTAAATTCTGATAAGACCTACGCTTCCGCAAGCGCGCGGAAGCGTAGGCGAGCCCCTACTAAAGCTGCTCTAATTGCGGCTGTAGGGGCTCAGTGCTGAGCGGGAGCGCACCTCAGCACGCCTCCGCCAGCAAGCAGGTAACATGGCCGAGGCCTTAGGCTGAGTCCCCGCTAGCGCTGAGCGGGCGGCGCTTGCGGCGGTTACTTACATATATAGATATAAGTACGTCCTCGCTCACGCTGTGCGCACGATCGTGCACACATCCTCACCCGCGCTCGGCGTTTAGATAAACAAAAAAAAAAGCTGTGTGTGCTGAGCACGCGCATAGTAAGTGAAACTTCTTTGACTTTTGTCACAGAAATTGTATTTGTGTTGGTGATGTTTCAATTAAAAATCAAAATACAATTTCAGTTACAAAACGCAAATAAATTTGACTTAGAATGCGCGTGCTCGGCACACATCCCATGTATTAGCTATTTGCACTACGTGTGAATTCCTTGTGTGTATGTGTGTCAGTGTGTGTGTATGTCAGTCAGTCAGTCAGTCAGTGTGTGTGTCAGTCAGTGTGTGTGTGTGTATGTGTGTCAGTCAGTGTGTGTGTATGTGTGTCAGTCAGTGTGTGTGGGGGTGTGGGTGGGTCAGAGTGTGCGGGGGGGTGTGGGTGAGTCAGTCAGTGTGCGGGGGGGGTGGGTCAGTCAGCAGTGTGCGGGGAGGTGTGGGGGGTCAGTCAGTCAGTGTGCGGGGAGGGTGGGTGGGTCAGTCAGTCAGTGTGCGGGGAGGTGTGGGTGGGTCAGTCAGTGCCGTGTGCGGGAGGGTGGGTGTGGTGGGTCAGTCGTCAGTGTGCGGGGAAGGAAGGTGGTGGGTGGGTCAGGTCAGTCAGTGTGCGGGGAGGTGTGGGTGGGTCAGTCGACAGTGTGCGGGGAGGTGTGGGTTGGGTCAGTCAGTCAGTGTGCGGGGGAGTGTGGGTGGGTCAGTCAGTCAGGTGTGCGGGGAAGTGTGGGGGGGGGTCAGTCACGTCAGTGTGCGGGGAGGTGTGGTGGGTCAGTCAGTCAGTCGTGGGGGGGGGGGGTGGGTCAGTCAGTCGTGGGGGGGGTGGGGTCAGGTCGTGTGGGGGGGGGGGGTGGGGGGTCAGTCAGTGTTGGTGGGGGGGTGGTGGGTGGTGGTGGGTGGGTTGACATGTGGGGGGGGGGGTATGTGGGGGGTCAGTCAGTGGTGGTGGGGGGGTCAGTCAGGTGTGTGTGGGGGGGGGTCAGTCAGTGTGTGGGGGGGGGTGGGTTCAAGTCAGTGTGTGGCGGGGGGGTGTGTGGGTAGCAATCCGTGTGATGGGGGGGGCTCCGTCAGTGTGGGTGTGGGGGGGGGGGGTCAGTCAGTGTGTGGGGGGGGGTGGGGCGTCGAGGTGTGGGGGGGGGTGTGGGTTGGTCAGTCAGTGTGTGGGGGGTGGGTCAAGTTGTGTGGGGGTGGTGGGTACAGTCAGTGTGGGTGGGGGGGGGAGGGTGACAGTGTGGGGGGGTGGGGTCAAGGTCACGGTGTGGGGGGGAGGTGGTCAGTCAGTGTTGTGGGGGGGGTGGTGGGTGGGGGTCCAGCAGTCCAGTGTGTGGGGGGGGGTGGGGGGGGGGGGGGTCAGTCAGTGTGGGGGGGGGGGTGGGGGGTGGGGGTAGGGTATCAGTCAGGTGTGTGGGGGGGGGGAGGTGGGGGGGTCAGTCAGTTTGTCGGGTCAGTCAGTGGGAGGGGGGGGGGGGGGGGGTCAGTGTGTGGGGGGGGGGGGGGTCAGTCAGTGTGTGGTGCGGGGTAGTCAGTGTGTGGGGGGGGTCAGTCAGTGTGTGTGGTGTATGTGTGTCAGTGTGTGTGTATGTGAGTCAATGTGTGTGTATGTGGTCAGGTGTGTATGTATGTGTCTGTGTGTGTCCTGCCCCCTCTCTCCTGACTCTCCCCAGCACACTTGTCCTCCCCCCAGCACAACTTGTCCTCACCCCCAGCACCCATATCCTTTCCTGCAACAGACCCTTTCAGCGAGTCCGCCCGCCCCCCCCCCCATTCCTAACCAGATCGCGGCACAGAGGAGTGAGAGGCAGTTGTCGGCGGGGGGAGAGGAGAGGCGCGTCATCGTCAGCTAGCGGCGACTCGGGGGCCTTCTGAGTGGTGCCTGGGGGGGACGTGGGGGACGCAGCGCATCATCACCCCCCTCCTCCCCCCAATTACCGGAGCAGTTCTATGCCTCGGCCGGGGCATGCACGGGAGGAGAGGCCGCTGGAGATCAGTGCCTGCATAGAGCCCGGCGGAGCAGTGTGGGCTTCAGTGTCCCTGTGAGGTGAGTCATGGACGTCTCGAGCGTCGCCATGACTACCGGGCATGCGCAGCATATCAATGGGCGCGGGAAAGGGCGAGGGGAATCAGCGGCGCCACAACTGCGCATGCGCGGCATCATGGCGCGGCCGTTAGGAGCGGCGAGCATGCCGCCGCCCAATATGCAACAGTGTGTGTGGGGGAGAGGGTGGCTGAGCTCGGAAAGGGGGAAGGGGGGCGGGGGAAAGCGATTAGGAGCGGCGCCGGCGGCGATGCCGCCGCATCTGATTTGTGGAGCGGGTGTGATGTCAGTGTTGGGGTCGGGCTGAGCCAAAACACACAGCCCGGCCTCAACTGCCAGCACTGACGTCACATCCGTTTCATTTCTGTCTCCACAATACTTTTTTGCCCCATCACGAATGAGGTGCCACTAAGGAAGTTTCACTTCAAAAATGATACTTTCCCCACGCTCAACTACTCGCAAGATGCCCCCCCCCCCCCCGTAAATGCAGGAGATCCGGCGTTCAGCGCCAGCGGGGACTCAGCCTTATGCTTAGCTCTCGGGAAGTCCACTTTCCCAGATAGTTACCGGTGGTCTCCTCCCCATTTGGGGGTTCAATATGGCTGGCAAATGCCACTGTCCAATAAGAATCTGCAACGTCATCCATCGCGGCTTCCTATTGGATGGCTGTATCTATACTCAGGAAGTAACACTGGTAACTGCACCAGGAAGTATCTCAAAAACTCTAGGCTCCCTGCAGCTCAAAGTGATGCTGTTCAGATCCAAAGATATCATTAAAACCTGACCTTTCGTGGGGGGGGGGGGGGGGGTCTTGAGGACTGGAGTTGAGCACCCCTGGTCTATGACACCATTCTAGAAAACATTCTGCTGTGCTCCGTAATAGGTTCACGAGACCCTCCACGATGCAGCGGGATATCAATAGGACACGGAGTAGTCATGACTCGCAGAGACAGTGCTTTGATTAATATCTCTGATGCAGCCTGTGTGGAGCCCAGTGGATACCCAGTGAAGAATTGGTCTCGGCTTGAGGAGCACGATGGGAGAATAATGTTGTGTGCCCAGGCTTGTGTGTGTATACGGAGACTTCGGCATGATGTACGAGCTGATATGTGCATTGTCTTTATCCATGTGCCTTTTTTTCTGCATTGAAACTAATAAAAAGAAAGTTTAAAAAAAAAACAAGAAGAGAACTAAAAATGTACATCTGGTTCTGGGGTGGCCTACCAGACCACAAGGGCCACCAACAGGTCAGGTATTAAGGATATCCCAGCTTCAGCGCAGGTGGCACAATCAGTCCAAGCTTCAGCACAGGTGGCTCAATCAGTGGCTCAGTCTTTGACTGAGTGGTAACGGTATCTCTCAGGCAAAGACTGAGCCACTGATTGACCCACCTGTGCTGAAACTGGGATATCCTGAAAACCTGACCTGTTAGTGGCCCTTGTGGACTGGTAGGCCACCCTTGAACTAGATTCTACGGCCGCGAACATAGTACTGGCACGCAATCGCGCGTGTGGCTTCGCGCACGCCTGTACTTGCCGCAATCTGTGCCCTGCAGGGTGGAGCGATGGGTGGCATGGCGAGGGGCGTGCCCGTTACGTCACGGAAGCGGATTGCCCTCATTGGCTGAACTGCACACGGGACCGGGCCGTCACGCGGCAAATTCAAATGAGTTTGTCGCACGAAGTACCGGTCGCCCTGTCGCGCTTGTGCGATCTATGCCCAAGCGCATTGGCATCCACGTGTTTGTATTCGGCGCGAGCGACACTGCTCGCGCCGTCGGAGCTACTATGGATGCAGCCTAAGGCTCAACAATCAGATCTTATTGCAAAAGAGACAAGGCTAAAGGTCGTCAAATCCCCCGAAGCATTTGGTTATCAAAAATTAGTTGCAACATACTAATAATTATCTGATTACTTTTTTTTGAAGGCATTGATCACTTACATTTAACACATGAAACACGCCACTGCTATTCGTTCACTTCTGGTCCAAAGTGGGACTGCCTGTTTAAGCACGAATTCTTAATTTAATAGGAGCACTTTTACGTCTAGCTGCAAAAATGTAATCTAATAACTGTGGAGTGTACAATATATTCGGTCTGAAGTATAAGGCAGTTAGGGGCGTGCACATGAGGAAATACTAAGATATAAACCTTTTTTGTTAGAAGATCGCAATTTACGGGGACCTTCAAAAAAAAAAATCACGCCAATATTTCTCAGAAGTAAAAAAAACTACAGGAGGATCTGGGTAGTTAGGATACAGGAAATCCGTACAAAACAAACGGTAGTGTCCAAAATAAGTGTGGGGTTTAAAAACGCAGAATCAGGTAGTAAGACTGCAGCAACGGGAAACATTCTGTAATGCACAAATACATTTTGTTTTCTACTAACTGCTGCCATCTGCTGGACACATTTTGAAGGTACAGAGGACTATATATAAAGCAGCAATATGGGTTTAACTTCTTTTTTTTATTACAGGATTGATGCAGGGGGTCTCCGAAGCTGAACTGGGTTCATTTCAGCTCCAGGGACACCCTGCTTCCAGAGATACTTACCTCTGTAGCGGTACCGGTATCGCTGCAGTCAGAGAAACTGTGTGCCTAACGAAATGGCGGCATTTAAATGTCCAATAGGCAGCTGTGACGTCATCCGTTGCGGCTTCCTATTGGCCAGCGTGACCGGGACACATATATAAACTTCAGCGAGATACTGGCACCGCTACAGAGGTAAGTATCTCCTGATGCAGGGGGTCCCCGGAGCTGAAATGAACGGGTTTCCGCTCCGGAGACCCCCTGCTTCAAACCTGTAATTAAAAAAAAAAAAAACATATATTTTTTTTAACGCACTCAGTGGCGAATTTCCCATTGGGCTCGGGCGGCAAAATTTGGGTGCGGTATAGATCGGCGCATGCGTGGCCGGCAAGCACCGATGGCGTATGCGTGGCCGGCAATGTGACGTCACACAGCGTCAGGTTGCCATAGAAACGGGACGGCGCAGCGTCAAATGGCGCTGAAGGAGGAGGGCAGCACAGCACCAGGTAAGTGCCTAAGGGCGGCACATTTTTAAGTTCACAGCTGAACACAACACAGCCTGTTTAAGGAACCGATCCCCCAAGGAGCATGTACGAGTTTAACTCATATACGGCTAAATGCACAAACTGTGCTAAATCAGGGCTCAGAACGTGATGTTCCCTCAAAGCTAATTATACGCCCAAAAAAATGTCTGAACTACATCTCATTAGCATATGCTTAATGTCCCGTTATTGTAGCGTAAAGTTGCGTTAGCTAACAATAACTTGATATTGGTACATCTCATCGTTACTTCCATCCAGACCCTAAAATGGGTCTTTAGCCCGAGTTGAGGGTAAGAAGAGGTTGAAATAACGCTATATTAGTTCAATCAAAGCTGTATTTCAGGGTCTGCATGGGAGACACGCAAAGTTTATCTGTGACTTACCTCAGTGGTGCTCAACTCCAGTCCTCAAGCTCCGCCCAACAGGTAAGGCTTTCGGGATATCCCTGCTTCAGCACAGGTGGCTCAATCAGAGGCTCAGTCTTTGACTGAGCTGCTGATTGAGCCACCTGTGCTGAAGCTGGGATATACTGAAAACCAGACCTATTGGGGGCTTGAGGACTGAAGTAGGGCCACCGTGATCTAACTAACACTAAGTCCCCGTGCTAACCGTAACGGACACTAGTTACAATAACACTTAGTTTGCATGTCACCAACATCCGTTATAGATAACGCTATGCTCTTAACAGGAGAAAATATGGCTTAACATCCCTAGGACCAACGTTTACTAATGGCAGTGACATGTTTAATGTTATATCGCAGCAAATCTGTTCAATTTACAAATATTACTATATGAGAACACAGTATTGTGATTTTTCCCACGCTTACCTTCTGTTTCATCCAACTGTGGAGTCAAGGCCAGGAATTTGTTTGTATTTAAGCTCTCCTCGTGGCTTCGTGCAGATATCTGCAATGTTACACACTAAACAAAAGCAAAAGCACATAGATAGGGTGAAAACCAGATTATACAACACACACACACACAAATATTTTACCAGGAAGTAATACATTGAGAGTTACCTCTCGTTTTCGAATATGTCCTGGGCACAGTGTTATGATGTTAATACATGGGTGCGTTAAATGAACAGAGGTTATACATTCAATTTACAGACATTTCAGGACACTTAGAGATAACCTGTGATTATGGGCGTATGTAACATAACAGTTAGAGACAAGATGAAAATGTGAGACAGCTAAATATATAGGTGATCTAAATCAGAGTTTTTCAAACTTTGTTTTCTCGTGACCCAGTATAAGAAACACATTTTTGACTGTGACCTAAAGAAAAAATGATGACCTGAGTTTTTATAAAAACAAGATAAAAAAAGACAACAGATATACTAGCTTGCATCTATATAACTTGAAAAAAAGCTATACATCTCCTCTAACACTCAATCCCCCCCTCCCATTACTCAATTTCTCCCCCCCCCCTCCACCCCCTGAAAACACACACACATTTCATAATAGGGTTGCCAGGTGTTCAGTATTGAACCGGACTGTCCTGTATTTGGACATTCTGTACAGTAAAAAAAATGAGAGGTAATAATTGAAATGTATGTGTATACCGGTATTACCTCTCTGGGCATGTATGTGTATACCGGTATTACCTCTCTGGGTGTGTATGTGTATACCGGTATTACCGCTCTGGGCGTGTGTGTATGTGTATACCGGTATTACCTCTCAGGACATAGTGACCTGTCCGGCTTCGGGGGGCACGGAATTTCCCTGAGCAGGGAGAGCAGGGCTGTTGCTAGGGGGCTCGGCAGCCTCCTCCATCCTGATTGGCTGCATTACCCAGCAGCAGCCAATCAGGAGGTGTCAGGAGCCTGGGGGTGAGGTCAAGGAGAGGAAGAAACAGCATGGAGTGGAGAGAGGTGAGAGATGAGTCTCAAGCACCTTTCACCATTGTGTCCAGTATTTTTGGAGAAGCGACCTGACAACCCTAATTTCATCGTGTGGGGGAGACCTCTAGTCCTGCGTTGGTGGATGCAGAAGTTGGGACCGACTTCTGGGCGGGCGGAGATATTGGGAGTGAAGGCCTCGCCGCAGCAGTAGGGGAGAGCTGGGTCCCAGAAGCCGGACGCAGAAGTTGGGCCTGGGACAATTGTCCCATCTCTGTCCCCCTCCTGTCGGGGCCCTGCTTCTGGCGACCCAGTGGTCGCGACCCTGAGTTTGTGAAACACTGATGTAAATCAGGGGCGCTCAACTCCAGTTCTCAAGACCCCCCACCAGGTCAGGTTTGAAGGATATCCCAGCTTAAGCACAGATGGCTTAATCAGTGGCTCAGTCAAAGACTGAGCCACTGATTGAGCCACCTGTGCTGAAGCTGGGATATCACGAAAACCTGACCTCTTGGGAGGGCTTGAAGACTGGCATTGAGAAGACCTGCGATAAGTGTCTCATTAGTCCATAAAAAGCATTAGACGACCTGTAGCTCTTCCCACAGCTGCCTTCGGATTTGCAGGCCCTGTATTTTGACTTCCTTCTCCTTGGCCAACTTCTTTAGCAGAATCTCATCCAGAGCATTCATCTTCTTTATGGCTTTTTCCAGCTTGGGGTCTTTATATTCTTCACCGGATTCTTGCAGCTCCATACAATCTGTTTTTATTAGAAGTAGGGAAGCCAATTACACTGTGAAATTCCTTACAAATGTTCTTTGTTGTTGTCTCGCTACTTGGAATTGCATCTTTAAATTCAAGTGTTGCAGAGACATTTCCATTATGCTGTAGACTAGAGCATTCTTTTTACAACACGTAACTCCTGTTAGTCCCTGTTAAGTACTCTGGAAATACATTTCTAGATTAACCAGCCACCAGGAATGCATGATTGAAATGTTACCCTCCCCACAGTGTCACTGCTGCATTGTATGTTAGGTATTGCATGTTGCCTGAGACATAGACATGTTTGTTCTATGTGCTGCAAACAGGGAGAGTGATAGAGAGGGGGGAAAGTGAGTGAGAGAGAGAATGGGAAGAGAGAGAATGGGAAGAGAGAGAATGGGAAGAGAGAGAGGGGGAAGAGAGAGAGGGGGAAGAGAGAGAGGGGGAAGAGAGAGAGGGGGAAGAGAGGGGAGACGGAGAGAGAGAGAAGATTCCATACGGCTGTTGCTAGGGGGGTGGGCAGCTTCCTCCATCCTGATTGCTGCTTGGTAATGCAGCCAATCAGGAGGAGATGTCAGGAGCCCAGGGGAGTGGCCAAGAAGAGGAGGAAACAGCATGGAGTGGTGAGAGGTGTGTGCATGAGTCTTGACCGCGTTCCACTGTTCACCATTGTGTCCAGTATTTTTGGAGAAGCCACCTGGCAACCCTAGGTGTCACTATAGGGCCACAACAGACAGGTTATAAAAGGGAATGCACTTATGCTTAGATACTGTACACAGGGTCATACTTTATTCAGTGGTACATACATTTATACGTGCATACCTACATAGACTGATACACACACAGAGAACACTGACGCAGACTCAGACAGACACACACATACACCGATACACACAGAACAGACTGACTCAGATACACACACTTACACACACACAGCACACTGACTCAGATACACACAAATACTGATACACAGAGCAGACTGACTCAGATACACACACATACACACACAGAGCAGACTGACTCAGATACACACACTTACACAAATCACGCAACCCCCCACTTTTGGGGGGAAACTCAGATACCACACAAATCACTGATACACCAGAGCAGAACTGACTCAGATACACACACACATCCACACAAAGAGCGACTGGGAATAAGATACAACATAAACACAAAAGAGCGACTGACTCAGATACAGACAGAGGAATCTGACTAGATACTCACACACACAGCACACTGATACACACAGAGAAGAACTGACTCAGATAATCAACACCAAACACAACACACTAGGATACACACAAAGCAGATGAGTATAACATAGACAGGGCCATGGACAGGGGGAGGAGAGTGGGACAACTGTCCAGGCATCCCTGCTGCGGGGGAACTGAATATAGGCTTTGAAAGTTGGGCCCGACAAGATGCACCCAAACTCTGGGTCCGGCTGATGGAACCCAGCTCTCCACTGACTGCGCGATGATGGGCTCACCCTAGCTGCTCCAGGCTGGAAGTGGGACTTACACCATCACCCTCTCCTGGGCTCTCATCCTCCTCGTATTTACTATGTCATAATAGCTCGTTCTATCGCCTAGTTTCGTTTCTTCTCCTTACCTGTCTCTTCAGCTTCCGCTTCCCCTACACCCTTCTTTTCACAGCATTTCCGGCTTTCCAGCCTCCTCCCGCCGCTTTTTTCCCAGGTTCACTAAACGCTTCGTAACCTTATTTTCTCAGTCTCTCCTTACCCATTCTTTTTTTTAGACTATCTATTTAACCTCACGTAGAACGTCCTGCCCTTCACTTACCCCAACCTGCCCCCAGGTTTTTACTGTAACTCTTTCCTGCTGCACGCTCGACTATCCCTCTGTCTTTTTTTACCCTCCTTCCCTACTCTTCTTTTCCCTTTTTTTTTCACCCCCCGGTCGGAAGTAGGCAACTCTGCCATCAAGGGCCCTGGCACGGAGGTTCTCCTCCAAAGGGCCAACAGCGATTTCTCGTGATTCCCACGGGCCAGCCCCAGCCTCATTTCTCCCTGTCATTCAAACCCAAATACTTTCCCGGTTGCATACTGGTTGCTCAATAAATGCAAACTGCTCAGCAAATTGGGAATGGACAGCACAATACTATATCTTTAGAAAAACAGGAAATGTTATTTCAATATTGATATACAACTATATCTTTTAAATACCTTCTCTTTGATTCTGGAGCTCCACAGTTTCCCTCATCTGATCATATTGCAGAAAGGGCATCTGCAGTTACAAGATGGGTTTATAAACGTAGAAATCTTCCGGTAATCTACTAATTTGAGTTCATTCATTAGTTGACAGTTTATCATGCATATTTGTATTGGGTCATTAATTCGGGAGTCATTACAATCGTTACGTAGTAGATGAGCAGTGTCAGATTTCCCATTAGGCCCGGGCCTAAGGCGGCAAAAGTTTGGAGTGGCAAAAATTCGCTCCCCCATATAATGTTGCTGCGCTGTCGGGCGTCTCGGACCCATGGGAAGGCACTTGCCTGTGTTAGCCGCCTCCTTTCTGCCACCTCCTGCTCCTTGGAATCCCAGCGTCAGATGACGTCGGATGCCCCCACTGTAACGTCACATGCGTCTCATGCCATGGCAATGACGTTGCATTTCCATGGCAACATGCCGCCGTACGACGTCGCCGCGTCATTTGAAGTAAAACATTATCCAATTATGTCTCCAGTAATGCCAATCAGATTGATCCAAGTCACTTTACAGAATGAGTGAACTACGATGCTTTCATTATATTACCATTTGCATGTCATTCTCCAGAATCCTTGATGCAGTGAAAGACTGTATGCTAGAGATAATGGGGGAGGGTTGCAGACCCTGTCCGAAACGTGAGTGTGCTCACAAGTGATATTTTAATTGCATTATTTTACACAATGTACGTTAATAAATACAGCAGAAAAGGGTTAATGTAACATTGAAAATAACTTGTTTTTCTGCATTGCTGGGGAGGTTATCTAAAAATGATCTGATCAGGGTTTGTGGGGTAATAAAACCAGTGAACAACAACAACAACACTGTTTAAAGTAGATGACAAGAAGAGAGTATACAATGAGCAGGGTTGCCCAGCATCACAGTCTCCCCAAAGCAGGATCATAAACTGATGGACCCTCCTTAGCCAGAAGGGAACCAAAAGTTCCATATTCACAGATTTACAAAATATAAGAGAATTAACATATGATGTACCTCCACCGATGAGAAATGTGATTTCTGAACGTGCGAGCTCACGTGTATGAATTAATATCAATGTAGTCAAATACATACTGTATACACAGATACTGTGATATATATATACATATATATATATATATATATATAATATAATATATATATATACACATATCTATATATATATACACTCGTGAGAAACCCGGCATTGCCCGTGAGTGAAATTCCGCTAGGAAAAGGGAGGGGGGGGTGAGGGACAGGGACGTGGACAGAGGAGGGGGAGGGGGAGAGGATAAGGGAGAGCGGGAGAGCTGAGGGGGAAGGACAAGTGACAGGAGGGGAGGGGGGTAGGGGACAGTGGACAGAGGAGGGGAGGGGGGGGGACAGTGGATATTGGAAGGCAGGGGGGGCGACAGTGGGACAAGTAGTGGGGTGACAGTGGACAGGAGGGGGGGATCGAAAGTTGGACAGGAGGGGTGGTTGGTGGGGACAGGTGACAGGAGGGGGGGACGTGGACAGTTAGGGGGGACATTGTAACGGAGGTACGTGACAGTGGACAGGAGGGGTGTGGGACCAGGTGGATGCATGGAAGAGGAGGGGGGGGGACAATGGACAGGAGAGTGGCGGGGGACATGTACAGGAGGGGACCGTGGTACATAGGGGAGGGGCGGATAATGCAGGACGGGGGACAGGGAGGAGGGAGGGGTACAGGGGACAGTAGGCGGGCAGAGGGACAGGAGGGGCGGGGAACAGTGGACGAGGGGAGGGGAGGTTGGACAGTGGAGCAGGGAGTGGGGACAGGGGATACAGGAGGGGGTGGGGGTACGAGTGGACAGGAGGGGGGGTAACAGTGGAAGGAGGGGGGGCGGCAGTGAGCAGGGATGGGGGGACAGTTGTACAGGAGGGGGGTACAGTGGACGAGGGGGGGGCGTGTGACGGAGGGGACAGTGGTGGACAGTGGAGGGGGGGTGTGTTGACAGGCAGGGGAGTACAGTGGACCAGAGGGGGGGTGGTGTTGCTTACAATTTACGTGGTCCCTCCTCTACATCATCCCCTGTATGTTCTCCGCTCCCCCCTCTCTCCGCCCTGCTCCCACTCCCCCCCCCCCATGTCGTAGCTCCTGTCCCCACCCTAGAATGTCTGAAACACACACAGCACCACACCAACACAGTGTAACACACACACACAGTGTAACACAACACAGTGATAACCCACACACACAGTTCCCACACACACCCACAGTGTCACACACACAGTGTCCCCCCCCACACCACAGACTGTCACACACACCACACACACCAGTACACACACACAAACGCCTTCCACCCTCCTTCGTCCGCCGCCATCTAATGCCCGTGGAGAAGTAAGTGTCATTCAGCGCGCCATCTTAGGGCGCCCGTGTTCCATGGCCTCGGAGCAACGGGGGGAGGTGAGCGGAGCAACCGGGGGGAGGTGAAGGCGGAGCACGCCGGGGGGAGGAGCGGAGACACGGGGGGAGTGGGAGCACGTGGGCTACGTAACTTTTACCGGGACTGGCCCTCGATGCTCCGGTGGCAAACTGCGCTCTCCAGTTTGAAGCAGGGGGGGCTCTCACGAGTAGGGGGGGAAGAGCTGAGCGGAGTCCGGGGGGGGAGCTGAGCGAATCCGGGGGAATGGGGAGTGGGGGGAGAGAGAGAGCGCGGGTGGGGAAGAACGGGGGCCGCGCGTCGTGCTGAGAGCCGTGGGTGGTGTCCCCGGCGCTCGTCGCCCCGACTGATGTAGCGGCACCGGGGGGGGGGGGGGGTGAAAGCGCAAGGAGAAACGGAGACAGGGGGAGAGGAGGAGGTGCGCGCGGGTACACGATGACTTGGAGTGGGTGTGTTGTTGTGTGTGTGTGTGTGTGTTTCGTCACTCCGCATCAGGCAATGAGCGGTGCGGGCCGCGGGCGGGCCAAGGGACCATGAGATTTCCCTAGGACACAGGAAGGCTGACAGGTACGTGGCTTCACTAATATATACGAGAAGAAAACATTATATAGAATATATATATATGGTGTGTGTATGTTGCTGTTAGCATTTTGAAAACCACTTTAACACACTTTGGCCTTCACATCTTGATTAACCTTGAATTAACCCCTGAAGAGAGCCATAAGGTGAGAATGCGTAGGGTGAAATTCTATGCGCATAAGGAGGAAGAAATCCTGATTGTGACCGGTGCTGGAACCAAAACAACTGCAAGTCAAAGTCTCGTGGACTCCGTTGAGCGGAAGAGGTGGCGGCCTGCACATGAGCGGCTGAAACACAGAGGATGACGGTTGCGACGTTACATGCGAGATCTCGGCGTGGGACATTGGACGCGGACTGGTGCTCTGCTAACCACAGAGAAAGAGAGGATAGAGCGTCACCGCACGACCTCAGTGACACTGAATGAGCGAAGACGAGGGCACCCGATAACCGCCACGATAAGGACCACACACATCGAGACATGTGAGACGACTCCATGTTGCAAAAACCTCTCACACTTGAGTTTTTAATACCTATACTGTATAAGATATGTCTTTTATAAAACCAGTATTCGCTACATTTGTGTTCCACATCTATCTCACCCCCATGGCGTTTCCCTGAGACGGGAGAGATACAACATGTGTTCAACACAGGCCTGGATCCTGAAGAGCTGGTCTGGATATGGGGATACACACCCCACAGATTACATCAATGAAAGGTTCTCCAGATTCCAGTACAGCCAAATGTTCCTGGTCCATATGTGGATAAGGCTCTCCACACATCATACTTTGCCACCGTGCCATTACTAATCATCCCTCACACAACCATCTTAGTACAGACATACTACTCTGTTTGTTTCCCCCTCCTTTCTTTTTTGCGATCCAGCGTCCAATCTACTCGTGTAAATCCTCTCGGCACTTCCGGGGTCGGGACCTAATTGCAGCTCCTCATGGGTTAGATCCTCAACCTTTACTGGCGTCCTCGGTTACCTCCAACCGAACTCCGTTCTGGAAAGTAGAGTTGGATAGGCGAAATGTGTAAAGTGCCAGTCCCATGGTAATCTTGCGCCGCTAGAGTTGGATAAGCCAGTAACATTAATTGAAACGCTTGTCCACGGCGTGGCTGAAAAACGTACGGCCCTCAGGGTTGCATTGTACAAGCGTTGGATATGCCCAACTTCCTTGTAAAGTGAAAACTTGAGCATACAGCGCATGACTACCTGTATTGATTGTTTTAGATGCCGCTTTACTATAGGTTGTTGTTATTACGACCGGGTGATACAAGGGTTTTATTGTAGCGCTGTTGGTTCTATTTTCACGTTATAATATCATTACGGGTGTTAGCACGTCCTCAGTACTCATTCGTAGGAACGAGTAACAAACGCGCAGACATTAGCAACCCTTTGGTGTATATGGGCCATCTGGTAATATGTTCGGCAGTTTGACAATGGCCTCTAATCGTGATTGCGTGGCCAAAACGTAGTACTCTGCGTTTGTTACATCAAGGTGTTCCCCTGACTCAGTATATTGAATTCATAGTGGTGTGTGCACTAAACATACTTATTTAAAGAATGCCTTTGCAGTTGCGTGAGAATGCATGCATAGGTTCATAAGATCAAGAAAGAAAAAAAATATAGTAATTCCAGGGGTAATTTCAAACTAATTGCTCTGACGTTTAACTTAGATCACATCCAAGGAATAGATGGATTTCCGTGATGTTGCTTCTTAATCTTAATGGGTATGCAAATGCTAAAAATACTTTTATTTGTTCATTATATTATTTAATAAAGACATCAACGCTTTCTTGGACTCTTAAGCAGATCCCTGGCATTAGCGGTACTATGATGTATCGGAGCCCTCCCCCCCTCCTTTTTCCCCTCCCCCCTTCCCTAGTCAACAAATACGGATTCTCTGACGATTATATTCTTTGTTTTTAAATGATGATTTTCCTTCGGACCTCAAAACACAGCATGACAGAGAATGTGCAAGAATTCCAAGGGGGGTACGCATTTTTCAATCAAGAGATATCTAAAAAAGGAAATGATAGAGATTACTGTATGGGCGCAGCAGAGAGGCATCTGAGAGGTATGTCGTGTTAATAGGTACTAGTTTACATTAGTAAAGTTGCCCAAACTTTTTAATTATTGTCCGGCCTGTTTATTCATATTCCAACGATGCCTAGCCTTACATTATCAGTACTTAAAACCTCACTCTGCCATTTACCTGACAAGTTGCCATCTAGTCAAGTCCTTTCTGGAGTCTGCCTTGATTTTATCTCTTAACAGTTTAGGGTCATCAGTCAAGATAGACCTTTGCTCTATGTAACCTCAAGGTCATTATTGTTACTGTATCAAAACCTTTCCAAAATTTTAGTAAGCAACCATTTTCCCATTACTTTTCCATGTTTGATCAGTTCTCCTCACCTTTACACCCCAAATAAAACACTAACACACAATATGGGAGGATAAACCAGACACAGCTTTAGTTAAATAACATATTAAAATAATTACACCACATTAACCCTGCAGGTCCGTCGTACTGCGCTACACCATCATTAAAAGACAGCCACTGGGGATACCCTCGACCGAAACCCCACTTATCCCACTAGCCCCCAGGTCACGTCGTCCCATCAAAACACAGATCCACGTAAAGGTCACTCTCCCATATCCGGCCATGTCAAAACCCTCCCATAAACAAGACGCTAACACACCGTCACCTCCAGGAGCTTAAGACTGACCAGTATCCCCAACAAACCGGACCCACT
Organism: Ascaphus truei; assembly: GCA_036426205.1. Lineage (NCBI taxonomy): Eukaryota > Metazoa > Chordata > Amphibia > Anura > Ascaphidae > Ascaphus > Ascaphus truei. The sequence goes on from CM071575.1 coordinate 9,519,586, forward strand.
TTCTACACCACCAGATAGCAAGTCCTTTAAACTAACCATTGGAAACTGGCCTTCCAAGCAACCAAAGCCACTGCTGTTCTCAACACACACCTTGGCCAACACCAGATGTCCTTCCCTATGTCGAAGGGTGAACCCCATCTCACCGAATAATCGTCTCACCTTCCATCCTTGAGCAAAATTAAAACAACACCGCACACCCACACCACAAAACAAATCGGCCCATCAAAGTATTTAACTTTCTCCTTGATCAGCAACAACCTTTAGGACCGCTGCCTCCTCTACGCACAATACTTGGGCCACATCTTTGATATAGAATAAAGGGTCCTCAAACAGGACCCATAACTGTAGCACCGCGCCTAAAGCACTAATACCGCATAAATCTATAGACAGAAAAAACATGGTCGTTCCCACCAGTGCAGTAAGAAATGTATGGGGGACCCCCCCTTGCGTGTTCGCGGGCAGAAGCTCTCTATTAAACTGGTCCCACTTCAACTATTATGTCAACACCACAACACTTCACAAGGTCTGCCCCTGGCACAGTTTCTGCCAGTCCTTTTGATGCTACTCTGCGCTCTCAGTGGTACGTAGAAGAACCCACAAATCCATGCCTCAAACAGGGATGACTACCTGAGCAAAACAAATAACAGCAACCCCACCTCAGTTCAAAATTGCATCATGGCAGTCATAGACTTTAAAGCGAAACTGACCTGACCACCTGCCCAATTTTTATAACCTCCTCCCCAAAACCAAGCCTGGCTGTTCTGACATGCCTCATTCCCTGACATTCCCTGAATGAGTGTCAATGTGATACTAACACACCCAGTCCAATCTTCTGTAAACATCCCTCAAAACCCTTTGGAAATGGAACTGGTAGACATTGGTATACGTCATTCTGTGTCACTAAAAATGCCGCCATCCCCCCCAAATAGCCCCCCCATACGCTCCAACAGCACTGGGTAAACTCGAACTTCCCCTTCCCAGCCTATCTGTCCTTGGACCCATCAATTCAGGACAGTGGCATTCTCGGGTCAGCCCCTGCGCAGACCTTCTGCCTCCTGTGGCATCCCTGGAGCTTAAGTCGCAGGCACCAAAGAATCCCTGGCAAGGAAGCTACACTAAACAACTTTGGCTCTAACGATAAAACACAGACCTCTGTGTTACCCGAAATAACCCACTTCAGCATCACTGATGTAATCGGGACCTTCTAACCTTGTCTTGATCTCCACCCGCCATGAGTTTCGACCACACAATTTCGTCGGCAAGTCCGCCCCTGCCATACAAATGTAAGCAAAAAGGCAACTCTGCCAGCATTCTTTCTACAGATGGACACTGAGGCACCCGACTGCTCTTTCTTCTTTATCACAATGCAAATACCGGTGTCACAAAATCCGGTCCCTCCTCACCCTCGACACCTACCTCCGCCCAGCAAAACTCTCTTCACAAAGGCTCTCACGAGGCCGATCAAGTTTCAGTGCACGGGCACATCCACTCACCAGACATTCTTCCTCCACCGCAGACTCACACGACTGGCGTGGAAGGGGGCAATCCTGCCCACCACACATACGACTCCGCAACACCGTTAACTGCAGAGGAGACAAAGCCTCTGCTACCCCTCTTCCGTTAACAGATGCCACCACCTCATGTATCTGTTCTGAAATCACCTCCATATCCGACAACTCAGCACCCCAGAGCCAATCGCCAACCCACCAGCGGGACACTGTTCCAGAAATGTACAGTTGCTTCAATAGCCGCGCGTCCCTCCCAATCAGTCCGGCCAACGTTTCTGCAAACAGCAGCCTCTAAAGAACGTTCCAAATCCCACTGCACCAGATGCATCTCTGATCAGCTCGAGCCTGTTCAACTCCAATCCCACCACAACACCCCACACATGCACTCATCTATACGCGGCTGAGGAAGGCATCCCAATAACTTACGATCTCTTGAACACTCCCGCATAAAATTATTGCAAACGTATTTCAGACAGACATGGGAAATGCAACCCGCGGCAAAAACACTTGCCCATTGGGAGATCCAGCTGCAAAATTCAGTTGGCTCGGAGTGGCCTTTTTAAAGCTAGAATACTCCTGACCATTGACTTCAGCTCCTCCTGAATTGCCAGCAATACCCTTTCTAGCCCTGGCCGGACGCCCTGCCCGCGCCATGCGAACCGCGCGCCCCTACTGAAAGAGAAGACTCTGTTTCTGTGGCATATGGGACATCCACCATCCCATTCCCTTACACCCCACATCAATCTTCATGAAGAGCAATCTGAGGAGCCCCTCTGAACTAAAGACAATGCCACCCCTGCCCTAGGAGTCCGGGGACTCTGTTGAAGATCCATTCAAATGTTTGCTGAACCAGGAAAATGAACGGCAATGAAAATTACATCTGCTCTAAAAAGCATCATTAAACTGGTTTGAACATTGGTTCTCTGATCATGGACCACTGCAATCTTTTAATATATAAGTCGAATCGTTTTGACGTCTAGTGCTATCGCGGTGAATCTGCATTGGTCCTCAGCCTCTGGCCAATCAGATTGGTGGGTCTGACGTCACCCAAATGCCACTTTCCCCCTCGGCGACAAACACCACACCCACACAACAGTAGAGGTAGTGTCGCGGTTGTGTCGCTCTCCACCATTCCCCCCACCTCCCCAAGCACGTCTCTATGGCTCAACACCCACGAGGGAGCAGGAGGGCGCGAGGCAGGGAGTTATACCTCCTTTGTGCCACCGGAGTCGGCGGAGGCCACGCGGGGGAGGAGAGAACCAGTGGCAGGCCAGAGGAGCGCAGCATGCTGGCAGGTGAGGAAATGCAGGGGGAGGAATCCATGCCTTGACCCCCCCCCTGGCTGTGACGCCCCCCTGCTTGACGACCCCCCCCGCTTTGACGACGCCCCCCCCTGCCTTTGACGCCCCCCCCTGCCTTTGACGCCCCTGCCTTTGACGCCCCCCCTGCCTTTGACGCCGCCCCCCCTGCCTTTGACGCCGCCCCCCCTGCCTTTGACGCCGCCCCCCCTGCTTTGATGCCCCCCCCGCTGCCCCTGCCTTTCACGCCCCCCCTCCCTGCCTCCGGGCAACGCCGGGTATATCAGCTAGTTTTAATATAAATTCGGAGGATCATCATACTTATAGTACCCCTGTTCATCTAATCTATATTAAATATACTTGCAACATAATTATAAAAGGCACTGGACTTGGTTATTAATATCTGCCAGGCATCAGGCTACTTACACGGTAATTATCTCCAAAACCAGGGGGTCCCCTGAGCGCTGTTAAGCTCCGAGAACCTCTGATTCCAATTATGCTGCTGTTTTAAGCTTTTCACCAGCAATGCTTAGAAGTCTACAAATGGCACACTTTCTTAATTTGCATGGATTGCTTTAACATAATCTGAACCATGAAGTCCCCCATGGAGACCTGAGTCATGCTACTTACGGCTTCAGGGGCCCCACTGGCTACTGAGATATTAACATCTGTATACCTCCCGGACTTTCCATTTTTTTCTTTGTTTTGTTTTATCTGCAGCACAAACAGGGGCAATATCTCTCCTTATTACATCATAAAACTTATCAGGAAAGAATACCGGACTTCAAAGCAGCAACCCTGCCCAATATTGAAATTGTATTCGAATCGAGAGGTGGGATGGAGACCTCGGACCTGAGCCGTGTTATTTTCAGGTGCGGGACCCCTTGGCCCCAGAGATACATACAGTTTTAGGTGTCGGTGCACTTCCTGGTCACTTCAACATGGGAGTCTATGGTCGTCCAATAGGAAGCTGCCATGTCATCTGTTGTGGCTTCCTATTGGCTTACTGTTTAGAGGCCATTTTGAATTCTTGGGTGGATAAGGAGAACACTGACCCCTACAACTGTAAGTAACTCGAGAACCGGAGGGTCCCCAGAGGTACAAATAGGACAGTTCTCCTGCAGGAACCCACTGGTCCGATTTCTGGAAACAAAAGAATTGAAGGGAAAATTGAGCAGACGGTATTGTTGCTTTAACATGTGCAGAGTGGTGGGGAGAAGGGAGAGGGGGATATGTCTGAAACTTTCCAATGTACCAAGGGCTTCAACTAGGTGCTGGAGGAAAGCAGAGAATGAGAAGAGCTAGAACAAGAAGTCATGTGCTGAAGCTGGAGGGTGGGAGGCTCGGGAGGAAATGTGAGAAAGCACTTCTTCATGGAAAGCGTGGTGGATTCATGGAATAGTAAGGGATTTCAGAAATGCTTGGGGACATAGGGATATAAAAGGAAGGCCAAGGCTCAGATAGGGTCTGGGGTTTTACATTCTATGTTTCTATCTCAAAAACTGGATCTAGTCGTTAACAAAAAACAAATCAAAATCTATTTATGGTTTAATCCAGCGGTTTGCAAGCTTGTTACCCAAGTCTGTAAAAATCTATTCTTACTACCTATCCCAGCGATTCCTGAGCTGCAGTGTACAGATTTCATAATAAAAAGGAACATCTTCTCTTATATAGATACCCTGTAACATAATGTAATATGTATGTAACCGCCCCTTTTAGGGATACCCAAGGTATAATGATGGACAGGTCTTCCGGCCAATGATTGAACCCAGGAAGGGATTGATGTGATTTGGTATCGGGAAGGATGATGTCATGGGAGGAGTCAAGAGAGAGACCATGACAGGATGGGATTTGAGGAGACAGAGCTGCTGCGGATAAAGAGCGGAGAGGAGTCCCTATCTAGGACGAGCGGAGGCGAGACAGAGTAGAATGGGAATAGTGCCATTACATTTCATCTCAACGGAGCAGAGGGGTGTAACCCAAGAGCGAAGCCTCCCTACCTAGCCAGTAAGGGTCCTGGTCCGTGAGCAGAACGCACTGAGAGGCGTTCAGGGAATCGCCCTGCTACCCTGCAGAAACCTTTGCATATAATATATATATTCTAAGGGTTGGTATATGTGTAACTCCTCTTTATTTCCCTAGTATGTATGTATGTATATATCTATCAAATAAAAAGATCACTAGTGAGCACATTCACATGTCTTAGGCTCGTCTGCAACCCAGCCTTTCACCATTATCACCCAGCATAGTGTTTCCACTGCAGCAAGGGATTCTGGGAAATGACATCCAAATGAGCACAACGTGCCAACTTTTGTCTGAAAAACCATTGTTACATGGAGCCCATATAAGCTAATGCTCGCTGTTAACACAGCTTTAAAGCACAGCATGGGAATCAAATGCAAAGCCAGAGAAACCATTCACAGACATGTTTCAACGTTGATGGGTATCATCAGTGTGAAGTTGGTTGTACTGCAGGCTTTGCAATTTTCAAGGCTATAGGGTTTACCATCACGTTTTAAGTTATGGTGGGTGAAAAAGGCAACAAGAAATCGCCACCGTATTGCATATAGCAAATAAAAAGATCACTTGTGAGCACATTCACATGTCTTAGGCTAAGGCCCCGCTGCCTCAGACCACGCGCCCGCACTGCAGACAGGCGGCGCGTGGAGAGGCACTTGACCGCTATATGCGGTCTGCAGGGAGCGGGGGGGCTGGGGGGGTGTGGGTGGGTCGTGGTTTGAGCAGAGGGCTTTCCGTGCTGTCCCCCCTCCCCGTCCGTCCCCCCCCCACACACACACACACAACACATACATACACACCTCCCCCCCCCCCCCTCTCCCTACCTCTGTAGGTGGGGGAAGCTGCCTCTAACTCCAGACCCGGCACTGATTGGCTCACCAGCGCACCACGTGACACGTCACCGCTCGGGATCGCAATTCTCTTGCATCACCTTGCGGCTGAGGCGTCACAGCGCGTAGTGAGCCGTGCAACGAGGGGAGACTGGGACCGGCTCGGGAGGTTACCCCTGCTGGTGAGTAACGCGGCCGCGCGCGCCGCCGGACGCAGCGGGACCAAAGCCTAAGGCAGGTCTGCAACCCTGCCTTTCACATTATCCCCAGCATACAGTGTTTCCACTATATATATATATATATAATTATACACTGGCGACACACTTTATTCGAGCTCGGCTAGTCCCACGAATTCGGGTATACCCGGGTGTATTGAGGTTTGTGACTGTTTTCTGCCCGAGTGCATTGAGGTATTTTCCAGGCAGGGATTGAAGCATTTTATTCCCGCTGGCTGCAATACTGCACAGTATATATATATATATATATACTGCATTACAATTCATTAATTTATGCCATCTGGTAGACACGCGAAGCATTGCAGCCTAATCCTAATCATTATCATTTAACAGATCAGCCGCCCGTCAGCCAGGCATGAACCCAGGCTGGGAAGGCAAACGCAACGGGGCTTGTCAGAGGTGAGGAGCGGCGCATTCCAGGTATCTGCCAGGTACATACTGGGTATTTGCTCGAATAAAGTGTGTCGGTGCAGTATACACAAACACACACACAAAGAATTATGTTATCAAAAACCAAATATCTGCCATTACATCTCTTTTTTTTCATTGAATTCCTGCTAACCTCATTGAATCACAGGGTTGCAGAGAAGACAAGTTGAAAACCACTGTCTTAAATCCCACGCGGTCGGACAGAAAACTATTTTTTTTTAAAGAATTTAACAGCCTGATTGGCAAATCACACCATGGCAAACTCTTGTTGCACACACAGCGATGATAGCCAGAGGAAATCCGCTCATCGTGTTTACAAACTAACTTCTACGGGCCAGGTTTTAAGGATATCCCTGCTTCAGCACAGGTGGCTGAACAGTGATCACTGATTGAGCCACCTGTGCTGAAGCACGGAAACCATGCCTGTTGGTGGCCCTTGAGGACTGGAGTTAGCTACTCCTGACCCAGGATATATAATCCAGCGTAGCACTTCTTTCCTTTTTCTAGCAGCCAATGATGCAATATGTCCGAGGTAACATAAACCTGTCACACGGGAGGAACGTAATTATCGGTTTCTTTGCCGTTAGTCTAATTATAAAAATACAATAAGAAATTGAAATTGTCTTTTTAAAAAGGTATTGAAGGCGTCTCTTGGGACGAGAAAACGGACAAAACCAGCGCCAAAAACAGCACAATCTTTATGAAACAGAAGGAATCCCATTGAAAGGAGCTGGAGTTTTTAATTTGGTAAATCTAGTGTGATTCTTTTGCACTGGATTTTCCCAGTGTAAATGACCCCCTATATCTCCGCTAGGAGATAATGTTGCCGTGCTAGGTGACGAAACGCGTAAGGTGGAGACTTGACGTAGTGACGTCGTTGGAAGTGACGGAGTGGAGATCAGTCTCACCGGTGAGTGATGTGTCGGGCGGTTCCTCTATCCCTGCTACGCACTGCTCCTCCGGTCCGGGCATGGACTGTCTCTATTTGAGAATCTGAGGCGACGTACATTGCCTGGTGGTCGGCCTATACTCCGGGGAATCCGTGTACAATCTGTCAGTTGGTTCCTGGTTCTGGGATGGTGACTATACAGATTCTCTCCCATGAATTTTAATTGTATTATTATGTAAGTGCATATAGCACCACTCTAGATGCAACAAATTGTTTTATACTATCACATGGAGCGCCCGCTCTTCTTTTTGTGTGTGTGCGTGTGTGTGTGTGTGTGTGTGTATATATGTATATCACTGTCTCAGGCTCTTTGCACACCCCCCTTGAGAAAGATCCCTCTGGCGGATCGAAACGTTGGATTTTTGTGTCTTACCTTTGGAATACAAGTTTCTTTGCTCTACATCTGAGTGCTGTGCTCACACTATATATAAGTGGCTAAACCAGGACCTAAATATCACTGATTAATTGGGTATTAGAAATTACCCCAATAAAAAATCAGAAAATTAATAATATAGGTAAACTGTTGGTGCTGGGGGATAAAGAATAATATAAAACACACACGAAAAGACTAAGACAATCCCCTAATGTAGCACTCTAAAATATACCACAAAAATAATCAAATTAAATTTATGCAAAAAGAACCGGATGATCTGTCATAGTAGAAAATGAGAAAGATTTTATTAATTGAACAGCAATGAACACTGATTTAAAAACATAAACACACTGATGGCAGCTCAAAATATACAGGCTATGACTCACTAAAAAATGAAATAAATGCTAACTGATGATCTACTGTCTACATTGTGTCTAAATGATAAATATACACAAAGAGGCTAATAGATACAAAGAAAAACCCTTGTAATAAGAAACCTGGCTACAAAGTGTGGACTGCAACTACAGGCATAAAGAAAAATATGACATTTAATAAACCTATATACATAAAGATGTATATAAGACAAAAATATAACTTATACCAAGGGAAAACACAGGGGAGAAAAAAAAGATATTAACAAAACTCATACCCTGATCAGCAAATAGAAAAAAATAATTAATGAATGAATGGATGCATATGGTATCCATGGTCTTGGCACATAGGAAAACTAAGTGCAGCAGTATGAAAAAAATGCAGAGTGCAAGTGTGCTTAGATAAATCAAACACACATGAGCATAGATCCCACGAGGAACCCTGACTCCAAACAGGAGAGAGAAAGATACTCAGCTGTCATGTCGTAGCAGAGGGGGTCAGTCTTGTTGTTTTTTTATATATATATATATATCTATATAATATCATATCTTCCTATAATATATATCTAATATATATATCTATATAATATCTCGTACAACACTCACTTTGGATCACAAGTGGTCTAAAGTGGGGGGGCACAACATTTTCTTTGGGGGGGGAGGAGGGTGCGGCACTTACAGAGGCCCCACTTTCTTCCCAAGGCATTTAAATTAAATACCGGGGGAGCACGCAAGGCCTCTGTATGTTACTTACCTCGTCTCCGGTGGCTTCTGGCGAGGCGGCGTCAAATGACACCGTGGGGTCACATGACATTGTGACGTCGGAAAATCTGGAACATACAACAAAAAGCAAAGTGCTGAAAGCGCTACTGCTTACAAACAAAATGTCTGGTGACCACTAGTGACTAAATCTATTCACAAAGTGTACAGAGAACTTATACATATCAGCAAGGCATCCTGACCTAAGAAGATCAGGGAAACATACATATAACAAATACAAACCGGCGCCTCAAAGTCCAATAAATGCAAATATATGGTAATATGAAACCTTATTACAGAAACCCAATCTGGAACATCCGGATCCACTTGAATAATCCACAAAGAAGTTTCCTCAGGACGTGTGGGATTAAACATAGGGGATAATCACAGTGTGTACTGCGGCATAAACAACATAACCACAAATAACTAGGACAAGATTAACACACTAACAAACAATGAACAATCAAAACACAGCTGAAATTATCAGTTAAGCTAATTTATTAAAATATAAAAGAGACAATGTCTGTCTAAAAATACATGAGATTGCGTTGCCCTGCTGGTCCATTTTACAAAAACCAGAATCCTACTCACCACAAGATAGGAGTTAAATAGGCACACCCAAACAGTGGCAGATGACTCCGAATGGCTCCTCCACTGCAGGGGACGTCTGTGTAGGCGATCCGATGCAGTCTGTGTGTTCCGTGTACCGAGCTCAAGTGCAGGAGCAGACGTTGGGGTAGAATTTCAGTGAGAGCTGCTGGGCTGTTTCCACTGTGCCTGAAAGATTGCGCTCATGTCTCTCACAATCAGCTGTAACCTCTGACCCTATGCGTTATGTGACTGCGTCACTTCCTCAGGGGTATATAGAGTGTTAGAACCAGGCTGTCTATTTATACATGTCCAAAGGATGTGATTGGTTCAAAAATATCCAATCAGACGTTACGAACACTAATCTCAGCAGCATATATATAATAGCTGTAAAAGAAATTCATCAATCATAATTGGATAGTGAGATATATTCAGAGGCAGTTGGCTACCTGGAAGTTTCTCATGTATTAAGGGGACTTAATTTATAGAACAAATATATAAAGAATATATGCTTAAACCTACAGATTCTAATGTGGAGGATTTCTGTTATTGCTATTAAGATATGTAATGAATGTGTCAATTAATTCTAAACTGTCCGACCAAATAAAAATCACATCATCGATGTAGCGGCGCCATAGTACCAGGTTTGCACCGAGAGGGCAGTTATTCCAGATTAAATCATCTTCCCAACTGCCTATAAAAAAGCTGGCATAACTCGGTGCAAACCTGGGACCCATGGCTGCACTGCACACCTGCAAAAAGTACTGTAAATCAAAACTAAAATTATTGTGAGTAAGTGTATATATTGAATACTATCCAGTAAGAAGGCCATAAGGACTGATGTCATATTGGAATCTGTCTCAATATGTTATGTATGGCTTGGCACCCCAATTTGTGGTAGATTACGATGTAGAGTGATGTTACATCTCCCGTAACATAGCCAGGTTTCCATTCCACATCACTGATAATTTGCAACACATGGGTAGTATTGAGTAAATGTGACTTTAGTTTAGTTACAAAAGGTTGTAAATGATCTATGAATTGTGACAAATTAGATGTGAGGGATTTAATACCCGAAATGATAGGTCTACCGGGTGGTTGTTGTAAATGTTTGTGAATTTTAGGGATAAAGTAAAAAATGAGAGTGCGTGGAAAAAGAATTTGCAAATAATCATACTCCTCTTGAGTGATGGCTTAACTCACAAGTCCTTTATCTAACAAGATAGTTTTGATTGTAACTGTCTAATTGGACTTGTGGATAGGGGGAGATAAGTGGTGATATCACCACGCAGTCTTAATGACTCTTGGACCTAATAATGTTTGTCCATCACCACTATCCCTCCCCCTTGTCTGCTGGTTTAATCACTATAGATTCGTCATTTTCCAGCTGTGCCAAAGCTGCCTTCTCCTGAATATTCAAATTATCATGTCTAATATTTTTTTTATTACTTAAGCTTTTATTGACCATTTTTCAAGAATAAGGGGAGGGGGTACATAAAAGAAATAAAAGGGGAGGGGAGAACATTGGTACATATAATCTGGAAGTATCACATTTAGGGAGGGATTAGGAAAGAGGGGAGGGGACCAGCATTTGTACATATAAAATATAGTGAGCATCAGTTTAGATACAACATAAATCGCACCGTTCGTAATATTTTAATCTAGATATACAGCACCTGCATGTCGGAACCAAGGGGCCCAAGTCTCCGAGAATTGCGGGGTGGAGCCATCCAGATACGCTGAAAGCTTTTCCATATAAACTATATGCAAGATTGTATTGTTTATTTGATTTAAAGATGGGGATGGAGATTGTTTCCAGTTCTTGGCGATTGTGCACCTAGTGGCATTTAAAATTTGAGAGGAGAGACAGAGAGACATACATACAGACACACACACACACACACACACAGGATCTTATTTATAAGGGCAAACACTTCCCACCATATTGTCTGGATTTTAAGGCATGACCAAAATCTATGCAATATATTCCCCATTTCACCACGCCAACATAATGGCGAGACACCTTGGAGAAAAGAGTGTAACCTAGTTGGGGTCATATACCATCTGAATACATGTCTAATTTTAAATGTACAACTTGATTGTTCCAATCATTAGTGACCATATCTACAAATATGCTCACTAAGAGTCCCTGCGTGTACCTGGGATACAAAGTTGATTGCTTCTTGAAGAGTTTAGGTGGAGTGGTGTTCAGATTATTTCCAATGGTGCTTGGACTAATTTGGTTTCTGATTGGCTCTGAAGAATGGTACCCTATTGGATTCCAATTAAAAGACCAAGACGACTGTCACGAGAGACAAGAACTCTTTCACAGGATCAAGTACCACACAGGGCACAGAGATTAAATAAATGTATATTTATTCTGGCCGGAGCCAGCAGACACAACACAATATCACCCACAGAGCTATACTCACTCCACACAGGGGATACAGGAGGAATCCTAGCAGTCCTAGTTGCCCGGCACGACCGAAATGGCTTACCAAGCGCTGCATCCACTCCCGTGGGGGATCGGGAACTCCAGGTAGTGCTGGATGTTTAAATCTCCCGCTCGGAATAGGAGTCTGACTCGGTTTCGGGTGTCCCTCACACAACGTCAGAGTATACCGCTTAGTCCCTCAACACACCAGCCGCAGCAAGGTCTGTGGAGCTGAGATTGGCCGCCTCTTTTCTAGTTTTCCCATCTCCAAAGGAAATCATGAAGAACGGGGCAGCGACCAATCACAGCACTGGTGTTGTTTGTTAGGCAAATCACAGCACAAGGGCTCGCCTCTGTTATCCAATCCGGACTGGGGAGTGTGGGCGTGACTGGGAGGCTGAGGCAAGGAGGGTGGGCAATACAAATAAGCAAATGAGAACATCCCTACCTGCCAATGTTCTCAATGCTGACCTGCTATCTCTTGATGAGATAGGCGCCTCTCTGTCTGGGGCAAACAATGGCTCCCAGATAGGAGGCCGGCCCATCCCCATTATCATTTGTCCTCAACTTGCGTGGGAAACCAGCTAACCCCGTATCTCTGGGCGTATAGGCTGGCTAAGTGTATTTCCCGCCTAGCACGCCCAGGGAACAAAGAAACACACAGTTACACAAGCACAAATACATTTCACAGAAAATAAAAGTTTACACATACATTCACCTAATATATTTGGCCAGATTAGCCACAATAGAGTGTATATACAGGGCAACCCTGTATATTCATCCAGATGATAGGCCATTGACTGGGCTTCACCTTTATTATAAGAGCCTCATTGCCCATATCGTCACAACGACGACCAAATTTAAGATGGAAGGATGAAATTAGAAGTGTTGGAGCTAAATGGAGAAGAGAGGCTGCAATCACAGTACCTAGAAGACCATTGGGGAGGCCTTCATCCAGCAATGGATTGACCAGTGCTGAAGATGTTGATAATGAAAATATATATATATATATTATGGGAAACACAATGGGGTTTATTTAGTCTCCTGGCTGTAAAACTGGGGCACTAGATTTATTATGGAGGAACATTTCCCATTGAAATGAGAATTTCCTGATAAATCTGGTGCAGTTTGTCTGCACCCATGAGACTGTGATAAATTATCCCCAATGATCCTGGAACAAAAAGATATTGAAGGGTGGGCATCTAGATGAAACTTAAATTAGAATGTTTGTATTTATGGGGCTTCCCGTGTGATGCCATATTTAGCAGATGAGATGTATAAAAATAAATGTTCTGCTATAACCATCAGAGTTTTAATAGTCTCGTGTCCAGACTCAATTCCTGGGCTTAGTTATGCAGCTGCTCCGGAAAACACTCAAATCCGAAGAGAAAATAATAGCTACTGGGGCCGTGTTATGATTGGAGAAAGTCCAGTGTTTTGGTATATGGAAAGTGAGAGCTGAGCGGAGCTTTCAGTCCTAACTACTGTATTCCAAAAAATCTTGGGTATTCTGGACTGTGTAATTGTGGAAAGAGTCTCAAACTGTTATTGAGCTCTGACAGTTTCCAAAACACCAAGGAATAAAACATTAACAATCACATCCTTTAACTACCGACCACCTCCCTCATTCCAACATAGCACATAATGTTGTGCAACTGTGCATACTATAATCTGGGAAGGGAAATTATAGATCTAGGGAACATATCTGTATTATGAAACTGTACTTATTGTAGATCAAAAGAGCAAAATGTCCTTGTTGGGATGGAGAAAAGGCAGTGTGTATATATATTTATATATGTACACGTATGTGTTTACGTATATTAACAGAAGGCTATCGTGACAATGTAAGAGTAACTGTAATCACTACAGTGCCTGGTAAACCCATGGTTGAGGTGTTATTCTGGGGACAGGAAGGGGTGCTACTGGAGGCATGGGCCCAAAAGTGGTATGTTAGAAAAAAGTTGGTTGTACATTAGGGATACTCAAAGGAAGGATTCTAGTCTAGGTGCTGATCCCAAGTCCACTACCCAGGTCCAAAAGGAGGCTCTAAAACCAAATTTAATCTATTCTCCATTCTGCTATGTACTCGGTTGGAAGGACCAGTCAACCATCTGCTCAGTTGTCTGCATCATAAAAATTCAAGTTGACATCAGGTGGACGTCTGTGGATTTTGTGTAGTAGAAGTCCATGCCTAGGAATCTGTGACTTATTAGATGTTTCTTCTCAATAAAAAAAAAAACACATCCTTTCGCACATCTTATAATTCACATGCAGTTTATTCAGTACAGTTGATGCAGGTTGACATACCTTGTAATGGACCAGCATGAGGGTTCCTCATAGTTGTATTTGTACATAAGCTGGGAACTGCTCACGGGTCTATTCTTTAGATGTTCACTTAAAGGTTCCTGAAAACATGTGTATAACAAAATCTACAAAGAACTCTCCTCTGCAATAAACCTACATTCTTCCATGACCCGTATATCTACTACAACTCTGCAATATTGTGAATGCAAACAAAGACCTGTTCATTACAACTTTCTAAAGATTGTTCAGAACGTCCTTCAACTCACAGGCGACTATGTTGATAAGGGCTCTATTTGAATGATAAGTAGTGTTAGATTTGAATCTGGGACCTAAGTCTGCAAAGCAGTAATTGTCTTTGAATACTCCTGAGCTGTAGTCTCTCTCTGACTCCAGAATACTGCATTTTGATCACCAGTCCTTGAATCTGCCCTTAACATCTCTGATCCCAGGCACACCCTGTGACCAACCTTTACATGATCCTGGACTCGGACAAGGTACCCCCTTCCCCATCAATAATACAAACACCGGTTCTGGAAGGAAAGACCACGGCTTTAATGATAACCTTTGTCACGTACGGCACACCTGTGAACACATGACCTGCATACGGGACAAGGGTTAATACATAGCTCTCTAGCTGACCCACTTGTCACCTTCCACAAAGGTCCCTCAAATTAGTGATATCTCCCCTCACTCCGTCCCCATATACCATCTGTCACGAACAGCACATTTGTGAGCACGCGACTTAGATATGCAACCAGGGTTAATATGCACGGCTACTCTAGCCAACGCCCCTTTCTCCTGCGCAAGGTACTTTAAATGTTTAGACAGTGAATATCGAATTATTTGCTGTGCTGTAGATCTTCGGAGAGAATAGGTTAATAGGTCAGTGCTTTCTCCTACAACAGACCCCCTCCCTCCCCCCCCCCCCCCAACGCTCAATAGCGCAAGTGGAGAAAAATGTATACATTAATACAAAGCGATGACAAGTCAATATGATACAATGTGCATCTGTGCAATGCTCCAGTTTAGTACTGTACATGTGACCTTACTGTCCCAATCAACATGGTTCAGGACATTTGCTACAAATTGGGGACAGTCCCACTATCTTTGGGATGGTTAGCAATACTGCCCTGGCTTCTGCTAGCTAATGATGGGGTTACGGTGTTCTGCGTGCAGTGTGATGACTGATTTAGCAGACTTGCCCCTATGGTCCTAGTCTCCAGTCTTGACTGCGATCGGACCTGGTATGTTTCACCTGTGTTTCCGCCCCTGGAATCCTCCTACCAGCCCTGATCCGGCACATGCCCCAGGAAAGCAAATCCCAAGCACAGACAGGGGGGCACGGCTACCTGCTGAGGGTCTCCTTTGTGTTATGTATCTGGGGGTTATTTGGCTTGCAGGGAGGTGGTGGGACAAGGCTTGGGAGGGGGTATTGAAGGTTAGGAGTACCTAGGACAGTCTAAGATATTTGGTTGTGGCCATTTCGCTTCCTTAATCCGTACCCTAAAAAGCCTTCACCTTAATCCCTAATACCCACTACCCTAAAAACCTTAACCTCTTAGACTACGGCCCTGCTGCCTGCGCTGCACGTGCGTCTGCCAGGCTTGCGGCACGTGCAGCCGAGTCCCCCGGTCTGCAGTGAGCTGCAAGGGGACAGACGGGGGGGGGGGAGACCGGGGGCGCGGCCGTGACGTCACCCGGCAGGTTCGCCCTCATTGGCTGAACCGCCGGGGGGGTGTGGCCTAGCGCTCCGTCGCGAGTCCTGATCTCAATTCTCTTGAGAGCAGGAGTAACTCGCGCCACAGCGCTGCAGCCCCCCCTCGCAGCGGGCCCGGCGCCATTGTGGGGGCTGCTCTTGTCCCTGAAGCGTCCGCCACAGCGGGCGCTGCAGTAGCCAGCGGGGACCTGGCCTTACCCTAAAACCCCGTACATAAGCCCCCTACCCTAACCCAGCGGCGGATTTAGAAATTCGCCCCCCCTAGGCACCTACATGTGCCGGCCGCCTCCTTACTGCCGCCCTTCTTCTAATTTACAGAGTCAAATGAAGTCACGGACGTCACCAAAGCGGGTGTCACACTGTGTCTCGTTGCCATGGTAATGCGACATCATGGCGTAATTGGACGCCACAACATTGCCATGGCAGCGAAACACTGTGTGACGCCATATTGGAGACGTCCGCGGTGTCATTTGACACTGCTAATCAGAAGAAGGAGGGCGGCAGAAAGGAGACGGCCGGCACATGTAAGTGACTTCCCATCAGGTCCGATGGTCCCAAGAGCGCGGCAAATGTAAATGGTGGCGGACATTTTTGCCACCCTAGGCCCTGGCCCAATGGGAAATCTGCCACTGTCCTAATCACTAAAACTGCTAAAGTTAAGCCCCTACCTTTAAAACTTACCTTCTCATAGAAGAGGCCGGCGGCTGTGGCGCAGGTTTCAGTGGCTGCGGCGGAGGGTCCCTGTGAGGCCGGACGCCGGCAGAAACTTGGTCACCACAACCAAATGTCCCATTCTGTATCTGGGATTCGGCATCTTCTTTGTTCAGCTGCTGTAGAAGCCCCACCCGCCCTACCTATGGGTTGGGTTTGACATGGTGCTGGGGGCGAGTGATTATTTATAATTCAACAAATTATAATTAATTAATTTCTTATTGAATAAGTGTGGTGGACGGGC
Source organism: Ascaphus truei (assembly GCA_036426205.1). NCBI lineage: Eukaryota > Metazoa > Chordata > Amphibia > Anura > Ascaphidae > Ascaphus > Ascaphus truei. The sequence goes on from CM071575.1 coordinate 9,536,356, forward strand.
ACACACGATATTTTTGTTGTTGCAGCTTGACAGGATGGTGTTTGGTTTGGTGTGGGTACGTTGACTGTTGGCTCTATGGTTGGAGGTTGGTGGACCTCTTGAGATATGGTCATGGGGGAGGCACTATCATGCCAGAGTAATGCAGCAGGTGCGGGAGTGGCTTCCCAAGTAATGTGTATTTGTAGTGACATCAGGCTGGTGGCAATTTAGGGTTCGAGCAATGGGTGCCTGGGGGGCTTTTTGTTCCAGTGGTCAGAGCACCCTGGTGGGGTTCCAGGGGAGATTTATGGTATCAATAAAAGCTGTGACATGACCCATTTTATTCATCCTTGTGGTCATGTGTTTATTTGAGTTTGGGCAAGAGGGGACCAGAATCGAGGCTTGGTAAGTCATGCATTATAGTCCTGCATTATAGTCATGCATTATAGTCCTGCATTATAGTCCTGCATTATAGTCATGCATTATAGTCATGCATTATAGTCATGCATTAGTAGTCATCTTAATAATCATGGCATTAGCGTTTCATAGCATTATAGTCATGCATTATAGACATGCATTATAGTCCTGCATTATAGACATGCATTATAGTCCTGCATTATAGTCTTGCATTATAGTCATGCATTATAGACATGCATTATAGTCCTGCATTATAGTCCTGCATTATAGACAGCAATTAGTCCTGCTTTAAGTCATATGCATTATAGTCATGCATTATAGTCATGCATTATAGACATGCATTATAGTCCTGCATTATAGTCCTGCATTATAGACATGCATTATAGTCCTGCCATTATAGTCATGCATTATAGACATGCACATTATAGTCATGCATTATAGACATGCATTATAGTCATGCATTATAGTCATGCATTATAGTCCTGCATTTCGTTAACCAACAGAGGGATTCAAGCGTTCCAGGGGAGCCAGACAGGGCAAATGTTCTGTAGCAGCTATTGGTTTTCCCTTTGCTTGCATGGGACCCCCCGGCAGCACAATGGGTAATTGTTACTCTCTGCTAACCCTGGAAGGGAAGTAAAACTTACAGAGGCCTCACGTGATCGCCGGCATTTATTTTAAATGCTTTCGGGGAAGCGCGGGGGCCTCTGTAACAGCCGCACCTCTCCCAAAAATCCCAGGGAGGGGTGCGCGCCCCCACTTTGCGCACCCCTGCTTTAATGTAACTCCACTGCACTAACATACTAACACACTGATACACACCAGCACACCACACACTAACACACTGATACACACAGCACCACAACAACACTAACACACTCTAACACTTCACAGCACACCACACTACCACACTGAACACACAGCACACCAGCCCACACAACACACTCACACATACACAACACTCAACCACACGATACACCACACACACACACACACATAACAGACACACGCTCCCACACACAGCACACACACACTAACACACTGATACACACAGCACACACACACTAACACACTGATACACACAGCACACAAACTAACACACTGATACAACACAGCACACACACACTACACCTATCACACAGCACACACATCACTACCACACTGATACACACAGCACCACACAACACCATGACACACACCCACAACACGACACAGCACACACACACACTACGCACACTGATACACACAGCACACACACACACTAACACACTGATACACACAGCACACAGACTAACACACTGATACACACAGCACACACACACACTAACACAGGGGCGCGCAAACTTATTTTGCTGCACCCCCCTGCTGGCTTTCCTCCGTTGGCAGCCCCATCCTTACCTCGCACGGCGTCAAATGATGCAGCGAGGTCGTGTCATGTCATTTGACGCCGCATTGCCATGGTTACGCGTCCTGGAGCCGGCGGAAACACGGTAACTGGAGTGTTGCAGGGGCCTCACGCGGTCCCCCGGCATTTAATGCCTCGTGGAAGAGTGCGGGGCCTCTGCAACCGCCTGCTATCCCCCAGAAAAATCTCCCGCCCCCCAGTTTGTGCACCGCTGCATTAACACACGGATAGACACAGCCCCCACAAGCACATGCATGCACACAGGCACTGATTTGGACGGCTTCACCAAAAATACTGGAAGCAATGAAGAAGATGTGATGTGCTCGGGACACACACATACACACACACACTCGAGACACACACACATATGCCCCTCTCCAATCCATGCTGTTTCCTCATCTCCTTGGCCCCACCCCGAAGCTCCTGACACCTCCTCTTGATTGGCTGCTGCTGGGTAATGCAGGTAATCAGGAAGGAGGAAGCTGCGCAACCCCTAGCAACAGCCCCGCTCTCTCCCTGCTCAGGGAAATCCCGCGGCCCCCCCAAGCCGGTCATGTCCCTATGCCCAGAGAGGTAATACCGGTATACACATACACGCCCAGAGAGGTAATACCGGTATACACATACACGCCCAGAGAGGTAATACCGGTATATACACATACACGCCCAGAGAGGTAAACCGGTATAAACACATACACGCCCAGCGATGTAATACCGGTATAACACATACACGCCCAGAGAGGTAATACCGTTATACACATACACGCCCAGAGAGGTAATACCGGTATAAGCACATACACGCCCAGAGAGTTAATACCGGTATACACATACACCCCAAGAGGTAATAACCGTATACACATACACGCCCAGAGAGGTAATACCGGTATACACATACACACGCCCAAGAGGTAATACCGGTATACACATACACGCCCAGAGAGTTAATACCGTATACACATACACGCCCAGAGAGGTAAATACCGTATACAGATACACGCCCAGAGAGATAATACCGGTATATACTATACACGCCGCCAGATGTATACCGGTATACCATACCGCGCCAGATAGGTAATACCGGTATACCACAAACGCCCAGAGAGGTAATACCGGTATACACATACAACGCCCAGAGAGGTAATACCGGTATAACCACATACACGCCCAGAGAGTATACCGTATATACACCATACAAACGCCCAGGAGAGTCATACCGAGTCTATACCACATACACGCCCGAAGAGGTAATACCGGTATACACATACACGCCCAGAGAGTTAAATACCAGGGTATAACACATACACGCCCAGAGAGGTAATACCGGTATATAACACATACACCCCAGAGAGGTAATACCGTTATAACATACACCCCAGAGAGTAATACCGGTATACACATACAGCCGAGAGTAATACCGGTAACACATACACGCCCAGAAGGTAATACGGTATAACACATACAACGCCCAGAAGTTAATACCGGTATCACATACCGCCCAGAGAGGTAAATACCGTATACACATACACGCCCAGAGAGTTAATACCGGTATAACACATACACGCCCAGAGAGGTCAATAGCCGGTATACAATACACACGCCCAGAGAGTATATAATTGGTATAGCACAATACACGCCCAAGAGTTAATACCGGTATAACATACACGTCCCAGATAGGTAATACCGGTATACATCATACACACCCTAGAGAGGTAATACCGTATACCATACACGCACAGAGCGTAATACCGTATACCGTACGTCCAGAAGGGTAATACTGGTATACACATACACAAACCCAGAGAGGTAATACCCGGTATACCATACACGCCCAGAGAGGTAAATACCGGTATACACCATACACGCCAGAGAGGTACTCTACCGGTATATACACATACAGCCCCGATAGGTAACCGGTATAACACACACACGCCAGAGAGGTAATAGCGGTATCACATACACGCCCAGAGGTTACCGGTAAACAAAGGAAAGGTATACACATACACGCCCAGAGAGGTAATAAGGTATACACATACACGCCCAGGAGGTAATACCGTATACACATACACCCCAGAGAGGTAATACCGGTATACCATACATACATCGCCCAGGAGAGGTAATACCGTATACACATACACGCCGAGAGGTCAGTACCGTTATAGGAACACATCACCCAGAGAGGGTAATACCGGTATACACACAACCGCCCAAGAGGGTATAGCGGGTATACACATACCACCCAGAGAGGTATCCCGGTAACACATACACGCCCAGAGAGGTTAATACGCGGATATACACATACCACCCCAAAGAATAGACCGGTATACCATACCACCCATAGAGGTAATACGTTAACACTACAGGCCCAAGAGTATACCAGTATACACATACACGCCCAGAGAGTGATACCGGATAGATACACATCACTCCCAGAGAGGTAATACCGGTATCACCTACAGCCCAGAAGGTATACCGGTATAACCAGCCGCCACCCTACAGCCGCCCAGAGAGGTAATACCGGTAATAAGGGGGACGGGAATAGGAGTGTAGAATGCGCAGTGGGGGGGGGTGCAGAACGGGGACACATATAGGGGAGCGTAAGGAGTGGAAACGGTAGAGGAGGGGAGAGGGGGGAGGAAAGGCAGAGAGGAAGAAATGAGGCTGCAGGGGTGGGCAGAGAGGCGACGGGGAGGGTCAAGAGTGGTGAATGACCATGAATGAAAATTAGATCGTTTGTAAGAAAAAAAGTTATATTGGAGAGTGATGCTGTGCGAGCAGGGGGTGAAAGTTTGTAAATAGGCGCAAGGGGCAGAACGAGCTAATAGAACAGGAATATTTAAAACGCGCGGGGAGGGGGTCAAAGAGGGGAGTGTGTAGAAGGGAAGGTATGGGGAAGGATTTGACAAAGGAGAAACATTTAGTTGAGTGTGAATGAGATGTACAAGAAGAATAAGAGAGATAAATTGGGAAGTAATGGATGGAAAAGGAAACCATAGTAGCAATGACATGAACGGTGGGGACACGATTAAGGGAAGGGAGACAGTAGTCGGTGAGGGAATGGGGATGGACGGCGGGAAATAACGCACACACCGAGAGAGGGCCTACGATAGGGTCTGGAAATAGAGGCATGGTTGCGGGGATGATAGACAAAGAGGTGATTGGGAAGAAGCATAACATTTGGGTGGCCGAGAGGGAGGAGCATAGCGGGGGGGGTGAAGTGCGGAAAAGAGGGTGGCAAAAGAGATGGAGGGGAAAGGGCACGAACAGAGGATTGATGGGAATCAGACACCTACAACCGGCCCGATGAGGTAATACCTTTATAGGTACACCTACACTCCCAGAGAGGTGGAATACGCGGTATACACCTACACTCCCCGAGTTAATACGTCACACAACACACCAGAGAGGTATACCGTATACACATAACGCCAGAGAGCCTACGACCGTAATAACAGAAACACGCCAGAGAGGTAGGTGGTAACCCGTATGACACAGTACACGCCAAGAGAGGCATACGGTATACACCATACACCCGACAGAGACGTGTAATACCGGTATAGCATCATACAAGCAGCGCCGAGAGGTAATACCGGTATACACATACAACGCCAACGTCCATAGGACAATACCGGTATACAATACAACAACGCCCAGATACGGTAATACGAGTATACACAATAACAGGCCAGAGAGGTAAATACCGGTATACACATACAGTCCCAAGAGGTAATACCGTATACACATACCGCCCAGAGATGTTATACGTATACAGATACAGCTCCCAGAGAACTAATACCGGTATACACATACACGAGACAAGAGGGTAATACCGGTATACACAACAACCCCAGACCAAGGTAATACCGGTATACACATACACCCACGCAGAGAGGTGGTAATACCGGGTATACCACATAACACCCCAGCAGAAGACGTTAATAACCGGTATAAAACACACCAGAGGTAAACGATCCCAAGCAGAGAGGTAATACACCTCAAGCCGAAGGTTATACCGTATCACATACAGCAGAGTTACGTCCATAGCCCAGAGATGGATGGGAATACCGGGTAAAAACTACAACACGCCCAGAGAGGTAACTACGGTATACACATACACGCCCAGAGAGTTTAATACCGGTAACACATACAGACACGCCCAGAGAGGTAATACCGGGTATACACATACCACAGCCCAGAGGGTAATCCGAGTTATCCATATATCACCCCCGCAAGGTAAACCGTTATACACATACACTGCCGCAGAGAGGTAATAACCGGTATATACATACATACATGCAACCAGAGAGGTATAACCGGTATACATACAATACACGCCCAGAGAGTTATACCGGTATAGCACATAACGCCCAAGAGGCTAATACCGGTGGTATACACATACACACCCAGAGAGGTAATACCGGTATACACATACACGCCCAGAGAGGTAATACACATACATGTCCAGTATTACAGCTAATTTTTTACTGGACAGTGTCCAAATACCGGACAGTCCGGTTCAATACTGGACACCTGGCAAGACTAGCCACTGATACACCCCGCGCACACACATTACCACAGGCATGCACACAGGCACTGAAACACACAGTATGCAAATATGCACATGTAAACTCGCACATGTACAATGATATACACACACAGGCTTATATTCTCTACCTGCTTGCAGGAACAAGACTCTCTGGCTGTGCTGCCATTTTGTATTTATAACCAGACCCTTTCCCAGCGCTGTCACATGTATAGCTGAAGTTATTCTCCCTGCAGACACGGACAGTGTCGAGTTTCACCGCGGGGCAGAGGAAATTCCAGAGTTTCCTGAGGCCACAAGATTACTGGGCGGTGAGAGAGGGATGTGGTGTTAATAAGGACAAACTTTGGCTGGCTTTGCAGGCTCCCGGAGCGTGCAGGGAGTGTGGCACACACATGCACAACACCCATATTATAACCTTTCCAGGCTTACACCTAAGTTATACAAGTTATTTGACATAGACGCATCAGCCCACGTAACTCATAAAGACGGGCTTGGATTTTTTACGGTAGCTAGAACTTGTATTAAATCTTTATTATTATTATTTTTGGGGTGGGGAGGGGGGGTTGAGTGCTGGTTAGGACAGGGGTACTCAACTCCAGTCCTCATTCCGCCCCCTCCCCCCCACAGGTCAGGTTTTCTGGATACCCCTGCTTCAGCACAGGTGGCTCAATCCGAGGCTCAGTCGAAGCAGGGACTTTTTGAGTCACCTGTGCTGAAGCAGGGATATCCTGAACCCCCCTAACCCCCAAACCCCCAACCCCCCAATAGTTCAGGTTGAGGACTGGAGTTGAGAACGCCTGGGTTAGGAGGTAGAAAATGTCTAAATGTATTACATTAACCTTGAGTAACACGGTTATTTCGGGATCCTGACCCGCCCCCCTGTTGTTGCAAAATGGAAAGGGAGTTCTCTTCTGTTTTGCTCACTGGGACACAATGTGCTCTGGAAATTACCTAAGAAAAGGGGTCACTTCCCCTGGATCTAAAATAAGGGCGACCACAACACCCCCCCAGCCCTTGTCGGGTCTATTGGACATTAGTAGGGCGACCCAAGAACCTTTATTCTATAAACGGTGATACCGCCGATCCGCTGGTAGCGTACGGAAACTCGCACTGACTTCAATGGTGCGATATCACCGGCGCTATCGTAGCTTGACGTCGGGTTACCATGACGACGCAACCCTTTCAGTAATCTAACAATGTATGACATTGGCTTCTGCTTGTCTGTTAGGGATGTACGCGATCATCGCTCGATTGGGTACCACGCTGAAGGGGGGGGGGGGGGAGGGGTGAAGGGTGTGCGGGGGAGGGCGTCCCCTTCCTGTCACATCCGGACCGACCGCCGGAACAGAAACCCCATCACGTGATCGTATGCGGACGGGTTATACTAACAGTATACTTCACAAGGAAGTAATACGGGTAAGGGGCGGCCAACTCCAATCCTCAATGGCCACCAACAGGGCAGGTTTTAAGGATATCTCTGCTTCAGCACAGGTGTCTCATTTAGTGGCTAAGTCAATGACTGCGACTCAGTCGACGACTGAGGCACCTGTGCTGAAGCAGGGATATCCTTAAAACCTGACCTGTTGGTGGCCCTTGAAGACTGGAGTTGGCCGCCCCTGAATGATCTCATTGGGGTGTCACTTGGAATAACTGCCATTCTGTCTTGTATGGACACTTCTCAAACACACACTTGGGGCACGATCCAGAACTGTCGGCCTCTCATTTGCTGTGTCCAGGACGTCCTACTGTTTGCCAGGAATCGCCTGGCTCTAAAACAGGCGATCCACATGGGATGGAAGCAGGCGCTCTCCGGAGCTGAACCCCAATCATTTCAGCTCCGGGGACCCCCTGCGTATAGCGATACACATCTCCGCAGGGGGTGCTAGTACGGGGACCCCCTGCGTATAGCGATACACATCTCCGCAGGGGGTGCTAGTACGGGGACCCCCTGCGTATAGCGATACACATCTCCGCAGGGGGTGCTAGTACGGGGACCCCCTGCTATAGCGATACACATCTCCGCAGGGGGTGCTAGTACGGGGACCCCCTGCGTACAGCGATACACATCTCCGCAGGGGGTGCTAGTACGGGGACCCCCTGCGTACAGCGATACACATCTCCGCAGGGGGTGCTAGTACGGGGACCCCCTGCGTACAGCGATACACATCTCCGCAGGGGGTGCTAGTAGCTGCTCGGCTAGCAGGGATCAGGCACTGGCGGTGTTTCCAAGCTCCCGCGTCCCGCGGGCCAAGCCGTGACATCATCCGGCGCGGCTTGCTATTGGCGCACACGACGCCGGAGCTTTAAAACAGCAGAGAGATACCGGCACCTCCTTCGCAGGTCAGTATCTCGGGAAGCAGGGGGTCCCCGGAGCTGCAATTAATGGGGTTCAGCTCCGAATCCTATATTAAAAAATACGCCAAAAAAAATCACCTTGAAGAGGACGCTGGTGGCGACCAGAACAAGCGCATTAAAAAGACTCCGTCGGGGACAGTCCGCAGGACGACCGGATATTTTCCTTCCCCGAGCTTTTCTCCGTGCAATAATAAAGATTGAAGTTATTTATTGTGACACTTGCACCGTAATTGAAAAATGTATATTGTATGTGATAATAAAAAACTATATACTGTATATATATATATATTTTTATATATATATATATATATATATATATATATACTGTATATTAAAACAATAAGAAAAAGAACCAAAGGCTTTTTACAAAAGTAAAATACAGCGTTACTGATAATGTGCGCTCACTTTGGTTCACATCTCGTTAAATCGTCCCGACAGCTCAGCGAATCGAGGTCAGGCTGAGGTATGGCCGGGCACGGTGAGCAGAGATGCTAATACTTTATAACTTGGATACAATTTGAACCAATCGGCAAAATACAGAACACATTACATCAAGGCGGTAAAATGGCTTAATACTATCAGGGCCCAAATACCACAGCAGCTCCATGTGCGGCGCCTGTGAATGTTTGGAGACTGAATACATTGGGCTACACCAGCAGTGGCCAACTTCAGTCCTTTAGGGTCACCAAACAGGTCATGTTTTCAGGATATCCCTGCTTCAGCACAGGTAGCTCGGTCGACTGAGCCACTGATTGAGCCACCTGTGCTGAAGCTGGGACTAATTGAGCCCCCTGATGAAGCAGGGATATCCTCAAAACCTGACCTGGTGGTGGCTCTTGAGGACTGGGGTTGGCCACTGCTGGGCTTTAGCAATTGCCGCTATTTAACAGCAAAATGATGGAATGCCTTCACCCCCCCCCCCCCCCCCCCCCCCATTTGCGTGACGTAAGCGTGTCTTGCTTTGCTGCTAGGTGGACCCACAATGCATTGCAGAGCCATGCACGCGATGTGGTTAATGAGTGAAGCCGGGTGCGGCCGAGCTGCGAAACCGTCCAAAATAAATGTAACGCCGAGTTCCTGCGCAGTACAGTAAGGTTTTTATATTTTTAAACATCTGAAGCCAAAGGAGATTTTGATATTTGGTTACGTTTTGTGACTTCCACGGCAATTTGGGCACTGATTTTGATAACATTACGTCGCGAGACCTAAGCATGGTTGCCCCCACTCCGGGTTTGACCCCGGAGACTACAGGTTTTGACCACGTATCTCCGGGTTTACCTAGTAAACCTCCGGGTGGTGGCGTTCGGCCGTGGCGTCTTCGGCGTTCTCCCTGCATCTTCGTGTCACGCGTGCTCACCACAAACCGGACTAGACCGCGAGCTGAGGTGGGGATATATGGAAACCACCGACCCTACAGTCGCGAGGGCGGGTCCGGTAAGCAGAGTAGGTGTGGGTAGCCGGGTCAGGGTAGGAGAGTGTAGGATCGTAGAGGTACTTGCCATAATCAGGATTGGAGAAGTCAAGAGTAGACAGAGTCCAAAGCCGAGGTCGAGGGTACCGGGGCAGAGGTCAGGAGTCCGGGTACAAGGTGGGGGTCTGGGTACAGGAAGACAAGAACACACTGCGAGGTAGCTTGTAGCAAGCACGACGGAAGACGGACTATGCTCAGCAATCAGCCTAGGGCTGATTGCAACTATGTACCAGTGAGAGCCAATGGGAGATCCTCCAACGGTGAGATCAGAGGTAAGTGGAGCGCTGGTAGGCTAAGGCTGGGTGCAGAGCAGGTGCGGAGGCATCAAGCTAATTGGTGGGAGTAGGAGTGGGCGTGCGTGCGTGCGCCCGTGATGCGTGCCCCGGACGGGATTGTGGGGTGGTGCCAGAGTGGCCGCTCGGCAACGCCGACACGCGCAGCGGTCTGCCCCGGCAGCGCGTGCGTCCCGAAGGCGGTGCCAGTCGGGAAGGGATGGTAATCCGAGAGCGGAGCTCGCGTGCCTCCATGAGAGGAGGTGCGCGGAGCCCGGCTGGAGAGGCGCTGCGGGAGGCAAGGGACGCGGCACCCTTACACTTCCCCTGCAAGTAACTCCTGTCAATATGGCCCACGCGGCGTCACATGGCGCCGCGTTGCCATGTGAATGCAGCGTGACATCACAGGATCACGTGACGCCCATTGCCGTGGCGCCTCTGCGCCGTAAGGCGGCCAGTTGTCATGGCAACTTGACGCCACTTAACGTCCCGTTGTGCAGCGGGAGATTCCGGTAGGATTTGGGGAAAAAGTGCCAGAGGACGCCAGGGAGACGGCGCCGCTGAACGTAAGGGCGAAATGTGAAAATGTTGTCTCCGAGTCGGCTTTCTGTAGAAAGTGGCAACCCTGGACTTAAGTTACCGGAGCTTTGCGGATCTGGGCCTGTGTTTTCTTCACCCTTATCCCACCATGTCCTTATCAGAGAGCCAATAAAGATAAGGTGGAGAGAAGGGGGCTTTGCCTGCGCAAACTCTTGTTGAACACCCAGTAACATCGGACAAAACCCCCACCCCCTCCCAAGCCTCAGCTGACCGTGATTACAGGCTAACAATAAACCATCTAAAAACGCTTGTGTCAGATTTGGACATGAATGCCGGAAGTCTTTTTTGGTGCTACACATACAAAAATCGGTAACATAGATACATGACCATAATGTAACGATGTATCAATCCATGCTGCTCTGTCGTTGGTAGCTTTAGAGTTAGGTCAGTGTTTGAAAACAGTTTGTTTTGGGAAATCCAGTATTGAAGTCTTGAGGAATCAGGTTGAAGTACGTGTCCACGGTCAGAGAGGCGAGGGCTGTGAGACTTTTCTTTTAAAATGCAGCTTTTTGTCTCACCGATTTTGGATGTTGAGATCGTGGCCTTAACAGTTATAAAGTATAATGGGGTAAGCTGCCAGTGTGGGGGAGAATAGGATCATTTCGGAATAATCAGCTTTCAACGTGTTTATCCCTCGGAAAACACTAGTGCTTATCTGGACATGAAATTAGTGTTGAGATGGGTAAACAAAAATATATAGTGTCAAAATAGTTAAAGGTGCGTGATGGCCCCCTAAAAGATAGCAATGCCACTACCTCTATTCCGATATTGTAAAGGAGGAAACACTTAACGATCATCAGATTACATCAATGGTCGCACTTGTAGCGTTTAGAAACAATCGGCGATGTGTGAAACTGTCCAAAATTCAGCTGCAGTTGATGGAGCTCTGGAGTGGACGCGAAACGCGTTGGATGATGCTTTCATGTCTGAATGAAATTTGATTTTTTTTAACTTTTCTTTATATTACTGCAGCATAGGCTGTTCTCCTTCCTCTTCGGCAGTGCACTGACCTTGGAATATTTGCTAAAGTTGAATCATTTCCGCCTCCTCCCCCAAATGTAATCTTTTGCTAAATATTTCACCGAGGCTCAAAGTGCTAATAATGTCGTCAAATACGTAAGCTTTCAGTTATGAAATAAAATCGCGATGCACGTTGACTTCAGTGCTCGGCGAATCGTCTGTGGACCCTGACTCAACTGCGGCTTTTTTGGCGACTGAAAAAAGGCTTATTTTGCGTGCTCCACGACCTCGTGTGAAAGGCTGGCACATCTCCAAGTTTGATAGATTGCCCCATAGGTAACATTAAGAGCAGCGGTGTCTGTGCATGAGAGATACTACAAGTGTCTCAAGGACAAATAGTATGTGAAAGACACATGGTTCCTAAACGACTAAAATGTCTCTTTTTGTCTACTTTCTCAGTGCTTGCGTGACTGCCTACAGTATAATTATGTGTTACTTTCATGAAAGCTTCCACAAGGACAGCAATGTCCATTACTACTGGTTTACTGGTGCCCTCATGTGGTCAAGTCTGGGATGACAGCTTTATAAAAAATATAAACCTAAAACCTACGTGTGATGTTGTTACATTCAAACTATGAGAGAGAGTGTGTGTGTGTGTGTGTGTGTGTGTGTGTGTGTGTGTGTGTGTGTGTGTGTGTGTGTGTGTGTGTGTGTGTGTGTGTGTGTGTGTGTGTGTGTGTGTGTGTGTGTGTGTGTGTGTGTGTGTGTGTGTGTGTGTGTTAATAACACAGGAGCCAAAAATGATTACGCCTGCTAACACCATCAAGGTAAACTCCATTTCAGCAGGTACCTATACTAAATGTATAACATTTCTTATTGTCCAGTGGACTAAACTTAGTGAACTATATGAATGTAGCCAAAGGGTTAAATACAGGGGCAGGCTGGCAGATTTTAGGCCAGGGGGCAAGCCTGACCATCTTGCTGAAGAATCAGGCTGCCCACACACCATACAGACGCACGCACCATACAATAAGCAAGCTCCATACAAGGTCCACAGACGGCTTTCCCGGGGCCCAGGACTAGAGCTTACATGGAGCTCCCCTGCTGAGCCGCTCCTCCTCCTCAAAATCTTCTGACTGCAAAACCGCAGCAAAATTGCTGAAAAAAATGGCAAAGTATTTATCAAAGCAATAAATCCTTCTGCTTTCAACCGGATTACTTATATTATATGCCTGGTGCTGTTTCCATAAATAGTATTTCCGGTGGCTTTGTTTCACCCTTATTGACTGATATCATTCAATTACTGACGCACAATCTTAATTTTTGAGCAATTAAGTGAATTGATAAAATACCTATAAATTTACCACCAATACAATCCACACAAATGGCTGTCAGTGCAGCAGAAGAGGACCAAAAGGTGCAAAGTTCTGTGGGGGAGAGCATGTGACCAGGCAGTCACTAGATACAATTGGTGCACTGCTAGAGAGAGGGCAGGGCTCAAAAAGGGGTGTGCCAGAGCCTGTTTCAGAAGAGGAAGGGGATGTGACCTTGTAAATGGTTGCTATAGAAACAAAAAAGGCTTGTTACATTATAATACATTAAAAATGTCATTTGGAGTTATTTAAGAAAAGAAAATGCTACAAGGATTTTCTCATAGTACAGAACTGATTTGTTTAAAAAAAAAAAACAAACACATGTAGGATATTGCTTGGTCTGCAGCTTTGATAGGATGTTGCCCACACACCTGTAAGGCCGCGCGTATAATGCCAGGGACGGGTGACATTACCCATCGCCGCTAGCGAAAGTTATATTTCGCTTTGTGGCGGCGGCGGCGCGGGCGTACAGGCATTTGATTGGTACAGCGGCTGTCACATGAGGCGACAGCCCTTGAAAAATCAAATATTGCCAGCTTCCAAAATGCACGACGTCGCTCCGTCGCGCCTACTGTAAGCGCACGTGGCGGCGGCAATCCATTTGTTTTTGGGCATTGTCGCCGTCGCGGGCACTATACGCACGGCCTAAGGCTGAGCTTATAGTCAGCACGCTTGTGCTAGCGCACGGCAAGCACAAATTGCACAATGCCTATGAGGCCGCCCCTAGAGCGCGCGCACCACGAAGCTCGATGCGCGTACGCGTTTTGAAGAGACAACATTTTTTTGGGCTATTCAAGCGTGGCCGTGTCACGTCCGTGTCACCTGAACGGTTCGCCCAATGAGGGCGAGCCAGCTTCGTGACACACCCGCCACGCCTCCAGCTCAGTTCACACATCGCTGGGGCTGCAGGCGTGCGCGGGTATGCGGTCAGTCACGCGCGCAGACAGTATCATTTGAACGTAAGGATTATGATTTTATTTCTAACGATATCTCCCTGCCAGGCCCTGCGATCACGTGCAGTCGGGCTGCATCCTGATTGGCTCCCTGCCTGTGTGAGATCTCTGTGGAGGGAGACGAGAGAGAGGAGAGAGAGACGAGAGAGAGACGAGAGAGAGAGGAGAGAGAGGAGAGAGAGAGGAGAGTGCATGGGAACTGTGTGTGGAGGAACATGGCTGGACTCCAAATACAAACCCATTTGTTTGTGGAGGAAATTGCTGCATTTAAGTACAATATTCAGCCCATTCAACAACTATCTAAAATTCAGCATGTACAATGGGGACTGGCCTCCCATCACTTGTCCCAACTGGCCCTTGTTAGAATACACTGCCCTCACATCTCTCTGTGCCTCCGTTGGTCATCAGGGTGTTATTGATGCTGTTACAAGGAACCTCTCCTCCTCCTTTGCTCCCTGCTGATGAATGAATGATGACTCCTCCTGGCTTCAGCATTTAGAGCTCCCAACATTCCGTGTATTATGATGTCACGATGAGCTCACGTGACCTCACAATGCTGTGGTCAGATGCCCGGCTGTCTAAAGGCAGACAGTATTTTCACCAATGAGTGATGACTACTCTAGGCAAATGGCAGCAGCTGCAATTTAGCCACATCCTCCCATTCTGATGTCACTGATGACCTCATAGTGTTCTGGCCACAATTTTCTGCTCGGTTGCATTCCTACTTCATGAATTAAATAGAATTAGCCATGTTAGTCCAGTTGTGATAGCGCAGAATAAATCAGTACTGCCTGCACACATAACTTCTGACCCCTCCTGCACTTACCTCCACCGCGTCAGGTGCTCCCTCCCCAATTACCTCCTTAGCCTGGTGCACCGGCTCTCCCTCCGGTCAGCGGCCGCTCTGTGTCCCGGCTCTCCCCCCGACCCCACCCCCCTCACCCCCTCGCGGCAAGCCCTGATGGTCCAGCGCTGAACTCATCCTCTCCCCCGGTACGCAGCTCCCCCTCCCCCCCGTCATGCGGACCCGTCGGTGTGTCCACGGCTCTCCCCCGACCCCACCCCCCCCCCCCCGCCGGCAGCCTCTGTGTCCCAGCTTTCTCCTCCCCGGTTTACCAGCTCCCCTCCCCCCCCCCCCCCCCCCCCCCCCCCCCCCTTCAACGGCCTTTTGTTCCCTGTCCTGCCCCCCCCTGTTTGGCTGCCCCCCATTTGTACCAGTTCTCTCAACCCCCATTGGCAGCCGCTGTGTCCCGGCTCTGCCCCCGTCGGCGGCCTACCGGTGTCCCAGCTTTACCCCCCATGTCGGCGGACCGCTGGTGTCCCAGCTCTCTCCCCCCTGTCAGCCCCTTGGTGTCCCAGCTCTCCCACCCCCCTGCCGGTGGTCCCCAGTGTCCCCAGCTCATCCCCCCCCCCCCCCCTGCCGGTGACCTCCCCAGTGTCCGCTCTCGCCCTCCACCCCCTGCCGGTGACTCCCCAGTGTCCCAGCTCTCCCCCTCCCCCCCCTGCCGGTGACATCCCCAGTGTCCATCTCTCTTCTCCCCCCCCCCCTGCCGGGTGGCTCCCGTGGTCCTCCCAGCTCTCCCCCCCCCCTGCCGTGATCCCCAGTTCCCAGCTCTCTCCCTCCTCCCCCCCCCCTCCCCTGCCGGTGACTCCCCAGTGTCCCAGCTCCCCCCCGTCAGTAGCAGCCCTGCATATACATACACTCAGCATTACCATCACACCGTAGAGACAGACCCTGCACCGGCTTAATTAGTCCAAATCTGACCTGCCCAGGGGGCAAACGCCCCCCGGCCTGATTAAATGAATGAAGCATAATGCTTTCTGTGATTCAGTACAATTAAAAAGTGTCAGATACAAGGTCCCCTTAGTGTTATAAAGGAAAACTGTGTGTGCGCAGGTTCCTCAGTGTGACGTAATAATATATACACGTATTTCTATTATTTCTGTCAGTCATACACACTACACCCGGGGTCAGTCATACACACTACCACCACTCTGGGTTTTGACCACGTAGCTCCGGGCTACGGGTTTACTAAGTAAACCTCCGGGTGGCGAGAGCGGCGCTGTCTCCCGGCACCTTCCCCATCAACTCCTTTCAATATGGACGCATGGCGTAAAATGGCGCCACGTTGCCATGTCAACAGGAATGCCACATGACGTCACATCACGTGACTCCCATTGCCATGACAACGAGACGTGGTGCCGCGTTGCCATGACAAGGTGACATCACGCCTCCGCGTGTACGGGAGTTACAGAGGAGACACGGCAGTTGCAGGGGGAGAAGCAGGAGAATGCCGGGAGACACCGCACGACACCGCCGGTAAAATGCACTCACCCAGCCTCATATATACACACACACACACACACACACACACACACACACACACTACCTTAATTTACAAGTGAGTTTCAGTGTGAAAAGCTGCACTCAGCTGCCTAAGCAATGAGTATGAAATTAGCAGGAGCAGAGTCCAAAAACCACGTTAAGGCCCCACGCCGGGCGCCAGCTGAAGGCCCCGATATACCCTGATCAGCAGACGCACACGCACACTGTTTTAACGTTATGGTATTTGTCCCTTGAAGACACAATGTTAGTGTACTTAGGGTAAGTACCAGATGCGAGTGGGGTTTGAGCAGATAGGACGCATTTCTGGAGAAAACCACTGTTACCTATGACGGTAGTATCACCCATTGTGTATATACTCCCTTTTCTCCGCCTTTTGGTGCCCCTGGTTCGAGCTAGCGCCCTAGTTCTTGTTTTTCCTTTTGTACTTAGGGTAACGTCACATTAAATAACTTTGTGGATCTGGATCTAAGAGCCACAGAGGAGATCGCTTCTACCAGTGAGCGGGGGTAACGTCCTGTGTATGCCAGTGAGTGGGGGTAACGTCCTGTGTATGCCAGTGAGCGGGGGTAACGTCCTGTGTATGCCAGTGAGCGGGGGTAACGTTGTGTGTATGCCAGTGAGCGGGGGTAACGTCCTGTGTATGCCAGTGAGCGGGGGTAACGTCCTGTGTATGCCAGTGAGCGGGGGTAACGTCCTGTGTATGCCAGTGAGCGGGGGTAACGTCCTGTGTATGCCAGTGAGCGGGGGTAACGTCCTGTGTATGCCAGGCCTTGTACCGAGTACAAAACCTGCCTCATTACTGTGATGGAAGGGTTAGATACATAGGGGATTATTCTTCAAGATGTGATAGTGTCGATCAAGGCATTATCGTGCAGAGACTGCCATTGTCTTCAACAGGAGTTTCCATGCACTAGTTTAACTGTTTGGGTAGTCACTACATCATGGGGTGTGGCACTCCAGGGGTTACGTCCTACCCAAGGAAAGCCTTTTGCACAGTTCAGATCTGATCCAATGGGCCACTGTCATTGAGAATCTAAATACATAAACAGTGCAGCGTGTGTCATTGTTTGAAAGGCTATATATACTTTAATTAGGGATTCCGGTTTTAGGTTTTAACCACCAGCCCTTGCACATCCGGTAAGGAGCGTATTGTATATCAGCTGAAGTGGACGAGCTCTCGATTTGGGGCTTAAATTCCACATTGAAGTCACTGGGAAATTTAAGCTGAAAAACAGCCCGCTCAGATGCTTTGCAAATTATCAATTAAGCCCCTAAAACGGATAAAAAAAAAACAGGAAATTAAGCATTGTTTCCCATTGAGTTCCACCTCCCTTAGCAGCCGCAGGTAGGATACAAAAGAAACCTCAAGAGGTGTATGGAAACTGAAGCAAAGTGCACCGATAAACACCAAATTCCAGTGGGTGTCAATATTTTTTTTCGTGAACACAAAAATATATACACTGATCTTACAATCAAACCGGAATTCCTAGGTATAATTTACAATAAGAGCGTTGTGTCCCAGCATGCAGCACGTAGGAGGGGGAGAGAGGACAACACCCTAAAATCAGCAATCTGCTCTACTCAACCATAAAAACTAACAAAGATATGTCTCCTTCCCTTTTACCAATGGCACCAGTTTACCATTGCAAAATCCTTTTGCTGGGAGGTTAAAAATTGCTACTGCCATTCTAACACCTAACACAGGACAACCATGATAAAAACTGATACCAGTCAATGTATACAACAAAAGACTGGGGCGCCCAATGCTACATCCAATTGACAAAACATATATGGTAATAAGTATAAAGTTAAATACTTCAATAATAATATTTACTTGATTATTTAGTTAAACCCTTTGGCCAAAGCGTCATAAGCCTGCACACCTGGTGGGTGTTGGAGTTTGAGCTTACTGGGAATGTGTGTGTGTCTATACCTGTCAATGTATAAACGGGTGAAAATGCACCCAAAAAATAAAGATTTAAAAAAAAAAAAAAAAGTTAGAGGTGGTTTTGCTTGTGCTGATCCATCAGGGTATGTTAGGTATTCATTTGGGAGGGGGTGGGGGGGGTAGTGTATTGTAAATTAGGGGTCCCTGGAAACTGAACCGCGGCACACCAAGTTTCGCAGTAGATTTTGTACTTTTGGCAGTACTGTACTCAAAGATGGCTGCGGGCTTACCCAATCGGAAGCCGCAATGGCATCTCACGGGTTTCTGTTGGCCGCCAGAGTGAGGCTGACCCCAGTGGTCATATTGTTCTCCCGGACAAGAATTATTGTAAGGGAATATATACTCTCATAGCCACCACCAGTCTTAGTTCTTTCAAAACTAAAGCTGTCCCACATATTAATCTGGTCTGTGACTGTTACATACGCCTATAATATATATTATCTCTAAGGCCGCGCTTATAGTGCTGGTGCCGGCGACACGACCGATGACGTCACCCGTCACCATTACCGAAAGTTGTAATTTGATTTTTAGCGACGTCACTAAGGGGGCGGGCCGCGCAATTTGATTGGTTTAGAGAGTCACATGTGGCGACTGTAACTAAAAAAATCTAATTTACCCGTCTTCAAAATTTTTGGTCGCCCTTACTATAAGCGCTTGCGACGGAGTCAATGTATTTGTTTCAGAGCAGACAGGAGCAGGAAACTTAACAATAGCAGAATACAAACATTTTTTCCCGCTCATGGGTTTGAAAAAACTACTCTGGCATTGGTCAACAGTAGCAATATCTGCTGATCCACCTATGCGTGTTCAGACTGAGATTGCGGATAACGAATCAATATGTAGGCATACCCACTTCAGAGGAAAATCTAAATTCTATCCCACACATTCAAAAGGTCATCATATAGAGACCTTTTTTAATATGGTCAATAATTAATTGAATTCTCTAACGAGTAGTGTGAAATCTGGTGATATAAAACACAACCTCAATAAAAAAAGAAACCCTGGCTTTAAAATTCCTGAAAGAGAATAGTAATCTGATCATTAGACAGGCCGATAAGGGGGGAGGTGTCGTTCTACAGGACCGTAGAAACTATGAGGGAGAGGCACTGCGACTCTTGAACGACACCTCTTCCTACATGAGACTTCAGGAAGACCCTACTGGTGAATTTCTAACTATACTTAAAGGCCTTTTGGATGAAGCCCTCACTACCTGTGTAATTACAAAGAATTAGTTCGATTTTCTTTACTCAAGCTGCCCAAAAATCCCAATATTCTACCATCTTCCCAAAATACATAAAACACTAATAAACCCACCTGGTAGACCGATTATTTCGGGAATCCAAAGCCTAACTGCAAATCTTTCCCAATATGTTGACCATTTTCTCCAGCCCTATGTGGTTAAACTTCCCTCCCATCTAAGGGATTCCACTTCAGTATTACATTTGTTACAGGGTCTGGAGTGGAAAGATTCGTATAGATGGCTCACATGTGATGTGCAGGCCCTCTATACTAATATACCACATATGGAAGGCTTGGCGGCTGTTGACTTTTTTCTATCAAGTGATTCGGATCTACATCCTTTAAATAGAAGGTTTATTTTGGATTCAATAAACTTTATATTGAAACACAACTATTTTATGTTTCTTGATGAATTCTTCCTGCAGGTTTGCGGAACTGCTATGGGCACAAGATTTGCCCCCAGTTTCGCAAACCTGTACATGTGAGGATGGGAATTTGAATACATTTTCAACAATAATCCCTTTAGTAAAAATATTATTTTATGGCGTCGTTTTATAGACGACATCCTATGTATATGGGATGGTGACCAATGCTCTATAGGTCATTTTGTATAATATATTAATAATAACAACAGAAATTTATCTTTTACACACCTGGACAATGAAAGGGAAATAAGCTTCCTGGATCCAAGTTTGACGGTTACAAACGAAGGGAAGCTAACAACTAAAACACACTTTAAGGATGTGGATTCAAATAACTTGTTACTAGCCACGATTAACCACAAGAGAACATGGATTCAAAATATCCCTAGTGGCCAGTTTTATAGGTTAAGAAAGAATTGCAGCTTGGATAAGGATTTCGAAACACAGGCAAACAACTTGACCTCCAGATTTCTGGAGAGAGGATATTCTCTGAATAAACTAAATAGCGATCTAGACAAAGTGAGAAAACTTGACAGGAGCCAAATGTTAATTCCTAAGGTAAAACAACAAAAAAATCAGCAGGATAATGAAGGTAAATGCAATGTTGCATTCATCACCAATTTCAACTCTATGACGATGCAAATAGAAACAATTGTTTAAAAGCATTGGGCTATTCTTTCTAGTGACCCAATATTGGGGGCTCACATTTCAAAGTTCCCAAAATGTATATACAGGAAAGCGAAAAAACCTCAAAAACACTCTATCCCCTAGTGATATAAAAATTAAAGAGAATCTAGCTGGGGAGAAAAGATGGTTGAACGCTAAACCTGTTGGAAACTTTAAATGTGGAAAATGCTCAGTATGTAAACATCTACACCCAAATAAAAAATCATTTACCTGTAATTCTACAGGAGAAGTCTATGAGATCTCTGACTTCATCTATTGCAATTCAGACCATATTGTCTATTTAATAGAATGTCCCTGTGGCCTACATTATGTGGGGCGCACTAAGCACCCTCTCAAGGTGCGCATCCAAGAACATTTACGTAACATCAAAATTGGGTTTATGAAACATAGCTTATCAAAACATTATGTTCAGCACCATAATGGGGATCCCTCCTCTTTGCTTTTTAAGGGTATTAAACATGTTCCAAGAAACAGAAGGGGAGGTGATAGGGTTAAAGAGTTATCTGTACAAGAAACCTTCTGGATACATAAATTGAGAACTTTGTATCCGGAGGGTTTAAATGAGGACATTGATATTTGGTCCCTTTATTGATTGTCCTCATCATTATGATCTGTGGCTCTATTCTGTAAAAATATCTTTACGAAATATTTTTGCTATTTTATTTTTGCTAATTTTAATCATGTTCTTTCTAGTAAATATATCCCATTTATATACATATATTTTATATGCTTCATGCTTTTTCTTTAAGATTTGTTATCCTCGACTTTTTTCAGGTTTAGTTGATTCTGTAGGTGTTATATATTATTTAATATTTTAATTTACTTTTGTGTGAATATATATTAACACCTCTTTCTTTATTTTAGAGCCGTTTTTTTCCTATTACCAACATTGTATTGTTGTTTGTGTTAATAAAGTTTGTATTGTTGTAACGTTGCCAATGGCAACTATATGCTGTTATGGTCCGGGCTATTGACTCCTCCTCGCCTCCATCCTATTGGCTGGAGCGCCTAATTGACGGGCCAATTGGGTGCAGGCGTGGGGTACTTCAATGCCTGTGTTCTGATCAATCAATATTCCCTGATGAAGAAACCTTACGGTTTCGAAACGCGTTGGATAAAGTGCTATTGTTCTACTATTATATATCTTGCCCTAACATTGTGGGCTTATTCGGCTACCGGAGGAAGCTTGCGACGCGAGTTGTAGTGTCGCCTTCCAGTGACGTCATCAACCCGGAAGTGCCGGAACGGAGGACTGCGAGAGGATTCCAGCCATCGTGGAGATCCGTTTGATGCGGCGATTCTCACGTGAGTACCACGTACGTGCTGGACTCTCTACCCATGTGAGTGGGGACTCTTAGGACTCTGTACACACCCACTGGGAACCG
Organism: Ascaphus truei; assembly: GCA_036426205.1. Lineage (NCBI taxonomy): Eukaryota > Metazoa > Chordata > Amphibia > Anura > Ascaphidae > Ascaphus > Ascaphus truei. Next base: position 9,558,712 of record CM071575.1, read on the forward strand.
GGAGATCGAGGAACTGCTTCCAGTACCACTGACGACATCTGATCTGGCGTTCTGTGTGGTGCACGGGTAACATAACCCCTGACATGCTTGTTTAAATTTCCTTTAATGTATGCACAATACTTACCTTATTGAATGGTTGTTTTAATATAATTTTTAATGCACTATGAGCGTTGTGCGCTGTGTCTTTTGTGTATTGATCTACCCTCGTATTGGCTCCCTGATCACCACGTGACCGCGTCGCCGCACGGGAACACAATCATGTTGTATCCCCTGCTGGCTGACGCACCACAGCACCGCGTGAGCCAACACGCAAGGAGACACTGGGGCCTGCCACTACTGAGGTGAGTGATTGGTGTGCACCGCGCATGCCGCCACCGCCGCACGCGCTGCCTTCACTACCGGGGACCTAGCCTAACTGTGCATACAAAGTCTTGTGTATAATGTATAACCCTGTTCCCTTATGTAACTGTATTTGTAACCATTTTTGTCACCTTAACTCTGGGCCCGCACATACAGCAGGGCCCCGCTTCTCGGCGCTCCGCTTTTCGGCGATTCGCTGATACGGCGGCACCGAGAAGGGGGCCGCCATGTTGAATTTGAAATCGCGCATGCGCAGACCGCAGATTGCGCGCGCAACGTATAGATCGCACATGCGCAGAATGGCAAAAATGCGGGTTTGCGCATGCGCAGCACTGAAAATGGCCAGATCCGCTTTCCGGCGATTTTCACTATACGGCGGGCCTCTGGAACGGAACCCGCCATATACCCGGGGCCCTGCTGTCCTTGAAAAGGAGAGGTAACTCTCAATGTATTACTTCCTGGTAACACATTTTATAAATAAGTATACAAACAGCACGGATTGCTATTTTTAAAGCACTGGGCCACCATTTTTTTAAGAATACTGATGGATTACACCAGAGCTGCTCAACTCCAGTTCTCAAGCCACCTCAACAGGTCAGGTTTTCAGGATATCCCTGCTTCAGCACAGGTGGCTCAATCAGAGGCTCAGTCTTGGACTTGGCCTCTGATTAAGCCACCTGTGCTGACGCTAGGATATCCTGAAAACCTGACCTGTTGGAGGGGGCGGGGCTTGAGGACTGGAGTTGAGCACCCCTAGATTACACAGAGATTATTCAGGACCAGATCCAGAGGTCATATGCGTTACCAAAATCATTAATGGGCATTACTGTCCTTGAGGCCAACGCGTATCCAGAAAGCTAATTATATTCAAAAGCAACAGCTGCTGAATATATTTTATTAGCATAATCTTAAAGCAGCAAAATGTGAAAAATCCTGTATGGTTTTTTTTTTTAAATGTATTAAATAATACTATCTGCATTTATTTTTTTTACTCCTAATGCTATTTTTAAATGTACGGATCATTCTTTGGTTGCTACAGCAGCCATTTATAAAGTCATATCCCCTATAATATGTTACACTTAGTAAGATAATGTACATATCAGCTGCAGCATTTCACAGACTGCAGCACGAAGTTAGTGAGAGGGGAGAGAACCAAGACACCTTACTAAATAGAAGTGCATGGATCTATTTCTTCCGTGGGGGTTGCCAGTGGGCTGCAGAACCGCCAGCACCTATAGTTCCACCCTCCAATCAACCCGAACTCTCCTTTATACAACACGTGGAGAGTTACCCATGAACAAAACTGGATACACATGAGAAATACGCTCATCAGATATGCAAAGTATACCGATATGCAAATTATTTAATTTGCATATTTCCCATGTGCCTAGTTTTATTCACAGGTACCCTGCATCGCTCCATGTGATATAAAGGAGAGTTTGGATACGACTCTCTCTCTCGTTTGCCTCCTGCCCCGCTCTAGCAAAACGGATGTTTTTGAGGGTATGGGTGGCAGTAATACCACCTTTAGGTATGTAACACACCCCAGTATGTACATATGCCACCCTGGTGGATATAGGGAGTTAACCTGCTCTGCCTATCACACGGTCAAGTGTATTGATGGGCATGGTTTCCGGCCAATGGCTGTGAGTAGAAGGATTAAGACCATGGGACACTGAGAGGATGATATCACAGAAAGCGGTAGAGATATAGATAGGCTGGGAGGAGCACTGTGGCAGGGAAGGGGTTAACTGGGCTTATAATAAAGTTCAGGCACACTTGGTTAACCCTGACCCGTGTGTTGGGCTCTTAGAGTGTCAGCTCTGGGACCCAGATGTCAAAAATGTATTACTGCAACTGTATACTGATTTTGCGACATTAAAGAATGATGTGATTTTATTTCCTTTCCGGGGATGCTGGGATCGGGAGATTTCTAGGCTGTAAGTTTCAGGGTGGGTTTGGTGGAGAAAGTCTTTGCAGAATGCGTCTATGTAGCGGGGTTCCGGGTTATGGGATACCCCAAAAGTTGTATACGAAGATTGAGTGATATCCTCTGATACAGCTAAGCGCATTACTCTGCCAACCTTGTACCCTGAAAACGCTCTTACGACTCACTGCCAGAATCCCTGCTGCAGCATCTTCCAGACAAGGTAAATGGGTATGAAGGGGTTAAAAGATATCTGCAGGTATACACAGAGTCCTTAGAATAGCATGGGGCTCCCCAGTATAGCAGAGGTACCCCCATACTGTACATGCCCAGGTGTCCTGAGCCTAGAGTAGGGGTTCAGGAAGGTGCTCACGCTAAGGTTATGAAGCTGAGCAGATTTGCAGTGTTTAAAAGTATTTTTCTAATGTGTGCCAGGAATGAGGCTAGTGATTTGTAGAGGATAAACACTCACTCCATGCATGACACCAGAATAGGAACTCATAACTTTTTGCATGCAGCAGACAGAACACCACATCTTTTATTAAACGAGAATAGTTTAATATGTATAGATATTGCTGACCTGTATATGAGCTGAGGGCTTTCTAAGTTATAGACCTGGAAGGCACAGGTGGTTACCAGGGGCCATACTTGAAAGGGCTCAAATGCCTAGGTGTGAGGCCATAAGGGCCCTGCCATTATTATAGAGCGCCCATATCCTGGCATGAAACAAGGTAACCTAACACCCTTTGCTAAACAGGCAGCCGCTGTGGAGCCTCGCACCGCTTATTACCACTTTTAATTACCGGGATCATTGATTGAGCAAGCAGAGAGATAAAAATAAATTGCGTTTATTCACCTAATGAACGCACACAACTATGTTACACAAAAATACAGTAAAAAGACACACTTACTTTGGAAAACTGGAATAACAAAACTAATCTTTCCTAATTGCAAACACACAGCAAAATATTCCAGGCCATTTCTCCAATGGGACTGAATCTCAGGTGAATCACACAAGATGGAACTGATGGAACTCTTAGAACACAAGAATCTGACCTGTGTCAGGGCTTTTCAAACCTCTGGGCTGCAGGTTTTCTGGGACCTGGACACCAATCAAAACACCTTAACAACTGCCTAGCAACCAATCAAAAACACTCATACAGGGTTTCCCACCCCTGAGCCTTTTAGCCGGGCAGGTAAAATATCCCCCTCTGCCCCTTCGCCCCCCCACGGTGCGAGGCTCCACAGCGGCTGGCTGTTTAGCAAAGGGTGTTAGGTTGCCTTGTTTCATGCCAGGATATGGGTGCTCTATAATAATGGCAGGGCCCGTATTGTATTGTATGTCTTTATTTATATAGCGCCATTAATGTGCATACCGCTTCACAGCAGTAATACACGTGGTAATCAAATAAATAACAGATAATATAAATAACAGATCATGGGAATAAGTGCTTTAGACATAAAAGTAACATTTCGGAAGAAGAGTCCCTGCCCCGAGGAGCTTACAGTCTAATTGGTAGGTAGGGAGAACGTACAGAGACCGTAGGAGGGAGTTCTGGTAAGTGCGTCTGCAGGGGCCAAGCTTTATGTATCGTGTTCAGAATGTTCACAGTGCTATTCATATGCTTCTTTAAGCAAGTGTGTCTTAAGGTGGGTCTTAAAGGTGGATAGAGAGGGTGCTAGTCGGGTACTGAGGGGAAGGGCATTCCTGAGGTGTGGGGCAGTCAGTGAAAAAGGTTTAAGGCGGGAGAGGGCTTTAGATACAAAGGGGGTAGAAAGAAGACATCCTTGAGAAGAACGCAAGAGTCTGGATGGTGCATAACGAGAAATTAGGGATGAGATGTAAGGAGGGGCAGAAGAATGTAAAGCTTTAAAAGTGAGGAGAAGAATGGAGTGTGAGATGCGGGATTTGATCGGAAGCCAGGAGAGGGATTTCATGAGGGGAGATGCTGAGACAGATCTTGGAAAGAGTAGAGTGAATCTGGCAGCAGCATTTAGGATAGATTGTAGGGGAGACAGGTGAGAGGCAGGAAGGCCGGACAGCAGGAGATTACAGTAATCAAGACGGGAGAGAATGAGGGCCTGAGTCAGAGTTTTAGCAGTCGAGCAACAGAGGAACGGGCGTATCTTTGTTATATTGCGGAGGAAAAAGCGACAGGTTTTAGAAATGTTTTGAATGTGAGGGGCAAATGTGAGAGAGGAGTCGAGTGTGACCCCTAGGCAGCGTGCTTGGGCTACTGGGTGAATGATCGTACTTCCAACAGTAATGTGGAAGGAGGTAGTAGGGCCAGGTATGGGAGGAAGTATGAGGAGCTCTGTTTTAGCCATGTTGAGTTTAAGGCGTCGGAGGGCCATCCAGGATGATATAGCAGAGAGACATTCAGAAACTTTGGTTTGTACAGCAGGTGTAAGGTCAGGTGTTGAAAAGTATATTTGTGTGTCGTCGGCATAGAGGTGATAATTAAACCCAAAAGATGTTATTAGGTCACCTAGAGAGAGTGTGTACAGAGAAAAGAGAAGAGGTCCCAGGACAGAGCCCTGGGGTACCCCCACAGAGAGATCAATAGAGGAGGAGGAGGTGTTAGCAGAAGAGACACTGAAAGTACGATGGGAGAGGTAGGATGAGATCCAGGATAGAGCTTTGTTCCGAATACCTAGAGTATGGCGAATGTGGAGGAGAAGAGGGTGGTCCACTGTGTCAAATGCTGCAGAGAGGTCGAGTAATATGAGCAGAGTGTAATGACCTCTGTCTTTGGCAGCATGGAGGTCATCAGTTATTTTAGTGAGGGCTGTTTCGGTGGAGTGAGCAGTGCGGAAGCCAGATTGAAGAGGGTCTAGGAGAGAATAGGTGTTGAGAAAATGGAGCAAGCGAGAGAATACAAGACGTTCAAGGAGTATAGAGGCAAAAGGCAGGAGGGAGACAGGTCGATAGTTAGAAAGACAGGTAGGGTCAAGCTTGCTGTTTTTGAGTAATGGTATGACTGTTGCATGTTTGAAGGAGGATGGAAAGGTTCCAGAGCAAAGGGAGGAGTTAAAAATGTGTTTGAGCATAGGGATTATAGTAGGAGCTAGAGGTTTTAGGAGATGGGAGGGAATGGGGTCAAGAGGGCAAGTGGTAGAGGGAGAAGAGGAGATTAACAGCGACACATCCTCCTCTGAGACAGTGGAAATAGAGTCAAGGAAGGCAGGAGGAGAGTTAGGAAGAGGTGTAGGATGGGAGGAAGAAACAGGGGATGTTCTGCCGTATGGATTCCACCTTTTCCTTAAAATAGTCAGCAAAATCCTGAGCGGAGATGGAGGAAGGAGAGGCAGCTGAGGGTGGTTTGAGTAGAGTATCAAAGACAGAGAAAAGTCAGCGTGGGTTAGACTTGTGCATGTTGATTAGTGCAGAAAAGTAGGCTTGTTTAGCTTGCGAGAGGGCAGAGTTGAAACAGGATAGCATAAATTTGTAGTGAAGGAAGTCTGCGAGAGTGTGAGACTTCCTCCAGAGGCGTTCAGAGGAACGAGTGGAGGAACGCAGCATGCGCGTGTGGGAATTTAGCCAGGGTCTAGGGTTAGAAGTCGAGTGCGGCAGAGAGAAAGCGGGGCATGTAGATCAAGAGACTAAGACAAGACAGAGTTCTAGTTCCTGACCACGTTGTCAGGGTCTGTAGCAGAGCCTAGAGGGGAGAGGGAGGAGCTTAAAGTGGACTCAAAGTCAGGTAAGTGAATAGAGTGCAGGTTTCTGCAGAACCGGGGGGTAGATGGAGGTGGAGAAGGGGAGAAGCGAGATAGAATGAGATGAGGTGATGGTCAGAGAGAGGAAAAGGGGAAATGGAGAAATCAGAGAGAGGGAAGTTTTTAGTGAAAACCAGGTCTAAGTAGTGGCCATCCTTGTGGGTGCTGGCTGCAGTCCACTGTTGAAGGCCAAAAGAAGAGGTTAGAGAAAGAAAGCGGGAAGCCCAAGAGAGAGAGGGGTCATCAATGTGGCAATTGAAGTCCCCAAGGAGAAGAACAGGGGAGTCTGAGGAGAGAAAGAAAGAGAGCCAGGATTCAAAGTGAGAGAGAAAGGCAAGAAGGGGATGAGTAGAAGAAGGTGGCCGATAGATGACCGCCACGGGACAGGAGAGGAGAGAAGATCTGGACAGTGGAGCCTCAAAGGAGGGAAAAGCAAGAGAGGGGGGAATAGGAAGGGTTCGGTAACAGCAGCAGAGAGGAGAGCAGGAGCCCCACGCCTCCACCCCTGCCATCTAGGGCGCGGAGGGTGGAAGAAGAAAGGCCACCATAGGAGAGGGCAGCTTCCAGAGCCGAGTCAGACTGAGTGGCCAGGTCTCAGATATAGCAAAGAGAAGCCAGGGAGGGAGAGAGAAAGAAGTCATGTACAGAGAAGAAAGTGTGTTAGAGGAGCGAGCATTCCAAAGGGCACAGGAGAAAGGGAGAGAGGAGGGGGGGGCAGGGGATGGTATGAGGTTGAGGGTGACACCAGAAGAGTAGTAAGTTGCTGTGGGAGGCGAGTACGAGAGCAAGTAGAAATAAGACAGGGACCCGGATGGGAGAGATATCCCCAGAAGCAAGGAGAAGCATGGATGAAAGAGGAAGTGTGAGGATTGTAGGGTGTTTTTTAGTGCAGTTGACATAGTGTGTGGTGTCAGAGGACGCAGGTAAAGAAGGAGTTTATGTGAACTGAGAAGTGGTGAAGAAAGGAGAGATGGAGTATGTGAATAGAGTTTGAGACATACTGAGGCTGGTAGAAGAAGTGCATAATTTGAGAAGTGAAGTCACAGCAAATAAAATGGTAAAGGCAGCATCACAGCAGTAATGATGCATCTGGTATAGACGATTTCCTCCTTCCAGCGTAGTTCAAATGCAGGAAATCAGGGCCGTTGGGGTGTTCACTCTTCTTCACTTCCTTGAACTTCCTTTTTAAACTTCAGTGTTTCAGTGTCCTGCCACTTATAATGTGCCACTTGGATATGTGCTGCATCTCTGAGCCCTTTCAAGTATGGCCCCTGGTAACCACCTGTGCCTTCCAGGTCTATAACTTAGAAAGCCCTCAGCTCATATACAGGTCAGCAATATCTATACATATTAAACTATTCCCGTTTAATAAAAGAGTGTGGTGTCCTGTTGCTGCTTGCAAACAGTTATGAGTTCCTATTGGTGTCATGGATGGAGTGAGTGTTTATCCTCTACAAATCACTAGACCTCATTCCTGGCACACATTAGAAAAACATACTTTTAAACACTGCAAATCTGCTCAGCTTCATAAACTAGCGTGAGCACCTTCCTGAACCCTACTTAGGCTCAGGATACCTGGGCATGTACAGTATGGGGGTACCTGCTATACTGGGGAGCAGCATGCTATACTAAGGACTCGTTGTATACCTGCAGATATCTTTTAACCCTTCCTACCCATTTACCTTGTCTGGAAGATGCTGCAAGCAGGGATTCTGGCAGTGAGGCGTAAGAGCGTTTTCAGGTACAAGGTGGCAGAGTAATGCGCTTAGCGTATCAGAGGATATCACTCAATCTCCGTATACAAACTTTTGGGGTATCCCATAACCCGGAACCGCTACATAGATGCATTCTGCAAAGACTTCTCCACCAAACCCACCCTGAATACTTACAGCCTAGAAATCTCCCGATCCCAGATCCCCGGAAAGGAAAAAAATCACATCATTCTTTAAGTGCGCAAAATCAGTATACAGTTGCAGTATAATAATTTGAATCGGGTCCCAGAGCTGACACTCTAAGAACCCAACACACGGGTCAGGGTTAACCAAGTGGGCCTGAACTTTATTATAAGCCCAGTTAACCCCTTCCCCGCCACAAGCACATGAAGAGAAAGACCCACAAGGAAGAGAGAAGACCTGTCCTGAGGAGTCCAGTGAATGACTGGGTGGCACAGCCTCCAAGCCTGGCAGGACAGCACTTGCAGGAGACAGCGGATAAGATTCAGGAGTGAAACATCACCTGAGAAAGGGAACCCATGTAAGATGGAGTTCGAAGCGGTGAGTAAACCAAGTGAGAACACATCTAGGGGATCGCCCCAACCATGCATCAGTGTTATATCAAAGTACCCAGCTAACAGCATCCTTTGTGAAGTATCAGACCTGCAACTGTTTTAACACACACACACACACGACTCTACACGTGCTCCAACGCTGTGTCGGCACCAACAGTGGCCCTTTACTTAGCACACAGGCCACCAGGACTGATTAAGTGACACTGTGGTACATTTGCGCAGCGAGGTCTATTATTGCACGACATGTATGATTACCAAACATGTATATGGTCCCCTGATTTTGAGGGCCACTGTATGTGATTTCTTTGTTTCCGACCTATACATAAGATAAGTGTCCATCTGAGTGGTCTGACTCCAGCCTGGTGCTTTGCAGGCTTAATATTCTCTTAGGCCTCGTCCATGCTTATGGTGCACGTGCAACGCAGCGTAGTGGCGCTCGCCGCAGGGGCGATTCCTGGCCTGCAGGATTGAGCGATGGGGGGGCATTGCGAGCGCGTGCCCATGACGTCAAGTGCGTGGTTCGCCCTCATTCGCTGAACCGCGCACGTGACTGGCCCATCGTGCGACAAAGACAAAAATGTTTGTCTCTGCACACATCGCGCCTACCCATGCTCATGCAGTATTGACGCTCTGATCGCGCGCTTGGATGAGGCCTTAGGTATAGGAGAGGTGTACTCAGGCCCCCGCTCTATACATATTAATACATATAGGAAAAGAGGGGGTTACAAAGAATTAACATAACCAACGGTCAGGGTAAATCGCTGCGTTCATTGTAACAGACCTTTGTGGATAGTCGTCACGGAAAACTCCTCTAATGCATATCATTAGTACCGTCTGCTATAGTTAACGCAATGCCCTTTCTGGACAAAAACATAAACGTACCTAACATTGAGCTTTGAAGATGCACAGGAATGCTTAATGAGACGTTAACTTAGGTTGACATCTCGTTAAATGAACACCTCTGGGGGTCTGGGCCTTAGTGTTGTATGAATACTACAGGAACAATAAGTACTAAACTCTATTTTTGTATCTCCACTGACTCGTTGGCTAAAAGAACCAAACATTCACGTCTGCTCTCCGTGGCAAAATATCCTATGCATATTCAATAGATAAAGATGTCCTTGTTCATAGAAAATGCTAATCTAATGGGGAAAGAATTGCTTTTCATGAACATAATCTGACTAATTAAGATGAATATTCTGTTGCCTTCAATGGAATTCCTTTCATACCAATGGTTCTGCATAGAGAGCAAAACAATTATGCAACTGTGGGTGAGCTACTCCGATTATTATGCAGTGTGTGAAGGACAATGCACTCAATGTACAGTACCCAATGTTTTCATTAAAATTTATTTCTTTAACAACTGGATGAAGACAATAATTATATGGAAAACACATGCCTGTTATGCGAGACATAAATACAAGCTTGTTTGCTTGGTGTAACGGGAATGTGAAAGCCAGGGCAGTCCGGGTGAATCCTGGTAAAGAGGCAGTTGAAGTTAGCGGCTCAAAATGTGTTTAGTATTTGTATAACTTTCCAGTATAATTAGGTTCCTTAGACAATTCAATAACCCGCAAGGCAACGGTCTTATTTCTTCCTATCTTGTGAAAAATTGGTTCATGGTGACAACACTGTAACCAAGCCTAGCAGCGACTTGTGCTCATCTGTTTAACTAATAATGGTACCATAATTACTTTGTAAACTAAAGAACAATACAAAGCTAATGTTAATTATATAATGCAGTCTTTTGTTAACCTGTTTAGTTAAGGAACCCTATAATTAAATTGTGAAATTCTGCAGAACCGAAACCCTCTCTAATAGCGCGTCTGAGATCAGATGCATTGTAAGGCACCCCGACCCTCTCTAATAGCGCGTCTGAGATCAGATTCATTGTAAGGAACCCCAACCCTCTCTAATAGCGCGTCCGAGATCAGATGCATTGTAAATGTTTCTGTATTTGGTACAATTTTCAAATTACCTGAAAATGACAGGGAACCCAAGGGCTCATAGGAATCCCTGTTAAAAAAGCACTGATATAATGTCTGTTGGTGATCAGATAATTTGCCATTGTTAAAAAATTTTTTTTTTTTTTTACTAAAGTCTCTAAACCTGAATCAAAAACCAGCACAAAAGAATTAAACCAGATCTATCCGTGGAGGGAACCCGGATTCCTTTTATTTATCAAAGAAAAGGTGCTTCATTTAAGTTTTGGAGCCCAGAGAGTTTAGTAAGTTCCAGAATGTCACGGGGCACCCAAAGGGTTAAAAAAAAACAAAAAAAAAAACAGTGACATGAAATCCCAGTGTCATCAGGGTTCAGAAGTTGCTATGCATGTAGATGGATTCTCCTTTGATAGCTCACTGTCAGCCATCAGGTTTTCCCCCTGCGTTGGATATGCAGAATGGCGTGGAGCTGCCTTGTCCGGGCAGGATGCAGCATGTGACCGGATCTCACGCTGAGTACAGTAGATGCTGGTTAAACCTGTCCGCCCGACATGCCTTCATAGAGAGAGACACTGAATGACAATGTAGTAAACAAGATACAGCGATGACTGTTTGTTACATCACTGCGGGGTAGCACGGCTATTCCATGAATCCAAATTACAAACGCTAATTAGCCAAGGTGTGCAGAGTGATGAATTTCTTCCTGTTTAACTTAACATTCTTCAAAGTGCAGGTCTCCTCTAAGACAGAGATACAAAGTACAGCTCTACTCGCACGTTCATAATGCAATTCTCAATTAAATGTGACAACCAAGAACAGTGGAAAGACGTTTCAGGTCAACCTGATGAAAGCTGCCACATTAAATGGAGAATTGCATTATGAACTTGTGTGTAGAGCTCTGCTTTGTACCTCTGTCTTAGAGGAGACCTGCACTTGGCAGAATTTGGCAGAATTTGTTTGTCTATAGGTGTGTTGGATGCACAAGCAGGATTCTCGTCGCCGGAAACAATTTCCTCACACTTTGGAATTGTTCCTGTTTACCCTACAATGCAATGATTGTCTAGCCTCTATTGCAACTAGTAGCAGGGATGGGCAACTCCAGTCCTCAAGAGCCAGCAGCAGGTCAGGTTTTACAAATATCCCTGCTTCCGCACAGGTCGCTCAATCAGTGTCTGTCAGAATAACTGAGCCAACTGGCCCTTGAGGACTAGAATTTGTCACCCCTGAACTAGCAAGTAGTTAGAATTAGAGATATAAATAAAAGAAACACCAACACGTCACTAGTTTGTGTTTTTGAGTGTTGCAAAAAGTTTTTTTTGGGGGGGGGGGGGGGGTATGGAAACTATTTGACAATTAAACATGTTTGAGAAACTAATTTAAAAGAAATTCAAATGTATATTGTGATATTTGGGCAGGCTCAGACTAGCCAACTGGGCAAGGAAATTCTTGGTAGGTTCTAGAGTGACCAGGAAACTCCCTAAATCTTGGGTAGACTGAGGAGACTGGCCAAATCTCCAGTGGACGACTGTGTGGGAGTGGGCTGCAGGGCATCAGTCTGGTGTGTGTGCAGCTGCAGGAAGGGTCAGTCTGCTGTGTGTGTGTATTGGAGTCAGCCTTCTCTGTATATCGGGGTTGCCCCTGGCAGCAGCAGACCTCCAGCCCTGCTCAAGTGTTCCCCACACCTCCATCAACATGAGGTCTGGCCAACCTCCAAACCTCAGCTACACAAAATCACCTAGATATCGGCTGGAGTCCTAACCCCTGTTACACCTGTCCTGTTACGGCCCAAACCCCTGGTTCACCTGTCCTGTTACTTCCTGGTAAAATATTTTATAAATAAATAACCCCTGGTTCACCTGACCTGGTGCCTGCCAGCTGGCTACCATTTCCCCCCAGCATAGAAACCATTATCCGTTGATTATTAGCTTTTTCACAGTCCGCATTTGACCTGGATAGATATACATACACTATTCAATTATTATTAACCACAATATACAAAAATAGAAAGTTAATCAGCACTAGCACTTTTAAATTAACCTTAAGACTCGTAATTGTGCATGCAGGTATGGGAATCTCCAAAATCCACACAAAATGTACTTATTATAGTAACACTCACAAAACTGCAATTCACATCAGTGAAGCACAAGGAGAAACCTCCCATTTTAATCACAAGCATCGATAAACGGTGAAAAAACACCAACACCTATGGTGAGAAACTCACAGTCACACAGTAATCCTATGAATCAGCCCCATGTTCCTGAGAAATACCAACAAACAAGGGAAATGGGGGGGGGGGGGGACGACCACAATGTGTTGGGATTCAATACAAAATAATGGTACTGGACCAAAGTCTTGTGATGACGCAGAGCCTGCTGGGCTATACTACAATCCCTGAGGATTTACCCCCACAGGAACCCTGGCACACAGGAACCCTGGCACGGAATTGCGGTAGGACAGGCAGGGTAGCACCACGCTGACCACTGAGTGCAGCTGATTCATTGCTGGGCCTGGGATGGTATCTCAAGGCCTGTGTTTGCATTGTGATGATGATAATGACGGTGGTGCTTATATAGCAGCCATTGCATCCTGCGCGTGCACACCCACATGGCGCGTGCAGCCCTGCAGGGAGCACATAAGTTCCGGGTATCCAGACGAACCCCCGGTAATATGGCGTCCGGTCATGTGACTACGCACGCTTGACGTATTTATGTGATCACGCGTACGTCTTTATGTAACGCCTCCTAAACTGGTGGGAGTGACTAGCCATCGCCCCGCCCCTCTCTGTCTCCCGCAACTAATCAGAACGTTGGGAGCTTGCGGTTTGATTGACGCTGTGCCTGGCTGGGTCTCCGTGTCCCAGCATGCCCCGCGGGGTGGTTTGAATGGCGCAGCCTCCTCCTATTGGGAAGAAGATTACAGAGCCGGAAACCGGCGGCGGCTGCACCGGAGCCGAGAGCTGCTCACCGAGCCCACACCCGGAGAGAGAGCCCGGAACCCCCGCGGCGGGGCCATGAGCCGGTGAGACAGGGGGTTATGAGGGAGGGGGCGGTGAGTGACGCGGGGCCTGCGGGTCCGGAGCTCTAATTACACGGATATACCGCCCAGCTGGGCGTCTCTCTGCTCTGCGTCTCATGGACTGTCATCTAGGGCAAGTATTGTATGTCTTTATTTATATAGCGCCATTAATGTACATAGCGCTTCACAGTAGTAATACACGTGGTAATCAAATAGCAGGTCATGAGAATAAGTGCTTCAGACATTAAAGTAACATTAAGGAAGAGGAGTCTTCAGACATTAAAGTAACATTAAGGAAGAGGAGTCTCTGCTCCGAGGAGCTTACAGTCTAATTGGTAGGCAGACCGTACAGAGACAGAAGTGGGGTGTTCTGGTAAGTGCGTCTGCAGGGGCCAAGCTTTATGTATCATGTTTCCAGTATTATCCACAGTGCTATTCACATGCAAGGCATGTGGGTCTTAAAGGTGGATAGAGAGGGTGCTAGTCGGATAGTGAGGGGAAGGGCATTCCAGGGGTGCGGGGCAGTCAGTGAGAAAGGTTTAAGGCGGGAGAGGGCTTTACAAAGGGGGTAGAAAGAAGACATCCTTGAGAAGAACGCAAGAGTCGGGATGGTGCATAACGAGAAATTAGGGATGAGATGTAAGGCGGGGCAGAAGAGTGTAAAGCTTTAAACGTGAGGAGGAGAATTGAGTGTGAGATGCGGGATTTGATCGGAAGCCAGGAGAGGGATTTCATGAGGGGAGACGCGGAGACAGATTTAGGAAAGAGTAGAGTGATTCTGGCAGCAGCGTTTAGGATAGATTGTAGGGGAGACAGGTGAGAGGCAGGAAGGCCGGACAGCAGGAGGTTACAGTAATCAAGACGGGAGAGAATGAGGGCCTGAGTCAGAGTTTTAGTAGTCGAGCAACAGAGAAACGGGCGTATCTTTGTGATATTGCGGAGGAAAAGGCGACAAGTTTTAGAAACGTTCTGAATGTGAGAGGAGAATGTGAGATAGGAGTCGAGTGTGACCCCTAGGCAGCGTGCTTGTGCTACTGGGTGAATTATCGTACTTCCAACAGTAATGTGGAAGGAGGTAGTGGGGCCAGGTTTGGGAGGAATTATGAGGAGCTCTGTTTTTGCCATGTTAAGTTTAAGGTGGCGGGGGGCCATCCAGGATGATATTGCAGAGAGACATTCAGAAACTTTGGTTTTCACAACAGGTGTAAGGTCGGGGGTTGAAAAGTAAATTTGTGTGTCGTCAGCATAGAGGTGATATTTAAACCCAAGAGATATTAGATCACCGAGAGAGTGTGTACAGAGAAAAGAGAAGAGGTCCCAGGACAGAGCCCTGGGGTACCCCCACAGAGAGATCAATAGAGGAGGAGGTGTTAGAAGAAGAGACACTGAAAGTACGATGGGAGAGGTAACAGGAGATCCAGGATAGAGCTTTGTTCCGAATACCAAGAGTATGGAGAATGTGAAGAAGAGGGTGGTCCACGGTGTCAAATGCTGCAGACAGTATGGAGAATGTGAAGAAGAGGGTGGTCCACGGTGTCAAATGCTGCAGACAGGTCGAGTAATATGAGCAGAGTATAATGACCTCTGTCTTTGGCAGCATGGAGGTTGTCAGTTATTTTAGTGAGGGCTGTTTCAGTGGAGTGAGCAGTGCAGAAGCCAGATTGTAGAGGGTCTAGGAGAGAATAGGTGTTGAGAAAATGGAGCAAGCGATAGAATACAAGACGTTCAAGGAGTTTGGAGGCAAAAGGCAGGAGGGAGACAGGTCGATAGTTAGAAAGACATATAGGGTCAAGCTTGCTGTTTTTGAATAATGGTATAACTGTTGCATGCTTGAAGGAGGATGGAAAGGTACCAGAGTAGAGGGGAGGAGTTAAAAATGTGTGTGAGCGTAGGGATTATAGTAGGACCAAGTGGTTTTAGGAAAGGGGAGGGAATGGGGTCTAGAGAGTAAGTGGTAGAAGAGGAGATCAACAGTGACACATCTTCCTCTGAGACAGTGGAAAAAGAGTCAAGGAAGGCAATACAGAGTAGGTTGATGCAACGCACAGCAAAGAGGGGGTGACAGCAGGTCTGGCAAAAATCTTCTTTATTAAAGAGGCATTAAAATGTGGAAGGCTGCAACCTTCTACGCATTTCGTGCAATGAAAGTTGCACTTTATCAAGAAGTCAGTTTAAACATGGTATGACACACTATATATAGGCACAGTCTGCCGTTTGGCGCCAAAAAAACACTATTTGGAATTTGCATAAATGTTTAATTATACACAGCTGCGCCAGCGCTATGCCAGAAGTGACTAACTACCTGTTCAGCTCCTGAGACATCCGCCTGCCAAGCACTCCTGCTCTGTGGAACGCACAGCAGGGCAATGGAGGGCGAAATCTCGCGAGATGCGTTCCAGGGTGGTCACGACTGCTCGCGCATGCGCAGTTTGCCTTTGGTAATAAAAAGGAAATCCCGATCCCCTTAAAGGGGACAGCTACTGTCCTGTATGTGCGCGCATGCGCATGAGTGGCTCTGTGAGTATAAATACAGCAAAAACGGCAAGATATTGGTGTAAACGACCACCACAAGGAAGACAATAATGGAAATGCCCCATAAACCTATGGAGACACCCATAGCATGTACCAACTGATGGGGGAAGTAATACACCAACTGTATGGCACATAGAGAGTTCTAAATTGTATGAAACTAATTTTGGCAGACTGTACCCCATACATACAAAACATCTAATAATTGTCAAATTAAAAACAAAAATTTAATCAAACAATATAAAAAAAAAAAAAATTATATATAAATAACTATAATCCTAACTTATACCTATATTAAAACCATTTGTACAGCCCTCCAGAAGAACAGAGGAAGAATTAAGCAGAAAAAAGTTGTATTCAATATTTCCTTGTACACTATGTTACAGAATCAGGACAAATCAGAAAAAACAACTCAGAAAAAACAATCATATGTGTCTGAAGCAATTCTCCTTTGTTAACCTTATTACAACCTTCATAAGTCAATAAAGTTGTTTCCATTGAGTGAAATATCTTGCCCAACCTAATGACATAAACATTAACATTGCATATTGTTTTACAATTTTGGTACAGAGTTGCTAACTTTTCGTGAACTAAAAACATTTCTTGTTAACTACATGATTGTACTGCTTTATTTGGAACACTAGAACCATATTGTATAGTCATGATAATATGATCCTCAACCAGACATAATTGTTTTACTTTTGTTCCAAATTAGATGAGAATTAAAGTGTCTATCTATTAATGTTTCATTTCAGAAAATGATTAATACTCCATTCAATATTTATTCCATCAGGAAAACGGGTTTTTAGCGTGAAGATCCAGTAGGACTCTCTACAGTCTAACCTTTTTACCAAATCTCCTCCCCTCATTTTAGGTAAAATTCTCTCTATTCCCAAGAATGAGAAATTCTCAATACCCCCCTTCACACACTCAGAAAAATGTTTGGGAACCGGGTGTACCAGGTCTCCTTTTTTAATTAATCTAAAGTGTTCTTGCATTCTAATTTTGAGGGACCTCGTTGTTCTTCCGACGTATCTTTTCCCACAGCCACAATTGATTACATAAACCACAAAAGATGTATTGCAATTAATGAAATCTCTAATTTCGAAACGTCTGTGAGGGCTGTGGGAAAAGACATATCTGGAAGGTTTCATGTACTTACACATATTACAATTATTGCATCTGAATGAACCTTTAGTCCTAAAGGTGTTGATATCAATGTTTACATCTGGAATTACACTAGGAGAAAGAATAATTAGAAATAGTCTTGGCCTTCCTATAGACAATTTTAGGACCCATTTTGGTATACTCTCCCAGGATGGGATCCATGCGTAATAGGCCCCAATGTTTGTTAATTATCTTGTTCACTTGGCCACTGGCTTGACTATATTGTGTAATAAACAAGGGGGGTGTGCTTCCCAGTCTATTCTTATCACTTTTCTGCCCAACCTCCCTCACCCTTGACTCTGGTGGGGAGTAATGTACTTCTTTCTTTTTTAATTATTTCCTCCACTATGGGTTGGAGGGTCTCCCTGGTATAACCCCTTTATATAAACCTATTGGTGAGCGCCTCAGACTGAGTCTGGAATCCATCTAATGTGGAACAATTCCTCCTCAGTCTGAGGTACTGGCTTTTGGGGATGCCAGTAATCACCGATCTGGGATGACAACTGTCCGCCCGAAGAATCGTGTTTCTTGAATTACCTTTCCTAAAGGTGTCCGTTTTAATCTGTTGGTTCATATCCACATATAGTAAGATGTCCAGAAAGCTAATGTGATGTGCATTGAAGTTGGTGGTAAATTGAATATTGAGATTATTATTATTAACATATTCAAAAAATGAAGGCAATAGGAGAGTTAGGAATCGGTGTAGGATGGGAGGAGGAAACAGAGGGGATGTTCTGCCGTATGGCTTCCACCTTTTCCTTAAAATAGTCAGCAAAGTCCTGAGGTGAGATGGAGGAAGAAGAGGAGGCAGCTGAGGGTGGTTTGAGTAGAGCGTCAAAGACAGAGAAGAGTCGGCGTGGGTTAGACTTGTGTGTGTTGATTAGTGAAGAAATGTAGGTTTGTTTAGCCTGAGAAAGGGCAGAGTTGAAACAGGATAGCATACATTTGTAGTGAAGGAAGTCTGCGAGAGTGTGAGATTTCCTCCAGAGGCGTTCAGAGGAACGAGTGGAGGAACGCAGCATGCGCATGTGATCTGTCTCCTATCTGCTTCTATTACTTTAAATATATATGTATCTATCACCAGTAGATATATGTATATTCCACAGAATTAGTGTATACTTGCCTGGGTGCTAACTGAAAGATCAGTAGATAAAGCACATGCAGAAACATGCACACCAGGCTTTGCAAGAAGAAAACGAGTACTTCAGTATTAGGTGATACTTTTTTTTTATTTAGACTAACAATTTGATATTACAAGGCAAGCTTTTGAGAATTCTCTCTTCCTCAGGTCAGCGAAACTGATTTAGGCTGAGGCCCCACTGCAAGCGCCAGCACGTCCGCCTTGCGGTCTGCAGGCGGCGTTCTGAGGCGCGGGGGCTTGGCCAAAACGGCTGTGTGGGGGCGGTCATGACGAGTGGGCGGGCCACGACGCCGGCCAAAAATAAAATTCAAAAAACATGCGCACACACACGACTTCTCCCCCCGCGACACACATGGAGATCAGCAGACTTCTCGACCTCGCCTCTCTGATTGGCTCCCTGCCACACCACGGGACGCGTCGCCGCTCGGGATCACAAACTGACTCTTGCACCTGCCGGCTGACACGTCGCAGTGTGCCTGGCAGCGTGGAGGGACCGGGGACAGCCAGGGAGCAGGTGAGAGGCGTGCGCACGGACACACGTGCCGCCGGCTGCACTGGGGACCTAGCCTTACAGAGATTCCATGAACTTAACACAGATGTAAAAGAAAAACAAGATAGCAATCGAAGGCAGATGATGCAGAGAAGGAATAAACAGACAGGGCAATAAATGGATGGAAGGAAGGGACAGTGAGACCATACATCTGTCAGTACTATGCAAGGTGGTGCAGGGTGAGAAGGGGGTTCATTGTGAAATTACCAGAGAGGCAAGGAGAAATATCACAAAAAATCATGGTAGTGGCTTAAGAACACCATATCAGCATTCGGCTAAGCTTATAGTCCCGGCTGAACTCATTGGCTGACCTGCTCACATGCCCTCTGATGTCACGCAGCAGTTGCCCCCCCCAAAAATCAATTTTCATTGATTTCAGCGATTTTGGTCGCTGTGTGGCTTCGTCGCGGTCGCGCACACTATAGGCGCACGTGACTTATTGCATTAACATGTTTTGACGCCGCGTCGCCGTAGCCAGGACTATAAGCGCAGCCTTAAGTCCTCTTGTTTTCGTGTCAAAGAGCATTATCGTTTTGAGTTCATATGTTTTCCGTCCTTGAGTGATTTTAAACATTTCATCGAGGATTTGGATTTTTGAATCATTTATGATCCGGCTGTAAAAAGTGGTGTCTCACTGGAGTGCAGTATCTTCCTTCGTGGTGTGTTATTGTGTGTCTCTGTAGGTTCATTCTGGTTTGAAGTTAAAATCAAAGCTTTAGAAAAATGCAACAGCTGAAATGCTTTAACTGCATTATGTTCTTAAAATAGAAATCAACTAGAGAATGTCACAGTGGATTATGAAGTTAAGATCAAGCCGGAGAAGCAAAGGACATTTGTACAAAATAATTGGATTGGTTAAGTGAGACTGTGCCATGTGTTTTTTGTAAATAAAAACAATGACCAAGACATGATGGTGAAAAGCAGACTGTTTTTGTTAAGGCTGGGAATTTCCTTTTGGATTAAAGGTGTCCCCCCCCCCCCCCCCATTTCATTTTGGGGTGCAGTTTCCCTCCAATTTTACTTATTTAACACTCATAAAAGCAGGTTACCAGACTTATTTATTTTTATCCCAGCAGCAGTAGTATTTACATGGCAATACCTGTTTATTCCCACTTTCTTCACTCCACCAGGCAGCACAGAACATATTTCTGTGCAGGCTACCAAGGGTCTTAAAGATATATATATCTCTTATCTCGCTCTTCAGACTGGATTCGTTGAGGTCTAGTAATGTCACAAAGGAATAGAAGTACCATATTAATTTAGGTATCTGGGTTATTTTTAGGAACAACATAAATCAGTGAGCGGGATGAAAGCCATCCAGCTGTACAGTGTAGTGAAGAAATCTTTCAAAACATATATCTCCCTGTGGAACTGCCTGATTGTTTAGGAATTGAGAGCTAGTGATAAGATGCTCACTGTGGAATGAGTGAACTTAGAAGTGACCAGCCCTAGGGTCAAACACTGTCGCCAACAAATAATAGATTGTAAGCTCTCTGCGATAGATTTCTGCATGCACAATGTCTAATTGCAGTAGTATATACTGTAAGAGCAGGTATGTTATTCAGTGGTGGTAATTCAAATTGGCATTTATGTTCCAGGTCTGCGAAGGCATATAGGGGGGAAATGAACTAAACGCTAATGCAGGATCGCAGTGCGATACCCCGCATTGGCGTTAAGTGAATCCAGCCGAATACATGTTGTATGATGAAGGTGGTGAATGTTAATTAAATGTCTGATGTTACTGCAAGTTCTGCAAATAAACTGTCTGAATTCCCAATACCATTAGCAATCTGACCAAACTAGGTATACCAGTAGGAAGTTGTTTATACAATGTACTGGCAGTACTATGACTGTTTACGTTTCATTCTTTCTAGAATGAGGTTCAATGTGCCATGGCTTACTACTTTTAAATGTCACTTTGACCATTGACTTGGAATATTTATATATTTTTTCTTTTAAAAAGTCCCAATAATATTACATTTTGTCCCACATAGATATGACCAAAGTGGTGTGTGGCTCATTGGTTCACTTTATTACAACTCTAAAATGTTATGACGCAGGACTGCACCTTTTAAACGGACCTGTATTATATTTATGGGCTTTTAATTATAGGTCCTTTTTGAAGATTTCAACTTTCAAGTTAAACCAACTAATTCTACCTGCACCCAGCAAACTTTGCAGCATTTCAAGCAAGATTTATAGTCACAAGCCCATCGTTTTCTATCAGGGTCAGGGAGGCGTATGTGTTATTCTTACCCATGATACTGTATTTTCTTTAATGTCCTTTAACTGTTTGTGCAGTTTATTTATTTTTTTGTACATATATCTTACAGACAATCTTTAAAGGCAGACTACTCCAAAATTTACTTCCGTACCTTAAATGACATCACCATTGGAATGTCACGGAACTTTCAGCTCTCCATAGATGGCCAATAAATACATTGTTACTACATTATCTAGCAACATAGATACTTCTAACACTGGTGATATCTCTCCGCTAAAGAAATTCAGTTTTACATAAAAATGTCATATTAAAATCACTCTTTAAAACTGTAATTTAAATGTTTTCATTCAAGGTAATAACGGTGTGTTTTTATATTAAAGGCTTTCATATTGATGCAATAATCAAGCCTAAGGACACGGCCAGGCTCCCTGCTGGCGTGCTGAGACGCAGGGAAAGCGGGTGCTTTCCCTGGCCTTGCGGTTGCTTACCGCAAGCGCTGTCAGCGGGCCGTCAGGGGGTGGGCCGAGGGCGGGCGCGTCACTGGCCGGGGGCGGGGGCCAGTGACGTCACGGAGCTGGTTCGCCCTCATTGGTCGAACCGCTCACGTGACCGGCCTGTCGCGCCGGCAAGCGGGGGAATTTTAAATTCCCCTAAGGCCTCGTTCAGGGTGCCAGAGGCAGGAGTTGGAGGGCGTTCGGGAGGGAGGGCGGCAGTCTGCTGGGCGAAGTGTGTTCATCCCCAGCAGACATTTTCAGGAGTTGAGGGGGCGGGGCTACAGACGGCAGCTTAGGGATAGAAGTTGCAGTCTTGAAATCATTCTTGAGAATGATTTCATTGGCTGCCGAGGTCCCAGTGACGCTGCTGCAGCTTCAAAAAACGAATTTTTTGTTTATTGAAACTGTAGCCAGCGTCAACTCCGGGCTTCGGAGACAGGGCAGCTGCTACCCTGACAACCAGTATTCAATTTGAATACATTGTGTCCCACGGCAGCACGCCCTCCCTCCGAAGCCTGCACCCTGAACGAGGCCTAAGACCTGCGCTTCCGCGCGCTTGCAGAAGCGCAGATGAGCCCCTACTAAAGTCGCTCTAATTGCGGCTGTAGGGGCTCAGTGCTGAGCGGGAGCGCGCGTCAGCACGCTTCCGCCAGCAAGCGCTAAACATGGCCGAGGCATAAGAAATGGTCTCCCTGATCTCCCTCTGTGTGCCGCCATGTTCAGGGTCCTGTGTCTCTTCTGCCCAGCGATTACCTCCTGTAATTTCATCTATGGCTCTGCTTGTGACGGGGACAATTTGGTGACAGTAGGACGGGGGTGTTAAGTGGTTGTCATTTTAATACAGTATAACATTTTAATTGAGGACTGAAGTCCTGTAGCTACGAACTATCGATGTTGCAAGATAATTTAGTAACTTTGTATATTTCTGTCCTCTAGCTTGCATTCAAAGGGTTTGGTT
Source organism: Ascaphus truei (assembly GCA_036426205.1). NCBI lineage: Eukaryota > Metazoa > Chordata > Amphibia > Anura > Ascaphidae > Ascaphus > Ascaphus truei. Next base: position 9,581,024 of record CM071575.1, read on the forward strand.
TGCAATACAAGGGGAATAGAACTATTTACAGTGTGTAGTTGGTGCCTATCATTAAAGCCTTTTACAAACCTGTAAATGAATTCTTTTGTGTATTAGCCCGTTGAGGGAGAGGCTAGGATCGTTCTCTTTCCTCCCCTCTTCAAATATCAACTAATGCTGCAGTTTGATCTCCGCCTGGCATTGCTGATGTGACTTGTCACTTCCTTTAAAACGCAGCTTCCCTCCTCCCAGCCAGAATTAAAACCGGACACTTTTGTTACACCCAAAGAACATTTTCTTTGTTAATAAAAAGCCCCTGTATATGCTTGGCCACAGAATTTACTTTGCGAAATGTATTTGTTGTTTTGGAATGATGAAGGGAAACAGAACTTCTATTAGCACTGAGAAAGGTGTGTGTGTGTGTGTGTGTGTGTGTGTGTGTGTGTGTGTGTGTGTGTGTGTGTGTGTGTGTGTGTGTGTGTGTGTGTGTACTTTTAATAGAATTAATGAACAAGGTCACACGGATTTCAATCATGAAGAATTTATTAATGTTTCACATTTATTAATGTTATTAATGCCCCCTCTGTCCCCCTCCCCTCATTGGCTCTCTAAGTACAGGTATATGGTGGGGGGTGGGAGGGGTGTAAGAGGAAAGAAACCTCTTCACTAACAGAGGCCACTAAGAAATCTGATTGGTAACTGCTGTATGAAACTAAAGTGGCCACATCTTTGCTTTTAGCTTGGTTACATTTATGTGAGGATGCCAATTAGACAATATTATTTTCAAAAGGATGTCTTACAATTGGCAGCATTTGGATTGCACGTTTTTGTGATGGCAGCTAAAAAGTAAATATTTTGGGAACCAAAGGATTCCCGGAACTGAGACCCCCGTAACGCAGCTCCAGAGGGTCTCTTGTTCAGATAACAATGGCGATAGTTTGTTTTTATCCCGCTGCCGATTAACAAGTTTTTTTTCTTTTTGTTCCTTGTGTTTTTGGGGACGCAGATTTATCAGGGATTATGGCATCTGGAGCCCGTGATGTTAAGAAACGGAGCCTGGATGATTGTGTCAATGATTTCCCAAGGAAGAGGGTCTCTACTTCAGCCACGCAGAACATGAAGGAGGTGCGTGTGGGGGGTCGAGCGATGGGAATATACTATTTTACAGGCACATTATCCAATCTCGCACTGCATGCTAAAAAAAACAAGCTTATTCATGTAATTACTAGAAATATTCAATCATCAATAAATTGAAAAGTTTTAGTTATGTGTTTGCATGGGAACGTGGTATTTTTACTGGGGGTGATTCTCATAGTGACAGTTTTATCTGCGTGGCTAACGATGGTCTTTACAAATTACTTTACAAAGTGCAAATATTCCTGTTCTAAGACCCACAACAGGAAAGCGATGACAGATTGTGAAAACGCTCCGGGGCATTTTGGTTACTATGTAAAAATGTGGATTATAATTTAAAAAAAAAGTAAAAATAAACTCATACTGGAGTTTGATTTTATTCAATTAATGTGTCTGTTACCTAATCAAAGAATCTGTTAAACATGCCACTGTCATTCATTCACTTTCCTCCTTGGGGGGGGGGGGGGGGGGCAGGAAGGGGAACTCAGTGGAGGAAGTGCCCCCCTCCCCAAACTGTCACCAGGGCTCTCCAACTCTGGTCAGCGCCCCGGGGACTACCCCTTTTGAAATATGGAGCAAGTATTCTTATTTGTAATGTTCCTACATATTCTGCAGTACTCAGAGTGGAGGGGAAAAAACCCATTCACGTACCCTGGGAGACCCTGCAGCAAGGAGTGGCTACCAAAAGTAGCATGAAAAAGGTAGCAGATTGATCAAAGCCTCCAAGAAGGTCAAGATGTTATATTTCCAATTGGGTGTCTTTGCTTGACAGCGTCTTGTTTTCCCTCGTGTATTACACTAGCAAGTAGGCTGTGCTCTAAGCGCATAATAGGTTAGCCTTATCCCTGCTTCAGCACCGGTGGCTCAGTCAAAGACTGAGCCACTGATTGAGCCACCTGTGCTGAAGCAGTGATATCCTGAAAACCCGACCTGGTGGTGGCCCTTGAGGACTGGAATTGGCCTCCCCTGGTATAGGAGTTTCCAAGCAGCTATTAAGACCTTTGCTGCTAGCAGGGCAAGTAACTCATTGCTTAGCAATTCATGTGGTGCAGGCCCCTCTGGGTGTGAAAGGGTTAGGCTGGGGCCATAGAAGGGGAAGCAGGGCTGGACCGCACTGACGCTGAGGCTCGCCTGCTGAAATCTGCGCGATTTCATGCCCATGCTGGCGAGCCAGCGGGCGCGATCAGAGGCGGGGGGAGACTGAGGGAGGCGGGGCTGTGACGTCGCTGGGCCAATCGCCCGCGACGCACCGACGTCACAGCGCCATGACGTTGACACTGCTCCGCGCTGATTGGATGTTTTCAGCCAACAGCGTTCTGAAAAACAGCTTGGCTGTCGGCTGAAAAATCCAGCGCCTCAGCACGCCTGCGGACGCTCGCGTGAGCCCCCTCTCAAGGCATCCTCATTGAGGATGCAGGGGCTCAGCGCTGAGTGTCCGCACGGCTCAGTGCGGCCTGTCCTTCTATGGACTCGGCCTTAGTCGGCCTTTCTTTCACTAAAAGTGGTTTTGTGGGTACAAGTCCCAAAAATCAGTGCTCAGATGAAGCAGAGTAGGTATAAAAAATGATGTTCACTGTATGTTGGGGGTGATGCAACAAATAAATGCTGTGTGAGACTCAATAGCGTAGTGCCTGTGTGTTAGCATAAAGTCATGTATCTGTCCCTGTGAACAGCTGACAGACCTAACATATATACCATGACGGGTCAATCAACTATAACACTGAGATCCGTCCCGAAACGCGTCAGAGTGTTTTCTGACCCCCCCACGTTCACTTAATAAAAGCTTTTTAACGTTTTTGCTGATGTTAGACCCCTTTTTTCACTGCTGCTGTGCTCCGCTCCTGTACTTCACTGACTGCATCGTTTCTTTCAGTAAATATGTCATTCTCTCTGTGCAATCTATTTACACATATATATTTTTGATATTCACTTGACAGGATAATCCTCTTTCACAGGACGAGTTGGTTACTGACCGGAACGGGTAAGTCAAAGCTACAGATTTGGGGTCTCTGTATTGGTGCAGGACGGATTGCTGCTTTCCTCTACATGTCAGTTTAGCCATAAAACCCCTTATAAAAGCTCAAGGGACATCAGGAAATGTCAAATATCAGAATAACACCAGCAGAGAGCTGTAAATGCCAATGTTTGGGGGAGCAATGTATGCTGCCATAGGTCATTTCTCCCAACCCAAAATGTAGGCCCTCCACTTCAGTGTGTTGCAGGGGCTTAAGGTGCAATCCCATTTAGCTGGCCAGAAAACGGCTTTTGTAAAGAATTTAAGTTTAATCGGCTTCCCTAAAGAAGTCTAACCATGCTAATAGTAAAGATTTAGCTGCCTGTTATTATTATTTTGTACATTTGTTATAAATTGCCTTTCTTGGGGGGGCCTCTGAATAGAAGTGTTTGTCAATCAAGAATTCACCTAGAGTGGAATATAGTAGGATATTGATGCAAGAAAGCTGCCATTCTTTCTGTAGGTCCCTGTCCCTGCCTGCCTCCCCCCCCCCCCCCCCCCCCTTCACACTGCCCTCCTCTTTCTAAGTCTTTGGTCCCGCTGCGTCCGGCAGCGCGCGCGGCCGCGTGCGCATTCCTCACCAGCAGGGGTATCGTTCTTGAGCCGGTCCCAGTCCCCCCTCGCTGCACGCCTCACAACGCGCTGTGACGCGTCAGCCGCCAGGGGAGGCAAGAAAATTGTGATCCCGAGCGGTGATGCATCACGTGGTGCGCTGATGAGCCTATTAGCGGCGGGGGCGGGAGCGGGAGCTTGCGTGTGTGAGGAGTGCATTTGTGGGGGAAGGGGGAGGGAGCGGGAGCTGCTTACCTTCCAGCAGCCCGCAGCAGCTCCCTCCTGCAGCCCGGGAGACCGAGCCCGTGGAGGGAGGGGGGGAGTAGCGGGTCCCTCCGCTCAAACCACGCCCCCCTCCGCTCAAACCACGGCCCCCGCTCCCTACAAACCGCAGATAGCGGTCTGTGCCTCTTAGCGCGCTGCCTGCATGCAGTGCGGGCGCGCTGACTGAGGGAGCGGGGACATAGCCTAACCCTCTTTTGTGGACTATGAGGGTATCTTGATTTGTATAGATGTTTGGTTCCCATGGCAACACTGGTGTCCTTTCCTGGCAGCCAACCAGAATCCTCACATTGTGTAGAGCAGGAGTGGTCAACTCCAGTCCTCGAGGGCCACCGACATGTCAGGTTTTCAGGATACCACTGCTTCAGCACAGGTAGTGCATTCATTATGGCTGAGCCACCTGTGCTGAAGCAGGGATATCCTGAAAACCTGACCTGTTGGTGGCCCTTGAGGACAGGTTGGTCGTCACCCCTGGTGTAGGGTATTTGGTGGGGCAATCCTTCCCAGGATCAGTGTGTTTTAATGGCCGTGACATTGGGTGGTTGATGCACTTCTTTTGTTTTAAGTTAGACACCGTTAGCTTAGAGTTGCAATAGGGTTGATTTTATTTATTTTCTCCATCTGGCTGCTCCCTTTTAGTCTATATTCAAGAGTTTGCACTGGCAAACCCCCCTCTCCTTAAATGATATTTATTTGCTCTCTGATACAGAGGGTAGGATATGAGTGAAGAAGTCCTATAACAAACCCTTCCCCATCCAGCAGGCCCCTTAGAAATGCCATGTGAGATGGCACCTTGAAGTCGCTATGGTTTGCTGCCTGTAATTCCTCCTGACGAAGGGTGCAGTTAACGCCCGAAACGTTGTGCTGCTCTTCACTATATGGGACTAGGCAATAAAATGCTACACTACAAATACTTCAGCATAACTTTGACGTAGGCGCCATTTTCTTTTACCGATAATACTCCTTTTTTCCTTTGGCACTTTCTGTATACCCCAGTGTGCTTCTTCTGTTACTGGGGGGGGTGGTTTGTGCGCTCCATGCCTTGTGCGCTCCGTGCCTTCTAGGAGCCTGATCAGTTTTGATACATTTCCTATTCACTACAGGACACTGGTTGGGCAGTTTTCACAAATCAATCAAAAGCTCAAGGTGGTATATTGCAAGAGGAAAGCTCGGCACCACACACTGAGTCATTTATACCGGAAGTGGCAGCTCTCGAAAGTCCGGGCCTGTGACATGGCAAATAAAGAAAACGAGTTGGCCGCAGGGAACCTGCACGAGAAGCTCCAGAGCGAGCGACGCAGCTTGACGCTAAACTCCACTGACGCCGGCTCTTCTCAAACAGAGGGACCGTCCTCAAAGTATAGCGGCTTCTTCGCCGAGGTGAGTCTTCCCGGGCAGTGTATGCAAAACAAAGCTCCGTTTATTACTTGCAGACCCCGGAATGGAATTCCGGGTTCGTGTTTCAGAATGTTAAAGGCGCAGTCCCTCCTAGGACCAAAGTATTCTAAAGGCAGTGACCTGTTTAAGAAGTTACATCTGGTTGGTGGCTTTTTACCCAATTCTGACCCCGCCATTTTTAAAGTTGGTTTGTAAACAGTGAGGTGAAAGCCAATTTGGCTTAAAGTCTTTATGAAAGGTTGCTTTGTGGGTGTCTGTGGGATTGGACCTTTTAGGTTTGAGATGGGAGCGTTCCCCAATCCCTGTTATATGGGGGGTAGGGGGGCGTGTCTGTGATGTAGAGGAGCGCATTACAGTGATATCCAGGAACCTTTTTGAGCCAGGTACAGGAGTCAGAGGGGCAGCAAAGGATAAATTAATGTAATACCCCGGATTATTCTACCCCATGTTTGTAATTCTATTATGGTTTAACACGGCAGTCCCACTTAGGCATAAATGTGTACATTTCTTTAACCCCCATTGTCATTGAGGCTCCCTTGGGGTCATTATGACATGCAATGTTCTGCCGTTTGTGGTACAGATTGTACCCATTGCTCTCTGATAATGGCAGCAACCAATACGGAGAACAAGGGCTCCTCTGTTTTAGGGCAGCGGGGAGGTAGCATTACCAGCTTGCAATAGAAAACTTTTATTATAACTGTTTCGGTGCCATCATGCACGTTTCTCAGTGAGTGGGGCGAAGGGGAGGTATCCAGGTCCATGTGATCTCTCTAATGGCAATCTCATGGTTCTTTTGGCAATCAAAGGTTTAAGGAATGTTGTTGTATTCTATTTTGAGACCCCCTTCCCCTATAACTCATAAGCCCCATAACAATATAAACCCCCCCCCCCCAATGTCCAATACAGGACTTAAAACAGCAGTCCATGCTGCCGTTTATTTTTTATTTGTTCCCCTTTAAAGCTGCAGTTCAGTCAATATCCTGCATGTTTTTTTTAATAAATCAGTTCTGTAGTAAGAAAAAATACTTTTTAGCATTTTCTGTTTTTAAAAAAACAACTTTTAAAGACAAATTTTCTTGTATTCTATTGTAACAGACATTTGCTAAGGCACTGCCCCTTCATGTCCTGTCACAAGCCCTGGCACACCCCTTTATCAGCCCTGCCCTCCCTCTAGCACTTGTCAGTGCAGGACTGCTCATGAATATTCATGAGCTTCCACTGACTGACAGAAGCAAATAAAAACATATGCCAGCTCTAATTATGTCACCAAATTTCGCCTATCAATACATGGAGAACGAATTGACCTGCAGCTATGCAGTTCTTTAGGTAATTAGAGACTATTGAAGTAAAAAAATAAATAAATAAATAAAAAAAGACTGAACTGCAGCTTTAATATGTGCATCAATACAATCCACACAATAAGTAATTAGCTAAGTTGCTGATCGATCACCGAAGATTTGGCTCGGGGGTTCACTAAATGTCTGTTTGTGCAGCAGAAGGGGACCAAAGATGCAAAGTTCTGTGGGGAAGACCATGTGACCAGGCAGTCACTAGATACAATTGGTGCACAGCTAGAGAGAGGGCAGGGCTCAAAAAAGGGGGTGTGCAAGAGCCTGTTTCAGAAGAGGAAGGGGATGTGACTTTGTAAATGGTTGCTATAGAAACAAAAAATGCTTATTACATTATTATACATTAAAAATGTCATGCAGAGTTGTGGCATTTAAAAAATAGAACAAGTTGTGTTTTTCTTATAGTACAAAACTGATTTATTTAAAACAGACATGTAGCATATTGCGTGGACTGCAGCTTTAACCCCAATGACCAAACAGATTCCCATCCCAAAAAAGCAGTACAGGCAAACCCCCTTTCTCCCAAACTTGAATGACTAGTACAGATACCTCTCCATGATCTGTAAAGACCACCTCACTGCTGCCTCTGCTGTTACTGACATCCTTCTCTGTTTAGTACAGCAGGGGAAGATGCGCGTGTCGGATGATCACGATGGTGGTGTAGCCGTCTCGCCAGCAGTCTGCTCAAAGCCGTACCCCATTGTTGATCGCACATCACTACACACGTCTTCCTTGCCTTGCCAGCCCCTTTAATACTTGGGTGTCAGTCAAGGCATAACTTCTTGCACCCTGACCCAGGGTATTGAACCCTGCACTGCCTAACCTTGGGTGGTGGGTTGGTATATAACAGATATAGGCCCTACACCTCATTTGGGTGATGTTTATTACTAAATACATTTTGCACATTTTTATCACCTGGCTCCCTGGGCAGTGCGCTGCTTTCTCGCTTTGTTGCTACTGAGGCACCTATTGAGCCTTTTGTGCTGAAGCAGGAATATTCTGAAAACCTGACCTGTTGTGGGGGTCTTGAGGACTGGAGTTTAGAACCCCATCTCTACTGATTTTTGCTTCTCTTTCAGGTGTCAAAGGATCATGAGACCATGACTCAAGTCCTGTTCAGCAGGAATCTTCGGCTAAATGTAGCGCTCACCTTTTGGCGGAAGCACAGCGTAAATGAGCTTGTAGCATATCTTGTCAGGTATGCACTGCGTGTAAAGAGACATGTGCTTTTTAATCTACCCCCTGGGCAAACCATGCATGTTTCGTTCTCTCTATGCATTTGTTTTCAACAAGTTCTGATAAATCCCATACGTTTGATTTGTCTGCTTGAACCCTTTCACTGCTGAATGCCAGCCTTGCCGACCCCTCAAGTGTTTTGAAGGTGGTATGGCAGCAACCGCCCCAGCAAACAGAAATCAAATAACTCGTTGGTTTTTATTGTTTGCCCTTTCCTAATTTTCACTTTTTTTTTTTTTTTTTCCTCCAACGTTTTTCTTGCAGTTTTTATGGTCTAAAGACCTTGAAAGAAATTACAGGCATACCCCGGTTTAAGGACACTCACTTTAAGTACACTCGCGATTAAGTACATATCGCCCAATAGGCAAACGGCAGCTCACGCATGCGCCTGTCAGCACGTCCTGAACAGCAATACCAGCTCCCTACCTGTACCGAAGCTGTGCGCAAGCAGGGAGACTATAGAGCCTGTTATAAATGCGTTATTTACATCAGTTATGCACGTATATGATGATTGCAGTACAGTACATGCATCGATAAGTGGGAAAAAGGTAGTGCTTCACTTTAAGTACATTTTCACTTTACATACATGCTCCGGTCCCATTGCGTACGTTAATGCGGGGTATGCCTGTGTACATCTAAAACAAGTCCTTGTTTAAGTTTTTTTTGTAAGCCAATAAATGATTGTGGTAACAAGAGAGGGAGTAGGGGATATGATGCCTGTTATTGAACCAACACGTAGTTAAGTAAAAGCTTTCAAACCTCTCTGGGTTTTTTGGGTAACTCAGCCTGAGAGGTTGGAAAGCTTGTAACATAACTATTTGTTGGTCCAATACAAGGTATCATAGCCCCTCCTCCCCCTCCCTCCTATGTTACTACATGGAAGAAACGACCAACACGGCCCCCCCCCCCCTATTTTGCCAATAAATGACCGGTGACTTTCTCCGATGTCTATTTACTCGTGGTTTGTTCTCTGTTTGCAGGATACAAGACCTAGGGGTTGTAGTAGATTGTCTCCCAGTTCTTACAAACAGGTAACAGCTGATTTTTATTTTAGCCTATTCAGTTTGATCTGGTCTTATTTCATGCTGCTGCTCACCGCCTTTATTTCCCTTCCAGTCTACAAGAAGACAAAGCCTCTGTATCCATTGGGTGCTGTGTTGATCTGTTACCGCTGGTTAAATCTCTACTTAAAAGTAAATTTGAAGAGTGAGTAACATTTCATTTTTGCCCTACTGCACAAGAATTTGTTACCCGCAATTACTTCATTACATACATACGCATGTTGGACTGTTCTTTATAGATTAAATACTAGTGTTCAGGGCTTTCAAAACATCACAAGTATCTTCAAGTGCACTGTCGGGGGATGGGGGGATGGGGGGGCGGATGGAGGGTGCAGTGCACTGTCATTTGCAGTGCACTGTTGGGGGGGGGGGGGGGGGGGGGGGGGCGCTTGTGCACTATTATTCCATCAGTGATCCTTAAATGATAACTTCTCCAGGTCCAATTGGACCTTTTTTTAAGTAAACATACATCAGCGTATTCTGTTATTTGCCTTGGTTTGTTTTTTGTAATGTGTTTTTTTTTTTTTTTAATTATTATTTTTTTGTATTTCAAAAAGCCCAGAACCACACGGCAACCCCAGCTATTTTTCTCATTTTTTCAACTTGGCAGCACTGAGCTGTTTTCCATTTGGACCTCAAATAGTCTTATCAGAAAGTCTTCATCTTCTCATAAGGTTCTTTAAGGTCTGCTGATGTCAATAAGTGAGGGACTTAGCAGCCATAATTTAGTTTTTCGGCTCCTTTTTAGGCATTAAAAAAAAACTATACCCAGGAAAAAACTAGAGGTTAAAGCAGACACCCAATTGTACAGTACTGTGAGGAGGAAATGGCTGCCCCTTTCACGTTGATCCTAGAGGCACTGCACTTATAACTAGCCTAATATATCCGGCGTAGTGTAGGGGAAATGACCTAAAGCTCCATGTGTTCTCCATCTATCTCACAGGTATGTGATCGTGGGTCTAAACTGGCTTCAGGCCATTGTGAAGAGGTGGTGGCCGCAGTTATCTGTGAACTCTGAGAATCCGGAGGATGAGTAAGTGCCACATTTCCCATCACACAGATGGGACAGTGCTTTGCTGGCCTCTCAGGCACTCAAGGGGTTATTCATTGTCCCCATATTGTATTCCTGCCTTTTGATTTTGTTATGAGCGAGAGAATTAGATTGTGCCTAATTTCTGGATTTATATCATATAGAGGAGCAACTGACTGAGGTGGTGCACACTTGGGCTATTAAAATGTAACATTTAATAAATAATACTAATAAATAATAATTACACGTGCTGAGTGACAATAAGTGACACTGATTAAGAAAATGACAGGAGGTGCGGCTGACACCAGTGATGTCTGCTGGGAGAGGTTGAGAAATCCCTTTGTATACGGGGCTTAGTAATTGATGTCTACCAATTGGACCATGAACAGGTCCGATGTAATCTTTATTTCTACCAAACCTGTTCATGGTCCAATTGGTAGACATCAATTACTAAACCCCGTATACAAAGGGATTTCTCAACCTCTCCCAGCAGACATTACTGTGTCAGCCGCACCCTTCCTGTCATTTTTCTTATAAGTGTCACTTATTGTCACTCAGCATTTGCCGTTATTATTTATTAGTATTATTTATTAAATGTTAAGTTTTAATAGCCCAGGTGTGCATCATTAAATGTGCTTTCTTTAGATGTTCAGCTAACCCTCAGTCAGGTTTCTCTTCTATATAATATTGATTAGTTATACGACTGAACTACTCACTCAAACTTTCAACTCATTCCACTAACAAGGTGACTACCTCCATTGGGTTTGGGTTAAGAACATATGGGTTTTATCTTTCAGCTGCTGTACATCTTCCGATATGCACAGTTTGGAAGAGTATTGTGTGAATCTCTTAAGTTCATTTTTGATATACTTCTTTTTTTTTTTTTTACCCCTTTAGAAATGTCCTAATTCTGAAACGCCAACTGAGTGTAATCTGGCAGCAAGAAAGCCACCTTACATCCGTTCCAGGTTATACTGGCAACATAGCAAAGGTAACTAGCCCCTTACAGAGTCTACAGTTCTCTTTATAATGTGCTTTAATTCTTTCTATAAAGGGATTGGTTCTGCAGTTGGTGGTTAATTCACTACAATGTATCATCTGTCTCACACTTTGGAAAGTGCTCAATTTTTTCTAAAGCACTTAATTGCTGTTAAATTGTCATTTCAGTGAAACAACCCTTCAACAGAACTTTAATATTTATAATCGCTTGACGCCATACCATACTTATTCGGCTCTGAATCTGTATATTGATATAATGGTATAGGTGCATACAGTATTTAAAAAGAAAGCGCATGCTCCCTGGTAAAATATTGTTTTAATACTATAATACGAGGAGTAAAAAAGTATTGCACTCTGAAACGTGCGATCTTAAATCGCATTAAAAATCAAGATCTCACATTTTTGCTGCAATCGGCTCCAAATGTGCTTCACGGAGCCCCGTTCTCAACTGAAATTAGCCTCTGCCGTAGCAAACGCCCCAGACACGCGGTTTGTATTCTCTGTTCATGTTCCAGATTCAAAGGGGACCTCAGTTTGGCAACTGGCTGAAACCCAACGCGTTTCGTCATAGAACTGACTTTATCAGGGATTGTGGTATTTGTTAAGAAATACTAGAGCTCTGCCTAAAAATCGGTCCTTCAAAGCTTTACCACGTTAGTTCCTGGACCACTAGTGGTCCACAGTTTTTGAAACCAGCTGATCTATACTTAATGTGGTCTCTCCAGACCAGGCATATTTAGTCACTCATTAATTTCCCTGTTCTGTTTCTGCTGAGAACCGAGCTCTGTCATCCAAATCTTCAACGATCATCAATATTTTCTGCTTTCTCATTGGTTCCACAACACTTAATCCTTCCACTGTTTCCGACAAGTTCAGCAATGCCTTCATATGTCGCTATTAAAGAATAAAAGCAGTTGGATCCTGTCTACATCAGACGTGCATACCTGCCGACTAACTCCAGGCCATCTCTTCCATTGATTCAGTACTGGTTTTATATTCCCATTTTGTTGATCTGTTAAAAGTCGTGTTCTAATAGAATAAGACCAGCCTCTAATCTCGACCTGGAGTTAATTTGCAAATTCATAGACAAATTAACAGTTTAGATATTGTTGTAAATTAACATCATGCCTCCAAAAATTGTGTAGAACAAGAAAAGTATAAAAAATAAAACTGAATATATCAATAGTATGAATGTGAAGAATATATATATATTATTATTATTATTATTATTATTATTATTATCTTAAATCTGTTTGTTTGCATTCTAGGATTTGGATGGCTATTTATCACGGCTCCATTGACCAATGCTTCACAGGACTTATGTTTGAAACTTACCAGATAACTGGACAATTCTGACAAAGGACACTTCTAAAGCTTGGGATGGCCAGGTCACCACAAGAGACTTCTAGTAAAAACCACTAACCTATGGAAGAGGAATGCTGGTCCCTCTCACAGATCCATCACACAGCCACAAATGAAGTGATGACTTCCTGCTTCATATTGAAGTAGTGTTACCTTCAAGTAGCTACTTGACCTGGTTCAGGGGTAAAGTTGACCTAGGACTTGTGCACTCTGAACGCCACACCCGTGTCTCCCATTCCTCCGAGGGCAGCTGAAACCTGTGCCAGGGCTACTTGGGTTTCACACATTATCACTGGGTTCTGTACTACGCTGGAAACGGACATCTGAGCAAAATGCACTTCCAAATGCTCTGGTATATTTTAATGTGGGACACTGGATATTGCAGCTATTTTCTGATTGTTATATTATTTGAAGCATAATAAAGATTTTTCTTTGCAGTAGAAGGGGAACGTGTGCACTGCTGCAGTGTTCTCTACTTTTCTTCTCTAGATCAGCGGCTCCCGACCTTTGTCACGTTGTGCGCTCCCTGCTAGAAAATATTTGTTCCACAAACCCCTTGTTAAAAAAAGGAAATCTTATTGCCGACTTATCAAACTATTTCTAACACTAAATGAACAATCCAAAGCAGTATAGTGTCCCAAGCTCGTGGGCGGTGGAGGGAGACACTTAAGGCCCCAAGCTGCACCTCCGTGTGCGCAGACGGCATCGGGGATATAGCAGTGGTTGCTGCTGTGAATGCAAAGCATTGTGGGGAGTGACTTTGGAAGCTCCTGTCGTAATTGACTGCGAAACCATCCACGTTAAGGTGCAGTGTGGGGCCTTCCTAAGTGCGCAGTCCCCACACGGGGTCAGGTATGCACTAGACTGCATTGGATCCACGATTGAAGATTTTTTTTGGGGGGGAGCACGAAACCCTTTGATATGTTTTACGAACCCATCGGTTATGTATAAAGCTTAGCTGGTCTTCCTCTCAGCTAGTGTAAAAAAAAAAAATTAATTTTTTTTAACGCAAAAAATGCTTTGTGGTGGGCAGTTCAGGTGTGATTTTATCATGCGAGAAACGCATTAAATTGCCCACAACTGCACCAACGAGGGAACAACAAGTTACAATACTCAGCTGAATCTGTAAACTACTGAACCTTTCACAGTTATCCCTTTACCCGATTCTCACACCAAAGAGAGAATTCCCAGCAGGCTGAACTCCTTCAATAATCGCAGCTGGGGATGCAGCAGTTCTGCACGGGGGGATCTCCTGCACAGAGCCGTTTCCCCGTGTCCTTATCTTCTCAGAATAGGAAGCATCTGTTGGGCATGGCCTGACTCTGATCCTATCCTTCCTCTACCAAGTGGGCCCCTTGTGACGGGCCGGCCGTTGGAGGTCACTGGGTTAGAAAGACAGCAACGTTGCACAAAAATATCTTGCTGACCTTTCTATTCCCTTATGGTATGTTCATATTTTTTGTCGTGTATTAAAAAAGGGTACCATGCCTTAAACATGAAATGAAGTTGGTATGTATAGGTATAGATACTTCGATGCACGTAATTAGTTGGTGCAGTAAATTGTTGCAGTACTTTATAGTGGTTGAAGTGGCTAAAAGAAAGTAATATATTGTGGGAAAGAAGCAGCAGTTTGGTCCCGGGGGTGAGGTCGGTCCTGCATAATACTCTGACCCCAATCACACGACTCCCATGTAAATAAATGGCAGACTCTTCAGCATGGGGCAAATGAAAATAGGTGCACTTTAGTGTCTTTATGGATCACAAACGCACCTGAGGGTGCCGCAACATGCAACAGTCATTTTAGTAATAAAACACTTATATTGCTGGTTTTATTTTTCTATACTAATCATGGGGGGGCTCAGCCCCAGTCCTCTCGTGCCTCCCCACCCACAACAGGTCAGGTTTTAAGGATTACCAGCTTCAGCCCAGGTGGTTTGGTCGGAAATTGAGCCACCTGTGCTGAAGCAGGGGTATCCTTAAAATCTGACGTGGGGCCTTGAGGACTGGAGTTTAGCAGAACTACTAATCTAAACATAAAACAATATAACGCTGTTCATTGGTCAAATTGCTGATTAGCTGAAGACTGAGCTTCAAACAATGGGAGATGGACAATGGAGCACTTCTCAGCATTCACCAGAAGAAATCGGTACATTAGGTACACCTGGTTTTTAAATAGGCAATCCCAGCTGCCGATCGATTGTTCTCCCGTAATCCATCAGCAAAGATCCTGCTTCCCAGGGTTCACTAAATGGCTGCCTTCCAGTTTCAATCAATTCTTCAGTCTGTAACTCAGCAGCTACAATGTATCCTGATATTACTAAGGGAACATCTAGTGTTAGTTTGCAGTTTAAACTGCTGGGAACATTGGCAACAAATTATCACAAACAGGAACGTTGCAAAGATCTTGCACTGCTGGGGAAGTGTGCTAAATCCTGCTGTAGAAATCAAAGGATGCTCATATTAAAACTCATAAAATATGGCATTAAGAGTGGAATTAAAAAAAATCTAAGTATCTAATACTACAGAACTGATTTATTTAATTTTTTTAAATGTAGGATATTGCATGGATTGCTTCTTTCACTAGTTATAGTTGGAGGATATTAACAGGGGTGCTAAAGCCTAATTATTGGTGCTCCGGTATATGCAGTGTGTTATCATATACAGTGAGGGTACTCGACTCCAGTCCTCAAGCCCCCCCTCCCCAACAGGTCAGGTTTTCAGGATATCCCTGCTTCAGCAGAGGTGGCTGTCAGTCTTTGAACTATCAGATAAAAGCAATGTCCTCCAGCGTGTGTATTATTGCTGCTTCTCCGTGGTATATAGGGAGAAAAACAGGAAAACAAAACACGCCAAAAACAAGTGGTATACTAAGGGTTCATATATACTGCCTGGGACCGGGCACACAGTTTTGTTAGCAATAGTCTGATGAGTCGGCAATAAGATTTATTAATTGGATGTTCGCAAAAAAAAATATTTTCCAGCTTTGTGGGTGGGGCTGGGGGGGGGCAGTGTGAAAAAGGTTGGGAACTACTGGTCTAGATCAGGGGTTCTCATCTAGTCCTCAAGAGCACCAACAGGTCAGGTTTTTAGGATAACCCAGCTTTATCACAGGTGGTTCAGTCAAAGACTGTACTACCTGTGCTGAAGCTGGGATATCCTAAAAACCTGACCGGGGGGGGCAGGCTTGAGGACTAGAGATGAGAACCCCTGTATGTAACGTCTGCAGAGAATTCATTTTTAATGATCAGCAGTCTCTATCCTAAACCTATACACCCTATTCGTATGTACTTTACTGAAACGTCCTGCTTTTTTAATAAATACAAATAGGGGGGGAAGCAGAGCACTAGCCATGCATAGGCTTGAAAAAAAGGCTATAGAGAGATGCGTTCCCAAGATATAAAAAAATGAATTTAATGGATCGTCATATATAACACAGGCAGGTAGCCCACACCTACGCGTTTCACACCGAGGCGCTTTATCAAGGTCAGATTGGTTTTACATCTTAATTAATAGATACCTTATGGGAGAAGGAGCGGCTCAGTGAGTAACAACACTGACTGGCACTGAGTGTGAAGCAGGGGAGCCTGGTTCAATTCCCGGTGTCGGCTCCTTGTGATCTTGGGCACAGTCATTTTATCTCCCTGTGCCTCAGGCACCAAAAACACAGATTGTAAGCTCCACGGGGCAGGGACCTGTGCCTGCAAAATGTCTCTGTAAAGAGCTACATAAAACTAGCAGCGCTATACAAGAACATGCTATTATTATTAATATTATTATAATAATACCTTAGGGGTACCACATGCTGGCTTTTCTAGAATTATCATTATCTTTTTGTTTGTCAATTACTGTTCTTGAGCACCCCACAGTTCTCTGAACTCTACTTTTTTAATAAACTATTTATTAAATGTTTGTCTAATGTAATGTATTTAAGTTGTCGGTGTAATACATTTTACGGTGGTTGTATGGCTGGCTTTAGGCTTTGCGGGAAAAAGTTAAGGCGAGCGCCCCTCCAGCAGCGTTGCAGCATCATGTGACACTTGATAGGGTTGCCAGATGTCCAGGATTGAACCCGACTGTCCTGTATTTGGACACTGTCCAGTAAATATGAGGTAATACTGAACATGTATGTGTATACCAGTATTACCTCTCTGGACATAGTGTCCTGACCGGCTTGGGGGGGGGCCACGGGGATTTACCCGAGCAGGGAGAGAGCAGGGCTGTTGCAAGGGGGCTGGACAGCTTCCTCCATCCTGAGTGGCTGCTGCTGGATAAAGCAACCAATCAGGAGGAGGAGTCAGGAGCCTGGGGGTGAGGCCAAGGAGAGGAGGAAACAGCACGGAGTGGAGAGAGTGGTGTGTGTGTGTGTGTATGTGTGTGTGTCTCGAGCGCGTTGAACCGTTAACTATTGTGTCCAGTATTTTTGGAGAAGCCACTTGGGAACCCTAAGGCTGCGGTTCCAGTGCCTTCTACAGCGCACGCCGAGGCTTGCTCTGCGTGAACCAACTCCGCCCCTGAATGGGGCTGGACCCAGTACACACCTTCGCGCGGAATGTGCAGCCGCGATGTGCTACAATTTTTCACAAAGACAATGAAATTGAATTTACACGTTGCAACGGAGGGCTGGCCACGCCCCCGCCACCGGTTCAGCCAATGAGGGCGAACCGGCCATGTGAGGTCATGGCCACGCCCCTGGAAACCCCCAGCCACGCCCCCCTCATCGCACTCGCTGGCATCTTCTCCCAGATCGCGGTGAACCGCGGCCTTAGTCACTAGAGGATGTGGACCGCTCCAAACAAGGCAAGATCCCACCCTTCTCAAATAAAAATACCACACACCACCACGGGGTGAGGAGCGTTCCTGCCGGTCCGGGGTCCCAGGGCTCATTCCTCCAGCTCCCCCCTCCGGTCGGGCGGAACTTGAGCTCCCCCCTCCGGTCGGGCGGAACTTGAGCTCCCCCATCCAGTCGGGCGGAACTTGAGCTCCCCCGTCCAGTCGGGCGGAACTTGGATCCCGCCTCCCGGCCCCCTTGTTCTTCAAGCTGTGAATCTGAACTATCGCAGGTCACAGAATAAGGACCTATGAGAGTTGGTCAACACAAACAAACATTTTGTGATGGTGACAAAAGCATGAGAACAGAGAAATCTTTACATAATAAAGAGGCACAGGAGGACGCTCAATCAGTGTTACAGGCCGTTCAAATTGATGGCAGTTTATGCCGATCAAGCTCTGATACCCGTTATCGCAAATTCGTCCACCAAACCCCAAAGTCTCCTTGTAAATGTTGATGCCTCTCCACTTCTGTAGAGAATTAAGTAAATTCTATCGATCGCAAAATGCGATCCCTGTCTTCCCGTGTAATATCCCAGTGCATTTATTTGCCAAAACGCTGATGTCTGAAAATGTCCTTTCTGGCGCAGAATTTCCACAGCGGCAGAATATCACAGCTATATATAATTTAGGAGGATCACATATAAGAGTTCATAGTACAGGCTTTCCTCGTTTTACAACGCTTCGTTTTACAATGAATGGCTTATCCAACGCTGTGCAATGCATACCTATGTTCAAACGGCTTATCCAACGCTCTTACGTCGCTTTGCAACGTTGTTTATGTGTTTATGGTTGTATATTTTTCCCTGTGCACCAAGTTTTTTAATTATTTTTACTATTAGGTGAGCGACTAGTCACTATGTTTATGTGATATATATATATATATATATACATAAACAACGTTGCAAAGCGTCGTAAGAGCGTGCGTATATATATATATATATTATATTATACTATATAATATATTATTTATTATGTTATATTATATATATATATAATTATGTTATATTATATATATAATACAGTATATACACTATATAATTTATGTGTGTGCTGCATATCTTATTGCCTGCATAAAATATTTGGTGTATTTTAGTGTTAAAAATGCCTTCAGGAACGGAACCTTTCATTTAAACAGTGTTCCTATGGGAAAATGTGTTTCGCTTTACAACGTTTCGCTATCCAACGCCATTTTAAGTAACGCATTGTGTCGGATAACCGAGGACTGCCTGTAATGAACTTGTTGTCAAATTGGTTCATGTTGATACCCTGCAGTACACTGGCCAGGTCTTCCACCATGACCGCGAGAGGATAATACATGGACATTTTTGGACGTGGTAACCTTTACATTTTTACTGCATCTCCACAGGGTGCACAATGTTTCATGATTGCCTTTGAAAATCTAATGTGTGTGATTTCCACCCATTATATTCTTGTGGTTCTGGAGGGAATACGTGGCGACCATATTGAAGACAAGTTTATTTCTGCGGAGTCTTGTGTGCAATCCTCCTATATACTATACAAGTCTCACTCATTTTTAGCATCAATACTTATAGACTTTATGAGATTCTCGCTGAGAGAAAATCAGCAATTCTCCATTAAAATACAACTTATTGCTCCAACTCTCACTGATTTTGGTTGTAATGTTGGAGTTTGTCAGCTTTGGGTTAAAAAAAAAAAAAGGCACCAGTCACCCAGATGTGACTCCTTAAATTGCTATTAATACACTTTGGTTCTACGAGGTACTGCCCCCAAAGTGCCATCGCGGTTACAGAGGCAGCACGCTCTGCCCCACAACAATTAAACTGATTGCCGGGGAGAGTGCCAGGCCTCTGTATCTCTCGTACCTTCTCCTTTGCGATGTCTTCCTGCAGTGTCCCTCATCGTGGCCCTGCGACCTCAGATGGTGTTGCGTTGCCGGGACACATGTGACGTTGTGATGTCATGCACCGTCATGACAACGTGCCGCTGCGTGATTTCCCATTGTCATGGCAACACGATGCCATTTGAGGTCACGGCGCCATGATGAGGGACACTGCAGGAAGACATCGCGAAGGAGAAGGTAAGAGACTCCCGCACCAGTTCCCTACACCGAGCCCCGCAATATTACCAGCCAGTCATGGTTAACATACACCAGTACAGTAGGTAAAGAGAGCCTGGCTCCAAGGAACTTACAATCTATATAGGAGAGTGTTGAAATATAAGGTACAGGCGGAGAAGAGGGTTGGTGTGTTTCTGAGAGCTGTTTGTTATTTGAGAGAAGTAAATGGAATGATGAATAAGCAGAGATAGAGTAGTACAACAACGTAAAGTATAAAGGTGGAAAAGGCAGCAGTAACATCAGCAAACGGCAGCAAATAGCCAGAGCCTATCAGCTCCCGTTTGCCGGCCCCCTTTGCTATGGGTCTGGTGTAATTTGTATCAGACTAGGGGGCCCCACCGGGACACCTATTTGTGGTCCACTCTCAGCTCCGCACCCTGCCCACTTCCTGGTTTAGTGCAAGATCTAGCCCCATTCGCCCTACCTGCTGCTCAAGCCCGCCCACCCACTTCCTCCTTGCAGTGTGTGCGCGGTCGGGCCTGTCTTCCCCCACCTGCTCCCTCCATGCACGTCTGGCAGTCACGCTACCTTGGACATGAGAAGGCGAGTGGGAAGTTGGGATACATGATGCCTGGTCTGTGGGCCCACTTTGGAATTACTTGGTTCCTTGGCAAACCAGTCCAACCCTGAGAGTCACTGCCATTAATACACTCTGGTCCTGAGAAGGACTGACCCTTTATTATTAAGTTTACTGGTGGAGAATCTGTTGCTCTGCAATGGAAAATAAGAGGCAGCTGTCATTTTCATCCTCTCTCTCCCTCCTTCTTTCTCATTTTCATACTCTTGAGCTTTAAAAAAATTAAATAAAAAAATGCAGTACATGGAATTATAATACAATAAGTGCAACAAATACGATCAGACAATAGGAAAATAAATCTCTGCCTAGGAGAGTTTACAGTACTCTAAGTGGTATGATGAAAGACTTACAGAGACAGCACAGTAGATGGCAGTGCTTGGTCGCAATGGTTGGTAGGAGCTGGCTATTGAAATGCTTCATTTAAGAGGTGAGTTTTAAGGTTTGACTTAAAGATGGGAAGAGGAGCTGCTTGGTGTATGCTGAGGGTGAGGGAGTTTCACAAGTTAGGGGTAGGGAGGGGGAAAAGGTTTAAGGCGAGAGAGCAGTAGAGGTGAAAGGGGGGGAGAGGAGACAGTCATGGGTAGAGCGCGCGCGGGCACGGCCGTGAGCGGTGGCGCGGCAGACCAGAGAAAGTACAAGAGAATTGTATTTTTGCGCTGTCGCCATGCCACTATGAACCAATCACAGCGTGGCCTAGCGCTGTGACGTCATAGCCACACCCCCTAGCCGCGTGCATCACCGCTTACCCTCTACAAACGAAACGCCCGTGCCACGTGCATGCGCAACGCCGTGCGCACTATATTACAAGCCTAAAACAGGTCTGCAACCCTGCCTTTCACCATTATCACCTAGCATACAGTGCTTCCACTGCAGCAAGGGATTCTGGGAAACCACTGGCTTTGCATCATGTTAATGCATCATGTTTGCATGTTCATAATGATAATAATAAAAATATTATTAATAATTATTATTATTAATAATAATAAACCTATCACTGATAGCAGCTCATAGAACTTCACCTTTAATAAGTAGCAGAATGGATGATTAATGTTGACACTACAAAAGAGGTATTCCTGTTGCCAGCCAATCACATTTTTTCCTTGGTGTTGCGCTACTTTGTGATTGGCTACTGCAAAGCGAGGCTTGGGATGCAGAACGGTTTGGAACGCAGATATCAGCGCTGCGTTTCAAGGTTACGTCACAACGTGACCGTGAGCACATCCCTGGGCACCTGTTGTCTACAGCGACTCCGGAAAGACAACAACCCGGAAGCGGAAGCGCTGAGTGGGAAGTGTTTTTTTTTGGTTGTTCCAGTCGTGTTTCCGTTATGCCGGTCCCGGTTCTCCCCTTTGTCCTCTGGTTGCTGATCCCGCTGTGCGGCGCGGACACGGACGTGCTGATTCCCGGGCAGGGCGGGGACAGGTTCAGGCTGGAGGGCCGGGCCGTGGTGTCCGGGGTAAGGCCGCAGGACTGGGTGAGCGGGGCCCGGGTCCTTGTGGACGGAGAGGAGCATGTGGGCTTCCTAAGGTAACGAGGTCACGGCAGCAACACTGAGATACGGTATCACGGCCCCATCCTACAACAGACTGGAATCTCCCTCTTATACCCACATGACAGGTCCCTATAGACTTCACTAGGATCGCCCCCTTGTACACATGAGAGGTACCTATAGACTTCACCAGGACTGCCCCCTTGTACCCACGACAGGTCCCTGTAGACTTCACTAGGATTGGCCCCTATAGACTTCACAAGGTTTTGGCCCCTATAGACTTCACTAGGATTGTCCCCTTGTATACACGACAGGTCCCTAAAGACTCACTAGGATCGCCCTCTTGTACCCACGACAGGTCCCTAAAGACTGCACTAGGAGCGCCCTCTTGTACCCACGACAGGCCCATATAGACTTCACTAGGATCACACCTTGTACCCACGACAGGACCCTATCGACTTCACTAGGATCGCCCCCTTGTACCCACGACAGGTCCCTATAGACTTCACTAGGATCTGCCCCTATAGACTTCACTAGGATCGCCCCCTTGTACCCACGATAGGTCCCTATAGAGTTCACTAGGGTTGCCCCCTTGTACCCATGACAGGTCCCTATAGACTTAACTACGATTGGCCCCTATAGACTTCACTAGGATCGCCCCCTTGTACACACGACGGGTCCCTATAGACTTCACTAGGATTCGCCCCCTTGTACACATGACAGGCCCCAATATACTTCACTAGGATAACCACTTGTACACACGACATGCCCCTATAGACTTCACTAAGACCACACTAGGAACTTGTATACGGTCTGTCTTTTGGTTGACCCAAAAAGTAAACAAAAAACTAAAGCATTCCGATGTTCAGACTTGGTTATATATTGGAAGGCATCTTGCTGACATAATCCATTTGTGTGTTGTTCTTAGGACTGATGGCAGTTTTGTGGTTCATGATGTTCCCTCCGGTTCTTACGTGGTAGAAATCATTTCCCCGGCTCACCGCTTTGAGCCAGCCCGAGTCGACATCACCTCAAAAGGCAAAATGAGGTGAGCAGTCCACAACTCTGCATTGCAGGCACACCTGGCAGTGAATGGGTTAAAACAGCAATTACCCACTATCCCTAAATTAAAATACTCGCCCAGTCTGGTGTAGTTTCTAATCTACTGACGAGTCTACCGATTTGCATGTCCGTACCCAGAATACTTGTCTGTAGCTTTAAGGTGCTGTCCCAAATAGCCTGCCAAAAATATCCTTTTGTAATCGCATTTAACAAGCTGATTGGCTTCCCTAAGAAAATGTAGCCATGCTGATAGCAAAGGTTTTGATTGATTTTGCTTCTTTTGGAAAAGTTTTTTTTGTTTTGAGTTTTATTTTATTTAAGATATATACTATTTTGTATTGTTGTGTTTTTTTGTTTTTTTTTTACGAAGAGCCAATCCTTATCTGTATTATACAGTTGGGGTCATATTTGATCTATCAATTTAGTAATACCCAAGTTACCTCTTTGTATTATGAGGGAACAGTAGTCTACCACAGGGTGTGCAAACTTTTGCTCCTGCCTTGTCACCCGGTGCTCGCTCCCCTCCGTCCCCCTTCGTTTAGTGTGGCGTCAAATGACGCGCTCGGTTATGTGATGTCACATGACCCACAGCGTCATTTGATGCCGCGTTGCTATGGAGACGCTTCCAGACGCCGGCTGAATCACGGTTAGTTGAGGTTGCAGAGGCCTCACGCGATCCCCCGGCATTTCATTTTTATGCCTTGGGGAAGTTGCACGGGGCCTCTGCAACCGCCGTTCCCTGCCAACGCCCCCCCCCCCCCCCCCCCCGAAAAATCAGCGCACCCCTGGTCTACCGCCCGTCCAATATACAATAAGACGTACACTAGTTACTTTTAGTGATTTTCTCTAGGGAATGTTATTCTGGAATACAGCGTTCTGCTTATTGTGACATAAGTATAATTGTGTGCTTTGTTTGGGGCTTTTGCTTCTCCCTTTGAGGGTTATTTAATGTTTTTCATATACTGTTTTTGTATATATTGTCTTTGGTAGTACCTAGGTAATCTATAAAGGTATGTATGTTAATTCTTTTAATTTTGTTCACATAGATACAAAGAACAGGAAAAGAAGAAACCGCCTATCGGGTAAGTCAACAAAAGGTATATTACTGCATACAAGAAAGAGAATCCAACATTTCGGGGATAACTTAAAGCGCCTTCATCAGGAGTTGAAGTTAGCTCCGATATTTATTTTTTATTATTTGTATGCAGTAATATTCCTTTTATTGATTTGCTGATGGGCTATGTCTTCTGTTTTTTGGATCTGTGTGAAGTATATATTTCTTTATTGCCTTATGACGTGCACTCACTATTATAGGCCTTTTGTGGTTTTAGGATATGGTGTGCAGTCTCACTCTATCTCAGTGACACTGGATTAACATTATTTATATGAGGGATTCAGTATGCTGGTGTTTCTTATTCAATTCATATTTTTCTACTCGCCATCTAGTGACGCTTCTATATTCTGCAGCTAGAAAAACATTCTACATGATTAAAAATGGGGTAATGGGCCAAAGCTTAAAAATCGGGTGAACTAGAGCGGTCAATTTCCAGTGGTTACTTTGCGTGTGAAGATCTTTAACTGCTCTCCGCAACAAAGTGTAAGGTTTTGGGAAAGGTTATATGAGCATTTAGGGGAGAGTGGAAAAACATATACCGGGTTACTGCTGCCATAAGCTTCATTTAGAAGAATGCAACTTACATTTTCCAGAGCGAGAAGACCATTATTCTTCAAGGAGCAGTATTGCCTTTATAACAACATTGCCAAAATGTTGAACCAGCTTTTTACACATTCTTACCCCTGTCTTGCTTCATGCTGTTGTGATCCGCTTAAGCAATTATTTGTTTTGGGACTTCCTAACCTCGAGCCTTGTCATCTCCCCAAGGGCCAGATATGTAAATCACATCAAAACCTCAGAAGTTCTCCGCCTGCCCTATCCCCTTCAGATGAAATCCTCTGGGCCTCCGTCCTATTTCATTAAGAGAGAGACCTGGGGGTGGACAGATTTCCTTATGAACCCGATGGTAAGTATTTGTG
The DNA here is from genome assembly GCA_036426205.1 of Ascaphus truei. Lineage (NCBI taxonomy): Eukaryota > Metazoa > Chordata > Amphibia > Anura > Ascaphidae > Ascaphus > Ascaphus truei. The sequence continues at coordinate 9,605,510 of CM071575.1, forward strand.
TTCTAGCCATGTGTATATTTCCATGGAGTGGAGAAGAGATTGCATGTTTATTTGGAACATGCACACGTCTGTTTTAGGAGACGTGGTTGTCTGTTGGGGCTCAGGTCCCGCACCCCCACCGTTGGGCAGAGCAAAATATATACAAGAAGTGTGTTGGACCGGCACTCAAAAGTCAAATGAACAAGTACATTTATGCTAAAGTTATGAATTGAATCTGAATCTAATAATAATACAAAAACAGCATCATCAGAATGGCCCTAGCAACGCTGAGGGTTCAGGGTCGCTGGTTTCAAGCCTAAGAAAAGGACCAGCGGTCCCGAAACCCCAGCGTTGCTAGGGCCATTTGCTGTAAGAATTCACGTTATGTTCTGATGCTGTTTTTGAATTATTGTATTTAGATAAAATGAATCACTTTTGCATAAATGTACTTGTTGATTTGACTTTCGAGTGCTGGTGCAACACCACACTTCTTGTGGAGAGGTTGCACAAGATCTGTGCTTCTAGGGAGTAGAAACCCTCCTATATTTTTATTTTTTTTTGTGTGTTTTTTTTTAATGGTTTATTTTTTTTCCAAGGGGGAGAATGACAATATAGTGACTGTATTGGCTTTTGGGGTTGTAGAAACCACACATGCAGAACTGTGATGGAGACAGAAGTGATTGTCACCGCGGTGTTTGCAAGAGTTGCTGCCATGCTTAGCTCTGCGGGTGATTGAATATTTCTAAGAAAGCCACATGTTTTTACTATTTTATTTATTTATTTTTTGACCCGCTACGTGTTAATATCCTGGCTATAAAACAACGTTGTGTTAAAAAAAATCTAACCATCTAATAGCCTTCTCCAAACAGAAATCTTACTGTGCTAATAGCAAATGGGGCTGATTTAATTAATGGTAAATCTATTTCCATAGGGGCCTCTAAATAGGGCATTATTTGTCAATTAGGTGTTTTCTTTACCTTTAGCCCACCCTGTCCTTATACCACGATAAGGGGATGTTGGGAGAGGAGGGCTTTGCCTGTGCAAACTCTTGCAGATCACACCGTAACCACTGGGAGAGGGAGCAGCCGGAGGAAATCTCCCAAATCTCCGCTCATCGTGTTTACAAACTAACTTTAACAAATCATTGGAAAATACTAGTCCTGTTGGGTTATAGGCGTCCACAATCACCCAGATGTGACCCCTGTAAATGATCACTGCCATTAGTATAGCTTTGCTTTGCTCTTAGGAGGCATTGCCCCTTTAACCCTTTCCTTGCTGGAAGCTCAGTTGCACCTCCCGTTGCTGCCGGTTTTCCGGGTTCACATTCTTGAATTGCAGCCTGCCTCCCCGGGACAGAAGGGGATAATGCTACACCTTCCTTCCAATCACATTCTACATCTCGTGGTCACCCCTCAAAAATATGATGTTCCCTGAACGTTATAAAAGCCCCGAGATAGGGCCGACATTCAGGGGGTATCATTAGGAGCAGCCTATGGGTCAAGGAAGCCTATCCTACAGCCTCCTGATATCCTCAGTCCTACTGCTTCCTCTACCATAATAGCTTGTCCTGTTGCCCAGGGAAAAGGTGTCTCTCCTGTCTGCTTTACAGCCATCAGCCTCCAGAAACGCACCTATTCCATACGTTCTCACTCTCGTTTACCTTTCACATTGTGTGTTCTCCAGCCTTGTCCAACTGCTGTACCAGCGTATGGCAATATTGGTACATTGCCCCTCTCTGCCATTTATACAACAGCATGGTATATGTTGGCACCTTCTAACTAGTGATGATAATCCTGCAGGTGATGATGATGGTGCTGCCTCTTCTGATCTTCGTGTTGCTGCCCAAAGTCGTAAACACCAGTGACCCTGAAATGAGACGGGTGAGTGAAAAACCTCTTCTCCTAATGTTGCTGAGCTGTGGTTTAGGACTGGCATCTGCACGCTTTAAGGCAACACCCTTCAAAGGGGGAGATCACAGTTCCGAGAGGATACTGTAACTTTTAACATAGGTTTTTTATTTTGAACTATTACAGCGGAGGCTTTTCTTCCTTGTATTCTAAATTCTTCGTGTATATTTGACACTTAAGTCCCTGCCAGAGGGGTTTGCACACCAGGACATTGCAATGTGAGGTTTTGACAGTGCCTCCCTTACCTCGAGCGCTCTGTGACGTTCTCATCATTCTAGTTACTGTAGCACAGTGATCCTGTGTTTCTGCAAAGCGTCTCAATGAAATGTTCTAAATGTTTTATTGCATGTCGTTTAGTACAGCGGAGATTTTTAACTCGGTGGTCATATGTAAACTAGCGGTAACATAGGAATTGTAAATCAAAAATATATATTCTGAGTTAATGGGTTCTGCCGTTTTAGGCTAAAGCATTGTACCCCTTCTTTAATGCGGGTTCGTTGGGAATTGTGATATTTTAGGGGACTAACGTTAGGATTTTTCATAGATTCAATTATAGTATGTAGGTTTCTTCAAGTATACATATATTATATCTTCTAAAAATATCCTATATAATGTAGAAAATGCACCAGTATGAACTAGGTTGTTGAAACCAAATTGTTCCTTCAGACAAGGATAAATCAACACCGTCACCATATCAGGAACCAATAATAATCATTTTATTTCGCATAGCGCTTTTCTCCCAATGGGACTCGGCGCTTCACAATTGCGGTGCACAGCACATAGGGTTTTTTACAGACCGTCCCTCTCCCTGCCCAGGGGAGCTTACAATCTGTTTTTGGTGCCTGAGGCACAGAGAGATAAAGTGACCTGCCCAAGCTCACAAGGAGGTGACACAAGGAATTGAACCAGGCTGCCCTGCTTCAAACTCTGTTTCACTGTTTAGAGTCTGTGTCGTTATTCATTGAGCTTCTCCTTCACCACTTTTACCCATATTTATTCTCCTAGGGAACTGCACCATTACCCCGTGCAGAAGAGGCCTAACTTTATTGCAGTTATCTCGGGTGGGGAAATGGTTGAGGACTTTAACAGAATGTCACTTGGGTAAATCTTCTAATGTTGATCCTTTTTTTTTTTTTTCCTTCTAGGAAATGGAGCAGTCCATGAACATGCTGAACTCAAACCCAGAACTTCCTGACGTTTCTGAATTCATGACCAGACTCTTCACCTCCAAATCTTCCAGCAAGTCCAGCGGCAGCGGGAAAACGGGGAAGACCGGGGTTGGGAAGCGGAGGTAGTGTTGGCAGTCCACAGTCTGCTCGCAGGTCGGCCATCGCTCAAAGAAATCAAATGCAGAGCCTGACCGCAGCAGAAATGCCAGCAGTGTAGTCTCAACAAGAACCGTGGGCGGATTTAAGCCTGGGGGACATGGAACATCTCCTCTCACTGTTACAGCACAGGTGTCGCATGCCTATAAAGTTGGCAGTCCGTAATCCCTTAAATGTGTTGTGCCCCCCTCCCCTTCAAAACTCTTCTGAGTTAGCTTAATGTGAAGCCTTTTAACCTTGAGTGTCCTTGTAACGTACCTAGTGAAGGCACGGGCCCTGGCACACCAGAGGCACTGTTGGTGTACCAGGTACATGACCGAAACGCTCGTTTTCTAGGTGCCGATCAGGCTAATCCAGGGCCGGACAACTCCAGTCCTCAAGCCTCACCAACAGGTCAGGTGTTCAGGATATCCCAGCTTCAGCACAGGTGGCTCAAAACTGAGCCTCCTGTACTGAAGCTGGGACTGATTGAGCCACCTGGTCTGAGGTCAGGGATATCCTAAAAACCTGACCTTTTGGTGGCCCTTGAGTACTGGAGTTTGCCGCCTCAGAGCTAATCGCTCCAACTGGGCGTGAAGCCCGATGGACACGGGAGTGGCGTCCTGTCAACTTTGGCTTCTGTTGGCCTGGGCGGGGGGAGGACGTCATGTGATTGCTCCCGGAGCAATTGCATGGCTGGTAATGCCGGAGCTTCGGTAACACTGGTGCCGTCGGACCTCTAGCACTATAAAGGTAAAAGGTTTGGTCCAACCTAGCACCGATTTGTACCAACAGGGCGGGCAACGTGTTTAAAGGGCTTCATTTGGGTGATTCTTCTTTTTCTTGACCCGAATCTAACACTGTACACTCTGAATTTGCCCCCTCCCCCCCCTTTTTTTTTTTTTAATTCTTCAACACGAGTTTGCACAGACAGGGCCCCCTCTCTCACGCACTCTTTATTGACTCCTTGATAAGGCTTTCTATAATCTCTTGAATGTCACGCTCCCAAATTCAGAGGCCCCTTAAGAGAAGTGACTTGTAATTCATTTCTCATAGAAAAGAGAACAGACAAATCTTTGCTTTTAGCACGGTTCAATTTGTTTAAGGAATCCACTGACTGTTAAGTTCTATACAGAAGTTGTGTTTTTTTGTGGTTGGGGGTGGGGGTCACCAACCTACCTGCAATGTGGATTCTCAGGGCTTTTTTTTTTTTTTAACGCCCCCCCCCCCCCCCCCCCTCAATAAGTACTGGGACGGTTTCCATTATGATTCAGGACCGTATTTATTAAGCCGTACTAATTCTTAAGGCACAATAATAGTGCAGCACGCCCATTCCAGTTCAGATTTACTAGACCATGCCGGCAGATGTCTTACGGAGTAAGGGCTTAGTAAATATGGCCCTAAAAAAGTTCGGGGACATTCCCATGTGGATTTTTCTGCAGAACTTCTCGGCCCTCATGGCCCAATTTGCAGAAATGCTTTCAATAAAATTGCAGAATTAATTAAATAAAAATCTGGGAATTGCATAGGGACTGAAGCAGCGCAGACGGGCCGTCGGTTCTGTTACGGATGCACGGGGAGACGCGGGCAGAGCGGCTGCTGCTTACCATCATGGGATTGGCGGGTTCATTTCGCAATAGGCATAATTTATAATGGATGTTCTCAATGTTATTTAACACTGGCTGGGGGTATAAGACCTGCAGCACGGTGCGATCGCTGGGTGTATTCCGCTCGCCCCAGTAACGTGTGGCAGGCTCGCGGCAAAGTAATGAAGCCAAATCTGCTTCATAGGTTAGCGTGTCGGCTCGCGTGTCCGGCTCCTGAAGGATAGCACTAGATAAACAATGTTCTAAACGGTGTGTTGTAAGTTAATGTCAAATAAAAATGATTCAATGCCTGGACATTGTGATATTCCTCATTTCAGAGGGGGAGGGGGGTGTATGTATGTAAAATGTATCTATGGTATGTGGTATGTAATATGTGGATATTGGACATATGGGGCCATTTTATTGTTAGGCAGCCTTCTGCCATAAGGGCCTTTTAGGCGCTGGAAGAACACCTATTGGCCCATTCAAGTCAAAGGGCTGTATATAGGGCTGTATGGTGTATTCCACCAGAAGGCGGCTTAGTACATATGGGGCGGGGTCTTCTAAATGTGGCAGTGATGAGGCCGTTCCATTCAGCAGACATCTCTTGTCTGATATCTCTGTGTTCAACAAGTTGGCACACAGAGCCCCCCCTCCCCTTATCTTTATTGGCTCTGAGATAAGGGAGGGGGGGTTAAATGTAAAGAAATCACTTCTCCATGCAGAGGCTCCTAAAAAAAAAAAAATGCAATATGTTAATTTCCCCCAAAATGAAAGCGGGCAGAACTTTATCAGGGCCAGAATATATATTTTATTTTTTTAAGAGCTACTTGTGATTGCACTTGTTTTTTTTTTTTTTTCAAAGGAAATGTTGAATACTGTACTATACAGTAGGTGAGGCCAATGTCAGGTTTTCAAGATATTCCTGCTTCAGCCCAGGAGGCTCAATCAGTCTCGGCTTCAGCACAGGTGGCTCTGTCTTGGCCTGATCCACTGATTGAGCCACCTGTGCTGAAGCAGGGATATCATGAAAACCTGACCTGGTGGAGGCCCTTGAGAAATGGCGTTGGCCGCCCCTGCACTAAGGGTTAAAGGTCATTTCTAAAACACATCTTTATTTGAGCTGGCTATTAGAGAAAGGGACTTCGAATACATACTTTCATTAGTGTAAAAGGTGAGTTGCTGCATTATGCTATGTGTCAGGTTAAAGTTCATCCCCAGCTGATCTCTCCCTGGGTATAGTCATGCTGGACTCTGGGTTCCTGATAATAGTTTAGTGCTGAGCTGTTTTCATGATGTCAGAGGCAACCAAAGTCTGACCTGCACAAACTGAAACCCTGAGCCACGTCTCTGCACATCGGTATTGGGAAGCAGAGCTAAGCAGACCTGCTGCAGAAACAGGTAATGTAGCCAAAGTGCATTTCATACCACAACTAACAGGGTTGATTTAAGTCTCCTAGCTACTTGGGTACAAGCCGTGTCAGCATTATTATTATCAAAGAAAAATGATTGTGGAGTTTTTCCTTTTGATACATTTATTGTAAGGTGCACTGGCGTGTTGCTCAGTCCCCCCTAGGTCTCCATGCTGATATGTGTGTTCTATATATGATTATATATAATATAATATATTTATATATATATTATATATATATATATATATATATAATATTATATATATAAAAAATAATAATATATATAGTTCTCTATATTTAATATGAAGCAAACAATTCATGGAATTGGTTAAAGCAGGGGTCGTCAGGGCCAGCAACACGTTAGGCTTCAAGGAATATCCCTGCTTCAGCACAGGTGGCTCTGATTGTCACTTGTGCTGAAGCAGGGACTGTGATTGCGCCACCTGTGCTGAAGCAGGGATATCCTGACCTGTTGCTGGCTCTTGAGGACTGGAGTTGACCACTCCTGATATGAATGTACTGCATGTATTATTGGGAAGATGGGAAACGGAAAACGGGGAGCAAGGGGTTAACACAATCAAGATAACTGGAAAACTGATCGTAGAGGAAAACCCAAACGGAGGCAGAGCCTCTTGAGGCAGGAAGGGAGGGGGGCGGGGGGGTTGAGGAATTATAAATAATAATTTAGTACTTACACGGCCAAGTGTAAGTACAGATACTTAAAATGGTATCTGTGGGGTTACACACAAAAGGAACTCCCGCAATATGAACCAAGTTGAGGTGCTCACTAGGTAAAGGAATGATGTATACAAAAGAAAAGGAAACCTAGTATATCAGCACTCTATCAAGCTAAATGTATAATTATTTGATTAAAATACTTTATTGGTGAACAATAGGATGTTTCAATATTCCCTTCATTAGTCCCATAGCCAAGCTACATCTTGTCTACACTTCTAGAGCAATAAGGCATTACTCAAGGTACCCCAAGAAGGTGTCCACATAAATCACTATATTGATTCTATACTTGCAGACCTTTGCATTATTTGGCTCTAGGGGCTATATTCACGGAGCGCCTCATTAGGTATTACCCTTATGGTAGTCAGCTTCCAGTGTTTCAATGGGACTATAACATCAGTCACACGTCCACAGATAGTCACAACAGATATCTACTTTGCCTTGCTTGAATGTTATACTGTACAGCACATTATATGCCAATATTGATTCAGACGCCTATATATACACGCTCAAAATATACTTTACATTAGAAGAACTGACATCACTGTATGGTGGATACATCACGGACTTATCTCCATACCTATAGGAGGCTTTACATAGCACCAGATCCTAATATCTATCCGGATCTCCATATGTATACCCTACTTAACTAGCTTCAGTTAGTTACGAATGATCACAGTCACAGTGCTGGTTGAACGCACACTTTTATTTTAAAGCCCATTTTTTAATATTCGTGTTCACACAATAAAGTATTTTAATCAAATAATTATACATTTAGCTTGATAGAGTGCTGATATACTAGGTTTCCTTTTCTTTTGTATATATCTGTGGGGTTTCACACCCGTCCACACGATCAACAGGACTGGATGCAGATGTTCGCTCACGAGCAGAGTTTCGGCAGAGAGTTCCCTCTGTGATACCCATGAATGGCCCGGTTCCTCCCCAGTGTGGCGGTATAAGGTAAGTGAGGCAATTGTGTCAGCATACAGATCAAAGCATTTATTGGAGTATAGTAACTCACAAAGCACTCACATAAGACAAGTGCCAGGCTAACTGCCGTAGCGAGGTGAGGCGTCCTGTCGCAGATGACTCTGCCGTGAGCGAACATCTGCATCCAGTCCTGTTGATCGGTGTGGACGGGTGTGAAACCCCACAGATACAATTTTAAGTATCTGTACTTACACTTGGCCGTGTAAGTATTATATTATTATTTATAATTCCTCATCCCCCTACCCCCAGAGGCTCTGCCTCCGTTTGGGTTTTCCTCTACGATCAGTTTTCCAGTTATCTTGCTCCCCCTGTTTTCCGTTTCTCATCTTCCACTAAGGGTCTTGGATGGTCCCTCTGGGGTTGAAGCAGAAGGGACTCCCAGGTCATCTTTCATTGCCTAGAGAGACCTTATTTGTTGGTAACAATATTTATTTAATTTCTCATTTTGATTTAGAGCTTAAGGTAAGCGCCTGGTTTTCTGTTCTATATCATTATTGGGAAGAGGCAGGAATAAGGTGCAGAGACATATTTTCCTACATATTAATGATACGATTTTCATATAGTCCCTCAATTCAATGTGCTGTACAAATACATCCTTCAACATTTCTGCTACCCACTTACAAACGGGACTCATTTTATCTACCACCCGAGCATGGCGGTCTTCTTTGGCCTGGCAGGGATTTGTGTTGTTCCTAGGGAAATAACTTTATAGCATTCCTTTCACGGGTTGGAAGAGCAGTAATTCTACCACACATGGTTTATTACAAACCCAAGGAAGAAATATTCCAATTCTAATGTCCTGTTGGCTTTCAGTTGTTAATCTGAAGCCCTTGGATGCCAGCAGCGCATGTCTACTTAATGCTCATAGTTTCTGTTGAGGTTTGTAATGTGTTTTGTGCTGCCTCAGTTTTCCTGCTGAGCAGTTCTCCGTTCTTATCCGGACATGGGCTGGATACAGAAGGATGCGTTTCTGCTGATCCTGCTCGGCTGTGGGGTAGGAGCCCAAGCAGACGGACCCGTGGCTGTGACCAACGAGCATCTTCTCTCCAATGGAGAAAGTGAAAAAATAATCAACAAAAAAGAGACAGGTCTTCTCCTTTTTATTATATACGTCCTGCCATGCACTGCATGTACACTGCGTTTCTGTGGCTGTGTGATGGGGTGATGGTGCAGCATGGGATAGGGTGAGGGTGCAGGTTGGAGTGAGGTGCAGGATGGGGGGTGGGGTGAGGGTGCAGATTGGCTTGGGGGGAAGGAGGTGGGGTGCCGGATTGGGGTGGAGTGAAGGTGTAGGTTGGGATGAGGGTACATGTTGGGGTGAGGGTGCAGGATGGGGATGGGTTGAGGGTTCAGGTTGGGGTTGTGATGAGGGTTCAGGTTGGGGTGAGGGTGCAGGACAGGGTTGGGATGAGGGTTCAGGTTGGGGTGAGGATGCAGATTGGTGTGGGGGGAAGGAGGTGGGGTGCCAGTAAAGGTGTAGGTTGGGATGAGGGTACATGTTGGGGTGAGGGTACAGGATGGGGATGGGTTGAGGGTTCAGGTTGGGGTTGGGATGAGGGTGCAGGCTGGGGTGAGGGTGCAGGAAGTGGTTGGGATGAGGGTTCAGGTTTGGGTGAGGGTGCATGTTGGGGGTGAGGGTGCAGGATGGGGTTGGGATGAGGGCGCATGTTGGTATGAGGGTTCAGGATGGGGTGAGGGTGTATGTTGGGTTGAGGGTTCAGGTTGGGGTGAGGGTGCAGGACGGGGTTGGGATGAGGGTTCAGGTTGGGGTGAGGATGCAGATTGGTGTGGGGGGAAGGAGGTGGGGTGCAGGATTGAGGTGGGGTGAAGGTTGGGATGAGGGTGCAGGATAGGGTTGGGATGAGGGCACAGGTTGGGGTGAGGGCTCATGTTTGGATGAGGGTGCATGTTGGGGTGAGGGTTCAGTATGGGGTGAGGATGCAGGATGAGGTTGGGGTGAGGGTGCAGGATGGGGTTGGGGTGAGGGTGCATGTTGGGGTGAGGGTTCAGGTTGGGCTGAGGGTGCAGGATGGGGTTGGGATGAGGGTTCAGGTTGTGGTGAGGGTTCAGGTTGGGCTGAGGGTGCAGGATAGGGTTGGGATGAGGGTTCAGGTTGTGGTGAGGGTGCAGGATGGGGTTGGGGTGAGGGTGCATGTTGCGGTGAGGGTGCAGGTTGGGATGAGGGTTCAGGTTGGGCTGAGGGTGCAGGATAGGGTTGGGATGAAGGTTCAGGTTGGGGTGAGGATGCAGATTGGTGTGGGGGGAAGGAGGTGGGGTGCAGGATTGAGCTGGGGTGCAGATTGGGGTGAGGGTGCAGAATGGGGTTGGGGTGAGAACACAGTGTTTATTGCGACTGTTGTGCATCAATGTTTTAGTTCTCACATGTCTCCTTTTCAGAACACAGACCACTGCTTTGTTTATTAGCACAGTGCAGAAAGATTTCAAATTAATTCTAGAAACGATTAAAAGTAGAAGGCCGTGCACAGGATTACACAAAACATCTGGAAACATCTAGCATTGTATAGCCGAGTAACATATCTCCTTCTTTTTATTCTCTCAGTGTTCTTTAGGGACTGCTCGGAGATTCTGCACAAGTCCCAGGGCAGTGCCACTGATGGTTTATATATAATACAGCCAGCAAGCTCTCCCATCGTTGTTCTCTGCATCATGCAAGAAGGTGGGTGGACAGTGATCCAACACATTACAGCCAACAGCAGTCTAGACTTTGACCGTGATTGGGAGGACTATAAGCTGGGCTTTGGCAATGTCCTTGGTGACCATTGGCTGGGGAATGAATACATGCATCAACTAACCCAGCATCCCGGCCGTTACAAACTTGGCATCAAACTTGTTAACATGGAGGGTGAGATAAAGTGGGGTCTATATGAACCAGCTCTGGTTGAGTCCGAGAAGTCTCAGTATCGGCTACGCCTTGGGTTATATCATGGCTCAGCCTCAGATGCGTTGACGCATGACACTGAGGCGTATCTCCACGATAACCAAAGATTCACCACCCGGGACCGTGACAACGATAACTACTTCCAGAACTGCGCCCAGCTACAGTACCAGGGCATCGCGGGTGGAGGTTGGTGGTATGACGCCTGCGCCGGGGCAAACCTGAATCGTAGGAACGTCATCTATTGGCAAAAGGACTGCAACAAGGCGACACCCTGCAAGTATGCCAGCATGATGCTGCAGCCGGCAGGCAGCGTGGGATGCGGGCAGAGCGGGCACTGCCATAGGGATGAATTATAGGAAGCCAGGGTTTGAGCTCAAACGTCCTCTACGAGGGACACGTGGTTATGTATGAATGCTACAAAAATTTACAGGGGGGGTTTGTCTCATTTATGCTAATAAAGGTCCCACAAAGCCAGCTTTAAACAAAAATAATAATAATTTTGTACACAGTTTAACAATCTGGTGTCCGTGTCCGTGTCCGTGTCCGTGTCCGTGTCCGTGTCCGTGTCCGTGTCCGTGCTAGAAGCGAAGATTTAACTTCTATGATTTTTCTGGAAATTATTTACAAATTGTCATTTTTATGGGGCACTGTATGAGGAAGTGTCTGAGAATCAAGTGTTTCCTTTACCCCTATCCCACCCTGTCGTTATAGGAAGCCAATAAAGAGAGAGGAGGCGGGGCTCTGCCTGTGCAAACTCTTGTTGAACACAGTGCCATCAGACAGAAGGGAGCACACAGAGGAAATGCCACCCCTCCTGAGTGTCGGCGTCTTTACATATAAAGTTAAAGAAAAAAAATCATTTAAATATTCTTTTAGGTGTTAGATTTATGTAAAACGGCACCAATCACCCCATAAACTGCCATTCGTGCCCTTTGGTCCTATGAGAGATTGCCCATTTAAAAACTCCTCGGTTTAATCGTCCTTTTCCCCCAGCCATAGCACCCTGTCCATGTTGATGTGCAAACATCCCCGCTGTGAGGGTAGCACCTCTCAAATGAGAAGTTTCCCGGTATTCTACACCCCCAACCCGCTCCCCCCGGCACCAATTTCTTAGCTTTGGATTTACTTCTCTAAGAAAGAACACTGGGCCGTATTTACTAAGCAGTGCTGCGGCTCCCTACCTCCCCATGCTGCAGCCCCCCACCTCCCCATGCTGCAGCCCCCCACCTCCCCATGCTGCAGCCCCCCACCTCCCCATGCTGCAGCTCCCTACCCCCCCATGCTGCAGCCCCCCACCTCCCCACCTCCCCATGCTGCAGCCCCCCACCTCCCCACCTCCCCATGCCGAGCGCCAAAACTGCGTGAAACTCAATGATATAAGCACAATGAAGCTGTTTCACCGGACTAATCACACGTGTTTACCCACCTGGCTGTATTGCCCTTTGTGACACCAGCGTGTTCCTATGTTAGGAAGATATGGTGCACTCTTGGCGTGTTCATCTCCCACTCTTGGACATGGATGTCCCGCGGTTTGTGGGGGGCGCTTGGAGGTACCATTTTTTACTGTTGGTGTCGCTGTAATCACTTTAGGTTCCTAACTCGCGTCCTACATTGTTCACTATCAAACGGAGAATGACCTCATACTGGTTGTATTCATGTATGATACCAAACCACTGCTTCCCACAGGGGAAGAGGAGCTTGCCCACACTAGTGCACAACTCTCACATCTTCCTTCTTAGTCTGATGCCCTCTTGGTCAAGACAGAATCCACTTTATCAATCTTCAGTCTCAATACCAGAGAGCCCAGATGCAAGTTTGAGAGGCTTATGGGAATAGTCACTAGCTTCCTACGCATCAGGGGGAAATTGGTTCAGGTCCTATATCGAGGGGGGGAATTTGCGTCCCTCCAGGATAATCTGGATGGGAAAACCTGTGAAGAGGTACTCAAGTTGAACCCAAATTGTGGTGGAACATTGTGTGTGTGGTTTTGGTTTACGGTCTACCGGTGGTGTAAACGGCTCAGGGTGGGTCTATGAAAGGGTTGGGGGTGCCAGTAGGTCCTGAATGGGCGAGGAGATTAAAGTAAGGGGGGAATGGATGTTCTAAAGATAAGACCAACAAGGTGAATCTTAATAAATATCTGATCCATTTTTCATGGATTGCAGTAAGTTCACAGCTAACTAATGATCTAACTCATAACATGCACCCTACATAATCAGGCCTAAATAATTACTTTAAGTATCTACTGTACAAGTGGTTCCTTACCTTAATCTAACCATGCTTAAAGCAATATTTACGGTTCTCATATGTTTTGGGGAAATTAAGTAGAGAAGGAATTGATTTCTTAGTGTGTATTCGACGAGCGAGTATTTCTCAAAATCAGGAGTTGTTTTTACCCTTACCCAGTCTTGGTCCTTATTAGCCAATAAAGATAAAGGTAGTGAACAGAGGTGGTCTTCTCATGGTGGTGCCTCGCCGCCGAAAGACTCATCTTGTTACACACAGTGACTCAGAAATATGAAAGGAGACCAGAGGAAACTCAATCCCCATGCTATTCTCTTTCCACCCTCTCCACAGCCGGAGGGGGGGCAAAAAGAATCCAGGACTGTTTCTCATCCAATGTCATAAAATTGCTGCATATGATGGTCCCCGGACGAGGCTGTCCTTCCACAGTCAGCCAACTCTTACCTGGGGTCTTCTGATCGCACACATGTCTTTGTTGGGCAGAGCCATTGCTACAGCACTCTCTGTTCCAACACGACTCGCTAGTGGCCTTGGCATTGATTCTCATTTTCATTAGGCATCGCATGACTCCCCTCATGGGATGGGGGCAGGCACCCTGAATAATGGAACGACATTGTGGACACAGTAATCGCTCAATGACCCCCTTAAATTCCAGGCGGTTGCTTGTACCTCCATTCTTATAACTGGGGGGGGGTGTGTGCGTTCCACTCCCCCAAACAGGTTTCATTATATCCCACAGCTCATCCCGGGTCCACCAATCCACTGATATTTCA
>CM071575.1:9619432-9636932 GCA_036426205.1 Ascaphus truei
CTCCAAATACAGAGGCCCAGAGCAAGTTGCAGGCTTAGGGGAAATTATCAGGTCCTACATCAGGGGGGAAATTATCAGGTCCTACATCAGGGGGGAAATTACCAGGTCCTACATCAGGGGGGCAGGTCCTACATCAGGGGGGAAATTACCAGGTCCTACATCAGGGGGGAAATTGAGTTCCTTATGAGGAAATTCTGGAATGGGATAGTCTGGAGGAGGTATCTCAAGTGGAACCCAAATTGGGGGTAAAAAAGGCTGGGTAGGTTTAGGATTAAAGGGGAAAGGCTTACGGGGGTCTATGATGGGTTTGGGGGGTCCAGGAGGTTTGTAAGGAGGAGGAGGATTAGGAGGGAAAATCGGATGTTCTAGAAGAGAAGACCAAAAAAGGTTAATATTAATACATATGATACATTTTCTGGATGGCGCATAAAGTTCACAGAAACAAAGATATACTCATAACTATGCAATCCCACATATTCGGCCAAAATATAACTTTTGTAAAGAATGTAACTGTACTATTGGGTTCCTTACATGAATCTAACCATGCTTAAAGCAAATATTTGTCTGTTCTCGTTGTTTGGGAAATTAAGTAGAAAATGGATTTCTTAGGGATGTCAGACTGAGGGAGTGTTTCTAAATCAAGGGCTTTCTTTACCCTTAGCCCATCTTGTCCTTATTAGAGAGGCAATAAAGATAAAGGGGAGTGACAGGGGGGTGCTCTGCCTGTGCAAACTCTTGTACACACAATGACATCAGACATAAGGGAGCAGCCAGAGGAAATCAAACCCCATCTTTCTCTTTCCCTCTCTCCAGAAAAAGCCCTGTTTCTCAGTCTTTCAAATAATGCTGCACATGAATGGTCCCCTGACACGGCTGTCCCACATCAGCCAACTCTTACCTTTCCTGATCGTCATACACATGTTTGTGCAGCCATTGCTACAGCACATCTGGTTCCAACCACAATCATTGTGGCCTTGGCATTGATCCCCGTGTTTCATCAAGCAGCGAATGGCTCCCGTTGGGATTGGGGGGCAGGACCCTGAATAAAGGAAAAACATTGTGGTGACACAGTAAGTAATTCCTCAAATTACCCATTATTCTAGGGGTGCCCAACTTAAGTCTTTAAGCCTCCCCCCCCCCCCCCAATAGGTTTCAGGATATCCCAGCTTCAGCAAGGAGAGAGGGAAAAAAACGAAGCACTTGTTCAATATCCCAGCTTCAGCACAGGTGGCTAAATCTGAGGCTCAGTCAAAGAGAGTCACCTGTGCTGAAGCAGGAAGTGATTGAGCCACCTGTGCTAGTGCAGGGATATCCTGGAAACCTGACCTGTTGGTGGCCCTTGAGGACTGGAGTTGGCCTCCCCTGGTGTGAGTTTTTCCAGCATGGATGGGGTCTTCTGAGTAAATACCGTATGACCCTTAAAGGCTGGAAAGCATAGTTAGAAATAAGTCCTATTGCCCGTTAGTTAGATCATTCTACCTAGAAAGCACCGTCCTTGCAGATATATTCACAGGTGTCTATAGTAACCCTTCTCCTTTGCAGGAAATGCCCCAGACATTGATTGGGGGGTATGTCAGGTTTGTATCAGGGTAATTTGGAGAACAACTAGATCATTTTAATCTTGCGCCAATCTATCAGGATACACGAATTTTGCCAGAATGCACCAGTTTGCAATTTGACCGTGTCATTAGGAGCAGGTACGGATTGCCCTATAGGGTGATCGGGGTTGCCCTGGGGGGGGGGGGGGTGCTGTGGCTCCGCACCACTCCCATGCTGCAGCCCCCACCGTCCCACAATTTGCTGACAGGGCCCCCCACCTAGATCCCCAAATGGCTGGGCAGAGAGCAGGCCCGTGAATACGGCGAACCTCCCCCACGCCCTCCCTCATGCTTCAAGCGGAGACGCCCCGCCCGCGAGGTCCCCATTCTTTTAGCCCCCCCACCATCTCCATGCTTCCGTCCCCCCACCATCCCACCAGGAAGGCTCCCTGTCTCAATCCACCTCGCCCCTCGCCCCCCCTCCCCCTTCGATTCTATACCACCCCCTCGTCCCCACCGAATCCCCCCCTGTCCGCGCCCCGATCACCCCTCCGTCCATTCACCGGGCTAGTCACTGTCTGCAATACTCTTCCCTCCTGTCGGCGCCTGGATCCAACTTCCGGCCGACCGGAGGGAGGAGCTGCAGACGCCTGACTGGCACTTCCAGAGAGAGTGTGTTGGAGTGAATGAGAGAGGGGCGTCTCTGTCCTTCTCTGGAGCGGCCCTCCTCCTGCAGCGTTGTCATGGCGACGCAATGCCACAAGGCGCCACGTTGCCATGACAACTGGGCGTCCCACGAGGCCGCGATGCTGCAGGAGGAGGGCCGCTCTTGAAGGAAACGCACGGGCCGCTATGTACCTGCAATCCGCCCCTTAGACGGACCGTCAAAAATTAGAAGTTTAAAATGGCATCACTCTAACTTCTAATACTTTGCACCAGGTGTAACTAAGTTCCTCTTAGGGTTCAGTGCAGGCTTTGGCTGGATCCCGCCCTTACCTGGCTGCTGTGGACAATTTGATCACTGGCAGCCTGCTATAGTGGCTGCACCTGTTCCAGGGCTTAAATAGCAGCCAGTGACTCCCCGTCCCTGCCCGAGCATTGTATACGTTTGGTGTTCCTGGCCACACTGGGCTCTAGTGCCTGAGCCTTCCATGTGGCTTGCCTGGTGCTTGCTTTTCCCTGTGGCTTCCCCGCTCCTGAGCCTTCCATGTGGCTTGCCTGGTGCATGCCTATCCCTGTGGCTTCCCTGTACATTTGATTTCCCTGTTGCTGACCCTGGACCGTGACCCCGACCTCGCTGCCTTCTACCTGCACTGATTTCTGCCTGTCTCCTGGACCTTGCAACTCTGCCGCCAGCCCTGACCCCTGCTTCCATACCAACTACGGATACTCTAACAGGACTCTGTCCCGGGGCCCTGGTCGGTTTATTTGCATCCCTACCTCAGCCCGGCGGGTCCGCTTCCTGATCGGAGACGAGAACCGTCACATAATGCTCGGACCACATATGGACCCCGCTGAGGTAGGGAGGGTGCTGTCTCTATGGGGCCAAATCCTGGTTACGCACTCAACCTCCTGAATACGTGGGACACTGTAATCGCTTCCATCACCTCCAGCTTGCAAATCCTTGACAATCATCCTCTTCTTCCAACCCCGGCTGATTCTTTGTTGGCACCTACAAAGCCCCCCCACCCCCGCTTCAGCAAGCTAACCTTGCATTCCTGGAGTCAAAAGATGAATTCTCCACCACTCCTGTTTCAAGGTCAAGTATACCTCTCACTATTTCCTCGGCAGTAAGGGCTGTAACCAGGGCCGCCAACAGGGGGGGTCTGCCAGGGCTGGTGTACCAGGCCCGCTGGCTGGGGGAGCCCCGCCGAACTGCGCTGCAAATGTCCCCCGACCTCTGGCCAGGCCCTGTTGCCGGTTGCAGCTGGGCCCCCAGTCCCCCTGCCCCCGATCCCCACGGCTGCTGCCCGGGGCGGGAGGAAGGCGGTTGTAGATGGGACCGGGGAGGTGGAGCGAGTCCGGCGGTTGGCACGCGCGGGACTTCCCGCTTGCCTCGTGCACTTCCCTCCTCGATCGGGGAGGTGGGTCCAATGTGGCCATGCGGCAGGTGCGGTTCCATCCCGGCGCTCCCCCGGTTACTGCTGCCACCCACTGGTGGCTGGTTGAGCGAGGGGAGGTGGAGATGTTGGGGGAGACGGGTGCGGTGGTCCCATAGCCTGGGTGCCACTGCCCCTGCCCCCCTCTACATCCACTGCCCCCTTCTGCATCCACTACCCCCCCTCCTGACACCATCCCCAAGGTAAGTCTGCATTTTATACGTATTGGGGAGGTGGGGGTATTTTGTATATGTATTGGGGAGGTGGGGGTATTTTGTATATGTATTGGGAGGTGGGGGAGTTTTGTATATGTATTGGGGAGGTGTGGGTTTATTTGTATACGTATTGGGGAGGTGGGGGGTTATTTTGTATAGGTATTGGGAGGTGTGGGTATTTTGTAACGTATTGGGGAGGTCGATTGGGGGAGGTATGGGTTGTATACGATTGGGGAGGGGGGGGATGTATATGTTGGGAGTTGGGGATTTTGTATTATGTATTGGGGAGGTGGGGGTATTTTGTATATGTATTGGGGAGGTGGGGGTATTTTGTATATGTATTGGGGTGGTTGGTGTCTTTTTAAAATGTGGTGGGGGTCTTTTTAAAATGTATTGGGGCCACCTACGCATGCAGTCAACGCATGCTGTCACCCATGGGTAGGCAGTCACCCACCCAGTCACCGAGTCAGTCACCCACTCAGTCACCCACTCAGTCACCGAGTCAGTCACCCACTCAGTCAATCCGTCACCCAGCCAGTCACCCAGCCAGTCAGTAAGACAGTCACCCGCTTGCATATTAACAATAACAAGAAAACAGTTAAGTAAAAGTTGCGCTAAAAAAAAAATAAGTGTGTGAGAGACCTATCGTTAATGCTAAAACGCCTGCTTTAAAATCAAGTTTCTCTGATTCGCCTGCAATGTCTGAGATCTCTTTGACTGTTTCTAAGGCTCTTGCCATAAAGTTTCCCATAGTATCTGGTATACCTACTGTGTATTCTCAGACACCCCCTTCCGTGACAAGCAGAGCCTTCCAACACTGCCCCCACATGGTTAAATATACCTAGTTCAGATTTTTCCAAGACAAGTACCCCTACTGCTGGGTTCCATGCAATGCTGGATAACTCCATCTGTGTTTCTAAGGTTCTTGCCATAAAATTCCCCACAGGATTTGGTATACCTATTGTTGTTTCCCAGACTCCCACTTCAGAGATAAGCGTAACTTTCTCTAATTCATGTGCAGCACCTAGTCTAGTCCTTGCTGATTCTCAGACACTCACTTCAGGGACCAGCGTATCTTTCTCTTCTGCCTCTGCAGTAACTAGTATAACCACTCTCAGGGTGGGTCTGCCGGGGTTGGCATAAAAAAAAGTGTTAGAAAAAAAAAAATGCTGGCGCTCCCTATACGCATGCGCAGAGGTCTTGGCGCGCGTGCGCAGGGAAGCAGGGTGTCCAGCCTGCTGCCTGTGGGCCGGCTACACCCCGCTCCCAATGTGGGATGGAGGGGAAGTGCCATGGCGAGCTCGCGCCCGCCACCCAGCTCCCCCCACGCCAGCCTCCTGCCCTGGGCAGCAGCAGTGGGGACATGGGGCCGGGGAGGGAGATGCTCCCACGGGAATTAGCCTGCCAGTCTCGGTCCCTCCGCCTAGCTCTCACGCTCCCCCCCAAATCCCCGAGCCTACCTCACGCAGCCGTGGGGATCGGGGGCAGGGGGGGAAGCGAGGCATTAAACAATGGACGAAGTGTCTTGAGGGCAGGGAAGCAGGAAGCAGCATCCACCAGGTCAAGGTCAGTAAACTCACCCACCCAGTCACTCACCCATCCACCAAGGCAGTCAGTCACTCACTCACACACCCAGGCAGTCACTCACACCCACCCAGGCAGTCACCCACCAACCCAGGCAGTCACTCAAGGCAGTCACCCAGGCAGTCACTCACCCACCCAGGCAGTCACTCACCCACCCAGTCAAGGCAGTCACTCACCCACCCAGGCAGTTACTCACCCACCCAGGCAGTCATCCACCCACGCAGTCACCCACCCAGGCTGTCAGACACCCAACCACCCACCCAGGCAGTCACCCCCCTGTCACCCACCCATCTAGTCACCCACCAGGTCACCCACCCATCTAGTCATCCACCCAGTGACAGTCACCCAGTGAGTCAGTCAGTCACCCACCCACCCAGGCAGACAGTCACCCAGGCAGGCAGGCAGTCACCCACCCAGGCAGGCAGTCACCCACCCACCCAGGCAGGCAGGCAGTCACCCAGGCAGGCAGGCAGTCACCCACCCAGGCAGTCATCCACCCAGGCAGTCACCCACCCAGGCAGGCAGTCACCCAGGCAGGCAGGCAGGCAGTCACCCACCCACCCAGGCAATCACCCACCCAGGCAGTCACCCACCCACCCAGGCAGGCAGGCAGTCACCCAGGCAGCCAGTCACCCACCCAGGCAGTCAGTCACCCACTCAGGCAGGTACCCACCCAGGCAGCCAGTCACCCACCCAGGCAGTCACCCACCCAGGCAGGCAGGCAGTCATCCAGGCAGCCAGTCACCCACCCAGGCAGTCAGTCACCCACCCAGGTAGTCAGTCACCCACCCAGGCAGGTACCCACCCAGGCAGCCAGTCAGTCACTCACCCACCCAGGCAGTCAGTAACCCACCCAGGCAGTCAGTAAAGGCAGTCACCCACCCAGTCACCCACACAGGCAGTCACCCACCACCCAGGCAGGCAGTCACTCACCCAGGCAGTCACTTACCCACCCAGGCAATCACCCACCCAGGCAGTCACTTACCCACCCAGGCAGTCAGTAACCCACCCAGGCAGTCAGTCACCCACCCTGGCAGTCACCCACCCAGGCAGGCACCCACACAGACAGTCAGTCAGTCACCAACCCACCCAGTCACCCACCCAGGCAGTAAGTAACCCACTCAGGCAGTCACCCACCCTGGCAGTCAATCACCCACCCAGGCAGTCACCCACACAGACAGGCACCCACTCTGGCAGTCAGTCATCCACCCGCCCACCCTGGCAGTCAGTCACCCACCCAGGCAGTCAGTCACAAATGAGTTAATCCGTACTGATCCAAGCTCTCCCACTTTAATATCAGGTTAAATTCCCACTGGTCTCTGTGCAGTGCCTGATGCGCCCTCTCCTGATTTCGTGGGGCCATCTTCAAAGACTGAAGCACTCCTCTTGGACTTCCTCGCCTTGCCTGAAGTGCCCCGTCCCTGCTTCTTGTGCTCCCACTGAGGGCACGGGCATGTTTCTCTCCACTCGCTCTTCGGTGTCTACCGCTTCCTCTGCGGACACCACGGCATCTGAACTGATGCTTTCCACAGCCCATCTGCCCAGGGGTGCTGACCTCCTACTGATTGCCATACCACGGCAGAAAGCTACTTATTCACCCCAACGGTCACAGATATATCGCTAGTGACAAGTGAACTGTATCAGTGCCTTTCTGTGAGTCCCCCCGGCCTCTCTCCTTGCTGCCCTGTGAACGGATTCCACCGGGAGGAAAACATTCTCATGAACGTCCACGTGCCAATCTGAGTAATACAATTACTCTTCCAGAATGTTTCTCTGCTGCATCCGATCAACAGTCGATGCTTCTTGCCTTGTACTCTGGGACTATTGCTAAAAGCCTTGCATCCGTTTTGCAGCCTTCTGACAGGCTTATTCAGCCTGTTCCGGACTCCCCAGTTTTGTTACAGCTCTGCATGTCCAAGTCTTTCTATGATGCATTCTGCGTGTCAAGACTCGCAGCACCACTGCTTTCTCTTCTAACGATGGTACTCGCTCACAAACGCCGTTGCCGCAGGTTTACTGCCTGTCCAAGACAGTTCGGAAATAATTCAAAGTCGCCAAAATCACAGAGTGAGACAGGTTCTGATCGCCCGGAGGTCTCTCCAGAAGGGGGGGATACTGTGAGGGTTTCAATCCAGGCTTTGGCTGGAACCCACCCTTACCTGGCTGCTGTGGACATTTTGATCACTGGCAGCCTGATATATTGGCTACAGTTATCCAAGGAAACCGTCTGACCTCTCTAGGAGGACTCCTACTGCTGTCCAGCTAGATAAGAAAATAATGAAGCAGGAAATAGCCTCCTGGAGATACGGGGTAAAAACCACTTGCAGACCCGCTTCCCATGTGGGGCCAGCGGCCGCAAAAACAGCAGCCCACGGAGAGAGCTCACGCAGCTCACAATGCTCCGTCCCCTCAGTTGCTCTCGGCCGTGTGTTCCCTGAAGGGGTGGGTGACGCACTTCCTGCGCGACGGCGATCCAATAATAGATTGAGATGGGGATGATCGATGTCAGCGCTGCTTCTCGGGGAGAAAGGGCGAACTCGCCCGAAACACGTGGGAGGAGGTTTTTTGTTATGTTCTTTAGTATCCGTTTTATGTAGCCTTAATAAATTGATTTTTACTTTACCGGGTGAGTCTGTAATCTTACGAAGCAGCGCTGACATCGATCATCCCCATCTCTATCTTGATATATTGGCTACACCTGTTCCAGGGAATAAATAGCAGCCAGTGACTCCCAGTCCCTCCCCCTCCCACCCCCCCCGGGCATTGTATACGTTAAGTTGTGTTCCTGGGCACCCTGGGCTCTAGTTCCTGAGCCCTCCGTGTGGATTGCCTGTTGCTGTGGCTTGCTTTTCCCTGTGGCTTCCCCGTTCCTGAGCCTTCCGTGTTTCTTGCCTAATGCCGTGGCATGCCTATACCTGTGGCTTTCCTGTACATTGGATTTCCCTGTTGCGGACCCCGACCTCGCTGCCTTCCACCTGCACTGATCTCTGCCTGTCTCTTGGACCTTGCAACTCTGCCACTAGCCCTGACCCCTGCTTCCAGACCAACTACGAATACTCTTACAGGACTCTGTCCGTGGCCCTGGTCGGTTTCTTTCCATCACTGCCTCAGCCATGTATGTCTGCTTCCTGATCGGAGACGAGCACCGTCACACTTCCTACATGCGCCAAAACTGCATGATATAGATGCACAATGAAGCCTGATTCACCTGTACGTAGATCACACGGTGTTTACCACCTGGCTGTGATGTGCAGCCTTTGTGAACCATCAGTGTTCTATGTTAGGAAGATATGGTCACTCTGCGTTCATCTCCCACTCTTGGACATGGAGATGCCCCGGTTTGGGGGCTCTTGGGTACCATTTTTAGCTGTTGGTTCCTGTATCATTTTTAGGTTCCTAACTCCTCATTGTTCACTACCCAACAAATGACTCATACTGGTTTATTCATGTATTAACCCAAGCCACTGCCCACACTGCCCACACTGCCACATCTTCTTATCTTCCGCTCTTGGTCAAACAGAATCCACTTTATCAATCTTCATCTCCAAATACAGAGGCCCAGAGCAAGTTGGAGGCTTAGGGGAAATAGTCACTTCCTACATCAGGGGGGAAATTGTCAGGTCCTATATCAGGGGGGAAATTGCGTCCCTCCGGAGGAAATTCTGGAATGGGAAATCCTGGAGGAGGTATCTCAAGTGGAACCCAAATTGGGGGTAAAATTGGTGGTTTTGGTTTAGGATTAAGGGTGTAAGGCTCAGGGGGGTCTATGAAAGGTTTGGGGGGTCCAGGAGGTCTGAATGGGCGAGGAGGATTAAAAGGAAGGGGGAATGGATGTTCTAGAAGAGAAGACCAAAAAAGGTTAATCTTAATAAATATGATCCATTTTCTGGATGGAGCATAATGTTCACAGAAACTAAGATATACTCATAACTATGCAATCCCACATAATCAGCCTAAATATTACTTTAAAGTATCTAACTGTACAAGTGGGTTCCTTACATTAATCTAACCATGCTTAAAGCAAATATTTGACTGTTCTCATTGTTTGGGAAATTAAGTAGAAAATTGATTTCTTAGGGATGTCAGACTGAGCGAGTATTTCTAAATCAAGGAGTTTTATTTACCCTTAGCCCATCTTGTCCTTATTAGCCAATAAAGATAAAGGGGAGTGACAGAGGGGTGCTCTGCCCGCGCAAACTCTTGTACACACAGTGACATCAGAAATAAGGGAGCAGCCAGAGGAAATCAATCCCCATCTTTCTCTTTCCCCCTCTCCAGCAAAAGCCCTGTTTCTCAGTCATTCAAAAATTGCTGCATATGAATGGTCCCCTGACACGGCTGTCCCACATCAGCCAACTCTTACCTTTCCTGATCGGCACACATGTCTTTGTGCAGCCATTGCTACAGCACATCTCGTTCCAACCACACTCACTGTGGCCTTGGCATTGATTCTCATGTTTCATTAGGCAGCGAATGACTCCCTCTGGGATAGGGGGGCAGGACCCTGAATAAAGGAAAACATTGTGGTGACACAGTAATTCCTCAAATGACCCCTTATTCCAGGGGTGCTTAACTCCAGTCTTTAACTGGAGGGGGGCTCCACTCCCCCAAACAGGTTTCAGGATATCCCAGCTTCAGCACGTCCACCAGAATCCACTTGATCAATCTTCATCTCCAAATACAGAGGCCCAGAGCAAGTTGCAGGCTTAGGGGAAATTACCAGGTCCTACATCAGGGGGGAAATTACCAGGTCCTATATCGCGGGGGAAGTTTATCAGGTACCTACATCAGGGGGAATGATCAGGTCACCTAATCAGGGGTAACGTAACCACGGTCCACATCAGGGGGGAAATTACCAGGTCCTACATCAGGGGGGAAATTGAGTTCCTTATGAGGAAATTCTGGAATGGGATAGTCTGGAGGAGGTAACTCAAGTGGAACCCAAATTGGGGGTAAAAAAGGCTGTGTAGGTTTAGGATTAAGGGGGTAAGGCTTACGGGGGTCTATGATGGGTTTGGGGGGTCCAGGAGGTTTGAACGGGCGAGGAGGATTTGGAGGGAAAATCGGTTGTTCTAGGAGAGAAGACCAAAAAAGGTTAATATTAATACATATGATACATTTTCTGGATGGTGCATAAAGTTCACAGAAACGAAGATATACTCATAACTATGCAATCCCACATATTCGGCCAAAATATAACTTTTGTAAAGAATGTAACTGTTCTATTGGGTTCCTTACATGAATCTAACCATACGTAAAGCAAATATTTGACTGTTCTCGTTGTTTGGGAAATTAAGTAGAAAATGGATTTCTTAGGGATGTCAGACTGAGGGAGTATTTCTAAATCAAGGGCTTTCTTTACCCTTAGCCCATCTTGTCCTTATTAGAGAGCCAATAAAGATAAAGGGGAGTGACAGAGGGGTGCTCTGCCTGTGCAAACTCTTGAATACAGTGACATCAGACATAAGGGAGCAGCCAGAGGAAATCAAACAGCATCTTTCTCTTTCCCCCTCTCCATCAAAAGCCCTGTTTCACAGTCTTTCAAATAACGCTGCACATGAATGGTCCCCTGACACGGCTGTCCCACATCAGCCAACTCTTACCTTTCCTGATCGTCACACACATGTTTGTGCAGCCATTGCTACAGCACATCTGGTTCCAACCACACTCATTGTGGCCTTGGCATTCATCCTTTTGATTTATCAGGCAGCGATCGACTTCCTCTGAGATTGGGGGGCAGGACCCTGAGTAAAAGGAAAAACATTGTAGCGACACAGTAAGTAATTCGTCAAATGACCCCTTATTACAGGGGTGCTCAATTCCAGTCTTTAAGCCCCCCCCAACAGGCCACGCTTTCAGGATATCCCAGTTTCAGCACGGGTGGCTCAATCAGAGGCTCAGTCGAAGACCTGTGCTGAAGCAGGGACTGATTGAGCCACCTGTGCTGAAGCAGGTATATTCTGAAAACCTAACCTGTTGGAGGGGAGGGGGGCTTGAGGACTGGAGTTGAGCACCCCTGCCTTTTATTCTATATACCTGAAGACATATTACTACATTTAACACCTTGTACTATCTGGCTGAAGTCTCCCCTAGCAAGGAGACGATACCTTTCAAGCACATTGAATAAGGAGCTATATCAAGGGGTTCTTAAAGGTTTCCGTATTACCGGCCATTGTCAGGTGAGGCAGCGTCCTGTGTCCCCAGGGAGCTCAGGACGCGATGTGCAGTGCAAAGCAATGGAAGAGGAGTGGGTCCAACTCTTCCGGGTTAAAGGACCACCGCTGTCACGTGACCGCGCGGTGCCGCAGTGCTGTCTTAACGCATGGGCACATTCAAATCTCCCGACTTGTAGCGGACAGTTGGCAGGGCCCCGTGCACGGCTTTGCCCGGGGGCCTATAATGCTGTTAAGACGGCCCTGCCGCAGTGAGCGTGGCACTCTGGTGCCGCGTCCCCTCCGGCACTCAAAGGGTTAAAGGGCATCACCGGGAGCGCACTTTTGGCATAGGTCATATTGGGGGACCTGCACCTTTAAAGCGATTATCCACACACAGATGCATTTACCAGCCTGCACCTGCACTTTGTCCCTGCAAATCCCCCAACATACCGCCTTTGATTGTAAGCTCTCCAAATTCCGAATGACAGGACAGGGAGAGGGAGGGGGGAGGGGGAGCTGGGGAGTCCCCCTAACAGGTCAGGTTTTTAAGATATCCCAGCTTCAGCACAGGTGGCTCAGAGGCTCAGTCGAAGACTGAGCCTCTGATTGAGCCACCTGTGCTGAAGCAGGGACTGATTGAGCCACCTGTGCTGAAGCAGGGACTGATTGAGCCACCTGTGCTGAAGCTGGGATATCCTAAAAACCTGACCTGTTGGGTGGGGCTTGAGGATTGGAGTTGAGCAGCCCTACCTTAGAGTATTGTAATATTATCCTTCACCTACAGTATACGGACGGACTTATGTATATCGTTATTTCTATAGCGCCCACAGTGTACTCAGCACTTTACAAAAGAGACAGCCCAGGGAATTATAATGCAATAATCGGAGCAAACAAAGTCAGAGACTGGGAAGTGAGATCCCTGCCCCGGAGAGCTTACAATCTAAATCTATATTGACCTGCCAAGACTACTCAAAAGCCTGTATTTAATATGATCCAAAGCAGTCTTCCCTGTGCTGGAGAAGTGTCCGGCTCCATGTAAATAATTGGGAATAAAATCTTCACTAGCGCAGGGGAGCGGTGCCATTGCATATTCGCATATTGAATAGGAAGAAAGTACGATTAAATATGCAAGTCAATGCATACATGTGTGCAGTATGCATATCAATGAATGAACAGCTTCATCACATCAATATACAGTATATGCACATGGTTATTAAGTGACATGTAACAATGCGCCTATATATGTGTTTGAGTGCATTATTATATAAATATATATGCATACCGAATAACTAACCAATGTGTCCAGATGTATTAATTGCATTCAGATCTTGTACTCCGTTCCTGCGGGAGGTCGATTTGATCTCACACTAGCAAAAAAGGGATGGTGTTCACTGGACATCACAAGAGCCAACAGTGGTCAAGCCCCTGTGAAGTCCAGTGAACATCATAGTTGGATGCCAGCAGTTACATAAACAATGCATACTCGTTCCGTTATTTCTGCATTCATGACCTTCCCCTTCATCTGTTTTCTCACGTCGTCTCAGCTTCTCTATGTGAGATTGAATTGCATCTCATGATACGAAGGCTCACTAGATACAATGCCCATCTGATTCCTAGGCTTGGGGTGTCTGCCAGGTATTTCTCCAGAGCCAGGCTCTTACTAGGGGGAGGTTGGGGCATTTCCTCCATCCTTATTGGCTGCTGCTGGTAATGAGACCATCAGCCTGGGGTTGGTGGGCCAGAGGAGATGAGAAACCTGGACATAGAGACTGGATGTATTTTGTGGCGGCGTCATCGAACCTTTCGCCATTGTGTCCAGTATATTTTTGGTGAAGCTGCCTGGCAACACCGGGTTAATCCCTTCACTTTCCAGGGGTGGCTTTCAAGGGTTTATGATGGCCTTGCCATATACACACACACATATATATATATCTTCCGTTACCTCAGAAACATTCACAGCTCCTCTTACCACACACCTGTTTTTCTCTGCTCGTTGCACAATAGGAGAGGAGAGGTGGCTCCTGTCACGAAATCCTATATATGAAGGACTACTCCCTAATTTCCTGCCTCTTGGGAACTATTTATCTCAGCTGAAGGAGCTTTAAGAAGTAGACACCCTCAACAGCAGCATGGGGCACCAAGTCTGTGGGGTTTTCCTCTGTTCCTTACGGTAGCCGCGGACCTAACGCCGGGCCGCCGGGTTTGTTTTGGGAAAACCACAGGAAGAGTGAAGATTCCATACGCGTCTGGTTAGGAACGAATGATTGGTTATTATCAGGGGTGCCCAAGCCCCCCCCCCCCCGAGCCAGCAGGTTCAGTTTTAAGGATATCGCTGCTGAAGCACACAGTGGCTCATCAGTCCATTCTTCATGAACCCCTTTTTCAGCACAGTGGCTCATTCAGCGGCACCAGTCTTCGATTGAGCCACCTGTGCTGAAGCTGGGATAGCCTATAACCTGACCCTGTTGGGGGGGGGGGGGGTGTAGGACTGGAGTTGCGCACTCCTGGGTAATTCATAATGTATACTGTTTAACATATAAGGAAGTTTTGCACTGCCTATGCATTACATAATAGTACACCGTTAGACTGGCTAGTTACTTGACGCGTACAACATATATAATGCATACAATTATACATGGATGCAATGAACAACACAGACTTGTAAACACATTGTTTAGTTAATTGTATGAATTTATATGTAAATAATAAATGATTGTGGTGTATATATAAAATATATATATACCACATTTAATTAACTATTGTCTCCACAATGCATTCCGTAATAATGCCTATATATATTTTTTTTATGAGTCATTACTGACACAAAAGTGAACTCTCTCTCCCATGACGCTTAAGGCATGTCTGTAACTTCTGTGCTATATGTATGCACACAACAGCTATCTCTTACACATAAAATACTTCCTTTGTTTTTCCATCCTATACACCAATAGGGACCACATAGTATCACCCCCACACTTTTAGTTATGCTACACTCTCTCACATTTCCCACACCTACCCCAAACCATTTATACTAACTTCCATCCACACACCCCTTTTGTAAAGCACTGTATACACTGTCGCTCTCCATTCATTTATATTCACACGAGTATACACACCTCTTACATCACTTACTTCAGAAACCATTTAAAAACACCTCTAGCCATAATTCTCACCACACCGGGGGAAGTAACCAGCACAGATAACTCCAAGAGACACTGTTTTTATGTACTCTTTGCTTGCTTCATTCATTGTAACATCTCCGGAAGAAGAGATCAGTGTATCTCGTAAGCTCGCACAAATAAAGCATTTCGTTAGCCACAGAACGGTATCATCTATTTATTTTTTGATATATATATATATATATTA
Organism: Ascaphus truei; assembly: GCA_036426205.1. Taxonomy (NCBI): domain Eukaryota; kingdom Metazoa; phylum Chordata; class Amphibia; order Anura; family Ascaphidae; genus Ascaphus; species Ascaphus truei. The sequence goes on from CM071575.1 coordinate 9,634,390, forward strand.
TATGTGACACCACACAAACTTAATTTAAATAGTGTGTGAATATATTATATATATATGATATATCTATATCTATATTATATATTATATATATAGTAATAATAATTCGTGCTCCGGCTTCGACTCTCGCGAGACTCCGACCTTCGATGACGTCAAAGCGCTACCTCCACTCCGGTCTGCATCGCGTCTCAAACTGCTCTGTCTGCAAATGTCTGCCCATATATATATATATAATCAAAAAATAAATAGATGATACCGTTCTGTGGCTAACGAAATGCTTTTATTTGTGCGAGCTTACGAGATACACTGATCTCTTCTTCCGGAGATGTTACAATGAATGAAGCAAGCAAAGAGTATACTTAAAAACAGTGTCTCTTGGAATGTTATCTGTGCTGGTACTTCCCCCGGTGTGGATGAGAATTATGGCTAGAGGTGTTAAATGGTTTCTGAAAGTAAGTGATGTAAGAGTGTGTGTATATCTGTGTGAATATAAATGAATGGAGAGCCGACAGTGTATACAGTGCTTTACAAAAGGGGTGTGTGGATGGGAGTTAGTATAAATGGTTTGGGTAGGTGTGGAAATGTGAGAGATTGTAGCATAACTAAAAGTGTGTGTGGATACTATGTGGTCCCTATTGGTGTATAGGGATGGAAAAACAAGGAGTATTTGTATGTGTAAGAGATAGCTGTGTGTGCATACATATAGCACAGAATGTACAGACATGGCCTTAAGCGCTCATGGGGAGAGAGTTCACTTGTGTCAGTAATGACTCATAAAAAAATATATATATATAGGCATTTATATACGGAATGCATGTGGAGACAATAGTTAATTAAATGTGTGTATATATATATTTATATATACACACAATCATTTATTATTTACATATAAATTCATACCAATTAACTAACCAATGTGTTTACAAGTCTGTGTGTTCATGCATTTCCATGTATAATTGTATGCATTATATATGTGTGTACGCGTCAAGTAACTAGCCAGTCTATACGTGTGTACTATTTATGTACATGCATAGCAGTGCAAAAACTTCCTTATTATGTAAATCTGTATACATTATGAATTTACCCAGGAGTGCGCAACTCCAGTCCTCACCCCCCCCCCCCCCCCAACAGGTCAGGTTATAAGGCTATCCCAGCTTCAGCACAGGTGGCTCAATCGAAGACTGGGCCGCTGAATGAGCCACCTGTGCTGAAACAGGGGCTGAAGCATGGACTGATTGAGCCACCTGTGCTGCAGCAGCGATATCCTTAAAACCTGACCTGCTGGCTCGGGGGGGGGGGGGGCTTGGGCACCCCTGAATTAACCAATCATTCCGTTCCTAACCAGACGCGTATGGAATCTTCACTCTTACCTGTTGGTTTTCCCAAAACAAACCCGGCGGCCGGCGTTAGGTCCGCGGCTACGCTAAGGAACAGCAGGAAACCCCACAGACTTGGTGCCCCCATGCTGCTGTTGAGGTGTCTACTTCTAAAGCTCCTCCAGCTGAGATAAATAGTCTCCCAAGAGCAGGAAATTAGGGAGTAGTCCTTCAATTATAGGATTTCGTGACAGAGCCACCTCTCTCCTCTCCTATTGTGCAACGAGCAGAAAAACCAGGTGTGGTAAGAGGAGCTGTGAATGTTTCTGTAGGTAAGGAAGATATATATATATATGTGTGTGTGTATATGGAAGGCCATCATAAACCCTTGAAAGCCCCCCTGGAAGTGAAGGGATTAACCCGGTGGTTGCCAGGCAGCTTCACCAAAAATACTGGACACAATGGCGAAAGGTTCGATACGCTCCACACAAATACACCTCACGTCTCTCTGCTCCATGCTGTTTCCTCCTCTCCTTGGCCCCACCCCCAGGCTCCTGATTGGCTGCATTACCCAGCAGCAGCCAATAAGGATGGAGGAAACTGCCCAACCCCCTAGCAGCAGCCCTGCTCTGGGAAATCCTGCGACCCCCCCAAGCCTAGGCAATCAGATGCTGCATTGCCAAGTTAGCCTTTCGTCATCATGAGATTGCAATCCAATCTCACATAGATAAGCTAGACACGTGAGAAACAGATGCACTGGGACAGGTCAAAAAGCCCAGCCGTTTAAGTGCCCAATTAATCTCAACTTGGTGTCACAAGGCCGAGACGCTGGTGATGTTCAGTGGACGATCTCATTTTGTTACAGTGAATAGGATCAGAATGGAGCAGAGGACTTCATCTTCCATCCCGACATTGGGTAGCTGCCGTCTCATTCCTTCACCAGATATCCCATGGCTGCGTTGTTGGTGTTAGAAAACCTTTGACGATGTAATCCTCAGGAAGCAGGTTTGCAGTTCAAATCGGAGGTCTTTATTTCTTCAATCAGCTCAGCGATTTAGCAAAGGACACAACACACTAAATACTTCTATTCAAGGCAGCAAGTATCTTAGAAGTCAGTGGCTTATGCCTGCGACAGCTACTTTTTATACCTTTAAATCAAAGATATACTGTAAATCTCTGTCTCGGCTAACTCGCTTTTGCCAACTAAATTACGTACTTGGAAACATACTT
>CM071575.1:9641932-9643531 GCA_036426205.1 Ascaphus truei
GGGGGACAATTATGTGTATGCCGTTATTATCTCTCTGTACATGTATGTGTGCGGGGGGACATGTATGTGTATGCCGGTATTATCTCTCTGTACATGTATGTGTATGCCAGTATTATCTCTCTGTACATGTATGTGTGCGGGTGGGACATGTATGTGTATGCCGGTATTATCTCTCTGTACATGTATGTGTATGGTGGTATTATCTCTCTGTACATGTATGTGTATGGTGGTATTATCTCTCTGTACATGTATGTGTATGGTGGTATCATCTCTCTGTACATGTATGTGTATGCCGGTATTATCTCTCTGTACATGTATGTGTGCGGGGGGGACATGTATGTGTATGGTAGTATCATCTCTCTGTACATGTATGTGTATGCCGGTATTATCTCTCTGTACATGTATGTGTATGGTGGTATTATCTCTCTGTACATGTATGTGTATGCCGGTATTATCTCTCTGTACATGTATGTGTTCGGGGGGACATGTATGTGTATGCCGGTATTATCTCTCTGTACATGTATGTGTATGCCAGTATTATCTCTCTGTACATGTATGTGTGCGGGTGGGACATGTATGTGTATGCCGGTATTATCTCTCTGTACATGTATGTGTATGGTGGTATTATCTCTCTGTACATGTATGTGTATGCCGGTATTATCTCTCTGTACATGTATGTGTGCGGGGGGGGGACATGTATGTGTATGGTGGTATTATCTCTCTGTACATGTATGTGTATGGTGGTATTATCTCTCTGTACATGTATGTGTATGCCGGTATCATCTCTCTGTACATGTATGTGTATGGTGGTATTATCTCTCTGTACATGTATGTGTATGGTGGTATTATCTCTCCGTAACATGTATGTGTGCGGGGGGACATGTATGTGTAGGCACGGTATTTATATCCTCTTGTAAAGTGTATGTGTATGCCAGATTATCCTCTATGTACATGTATTGTATGGTGATTCTATCTCTCTGTACATGTATGTGTAGGTGGTATTATCTCTCTGTACATGTATGTGATGGTGGTTATTAATCATCTCTGTACATGTACATGTGTATGGTGGGATTATCTCTTCTGTACATGTATGTGTATGCCGGTATTATCTCTTCTGTACATGTATGTGTATGCCACGGTAGTTATCTCTCTGTACATGTATGTGTAATGCCGGTATTATCTCTCTGTAGCAGTATGGTTGTATATCTCTCTGTCATGTATGATGTTGCGTTTATCTCTTGACATGTATGTGTATATGCGTATTATCTCTGTACATGTATGTGATGGTGGTATTATATCTCTGTACATGTATGTGTAGGGTGGTATTATCTCTCGTACATGTATGTGTGCGGTGTATGGGTACATGTATGTGTCTTCTTACGTGTATGTGTCTCTCTGTACATTTATGTGTATGGTATTATCTCTTTGTACATGTATGTGTATGCGTTGTGGGACATGTCTGTGATGGGTATTATCTCTCTGTACATGTATGTGTATGGGTATTACTTCTATCATGTAAGGTTGTATGGTGGTATTACTCTCTGTACATGTATGTTTATGCCGGTATTACCTCTCTGTACTGTATGTGGCATGCCGTAT
>CM071575.1:9643613-9695280 GCA_036426205.1 Ascaphus truei
TCTCTGTACATGTATGTGTATGGTGGTATTATCTCTCTGTACATGTACATGTATGTGTATGGTGGTATTATGAAGGGAGAGAGCAGGGCTGCTGTTAGGGGGCTGGGCAGCTTCCTCCATCCTGATTGGCTGCTACTGTGTAATGCAGCCAATCAGGAGGTGGCAGAAGCCTGGGGCGTGGGACCAAAGAGTGAAGGAAAAGGTGTGTGTCTCTGTCTCTCTTCTTTGGCTGTCCTGTGGGGGTGGTAATAACAGGGGGGGGGGTGAGAGAGGATGAAGGGAGGGAGGTGAGAGAGAATGAAGGGAGGGGGGACCCGCGGCGTCATTTGACGCTGCGTTGCCATGGTCACGCGTGCTGAAGCCGGCTGAACCTCGGTAAGTAGTGTTGCAGAGGCCTCGCGTGGTCCCCCGGCATTTCATTTAAATGCCTTGGGGAAGAGCGCAGGACCTCTGGAACCCCCCACCCCCCCACCCCCGCCCAAAAAAATCAGTACCAGTACCTCCTGCATCTCACTATGCCCTCCCTGCTTATTTTTCTGTTTACTGTTTCCTCGCTCCTTTGTGAACGTCTCTGTTCTCTCCAACTTCTCCACTCCACCATTATTTCTACACCTCTCTCCCAACAACTTCTTTACCCCTCAATAAAAAAACGCCCACACAAATCCTCTATTCACACCCTCTATCTACTCCTTCCTGCTGCTGGGGATCTCCCCTAAGCCTGAACCCCAACATATACACCAACAGTCACTCCTACCAACCATTGTGGCCAAGCACTGCCATCTACAGCACTTATTCCCTCACCTGCTGTCTCTGTAAGTCTCCCATCATACCACTTAGATTGTAAACTCTTCGGGGCAGGGATTTCCTTTCCTATTGTATGATTTTGCTGCACTTATTGTATTATTATAATTCCATGTACTGTATTCTTTGTGAAGCGCTGAGTACACTTTTGGCGCTATATAAATAAAGACATACAATATATCATTTGGAAACACTTTTATTCTAACAGTCCCAGGATCTTGTCAGCCAAGCTCAGAACCGAATCTCCTGCCTCTCAGCCAAGAGGAAAATTCAGGCGCAACTGCATCACCATTAAACCATCCTCCAGGTTTAGGAAGAATAACCTTATGCAGAGGCTCTGTCAATGTCTGCAGCACTGAATATCGCCACCAGAGGGCACCGCATAATAAATATAACATTTATCAATCTTATTTCCATGGGAATATCCCATTGCCCAGCTCCATGACTCCCAACTACTGTCTCTAACTTATTTTTAAAATACAGGTACCTCTCATTCCTCTGATGATACGGATGGTGCCTATGTAAGTGCTACACAAAATATTCCCTTTCTCTTTTATTTTTTACTGTAAATTTCAGTGCAAGGTTTCTATATATTGATTTATTTTAACCTGCTGAGACATTGTGTGCTTTGTCATTCTCAGTGACACATCCGGCCTCGGTTTGGTAACACAACGATGTATTACAACACCCTGGGTTAGAATCACTCATATATATTATATGCTGTCCGCAGTACTATATAGAAAAGAAGACATATTTCAAAATTGTAATTACACAAGCCAGCAATCGTCAAACTGAAGGAACTATCCCCGTGTGTGTGTGTATGTGTATATGTATATATAGATAGATATAGAGGTATCTGTATGTAACGGGTATTCCCCCATCCAATCGCATATAGTGTGTGTGTGCGGGGAACCTAATGTTACCAGGTGTGGTGCGTTATACCTGTCAGGCTCACAGGAGGCCTGAGCCTCCGCCAGTGAGAGCCTGGGGTGAATCCAGAGTTCTGGGTTTCAGCGCCTCCACCTGTGTGGGGTTCTAGGAATGTAGAAGGTTGCCTACACAGGACCCGCATATACAATAAGCACATACACGGAGATGTATATAAGCACTTTACTGTAAATGCAGAATAATCACACACGTTATAATAACACTTCCCCTAGGGGGTAACTCCACAGCATATAACGCAGTCCAAAGTGTCTTTCACTCCACTAGGAGTGTACCTTACGCCCACCATCGTGTACCCCCACACCATGTCCACAGTTAACCCTTTTGTCCCGTGGTCAGCGCTGCCACTATGTGAGAGTATAGGTATATATTTAGGTGATTCGTTGGTGCACTTATAAAGGTACCTGCCGAGTGCTCCTGCACTTGGGCCTGCAAGCAACTTCGAAAAGGATCTGCGCGTGGTGATCCCGTCTGTGATCCGGTCCTTCCTTGCACGAGGGTCCGCCCGGGGCGATCCCACCCAGGAAATAGTCTCTGTCTCTTTGGGCATAGGCTTGAGCCCCAGGTCTCTTCTCGGGGAGCGCAGCATCCGCTGGATCCCTGACTATCACTGATACTAATGTGACAGGGTCCCTAACCTAGGGCCTGTCCCTGTAGCACCACAAGCTGTGAGGGGCTCAGGACCTAACTGGGGCCTAGGGGGGCTGCTGGCCTAATGCAGTGGGTCACAGACCCCTGCACTCACCTCCTTCCCCTAGCTTCCTGGTCCTGACTGCCGTTCAGAGCCTGCGAAATGTATCTAAATCTCCTCCACTGGGAGATTCTACAGCCCTATTGGCTCATTGGCGTCATGTGGGGCGCTCCTCAGGCTCATGGGACTTGTAGTCCCTTCCAAGAGCCTGTCCCTGGTAGGCTAGGGTTCCCGCGCTATCACTGCACATGCGCAATGTCTCTGGCTGGCCGCCGCATGCGGGGACTCACTGCGCATGCGCGAGCAAAGCAAAGATGGCGGCGCCCTGCTCGGGAGCCGCCGGGGACCTCCGGAGCACCAGAGTGCTCCCTGCTCGGCCCCCACCCTCCAGAAGTGCAGGCGGGTCTGTCGAGTAACCCCGGCAGCGGAGGTAATGAGGGGGGGGGGTCGCGGGGCACAGGGGACCTGGCTACATGTAATACCCTTTCTTGCTTTATCCATTGTAACATCGCCAGAAGAAGAGATCAGTGTATCTCGGAAGCTCGCACAAATAAAAGCATATCCCTGAGGAAGGTCACATGTAGCTGACCGAAACGTTGGATGAAGTGCCTTGGTTTATGTTACCTCAATACAGTTGTCGTTTCTAGCTGGCTGTGTGCTGTCTCTTCTTTCCGGATGAATATCTGGTAATACCTGCTCTCTATTTATGCATATGGGATAAGCATCAGTTTATTGTCGTTTTCAGGGTACCTGTTGCCCTTATTTTATATATATATATATGCAAATATAGCTGTATGCTCATCTGCATGTCTTAGGCAGGTCTGCAACCCCGCCTTTCCCCATTATCACCCAGCATACAGCACTTCCACTGCAGCAAGGGATTCTGGGAAATGACATGCAAATGAGCACACAGTGTCACTTTTTGCCTCAATAACCATTTTTAACATGGTTCCCTATAGGCTTAAGCTTGCTGCATGGTCACAGCTTTGAGCACAGCCAGGGTTAAGGTGCATACCCAGAAAACCACCCACAGACAGCTGTTTCGACCTTGATGGGTCTCATCAGTGTGGGGTTGATTTTACTGGGAATGCAAGAGAGGCTATGGGATAGGCTAAACCATAATACTGAGTTAAGTCATTTGCATGTCATTTCCCAGAATCCCTTGCTGCAGTGGAAGTGCTGGGTGATAATGGTGAAAGGCGGGGTTGCAGACCTGCCTAAGACATGCAGATGAGCATACAGCTATATTTGCATATTTGCTTTGCTGTGGAGGGTTTTTGTCACTTTTTTTACTCACCATAACTTAACGTGTGTGTGTGTGTTTTTAAATTCTTTTGAAAAAAAAGAAAAGCTATATATATATTTTTTATAATAATTGTTGTATTATTCTCTGTTTACTCACCATAACTTAACTCAGTATTATGGTTTAGCCTATCCCATAGCCTCTCTTGCATTCCCAGTAAAATCAACCCCACACTGATGAGACCCATCAAGGTCGAAACAGCTGTCTGTGGGTGGTTTTCTGGGTATGCACCTTAACCCTGGCTGTGCTCAAAGCTGTGACCATGCAGCAAGCTTAAGCCTATAGGGAACCATGTTAAAAATGGTTATTGAGGCAAAAAGTGACACTGTGTGCTCATTTGCATGTCATTTCCCAGAATCCCTTGCTGCAGTGGAAGTGCTGTATGCTGGGTGATAATGGGGAAAGGCGGGGTTGCAGACCTGCCTAAGACATGCAGATGAGCATACAGCTATATTTGCATATTTGCTTTCCTGTGGAGGGTTTTTGTCACTTTTTTTACTCACCATAACTTAACTCAGTATTGTGTTTTATATACACACACACGCACGCACGCACGCACGCACGCACGCACGCACGCGTGGAAGGGTACATTGTAGCAGGGTGTGTTGTGATAGTCTGCGTTCTCACTGCCATTGAATCCTACTGTTTGGATACTCTGTGATATTCTGCATTATCAGTCGCTAAAATAAAGCTGATTACATCCATATATATAGCGCTTTGCCCACTACATATAATCAACAAAGTGCGCAGTCCATTGTAGATTATAATTCAACGAATCTCATATCGAACGTCTTGGAGTCCATATTTTTATTTATATAGCGCCAACTGTGTATGCAGCACTGTACAAAAGAGAAAATACAACACAGGGAATTATGATACAGTAAATGCAACAAGCATCAAATCATACAATGGAAATGCAATCCCTGACCCAGAGAGCTTACAATCTAAGTGATATAACACACGTCCATCATTAAAGTTCGTACGACCTTAGCAACCCCACCCAAGCGGAATATATATTTGCTCCATTCACATGGTATCATTATTTCTGGACATCTCATATGTCATTATCTGCGTCCGTCCGTGCATATCATCATCATGCTACTGAGATACGGGACTGGGTTTTAATTATGTTATATTTAATGAATGATGATGAATTATTAATAATTATTCATTATTTAATTATTTTACTATATCAACGTACTTTTATATAATAGTTCCCATATAGCACGGCCTACAAGCGCAGTGCATTATTACGCTTAAACCCAATATAGAGGCAGAAATACTTGTCCATTGCTTGGCAGGAGACATTATCGCTCCACTATTGGTCATGCACAAGAGGAACATGACAAGGAAACCTCAACACGCGTGTCACCGTGACACTTACTCCTCAGGGGGTGCCATCTGCACATAGACACCCCCATTTATAGTTGTTCTGTTGATGATGTCATAGTGGGCTATGTCTAAACAGAATTGATATGCTGCACACCAAAACGAAATAATACATTCAATATTAGCGGTGCTGCTTGTACAATGGGTACCTGTCCTGGCAATCCAGATCTGAACTGCTGAAAAGGAGATTCAACGCACTGCGGGTTTGCTGAATAGAAACATGTATTGTGACACATAACCATAAAGGGCTATGTGTCAAGGCAATTTTTATTCTTCAATGTTGCCCTGTCTGCCCCAGCATGCACCTTGGGGAGAGTCAGTAGGAGGAGTTGGGAGGAGTTACATGGTGCGCAGATTATAATGAGATGTATCACATTCTGCGTCTCTGTCCCAGCATGCACCTTGGGGAGTCAGTAGGAGGAGTTGGAGGGAGGAGTTACATGGTGCGCAGATTATAATGAGATGTATCACATACTGCGTCTCTGTCCCAGCATGCACCTTGGGGAGAGTCAGTAGGAGGAGTTGGGGGAGTTACATGGTGCGCCCGATTAGGAATGATGCTGTATCACATTCTGCGTCTCTGTCCCAGCATGCACCTTGGGAGTGTCAGTAGGAGTTAGGGGAGTTACATGGTGCGCAGATTATGAGATGTATCACATTCTGCGTCTCTGTCCCAGCATGCACCTTGGGGAGAGTCAGTAGGAGGAGTTGGGGGAGTTACATGGTGCACAGATTATAATGAGATGTATCACATACTGCGTCTCTGTCCCAGCATGCACCTTGGGGAGTCAGTAGGAGGAGTTGGGAGGAGTTACATGGTGCGCAGATTATAATGAGCTGTATCACATTCTGCGTCTCTGTCCCAGCATGCACCTTGGTGAGTCAGTAGGAGGAGTTGGGGAGGAGTTACATGGTGCACAGATTATGAGATGTATCACATTCTTCGTCTCTGCCCCAGCATGCACCTTGGGGAGAGTCAGTAGGAGAAGCTCCCTAGATCAATACTCTGCCTGTGTTTTTTAACATATTAATTCTTCTGTATACTTTCCTTTTCTCATAAGATGTCCATTTAATTAAACATATTTACTGTATCTGCCATCACTCTCCACGGATGATAAATACCACATTGTTACTGCTCTTTGTGGAAAGATCCATTTCCTGCGCTACCGGTGAAATCAGCTTCCCTTGAATCCTAATTGATGATGATTCTGTGTCTGTGGTCGGTCTAGGACATTAGGTCGCGGCCATTTCACCGCCTGCGCTTAGCCGCCACTTACCTCGCCGCCGGGACATCTCTTTGGCCGCTTCAACCCCAAGGTAAGCCCCTTGCGCTAAAGCCCCCTAATCTTACCCTCTTATACTAACGCTACCCCTTACCCTAATCCCCTTACCCTGAAATCCCTATCCTGAATCCCTAACCGCTAAACCCCTTTAATTAAGTGACCTTATTGGCGAAGCGCCCGGTGGGTGAATGTCCAGCGGCGGCTGCGGTGAAGGGTCCCTTCTGTGGCCAAACGCTGACGGAGACCCCATGACCAAATGTCTGATTACGGTCCCCATATTCCAGGTGTGTTCCTACTCGGTATTGATACACGGACGCTCACTTTCTCTTTCTGCTCCTAAATAGAAGCCTCCGGCCGAGATTGTAGTGGCCATGACGGCGCGCGCCCCCAAAACAAATACCTGCGTTCCGTTGCAATGCACATAGTGGGCGCGACCAGGTGGAGGTGCAACAGGGCAGCAGTATCCAGGAGAGACAAAGTCATTTGTTTTGTCCATGCGATGGGCGCGTGACATCAGCGTCACGTGAAGCGGTTCAGCCAATCATGGCAAGCCGCTCGCGTGATGTCATAGGCCACGCCTCCACCACGCCCCCTGTCGCCTCCCGTCTGCATACAGTGCAGGATTCGCACGCGCGCCCTGCAGCAACCACTATAATGGTCTTCCCATCTCTCAGCTGAGCTCCTCACCAACCCTCAGATAAATGCCAACAGGACCAAGAGATAGTCTACGCACCCTCTTCCAACTTTTTGTTACATTCCTTGTACAGTATGTCTGAGCGAATTATTACTATCTCTGTTGTGTCCGTCTTGGTAACCCAGCTATAATAAGTCATCAATAGATCACTGGTCCGGGAAACCTGTGGTGGGGTCACCGTACCTCCCAGACCTTGCAAGACGTAGGTCACATGCTCCGCGTCCAGCGATCACCTTTGTTGATTAATATGCATATGTATTTTTGCGATGACTTTCTTCCAGGTGCCTTGATGCCATATCCACTGACACAATAACGCCTATGCTTCGACCACATCAAATGCTTACAGGCGACATGATTTCGTGGAAGAACTGCTTCTCCATTGTGTGTTGTGTTTTTTTGTGGCTTTTCTATGATACGTTGATTTTAACACAATCGCACTGGTTTTGCTGGTGATTTATCGGCACTTCTAATGATCCGTAAAGCCGTGACTACCCATAACTCGGAGCACTTGAAACTTCCTATCGTAATCTGAAATGCAAGACGTTTGTTGGAGACACGTGGAGAATTCCGCTCAGAGGGTAACTTAGGATTTGCCTGATCGGGGGCAACGTTGGCATAGTGGGACATGGTACAGGACAACTTGCCCCAGCCACTCCACAGCCAACTCGCCTCCACCAATCAGCTGCCGAGGACAGATCGCCGCTGGCCGTCTCGCCATGAAAGGAACCCCCCTAACCCCTTACCCTAAAACTCCAAACCTTAACTCCTTACCTAACCCATTAATCGCTAACCTTAAACCCTAACCCATAATGATAACGCTAACCTTCACCCTAAAAATCTTAACCCCTTACCCTAAAATGCCAAACCTCAACCCCTTAGCCTAACACACTAACCTTACGCCTTACCCGTAAAAGCTTAACCCCTTAAAACCCCATAACATTAACCCCTTAATAACCTTAACGGCAAGTTGTCACATAGCGTAGTGGACAAGCTTCTCATACATTGGCCAAAATGTGTAACTAAAACCCCAAAGTGAATGAAATATTAGACATAGTTAAATATTTGCAAGCTTTTACGTAGCATGGTAAAAAGTTTGTTCAATTATTAACAACATCAATAAATAAGTTTCACTATAATGCCTTCAGACCCTAGAAAAATAAGCAACTTTTAACCTAAAACTTTATTGGCCAGAGTGGAAAAAGATATATTACATGTGCAGAAATCTAACACCCTGCCGGGAAACCATATAAACGAGCATTTCAACAGGAAAATGATGGCATTATATTATCATGAGAACAGAAGGACAGAGAATGCGGAGATTTCATTGGAAATCCATGTTCTTGAAATCCATTGAACACCGATATTTGCCATTCGGAAACTTGGAACAAATCAGGCTCGGGAAGCAGGGGCATGTGTGGTGCAGGCGTTTCCCCAAAAAAGGCACCTTCGGAGGAAGACACATCACATTCTGATCAGATTCTGGCAAAATATGGGCACAATTCATGGAAACGGCCTTAATTCCTCACCCCTTGACCGATGCATTCTCATGCTACTTTGTGTGACGCACTAATTAACATCTGTATATCCGCACTTACTCGGCTGTAATCCTTGTATAAATATGTCTCTCGCTACATCAGCTTAATTTGGGGGAAAAATCTGCATGAAGAAGAGGCCTTGGTGGTCCTGAGAGCTTGCTCTCTTTTTAACCCTTAGTTACCTTTATCAGCTATCACTTCTACCCAGGGGCGAGATTTCCCGCAGGGCTGACTAGGGCGGCGATTTTTTGTGTGCGTTTTGGGAGAGGGGTCTTACCTTCTCCGGAGCGGCCCCCTCCTCCAGCGTTGCGTTGACATGGCGAGCTGACGTCACTTGACGACATGTTGCCATGACAGCGCGGCGTCACGTGACGTGATGACATCATGCCCCCGCTGCAGCAGGAGGGGGGCCGCCCCCACTGCCAGCGTGAGCCTATGGGCGGCCAAAGGTGAAATCCGCCATTGCTTCTACCTTACTTTTGCTGATCTAGTTTACGGGCTAACACTGTTAGATCCGCTAGCTGTGTGTGAAATATTGAGGTAATTTGGGAGGAAATAAATGACGCAAATAATGTCATTTTCTCCACTTTCAATGCATGAAGATTAGATGTTGACCTGTGTGCGGTGGGATCTGAGGGGTCTCGGGAGGAGATATATGATGTGTTATAATCGTACATATCAAATTCTGCAACATCATCAGTTTCACCCTTTTTATTAAGCCCCCCGTTTCTCCACCGGGTCCGAGTACCAAACATGAAAACATGTCAATGCAAATGTTGCAGTATAAATGAAAGCAGCGTTTGGCTTCCGGAGGTTAGAACTGGATTGATTTTAAATAATGCGACAGATAATGTGAAGAATGAAAATGTAATCATGTCATGAATTCATCATGTAAAGAAAAGGGAAATAGTAGGTGAGTTAGAGGTGGCTGCGGCTCTGGGGGTACCTTGTGGCTGTAGGGGTGACACTCCTCGCCTTCCTGCCCCAGGGGGGTACACATTCTCAGGCCACGTAACCACAGACTGATGGCGCAGCAGGTGCTGACCCCGCACTGCAAATCTCTCTCACACGCCTGTTGGGAAGCAAGAACATACTAATTAGTGATCAGACCAGGGAAAGCATGTGCTGATATTGTATCAAAACACGAGATATCATATTGTACACGGACGGACGCCCTGATAACACGGGATATTGTACACATGATGTTGCCCTGATAACACATGCTGACACCAATATAACATGCGATATTGTACACGTGCCGAGACCCTGATAACACGGGATATTGTACACATGCCGACTTCGATAACATGGGATATTGTACACATGATATCACCCTGATAACACGAGATATTGTACACAGGCTGACACCCCGATAACACGGGATATTGCACACGTGTTGACTGCGATAACACGGGATATTGTACACATGATATCACCCTGATAACATGGGATATTGCACACGTGTTGACTTCGATAACACGGGATATTGTACACATGATATCACCCTGATAACATGGGATATTGCACACGTGTTGACTTCGATAACACAGGATATTGTACACGTGCTGACACCTATATAACATGCGATATTGTACACGTGCCGAGACCCCGATAACACGGGATATTGTACATGTGCTGACACCCATATAACATGCGATATTGTACATGTGCCGAGACCATATAACACGGGATATTGTACACATGCTGACACCCATATAACATGCGATATTGTACACGTGCCAAGACCCATATAACACGGGATATTGTACACATGATGTCGCCCTGATAACACGGGATATTGTTCACGTGCTGACCCATAACATGCAATATTGTACATGTCCCGACACCCCGATAGCACGGGATATCTCACACGTCCCGACACCCCGATAGCACGGGATATCTCACACGTCCCGACACCCCGATAGCACGGGATGAAACAATATGTATTGGCATTTACACTGGCGCACAGATATTTGCAGCTTTAGAAAGTAACCGGGCACGGCAGTAACGCCAGAAACAGGTGACACTATTCCGACGCTCCCTGTGTAAGCTCAACGACAATCCTACAGATAAAAGGTTTGTGATAAGCGTAAGACCTGATCCCCTTCAACGAGCTCCTGTGAAAACCAGGCAGCGATGGGCTCCCCCAGAAATCCTCGGCCCCGTCAGCGCCCCAATAACGCTTAATGCTTTGTGATAACGTTCCAAGCGCTCCCAGGGGGTCCTCGCTGACCTTCTAACATGAACAGAGGATTTGAGCATCAAAGAGGCGCTCCTGAAATAACGCGACGCCACGGGTTCACTTTTTACTTTAGCCGTCCCGGTTACCGCATTATAACTTCTGCAAACAGGAACGCAATTTTCCTTCCAATGTGTACGTTCTGTATGTACATCTTTAATTATATAGCACCATCCATGTGCACAGCGCGTCACATAATAATATCCCGCACAATGGGAATAAGCGCTTGACGCATAAAAGTAACATTAGGAAATGGGAGTCCCTGCCCCGAAGAGCTTACAATCTAAGTGGTAAGTAGGAGGGACGTACAGAGACAGTAGGAGGGCGTTCTGGAGAGTGCGTCAGCTGGGGGCCACGGTCGATGGATGAGGTGTATGATATCGGCCACGGAGCTGCACGTATGCTTTGTTAAGGAGGTGGGTTTTAAGATCTGTCTTAAAGGTGGATAGAGAGGGGGCCGGTATGCTAGTATTTATACAGCAGTGCGCAAACTGGGGGGCACACCTCCCAAAGGGGGGGGGCGGGAGATTTGTCTGGGGGGGCGCGGGCGGTTGCAGAGGTCCCGCGGTCCTCCCCAAGGCATTTAAATTAATGCCGGGGGATCGCGTGAGGCCTCTGCAACGGTAACACTTACCGGGATTCAGACGCGTCTCCATGGCAGCGCGGCGTCGGGACACGTGCCCCCGGAGCTTCATTTGACGCGGGTGTCAGGTAGGGGAGGGGGCGCGAGACCGGGGGACACAGCATCAAAAGTTTGCGCTCCCCTGATTTATAATACACACCGGCAGATGACAGCAGGGAAGGGTTAATGGGCCGTGTCACTTGGGAGAGATAATAGCTGATCATTTCTAAATGATCCTTTCATTACGTGACCCTTACTATTTCCCGTCAGGTGGTGATGCCTTTTATTGCACCAGCCTGACAATTCCGTTCAGTAGAACCTTGTACGGCAACACTATCCCATTCCAACTTAACATGCACTGTCTCAAGGACCAACAAGGTTAATACATGACAACATGCATCATCTACACCAGGGGTGGTCAACTCCTGACCTCAAGAGCTACCAACAGGTCAGGTTTTCAGGATATCCCTGCTTCAGCACAGGTGGCTCAGTCGTTTGAATTGTGGAGACATACCTTATAACAGGAGTGGGCAACTCCAGTCTTCAATGGTCACCAACCGGTCAGGTTTTCAGGATACCCCTGCTTCAACACAGGTGGCTCAATCAGTGACTCAGTCTTCGAGCCACTGCTGAAGCAGGGATATCCTGAAAACCTGCCCTGTCAGTGGCCCTTCAGGGCAGGAGCTGGGCAACCCCTGATCTAAACACCGACCAACGTTGAGTATTTCCAAAAATACGTACCCCAGTTATGACGGCGCCCTTAGAAAAAGTTACCAGAAGCAGCACGAAGAAGACTTGCACGGTCATTTCCCTGGTAAAGTGGAGACAAGAAGTGGGGGACGAAGAAACAAGACGCTGGACTGGTACAAGCACACGCTCCGCCGTCTCTATCCAACCTGCCAGCATTCTCCTCCAGCCTCTGTATATAAGGGAGACGCTCCGTTTCCCGTCCCTGACGTGATGCTCCTCTGAATCTATAATGATGCCACTGAGCATGAAGAAGAATGAGGAGCGCTCTCCCGTCGTATCGCAGAGGCAGCAGACTCGCAGATCCCCCTCCCCACTCCGGAGACTCTGCAGGAACTTCCTCCGTGACTGTCTTTATTTGGTCTTCTTGGAAATGTCAACTTGTCCCATTTAACACGGTCTGGGGCATTTGGCCGCCAGCGTTTCGCCGCGACCAAATCTCCCCGTCCAGTGACCACGCCGCAGGGATCCTCCGCGGCCGACCGCTGTGCCACTAAGGTGTCATTAACCTTAGCCCTTAACCTAAAACCCCCTAATCTTAACCCCTACTACTAACGCTACACCCTACCCTAAAAACCTTAACCAATTACCCGGAAAGCCTTAAAGTTAACCCCTTACTCTAACCGCTAAAACCCCTAAAGTTATCCCCCTGCCCTAACCACTAAAACCCCTAAACTTATCCTGCTACCCTGACCGCTAAAACCTCCAGTACTTCAGTATTAGGTGATAGTAGAGAGGTAATGAGTACTTCGGTATTAGGTGATTGATAGTGCAGAGGAAATCAGTACTTCAGTATTAGATGATAGTACAGAGGTAATGAGTACTTGAGTATTAGGTGATGGTGCAGAGGAAATTAGTACTTCAGTATTAGGCTGAGATTATGGTGCCGGCGTCACTGCGTGCACGCGCCCGGCAAGCACTCTTCTGTAGTGGGCTATGCAAGTTACCCCAGAGCCTGCGCGCCTGCCGGCGAAGAGGCGCGTCGACGCGGTAGCGTTTCGAAAAGACAACAAATGTATTTTCAGGCGGCTGTCGCGTGAGGTCAGCACAAGTGAGCTGGTTCAGCCAATGAGGGCGAAGCAGCTTCGGGACGCCCCCGCCACGCCTCTTCAATCTCCTGCAGCCAAGTTCACAAATCGCTTGGGCTGCAGGAGTGCGCGCTCGATCGCACGCGGCTGCGCAGGGACCATAATCCCAGCCTCCGGTGATAGTGCAGAGGAAATGAGTACTTCAGTATTATGCTGGGATTATGGTCCCTGCACGGCCGCGTGCGATCGAGCGCGCACTCCTGCAGCCCAAGTGATTTGTGAACTTGGTTGCAGGAGATTGAAGAGGCGTGGCGGGGGCGTCCCGAAGCTGCTTCGCCCTCATTGGCTGAACCAGCTCACTTGTGCTGACCTCACGCGACAGCCGCCTGAAAATACAACATTTGTTGTCTTTTCGAAACGCTACCGCGTCGACACGCCTCTTCGCCGGCAGGCGCGCAGGCTCTGGGGTAACTAGCATAGCCCACTACAGAAGATTGCTTGCCGGGCGCGTGCACGCAGTGACGCCGACACCATAATCTCAGCCTTAGGTGATAGTGCAGAGGTAATGAGGTATTAACCAGTTAATGTATGTACAGTATGTATCCATGTATGAGCCTATGTATGTACAGTCTGTATCCGATGTATGAGCCTATGTATGTACAGTATGTATCCATGTATGAGCTAGTGTATGTACAGTATGTATCCATGTATGAGCCTATGAATGTATGTATCCTTGTATCAGCTAGTGTATGATGAGTATGAATGCAAATATGAGCCCTATGACTGCTTTTTTTGTCCCCTACGGCCCTGCAGTGGGCCCTCTCTAATCTTTGTACCCCGATGGGGCCATCAAAGCCCAGTCCAACTCTGCTTGCACCATTAATAACCATTTAATTTTCTTAATTGGCGCACTGTGCGATATTGAAATGAATTAGCCACAGTCTGACAGCGCGTTCCTACTCTGCATTCTGCGCGGTGAATCCGGCGCTCTCTCTGCCATCTTGTGATGTATATTCCTGGGGAGATTTTCTGGCCGCAAGTTAATGAAACAACAATTGCTCGCTGTCGAGAACGACACATCAAAGGACGCGTACCCATATAACAAAAAGAAAATGTGAATATACAAAGTGTGGTATACATGGCATGATTATTACATGATATATACTGGATTGTACAATACCAGTATTATCTGTCAATATCAATTGTGCAGGAATAAATATGGTTATCTTTCTTCTTGATCTTTCTATCTTATAAATAATAAAAAGTAACGGGGGGTTGGGGGTGAGGCTTATAATGAACACCCCGATTTACTCATTTATAAGAGCCGTCTTTATTTACCCTGATTAGAATGAACGGTTTCTTGCACCCAATCATATAATGTCATGGATCAGCATCACATAAAGTAACATTTTGCTGATGGAGCGGGTCGTTCTTCACGTGCTAAAGACAGCTGTTTACATAATGTGCATCCTGCTGATGTCCCATCACAGCACAAAATCAATACTTATTCAATGATAAAAAAAAGTAAATCGTTGATACACCCACCCCAATAACAGTAAATACTTTTTTTAAATTTTGAATAGCTCAACATGTTGTAGTGCAGGGGGAGCTCAACTCCAGATCTCACCCCCCCCCCCCTGACACCCCCTACCCCCCCCCGCACGACAGTCGCCGTGCTCCCACCGCCGCCATCCCCCTATCGCTCGCGTCTCTGTGCGCCCGCGGTGGGGGGGTGGGGGGAGGGGGGTGGTGTTCCTCCTTTTAAACCTACCATATACCATCAAGTCTCTGTATATAACAGCAACACCTAAACTGGCACATGATCGCAGAAGACGTGCCACCCTGGAGCATTATGACACGTACATTTTATAAGTCCTTGTGGTTGTGCATCAGCAGGGATGTATAACGATGGCCCTGGGCTGTGAATCAGGGGGTGGCAGAGACCTGCATTACGGTGCTATGCAGCGGTGCGGCTGCTAAGAGCTGCATAGTGCAGGTGGAAGTCTCTTATTACAAGGCACAGGGGAATGGACTGCAGCAGTGCTGGGGAAACTGCAGCGCGCACACACTGTGCCTTATCAGCTCCGGCAGGTTTCTCTCCTGCCCTTTGAATAGATTGTAAGCCTCGCAGCTCTTACTTTTCCCTTTCCCTCTCTCTGTTGGTATCCGCGTCCGCTCCCCGTTTTATACTAGTGCATGGTTTAGTTAACCTCCGGCTGAAGGAGGCTGCAAGGTCACAAGGTGCGGAAACCAAGGGGTTAAGGATAATTGGTTTAAATCCACTACACCACAACCAAAAACCCCTTCGTGTATTTCTCTGACTGTAATTCTCACGGAGCGTTTAATGGATTATATTCCACACTGCAGGGGTTGGGTTACCCTTTAGATAACAATTAGAATTGTTCAGAGACACTGCTGCTAGCTCACGCTTACCTGGCCTTATCAAAACACATCATGAGCCAAAAAATATCAGCCCCTCAGAGGTTTCAACCGGACCCTTTCCCACAGGACTGTACTAGTAGTCCTGTTGCCTAAACACTGACCTCTGAAGTGGGAATTCCAGACCCACTGCCAGCTCCCTATGGCTATGTGCTTGTGATAACAGAGAAATAACTTAGTAATGTGAGTGATTCATTGTATCTGCGATTATGATCTGCAGCAGTGTGAACACTACATTCTCTGCGGCCTTCTCTATTCTTCCATCCTCTCCTCCCTCCTTCCCAACCCCATTTTCCTCTCTCCGCTCTTCACACCCTCCCTCCCTTTCTCGGATTCCCCCTGCCATGCTGTTTCTCCTCCGCGGGGTCCGTCTTGTCACTGACTTAGGGCTTCTGCTAATGACGCAGGGCCCTCCCTCCACCAGTCGCCATCTCCGGTCCTCAAGGGCCACCAACAGGTCAGGCTTTCAGGATACCCCTGCTTCAGCACAGGTGGCTCAATCAGTACCTGCTTCATTCAGCACAGGTGGTTCAATCTTTGACGGCACTAACTTGGTCCCAAGGTTTAGCAAAGTATCCGGCCGTTCCTCCTCTTACCGTGCACCCCAAAACTGGAACAGTCTACCAGAGACTCTCACATCCACCACCAGTCTAAGTTCTTTCAATACTAAATCTGTCTCACATTTTAATCTGGTCTGTAACTGTTACACACGCCTATAGTATATATTATCTCTAACTGTGCATGCAACGTCTTGTATATAATGTATAACCCTGCTCACTTATGTAACTTTGTAGCCCTGTTTCCCCCCCTCTCTGGAAACATGTTACTGCTACTGAAGCCTGTGGTACAGTCAGACCTGTGAGGACCCAGGAGAGCTGAGTGTCCGCAATGTTGTGGGGTAACAGGACAGGCTTTCGGTGATCCTTAGGTTCTTTCCATGTGGTGACAGCGCCTCCAGTCACGGCAGGATACAGTATAACTGCAGGCAGTCCCTACCATGTGTCAGTCTTACTCCTATACTTCAGGCTAATAGACTGCAACTCAGCCAGAAGTATATAAACGGGATCTTTATTTATAGCAACCACCGCAGGATGGTATAACAGCGTTGCATATAGTAGAGTAGGGGTTTCAGGCCCTTGGATGGTGCTGGACAGCCAGTAGATAATGTGATGATGGCCTTGTGATAATGGATAATGTGATGAGGCCTTGTGCTAAACACAGATCTTCTCTCCTCCACCCATGAGGGGCTGAAGGGAACGAACACGAACACGAACTGAACACCTATAATTTAGAACATCCTCCCTCATGCAAAAGGGGAGGGCACAGGGCCTGCACCATGATAGGCTGCAACACAGACCCAGTGTCACCACCTCTTCAGCCACTCAGGGAGGCTACGTGAGGGGGGCAAACTCCACAGGATAGCCTGTCACTGTCTGTACCTATGAGAACTTACGTGACATAGGAGCAGCGGTAATTAAATTCTAGTTTTTCCATGTATGGAGTCCAGCAGGTATCTTCTATTTCATACAGGCATACCCCGGTTTAAGGACACTCACTTTAAGTATACTCGCGAGTAAGGACATATCGCCCAATAGGCAAACGGCAGCTCACGCATGCGCCTGTCAGCACGTCCTGAACAGCAATACCGGCTCTCTACCTGTACCAAAGCTGTGCGCAAGCGGGGAGACTATAGAGCCTGTTACACATGCCTTATTTATATCAGTTATGCACGTATATGATGATTGCAGTACAGTACATGTATCGATAAGTGGGAAAAAGGTAGTGCTTTACTTTAAGTACATTTTCGCTTTACATACATGCTCCGGTCCCATTGCGTACGTTAATGCGGGGTATGCCTGTATTTACTTCCTGGTAAAACATTCTATAAATAAAATAAATAAACTAACAGGTACTCATTGAAGGTCTTATCTTATAGGATACAGCTAGAACTGATCTCACCCGGTATCAGGGCGGTTGATGTCTGCAAAAAGAGTAGCTCAATTTTAAATGATCCTCACCGTTTATTTTGTTGTTCAAAATTGTTGCACAGTATTTATAAAACGAAATAAATGCAGACAGTAAGGGTATCAACCCCAAATACCAAGCTTTATTTAGACCTCAATGTTTTTCTACCACGTCACTCTTACACATACTGTAAAATGCTGGCATTATTTCCATTTTCTTTGATTTAATAACACGATAAATGGCTCTTACCAAAAGCCCGGCTGTGCCTGTTATTGCAGAAATAAATCAGTGCTAAAGAGTTACGTCAAAATAAAATATATCTGTGCATCCATCTCATTGTACTCAAAAAGGGATTTAAATAGTACAATAAAGACTTGGAAACAGAACAGTTTGCATTAAAGTATATGCTGTTTTGCTGACGTGTGCTGGTAACTTTTATAACTGCTGTATTTCTCTTCTTGCTATAGGATAAATATGTGAAATAATATACACACACACACACACACACACACACATATACACATGCAGTGTTCGACAAATCACCCAAAAATCTACTCGCCACCTAGTCCCGTCCCCAATTCCGCCCCTAGTCCCGCCCCCAACCCCGCTTTAAAATAAAATATATAAATAAAATACATTTAATAAATTCCTAGTCAGAACAACATTCGCTTTTGACATAAATGTATTTATTATATTACATTATACTACAATTAGTCCTTGTTACGTATGGTGTGTGGTGTGTGGTGTGTGTGTGTAAATGTCGGATCTAGAAATAAAAGCCAGGTGTGAATGACTAGTTTCCTGAACCCCTTAACCAGTGTCTGGACGTCTCCGCTTCACAATATCTTAGGCTAAGGCCCCGCTCCCAGAGTCAGCGCGCCCGCACTGCAGACAGGCGGGGCGCTGACATACACAGACCGCGATATGTGTTCTGTAGGCAGCGGGAGGTGGGCGGGAGTGGGAGGCTTGAGCGGGAGGGGGGGCGTGGCTTGAGCAGAGGGACCCGATACTCTCCCCCCCCCTCCCTCCACGGCTCGGGCTGCTGATTGAAGGTAAGTAAAGCAACACACACACACACAGACAGAGGCAGGCACTCACGCACTCAGGCACACACATACACACACACAGACAGGCACGCACGCACTCAGACACACACACAGACAGGCACTCACGCTGCTTTCACTCCACACTCCTCCCCGCTCCCCGAAGCCTCTCCTCCTCCCGAAGCCTCCCCTCCCCATTGGCTCACAGCCACACCACGTGACGCGTCAACGCTAGGGATCACCATTCTCTTGTATCCCATAGCGGCTGATGCGCCACAGCGTGTAGTAAGCTGTGCAGCCAGGGGGGACCGGGACCGGCTCCGCAGGATTCCCCTGCTGGTGGGGAACTCGCGTGTGGCCGCCCGCGCCACCGAGAGCAGCGGGGCCGAGGCCTAAAGCAGCAGTCCTGCCTGGGATCTTACCTGATCCGCAGTCCCTCAATGTCCAGGTACCCTCATTCCCGCAATGTTATACATTGGAGGGGAGGTGTTCCCTACCTGTCTTCTGGGTTAGGGGGGGTTCCGATGTCTTCCGTGTGAAGCTTGAGTCAGATCTGGAAGAAAGCAGTATAGGTTATTTCGGTGTAGTATAGGGCAGTTAAGATATATAGGGTAAATAAGAGATCCAGATCCAGAGTGTGAGAGAGTGTGTGTGACAGAGAGAGAGAGAGACTGTGGGTGACAGAGAGAGAGTTAGTGTGTGGGGGACAGAGAGAGAGAGAGTGTGTGGGGGACAGAGAGAGAGTGTGTGGGGGAGACAGAGAGTGTGTGGGGGAGAGAGAGAGTGTGTGGGGGAGAGAGCTCTCTACCCCTCTCCCTTTATCTCTCTCTCTCTCTCTCCCTTTATCTCTCTCTCTCTCTCTACCCCTCTCCCTTTATCTCGCTCTCTCTGACTCGCACTCCTGGCAACCCTAGCCGTAACCTCGCTGTGATTACACGCAATTACACTGTTGTACCATTTGTCCTTTGCGTTGCTTAGATTGTACGGTGTGTGGGGCAGGGCCTCCCTTTCACATTGTTTCCATTTTTTGGTAGTACTCACCCATCCCAGAAATTCCACCCGTGTAATGTACTCAGTCACTGCAGCGTATCTCATATTTTACAGCCCAGAGTATATGTTCTGAGCTTTATAACAACATATCCTAAATGGTGTGAATTAAGGCAGGACGTAGCTGTTATACGAGGCAAGCTTCTTGTGTTTAAATTCACTCCGTAGCAGTGATTCCCAACACGGAGTACATGCGGCGTCTCCAAGGGGTCTGCCCAAAAAAATCTGAGATGGCGTCTCCCGGGCAGTATAGCGGGTTCCTGACCCCGTGTGGGGACTGCGCACTTAGTAAGGCCCCCAAACTACACCTTAGTGTGGGGGGTATCGCTGTCACTCCCAACAATGCTTTGCATCCTCAGCAGCAAGGCATTGTGGGGCGTGACTTTGCAAGCTCCCAGTGATTGACAGCTATATCCCTCATGCTGTCTGCACACACTGAGGTGCAGTTTGGGGCTTATTAAGCTTGTGAACCCCCCCCCCCCCCCCCCCGAGTTGAGGACACTATACTGACTGGGATTGGTCAAAAGGTTTTGTTCGAATAGTCCACTGAGTAGACAATAATATTTATTAATTAGGGGTTCACAGAACAAATATTGTTTAGCAAGGGGTGCACGGTGCAAAAAAGGTTGGAAACCTGGTCTATAGGGTCACGCTCATCATATAGAATAAGAATAAACTGATAACCTTACAGACAGCAAATCAATAACCTGACACAGCAGTTAACATTAATTAAAAGCCTCCAAATGATTTGAGCTCAGAGGGAGGCCTCCGCTCAGCTTACAAATGAATGTGTTACGTAGAGGGATGCTTAAGGGAATGTGCACTATATGTAGACAGAAGAGAAAAGAATCCCTGTTGCAAGCACTCAGAAAACTAGAAGTTTAATATTAAAACCTAGAAGACGCTTAATGGTCCCAATTAAGCATTAAGCATCTTCTAGGTTTTAATATTAAACTTCTAGTTTTCTCTCTTTTGTCCATTAAGAACATTAAAGTATTTCATTATTATTATTATTTATATATTAGTAGAGGTAGAGTGCTTGCCACCGGGATTCTTTTCTCTCCTGCCCTCCTAATGATTTCACTGGGGAGTCAGTAACGGTTTAAATATAGAAACTGCACATTGCAGAAAATGTAACGAGCTTTACATTGTATTTCCGAAGTGTCAATAAACTCATCTGAAAGCCGCATCCTCTCCTGGTTCATCTCATTCACTAAATCATGAGAGGCGTCAGGGCTCCGACATGCAAATGGTAACTCAATACAAGAAATGACCTTATTGTGGATCGCTGCTCTGCAGGTGATACAGTACGTGTGTGATGTACATGAGAGACGTACTAACATCCTTTAAGTAACATGAATAGTATGCATGCTGAGTATGTGTAACACTATGTTACTAAATGGGACCTCACCAGGCAGCTTTCTTATCTTCGACTGAGGTCTGAAGCAGGGTTATCCGGAAAACCTGACATGTTGGGGGGGAGGGAGGAAGGGGTGGAGAGGGGGAGGCTGGGGTTGAGTACCCCCGCTCCACTACTACCCCACTTTTGAATAATATTAAAGCTTCCTTTTATATCACATTCTCCCAATGGGACTCAAAGCGCTTAACAAATACAGCATAGTACACAGCACTGTACATAAGACTTTTACAGACACAGATGACTTTACCTTGTCTGCCATAGTAATGAGCAGATATAAAATGGCGTCAACAAAGTGGCACCCGATTTCACCCATCTTTTGAAGGTGGTGTCGGGGAGCCAAGTCAGGATTTGACTGAATTTGGGATGCCCTATACAGTAATACCAGATTAGGCATAGTAGAGCAAGGCCGCCAACTGATCTGGGCTGAACCAGGTTTGTATGACACACCCAGATTACGGCAGCGTGGTGACACACACCCAGATTACGGCTGCATGGTGACACACACCCAGATTACAGCATCATGGTGACACACTTGGATTATGGCATCAGTATCTTGCATACGTGGATTACGGCAGCAGTGTCACACACTGGTGGGAAGATTCTGTAAACACAAGGATTTTACATGTGCTACTTTATCCTTTGCATTACAGAATGAAGAATCCGGCCATTGTCGGGGTCTTGTGCACGGATACACAGGGGCTGAACCTGGGCTGTGAGTGCTCCGCTATTTACTGGATCTTTCAGCATTCAGACACCATTTTAAACATTTCTTTACTATTCCCAATTAATTTAACTTGCAAACTCTAATCATTATAGAACTTTTTTTTTTTTTCTTTCTTTCTAGCATTTATCTTCATGTTTCAGATTGTACTGGTTCCATCTTTAAAACATTAGGGCAACTAATGCTGCATAATTTATAGAAACAGGTTTCCTTCCATAGGTCAATGAAGCTTATTAAGCATTTTACACTCGGCACAAAACAAACCCCATGTGATAAGGTTTTGGCTTATTTCTGGATCATTAGCCAACAGACATTCCATCAGTGGGTTACCATGAAGCTTATCACAGGGGTTTGCTGTATAACGACTAATTAATTGAAAGCACTGAAGTGAATGTTTTGATGGTACGTCAGTGACCGCATCCTCTCTCCTTGAAGGCCGTGGAAGCCTGTCCGATGAACATGCTGGCGTGATCTCCATACTTCCTCAGCAGGCAGCAAAGCTCACACCGGACTCCACAGACATACCAGTTGTGTGTTTAGAATCGGACCGCGGGTGAGACTTCCCAACTCCCACACCCCTACCCCCTGAATTGAGTTCTGAAAAGAGCCCAAGTGTTCAGCAAAGAGAGCAATGTGCATGTAGTAATGCAGCCCAGAATTTACAGATAAATGTACCTGTAGTCATGCAAATACCAAGTCATTAAATGGTAGAAAAGTAGAATCTTCCTTATGCTAATATGCAGTACTGTATTATTAATTATTAGATATGATTGACTGTTTTGTTTGTTTTATAGGACCATTATGATTCAGAAACATGACACCCTCACGGTTGCCGTTCACAAAATGTAATCTTGAAGCTTTTCTTTGTAAAGCCGACAAAGTGCAAATCTGAAGATCAACCTAAGTGTCCATCACTTCGAGGATAACACCATACATTTGTACATTTAGCAGAACTGGATTCATGTGAAACCGATTAGCCAAGTAGGAATAGAGGCAAATATTTGCTTGAAGTCTGCAGCTTTGTCCAGTACTGGGGTGGCATGGATGTTAGCTGCCACTCACAAGCAATTTTGGGACTGGTGCCTTACTTAAATCTCCCCATAAGGTAAACTGTTGTTACATTTTGTTCCTGAAATTATCAACTTTTTAGCAAATTGGTGTTTTATGCCATAATCAATTGATCAATTAAAGTTCGGCTTCTCACGTACCTAATACAAAATTATTTTTGTGCATGGTTTCTCTGGGTTTGCATGGGTGTGAAGATGGAAAAATGAAGTGTGCAGGCCAATCATTTTTATCTTGTATTGTGTAGGTATTTAAACCTAAATTGGCCTCTTCCTTAAAGAGAAGTACATGCTGTATGCAAAGGCGATAGTTCTCTTCCCCCATTACTCCTCACTAAAGGAGGGGTGCTCAACTCCAGCCCTCAAGCCCCCTGCCCCCAACAGGTCAGGTTTAGTATATCCCAGCATCAGCAAAGGTTGC
Source organism: Ascaphus truei (assembly GCA_036426205.1). Lineage (NCBI taxonomy): Eukaryota > Metazoa > Chordata > Amphibia > Anura > Ascaphidae > Ascaphus > Ascaphus truei. Next base: position 9,667,011 of record CM071575.1, read on the forward strand.
TCAATTGAAGACAACCTCTGCTACCTGTGCTGAAGCTGGGACTGATGTGAGCCACCTGTGCTGAAGCAGGGATATACTGAACCTGACTCGTGAGGACAGGAGTTGAGCACCCCTGCTATAGAAGTTATTCTTCAATCAGGCAGAACTTGCATTAATGAAAGCAGGATATACTGTACGGCCACTGTAACTGGTTGCAGCGGATCAGATTAATACCCTCCTCGGGTCAACCTAGAATTGTGAATTACTGGTCTTATGTAGCTGGCATATTAGGATAACTTCAAATATTCATTTATTTACACATTAGAACATGTCAGGGCTACACATCTAAAATGAGGTTAGTTATTAAACCAATGATGTTTCTTTAGATGTGTACAAAACAGGTTTTTCCTACCATTCTACACAGAGAAATGTTTGTGTTCATGTTTGGAATAATGTCAGTATTTGCAATGTCTGTTTATTAAAGCAACTTTATTTCTTGATTTGACGTTCATTCTTCTCACTCACTGTCGGTGTATAGTAATATTCAATATCGCCAGCAAACCCCTCCCCACCTCTTACAAAAGTAAACTTTAACAAAAGGTGGCGGACTCCAGATCCTCAAGGGCTACCAACAGGGCAGGATTTCAGGATATCCCTTCAGCACAGGTGCCTGTCTTCGACTGTGTCACCTGGCCTGCTGGTGGCCCTTGAGGACCGGAGTCGCCCACCCCTGCTTTATTAAGGTCTCAGGTCTGGTAATAAACAAATGGAAATCTAAATGTCAGGAATTCATTACCCTGACATTGAAAATCATGTGTTTGCCAATAAATCACACACTTCAAAAAGGTTAAGCTTTAGAATAACACTTTTATTGTTTTTAGAAATATATACCAGCTACCAAAAGAAGCCGTTCCTCATACGAACACCCCCTTCCCCCCCCTTTTTTTTCTTTTACAGTATGGGAATCGTGGGGTCCTCAACACACGCCACTATTTTCAGGTCCAGGGAGCCCCACGCGTCCCGAGATACATACTGGTGAGGTTATCAGGTTAAATTTGGCTTCAGGGAAAACAAAATGGCTGCCAAATCTCCAGCCAGTAGCAGCAACAATCAGTTTGTGGCTTCCTATTGGATGGCCATTTAAACCCCCTTTAAAAATAAGGAAGTGATACATGTAACAGTATCTTGGGAACCTTAAGGGCCATGAAAGCTGAAAATAGTGCGGTTCAGCGCGGGACGGCAATGCCCCGTTCCAATCCTGTAAAAGAAAGTTATTGTGCTATGCTCATTGAAAAGTAACAACTACACTTACCGTACAGAATGAACTGTATAGAATTAGATATTTAAATGGTAGTTAGATATGGCATTAACATTGCCACCAGTATATCAGTACTTGTGAGAATTTGCTGCACATCAGATATGACAATACAGTAAGCCAGGGGTGGTCAACTGCAGTCCTCCAGGGCCACCAACAGGACAGGTTTTCAGCATATCCTTGCTTCAGCACAGGTTGGTGGCCCCTGAGGACTGCAGTCAGCTACCCAAGCTTTGTCAAGGTCTCAGGTATGGTAATACCATAATCTGACTGTCACCTGTGCTGAAGCAGGGAATATCCCTAATACCTGGTCTGTTGGTGGCCCTTGAGGACTGGAGTTGGCCTCCCTTGCAGCAGTCAGATCAAAAAGTGTGAAGAACCTGAAGAAACCTGCATATTATCTTCTTACTCGCACGACGACAGCTGAGGCCTGCAGCTGTATCACTGCTCTCCTGGAACCTCTTTTCCACTGCTTGGGGGGGGGGGGGGGGGGGGGAGAAGAGACAAAAGTATCATGCATACTATAACAGGTATGTTTGTTCACAATAGATAAGTGTCATATACACACTAAAAAATAAAACCTTGGTGTGTTTCACCGAGCTGCTGAGCTGCTATTTGCATTAGTTTTCGTTGCCTAAGATGGACCTTCAGCAGAGGTTCCATCTGAGGTGCTAAGCTGTGGGTATACAAAGTACCCAGTGACTAAAAAGAACCCCAAATACCTGTTTTAAGACTAGCATGATTTCACATCCGTTATCCAGCGAGTCCAATGCTGCCCGGTGTGTAAAGTGTTACAATCCGTCTTACCTTCTGCATGGGATCAGCGTGAAGCCCTGGGGGTTCTCGTGTAGCGGAAACCACTTTTGCTCCACGATTATAACGTGCTCATAGGCAGAGGAGCAAAGGTAATAAAACTACACAGCCGTTAGATTCATTTGCACCTTCCAGTAGTTTGTGAGAAGTAACTTTTTTTTTTAGGGAACCCTTTACCCTGGTGAGGTTGCAGCTCAGGTTCTAACATTTTAAAGTTACATCAAGTGCTTTCTCTGCAACAAAAAAAAAAGTCATCACAATTAACTTTCCCTAGAAAATATTTTCAATACATACTTAAATTCCTCAAAAAAAAAAAAAAAACCCATGCAGGCAGAATGAAGTAAAGAGAAAAAGGCAAGTTAAAATATTTTCTTTCTGAAAGGAAATAATGCATTGATCATTCACAAGTATGTGCACCAGCAATATGAAAGTGTTACTATCATTTTATATTAAGCAAAATGAAATACTTTAATAGAAACACTCTTCCTTTAAGTAAGGCATAGCTCATTGTGTGGTATGAGTGTTATACGCTATGCCTAGTGTATAAGAGCAGTATTACACACCATTACACCTGTGAGCGTGTGACCTGCATACGGGACAAGGGTTAATACACAGCTCTCTAGCTGGCCCTCTTTTCACCTTCCGCAAAGGTCCCTCAAATGGAGAATATCTCCCCTCACTCCGTCCCCATATACCTAATCAGTCACGAACCGCACACAAGTGAGCAGGTGACATGGATATGCAACCAGGGTTAATACACACGGCCACTCTAGCCAACTCACCTTTCTCCTGCGCAAGGTACTCCAAATGTGTTATTTTTACCCTTACTCGGTTGCAATCTATTTATTATTCGCTGCCACCACGAAATAATGATCAAATATGTAATTTGCAGAGTCTAATAGTAATAGGGTTGCCAGGTGGGCTGAGATGATGATATTGGGGAGGGGGGGTGGCGGTGGAATATGATGATGGGGGCGAAGACTGAAAGTGTGGTGGGCTGACTAAACGTATCCGTTATGATGATATGGGAGGAAGAAGATGAAAGGGGGTGAATAAGAGGATGATGATGTGAGTGGAAAATTAAATGATGATGATGATGGAGGGTGGGACTATGATGGGGGGGAAATGAGATGATGAGCGGGTAGACTATGATGATGATGGGGGGGGGGGGGGAAGAGAATGAGATGATTCTGGGGAGGGGGCACTCTTCACCCCGACTGAGCGCATTGTATTTTTCACCATTGTGTCCAGTATTTTTGGATAAGACACCTGGCAACCCAAAATGGTACCCGTTTATTAGGAAACAACTATGCACGACACAGAAAAATCTGTTATAATAAAATGTGTTTGAAAACGTACTTTACTCTCTACAAAGCGTGCCATGTCAGAGCCCAAAGCAGTACTTTTGAAATATATATATATATATATATTAGATAGCAGTGCTTAGATTACAGAAAAAGATTACAAGAACATACAGTTCTAATAAATGTAGACCAGTTTCTTAAAATAAAAAGGATAAAAATAAGCAGAAATCCCTATACAGTACATTACCATGTCATAGGTCCTGTCCCAGAGAGGTCACTGGAGTAGAAGAGAATCCATGTGTTCTGATCCCAACACACACCTCTGTTGAATTCTGATTTTCATAATCTTTTGGTAAGACCTGTATACCATTCTTCTCCCACTGAAACCAACATAAGCCCACCCGTCATCAGTCACATGGGTAGACATGACACACACACAAAAAAAACCTTTCCTGGTGAGTTTCCCCCAAATATAACAATACAGTAGGGCCCCACTCATACGGCGGGTTCGATTCTAGGCTGCCGCCGAAAAGCGAAAATCTCCAAAAAGCGGAACATAGCAAATGCTATGTCCACCGGCGATTTTCCGTCTTTCCTGCCCAGAATCAGCAGCTCCCCCTTCTGCGCATACGCAGACGGTACCGCGAAAGGACCCGCCTTATTGGCGGATCGCCGAGAAGCGGGGCCCTATTGTACTAATTTTGCCGGCCTGCTTGTAAGTTTGAATGACAAATGGGTATCTGTCCCTTGCCAACTCTGAAACATGAAGGGTTTGGCCCTACTGCATCCGTCTCATTGCAACTGTTACAAATATCTATTCGTTATTCTTCAGATTAGGTCTCAGGGCCGTGATAGCTTCAGGATTTAATACATGTACTCTTTTTTTGGAATACCTTCTTAGCCACGACCCCTGAACCCTCCAAAAAGGATGGTCTTTGAAGGTACACTTACAAGCATCCTGTTTATTCTAGTGTCAGGAAAGCCATAATGCAATCCCTTCTGGTAAAAACAGATGCCATTCTCTCTAGATTCTATCAGTCCTATAAACTAGGCCTGGCCATAAAAGCATTTCTTGTATTTGTAATGAAATTTGTAACCAACGTTAACCCCTGAAGTACCAGATTGATTAAAAAATACTCAATATCTCATGATATTATCATGACATGCCTAATGTTTATCATGAGAGCAGTGTGTATCACAAATTCCTGGTTTGTAAAGGCCCAGGCTATTTATGGTGAAGATCACAGACATGGAACTTGTATGGTTTAGTACATAGTATGACATCAGTTAAACAAAAGCTAAACATACAAAGGAATGAACTATACCTGAGATGTACATTACTAGGTCTTCCAGACAACGCCACAGTGCTTGTTCCTTGTGCACAAAAGGATGTTTAACCCGAACAGGTTTATGCTGGGAAGAAAGGTTAGTTACTAAATGTGGTAGGACACCATATCATTCCACACAGCAGTTTCATGAAAGACTAGCAGTATCCATGCTAATGGATAATGGGAGATCTTTATAATTGTAGTTGAATGGGTACCTCACGCCTCTTCAGAAGAACCATCTACAATACATTTGAGATGAAGACCAGATCTGGAAAGCACTTGTACAAACTACACCTATGAAGAAATTTTAGTGATAGAGATGGTCACATTTTGCAACTTCTTACAGCCCAATATAATACGGCTGATAGAACTATGCAGTACATCCTGAAAGCAAAGGGTGAGATTATCTACAGTACAAGGAAAACTCCAGTCATCTGAACAGGTTACAGGAATGTGTGTACTTGTAACCATGTATTATTTGTTTTACTCTGTGCCCAGGACATACTTGAAAATGAGAGGTAACTCTCAATGTATTACTTCCTGGTAAAATATTTTATAAATAAATAAAATAAATAGGAGGAAAAACTGGACATGCCCCTGTGAATGAAACGTGTTTGCCCCCACCCCCCCGGCAAAGTCACGTGATCACCTATGAATCAGATGCTTTCTGAGCCTTGAATATGGCATTATTTGTATAGGTTAATGTTTTTAAAGATGTATACGTTAGAACTATATAAAGACATTGTTAACATGAGCATTTGTTTTTTTATAGTCCCTCTGTAAAACAAAATGTTGATGTTTGACCTCAGTGTGCCTTCTCTATGGACTTTACACAGCTCACCTTCTATAGAAATCTTTTGTTTGTTACTCATTGTACCAGTCTTTCTCACTTACATGTTTTATTGTTATTGGTTTTCCCACTCCATTGTACTGTGCTGCAGAATAGAAGTGCTTTTAAAATAAATAACAGAGCTCAAAAAGGTGTGCTGGGCTTGTGATAAAACCCTCAAATTAAACATTCTCTGCAACATCAACTTGGACAGAAATGTATTGCAGGCCTGTTCCCCAAGCATCTCTTCTTTCACTGTCTCCAGCCACGTGACCGAACAAAAAATTCCCAAATCCCAGTTTGGCTGTGTGCGTTTGACTCTGGGTACCAGCGTCCTACCTCTCCATGCTGGCACTGGCGCACAATCCCTGGCTAACCCTGCAATACCCAAGTTGAATCTGTAGCACTGGTGCACAAACCGAGAGGCAGCAGCACAAGTGTGACTGTAGGCCAATTTGTTCCCCGTGGGAATAAATTAGCAATACTCTAGCAAGCAGAGTAATGAGAGGATCTAGAGAAAGCTGCTCATTGGGCGTTAACCACTTTCACATTTAACGCCTCATTGCTTAGCAATATCTGAAATAGAGGGAAAACAAATCTAATCACCCCCTTTGCTTGGGCTTAACTGCTAGCAGGTGAATATTAAGAGCAGCTTCCAAGGTAATACCTAGAAAGTGAAAGAAAGTTCAATATGTAAATAAGAGCTAGAACGAGATTTTGAAAGGCTAGGAAGGGGTACCTTCAACTTTATCCGGATTATAAATGTAGTATGCGCGGCAGAAAGTCCCATATAACCAGTATGTATTACACATCATAAAAAATTGTTGTGTGCATAATATGCCAGGTATTCCACCTCTATGGGATATACTTTAGGCTGATGGGGATATGTAACAAGTGTTACAAACTAGAGCAGTGGTTCCTGCATCCACAGTAGCAAGGAATTGTGGGGCGTGACTTTGGAAACTCCCGCAGTGACAGCTATACCCCCCTATGCTGTCTGCATACACTGAGGGGCAGTTTGGGGCCTTATTAAGCGTGTCCATCATGAACTGAGGACACTATACTGCCTGGTATCAGAGACAGTGGTGTTTGCTATAGTCTGAGTTGGCAATAATATATATTTTTTAAATTGTATTTTTTTAATTAGGGGGTTTGCACCACTTTCTAGCAGGGGGTGCAGTGTAAAAAACAAAAAGGTTGGGAACCCTATATGGAGCATTGCTCCAAAACATTGTGTCACTGACTGCATCAATATCATTTTTTGCCCCGATTTACTCCACCTGTTTTGGGGAGCGGTTATAGGACGAGTTAGAAGAGGAGTGAAGAGCAATGTTATATGTAAAGTAATAGTGGCGCCTATAACCAGTGCAATTCCTCTGCGCCGAATGAATCCGCCAGGTTTAGGCGGCGTTATTCTCTGCGCCAAACGGAATAAACCAGATCTGAAAGATTCATACATGTAGCTGCTCGCATATGGACACAGATGCTCCATGTTTAGTGTAAATTGCACCTTTTTGATCCATGTTCCCTCTTAATGTGTACATAATAGTATTTTGAAGCAATAATCAGGATGGAGCATCACTGAAACAATAAAAAAGGTAATTTTGTTTTTGGAAATATTTTTTTTTTGTAAATTACAAAGTTAATAAAAATTATACAAATAAATGGATTTTCCATAACAGAACAAGGCAAAGTCAATGTTAGTGTTAGGACCTGCGATATTATGGTCATGCCTTGAAAGTGGCTCACAGGCTTACACGCTTTGGCCAAAGGGTTAACTAAATGACCCTTTTTTCAAGAGATAAGTATTTCACTGTGTATTTTTGTCACATTGGATGTTGCTCTGGACTTCTGTTTCTTGTTTTATATAAATAGCCACGCCCAGTAGCACTCCTTTTGACACTTGTATGCATATATATTGTGTGGTAATTTGGGGGGGTTTCTGAGCGCTTGCTGGGTATCTGTGCGTTTGTTTAAAGTCAATGTGAAGTATACCATTTAATATCGATGTGCAAAACAAATGTCTTCCATTGCAACAAATCTTGCCATACAGCTGCATAATATTTTGCTAGGCCACTTTGGTTCTGCTGTTATTTCTCAGCTCAACAAGTTTCTGAAACTTTAGCATGGCTTTCGTGGACAACCGCCCGCCCGCCCCAAATGTACTGAAAAAAAATGTAAGACAGAAGATAGGAAATTGAAGAAATAAAAAATTGAGGGGTAGCAGTAATACTCAGTTGTATGTTAAAACATTTTCAAGATGAAACTTCCGAAAGCCTCATTTTAGTCCAGATATTTCAGAGTTATTGACGTGCAACATGAGTAATTACATCCGCACTAAGGTTTAGGTCCAAGGGATAAAATAGGGTAAATGTGCAGAGATTTTCCCTTTCCATTATGTTTAAAGGGGAAATTGAGCGTATTGAAGCTTCTGGGGAGAGAGCAGGGCATGTTATCTGTAGGATTTGTAAGCGTGAGAAGCTTATGTAAACAATAAGTAGGAAAATATGTAAGGGAAGGCATGAGCTCAGAGCCCTGTGACCTTACAAAGCCACTTTATCTCCATGTACCTGAAGCAACAATATATTACGCTGCAAACTCTTGGGGTCAAATATCTACTGTAACCGACCAGAAAACCAAATTGACAAAAGTAAAACGGACTATTGCAAGAAAAAATGTTAAATATAAAAAGGATAGTGATGGTAGTTACCTGCAGGCTGTAACATGGAAGTGCAAAATTGTAACAAAAACATTACTTGTGTAACTAACGTACAACACTAAGTGTGATGTGCAAGAAAATTCACTAAACACAAAACATTGGTCTCCCTTGAATTGCAACTTGCCTTTTGAGAGAACCACCTTACCTTTTTGCAAGAGATTTCCCTGGGAACACTCCTTGCAGAGCACAGATCAGGACATCTGTTGCTGATAATCACCTGTTCCCTAGCAGCAGCCAGCTCCTCTGGATGCAGCCACCACCTGTGCTCCTCCCATCCGCTGGAAGATGGAAATGGTAACTGCAGCAAGTGATCGATGCATCTTCACCAGCTCTGCCACTGCTGCATCCTGACCAAGAACCAGAGAGAGGTCTCTGGTGACAAACGGTGCTCCAAGCTTTGCTCCTCTTCACGAGCTGCTCTTACTGTGCCATGCAATCTCCTGCTGCAACACCTTTGTACTCTTGTAACGGCAACCGACTTTCCACAGAGCTACACAACCTGACAGGATGCAGCAGCTGCAGCACAATTTGGTTTCAAAAGGTGACTCCAAGAGTATTCATGCTTTGCCTTACAAAGTGAGGCGTATGGTACAAATAGTGATTCCTGCTGCTAACATAAAGACCAGTGTGCATGCAAATCCAATGTGTCACAGAGCCCCTCTCAGCTGGTCTCAAGGATGACCAATGAAAAGGGAGAAATTACACACCGGTGACCCACTCTTCTCCTGAGAGCTAAAACCCACCACTGCGCAACTGTGCTCACAGATCCCAGAAGTGGATGGCTCCTCAATCTGTTACCAAAGGCCTCTTTATTACTTTTTATATTCTCTAGGGTGATTCTTTTCTTTGTTTTGAGAATCTGCTGCAAAATCATACGTGAAAGATAAAAGCAAACTTCAAAATTAAAACCAAATTGGGGTCAATCTGGATGGACACAATAACTCTTTAAAATGTAGCAACTGTGCTCTTCAAAAGCAGCGATGTGCCGGCCTCAGACATGGGATGAAAGGCTCGGAATTTTCTCTGCTTCTTGCAGTAAAATTTCAGACACAGGTGCCTCCGCCTCCCAACGGTGAATGAGCAGCCAAATCCGTTCAATGCAAATAAAACGGATACTGCAACCAGAAACAGGAGGATCTTCCACTTGTACGGAAAAAATATATATATAAAAGAAACAAAAGCAAAAAAAACATTTTAAAAATGAACATGTCAATGTTTTACTGCTTGTTGATTATGAACCATGGCCTTTGTCTTACAAACCAAGCATTCAGACTCTGAGAACCCCTAGGCTGAAAAACCAAAGGGTCAGAGGTTTTGTTGTCAATTCACTTCCAGGCAGAAAGACATTTTCCTCAAAAGAAAATTTATTGAGAATGAAACAAAATCAGCTCAACTGTGTGTGCACGGTTTCAATGACCGCCATGTTAAGCTGAGAACGGCAGAAAGGGGTACTCCTCCCTTTCCAGAAATCTTGTGTATACAGCACAAAGCAATGAAGTCATCACGTTTTCACTTAAAACACGGGAATTGGCATCACAATAGCAGATACACAATATATATTTTTTTGTTAACGCTGCCAATTGAGTAAAATGCTAAACAGACACTTTCTTCCAATTTTCCACTTGTTAACTGCCCCCTGAAGAGCAGACTTCTTTTCTCAGTTTGCCAGCTGTACATTTGGAGGGAGAATGGGTTAGATATTACACAAGTACTAACTTGACATTTCACGGCTTCCCAAAAAACATAGCTGAACAGAAATGGAGTGTTAAACATCTGAAAGCATTCTTCCTTTTGCGATTACTCTGCACCAATTCCACCCAAAAGGTACAATCTTTAGTAATTTTAACATGGAACAATCAGCCTATCCAACAAGATATAGAAAGACTAATTTTGCATTTGAAGAACACAGTCAGCATATATTTACTACATCACCTCAGAGAACCAACAATGAATTGTAGTGTTATTTTTGTCATCCTACCATACAAATAATGGTCCTTGGATAGTCAGCAGTTTTTTTAGGTTCATTTAGGCATCTCACAATGTGTCCTAAGCACTATGAAAATACCAAAAGGACGTTGCACCTGATAAGAAGTTTCTGCACCAGAATTCAAGTTTAGTTTATTACTTAAAAAAAAAAAAAAAAAAAAAAAAAAAAAAGAAGATAACTAGTAACTTGTAATGAAGATCATGCTGTACTTAAAAAGGGGGGGGGGGAGGGGGGGGGGAAGGGTACGTGCCAAAAAAAAAATCCTCCAATTTGAAATTTAAAGATACGAGACAGGAGGCAAATAAGAAAAGTAGGGGAACCAGAATGAACTGAAGATTTTCTGGCTACAAGCTATTACTTCTGGTGTAAAACCAAGTATTATATATATATATAGATGCAGTGGGCCCAGAGATGAGCAGATAACGCATAATTTGGACAGTTTCATAGATTCCAAAATACACAAGACTTGAAATGTCATTCCACATGAAAACACATTGATATTTTTCTACAAAGAACAAAACAGTTTTTGTTTGGAAACCTTAAATTCAAAGAAACTTCCTTGGACCTTCACAAAAAAAATGGCTATTAAACTCAACCATGCATATGCAAAACTACAGACTTAATTTGGGTGCATTTCTTGGCTTTTACAGATTCTTTGATAGAGTCTGGACATACATTATTTAAGAATGAATATATGTACATTGCACGCACATTCACGAATGCTGCTTTCATTTTTATTTTTCTGCTGCAGGTGCCATTAACATACCACTTGACTATACACTACAGCATGGGTGGGCAACTCCAGTCCTCAAGGGCCACCAACAGGACAGGTTTTCAGGATATCCCTGCTTCAGCACAGGTGGCTCAGTCCAAGACCGTCACTGTTTGAGCCACCTGTACTCAAGCAGGGATATCCTGAAAACCTGACCTGTTGGTGGCCCTTGAGGACTGAAGTTGCACACCCCTACTGTACAGGCTTCTGAAAGAAACACAAACAGGCGACAGTGGCATCTTTAGTTTTACAAAATGCAGAGACCTCTTACAGAAAGGGTGTCCCATCATCAGCTATCTTAGTTTGATAGGTAAACATAACTTCTAGTTTATGGCTTAAAATAAAATCAATATATATATATAAATAGATGGGTCACGAGCTCTCCAAATGGATAAAGACACCGGAAGCTGCAGTGAAGGATCGGATGAATACACTGGTCAGGCAGCCTTGCAATGCCATCCTATTTTGGTCCATGACTTCTATTCTCATTCAGTTAGCATCACTGACAAAAGCAGAAGTTGAAAAAACAACGAGATAATTTAGGTTTTGCTGATGGACGAAGACTACCGAGTAGTGAAGTACTGAGGCTCGACTGCAGCGTCGTGTGTCAGTAATTACTATTTTAATTTTTATCATTTTACCCAAGGTGCAGACAACTTTGCAGCATACAAAGCTGCAATTGCTACCATTCTAGCCATAGATTGATACATATAGAGAAATTTAATAACTATTCACTGTTCGGCCAGACACATAGCAAAGCACTAACAGTCAAAGAATACAGTACATTCTGCTTTTGTTGGGGGAGCAAACCAAACTGGATAAAGAATTCCGTTTTTGGAAAATCACAATTATAGACATTTGAGTATGGGATGGCTATTCTCAATTATAGAAAATTACTGGGGTTTCATAATGAACTTGGTGGTTAGGAAGAGAGAAAATAAAGCAGTTGTTTTTTTTGTTTGATTGACTCATTAGGACTGAACCATTGAGCAGGTATGCAAACACATATCAAACTAGGGATACGTACTCACAGGCCTGCCTGCACGTAATGGGTTGTTTGTCTATCACTGTAACAAACAGTTGCAACCAACATTCAGCTTCTTTTCAAACACTGACTGCACAGATTTTCATTAATTTAGCTAAAAACGTAGAGAAAAATGGGTAAAGAGTAAGAACGTCTACTGGCAGAAGACCGTTCCGGGGCAGTGCTAATTTTAGGAATGTACCATTTTATGATGGGTGTCCTTGGTGCAGTTATGCTCTTTATTGCAAACAGAAAGAATCACTGCTATGGAGTTTAGTATATAATAAACCATATAGCTGCTTTGTACAAGTAGTGTGTGTACTAATGTCAAAGTCAGCACACAATGTGTCTAGGTGTACAGTATATAACAAGACATGCCAATAAATTAGGATAACCACGTTTACTGGACTATAAACACTCACAATAAGATGAATGCCAGTTATACATCCTAATTTTAGGCATCTAAAAAAAAGTTTAATGTAAAGAAAATTGCTTTATCACTACACCAAACAGAAAGCACAAATAGCTGCAGACACATTCAAAGTCTGCACCATTGTATATGTTGTTACCTAAATATCTCCATCTCGGAGGTTAAGACATTAATTGTGCTACCTATAGAAAAGTGAAAGCCCGGGCCTGACATTCCGGAGAATGATACTGTGTTTGTGTGCCAAAAGCAGGATCAGTGGCCAATTTACCAAAACATAAGATACACAGGAAAAGAAAGTCTACATTCCTGGGTCACTGCACAAAGTGGACTTCCTCAAATAGCATTAATTCTTTTTCAACAATAAACTGTGCATGATTACTAATCGTTAACCCATTTTGGTACAGGAATGAATTTACTTCGTGGTTTGGGCTTTTGAACATTCTATGCACGTGTCAAGACAAATTAACCAAAAAAAAAAAAAAAGAAGCATTTATATATATAACTGTTTTGTAAAGCACCGCTAATTCACTTGCATTCTAATGTAAGCACAAAATGTTCGTTTGTAACAAAGGTTTCTTCTACATTTGCCAGACATGGCCACTGCTACAAACCCAGACTGCATTATGGGATACAGTGGAACTTGTTCACATAGATGGGCAATAGAGGACAGTTAATTGCTTATACAATGGCTTTCTTCTAATACAGTAGATTGGCTTATACAAATTGTATATAACATACCACTATATTCCATCACATACATGTCTTAATGGAGAGGTAGGAAAGATGAATAGCCATTTTATAAGCGCACTAAGAATACTCCAGCAATTCAGTCAGACAAGTTTTTTTTTTTTTTTAGGCATTTTGACTGCATTGGCTTGAGTGTGTCATCCTCTATAGGTAGGAGGCTTTTACATTACAAACTAGCAATCTGTATTTTCTTGCTGCTTGCAATGTTTCAATACAATGTTATTACAAATTCAGTGTTAAAAAAAAAATAAAAAAAAAAAAAAATGGATTAGTAAACTATTAACACGACAAATGAAATTAAGGAAATGTAGACAAAATTAAAATTCATGCATCACACTTACGGAAATAGGATTCAAATAAAAACAAATAAAGGCATGTTAAAGGACCTTTGCCTTTAATAAATATATAGGTGGAAAGCAGGGGGTCTCCGGAGCAGAAACGCATTTAATTTAATCTCCAGGGACCCCCTGCTCCCCAAGATACTTCTATCGTCAGGTTATGCCGGCATCTCACTGCTGTGTGCAAGTCCCTCGGACCATTAGGAAGTTGCGGCTTGCTATTGGCCCATGGGACCTTTAAATAAACATGTTCTGTGCCAAACAGGGCCCTTCCGACGTATCTCAGGGAGCAGGTGGTACCCAGAGCTGAAATCAACGCACTTCAGAGACCCCATGCTTCCCACCTAGTCAAAAGCAAAACAAAATACAAAGAGGAATAGCCACTTTAAAGAAACTATTGTGCAATTTTCTGAAGCAGTAAAATCAAATGCACCATGGCTAATATTTTGCCACTTACAGAAACATTTGTAGGTACTTATTTTTCTTTTGGGGGCACCATCATTTTTTTCCCCAGGAGGAATCTTGGGCTGCGCTTATAGTGCCGACGACATTGCACCAAAACGAATGCATTGTCGTCGTGTGCGCTCATAGCAAAAAAAAAAAAAGGACAAACTGCAACAAGACATTGTCCCCTTGGATCAGAGGTGGCCAACTCCAGTCCTCAAGGACCACCACCAGGTCAGGTGTTAAGGATATTCCTGCACAGCACAGGTGGTTCAATCAGTTGCTCAGTGAGACAGCCACCTGTGCTGAAGCAGGGATATCCTTAAAACCCGACCTGTTGGTGGCCATTGAGGACTGGAGTAGGCCACTCCTGCTATAGATGTTTAATATGGTTGGGGTTGTGAAAGAGCATGCTTCTCAAAGACTCTAGAACACTGTATTTGCACTAAACACAAGATAAAGCTTTTTTTTAAACTTCAAAGAAATGGGAACGGATAAACGGGAACAGTGCTCTGACAACTATTATTTTAAATGTATTTGCTCAATTTTATTTTACGTTTATTTAAAAAGTCAGAGTTCTGTATTTTATTTAATCATGTTGCTTTTGACTACTTTGGACTGGTACTGATGTGAAGCTGGTTTCAAATTTGAAGGCTTTGAGTAGTATGGCGAGCTACCTACATAATTTTTTAAAGTATGAAAAAGTACCTTGATTTTACAGATTCAAAAACCTGCATGAGAGCTTCCGATTCACTAGCAGCTCCATAAATTCCCAATACCAAATCAAAGCAGTGGTTGGGTTTTATTTGCAGAAGTTGACAGAAGGAAAAGAAAATGACTGAAGAAAAAAAAAAAAAAAAAAAAGATATGAACAAGGGACTATATGCTCTATAAGGGGGACCTGTTTTTGTTTCCAGTCCAGATGTATTATATGTATATCTTTACTAGACAGGGTACAAAACTGCAGTACAAAGACTGGACTAGCTATAACAAAACTAAAAGATTATACTGTATCCCATAATACCTTGTGAACAGTGTTAGTAAAAATAAACATTGAATTAAGATGCCCCGCGTACAATAACCATAACAAGGTAGTCATCATCTGATTTGGCGAGGGCTTTTGCTGTTGAATCCAGGAACTGCTGTGAGAAATCACAGGGTGGGAAGGCATGAAGGACTCCCGTGTGATCCTTGTCTTTATTCCCCCCCACTGGCAGGCTGATGACTCCTGCAGCCTGTTTTTGCTTTAAATAGGACACAAGGTTTCTCAAGGGTCGTTGAGTGGAACTGGCTTGATCCCCAGAACCCTCAGAGGTGCCAGGAACAGCTAGTAAGATGGCATAGCCATTGGGCCCAGCCACTTTGATACGTCGAGTTACTTCATCGAGCTTGGGCTGGTCCAGTCGTAAACGCTGAGTGATCTTTAGCTGGGCTACTTTTCCTCCCGAGGATCCCTCAACCAGCAGGTTGGTAGCGATGCCAAGATCTCCCTGCAGCAGGTGCATGTTGGACGGGAAATTGCTGTTTTTCAGTAGCAGCATGCCTTGCCAGGCCAAGCACAACTTCTGTGCGCCATCTGGTTTCTGTGGTGATTTCACCTTGGTGCTGCTATCGGGACGCTCGACCTTTATGAACGGAGTTTTACACTCTGCCATCCGGAGCTTCCTGTCTTGTTCGGCAGAGTTAGTGTTCTTACGGTCACGCTTGTCTCCCTGACCCCGCTCCAGGCTGCCCCGCCGATCCCTGGAAGGTGAGGGACGTTCAACTCTGTTAGCTGCACGCTCTGTGTCGCCATAACGGGTGTCTCGCACTCCGCTGCCCTCGGGGCTTCTCTCAGGGGTAGCACAGTGTCTCTTTCTGGCGCGGTCAGTCTCAGGAGACCTGTCCAGGTGCCGACCTTCATCTAGCAGCCTCCTTTTCCTGGGCTGGTCTCTGTTAACTACATCTCTTTCACGCTCTCTCTCAATAGACCAGCCATCTATCCGGCGCTCTAAAGTTTCTATAGGCTCATAGGGTACTCTGTTTCTGTCTCTCACGGGTGGTGGCACCCACTCAGTCTCTGCATACAAATCCCTTTCCCTGTCCCTATACAGCAGAGGTGGTGTACGGTCTCTAGCTCTAAGGGGATCTGGAGCCCTATGCCCAAAAGTGTCCCCCACCAAGTCATAATGAGGCAGGGGCAATGGCTGAAGGTATGGCTGCTGATAACAATTTTCTGATTCCGCAAAGTCCACACGAAGCCTTCGATCTTGTCCCCCTAAAGCAAAGCCTCTCATCTGGGTGCAAGCAGCTTGAGCAGCATCCAGGCTTTCATATTGTATATAGGCCCAGCTATCCCCTTTACAGTAATCAATAGTTCTAATGGTGCCAAACCTGTCAAACTCACGGGCCAGAGCTGCCAGTGGAACCCAGGGGCCCAGCCCGCCTACCCACAGGCGGTTGCTGGGGGTGGCTTTGCCATAGCCGATTTTGATTGGGTTGCGAAGGATAATCTTGCCAGACATGGTCATCTTGGCCCTGTGAGCCATATCCAGGTTCTCGTACTTGAGGAAGCCGTAAGTAGACGACTGTCCGCGAGCAGTCCGCTTAATGTCCACCTCGGTAATGGCCCCGAAGCGGTCAAAGGCCCGGCGCAGTTCGCTCTCAGTCACGTCAATGTCTAGGTTGCCTAGGAACAGGGTCCGGTTGGCCCTCTGGTCGTCCTCGGGGGAGATCTCCTGCTCCCGGAAGTTCAATCGGGGTTCAATCGGGTACGTGGGCCGCACCCGACCCTCGTAGAAGGTGTAATCACGTTCCCTCTCTAGTTCCCGGGGTAAAGGCGGTGGAGGAGGTGGCGGAAGGCGGCCTAAAGCCAGCTGTTGCAGCCGGTAATCCCTGTAACCCAGGCCGCCAGGGGATAGGCCCCGCTGCCCGTGCGGATGCCGGTGCGCGGCAACGGTGTTCACGGAGGCTGGAAGGCCAGCGGCCTGGTAGGGCTGCTCCTTCTCCCCGGGCAACGGCGAGCGGCTCTGCCGGCGGCTGACGTACACCGCCTCGATCTTCAGCGGCCGGTCGTACAGCACCAGCCTCCCCCGGGCGTGTTTGGCGGCTCGGGCATCCTCCGCCCGCCGGAAGTTCACCAGGGCCACCCGCTCTTTCCCGGTGCGGGATATCTTCACGCTGACGTCGCCGAACTTCTTGAACTCGTGAAACAGCCCGTCCTCCACTGCCTCGTCGCTGAGCGAGGAGCCCAGCTCGCTGATACGCAGGGACTTGTACTCCAGCTCGGCCCGGGCCTCGGCCCCGCGGCCACCCACCGCCCCGACACCTGCGCGGTTGTCCACTCCCTTGCTGCTGCCGCTCCCGCTGCTGGCCCCAGGGGAGCCGTAGGCGTGTAGCCCCGGGGCTCTGCCGGGGTTATCATAATCGCGGCCCTTGTCGAGGTGAAGGCCGCGGCGCCCGGCGTTGGTCTCCGAGGCCTTCCCGGCCGAGCCGCTCCCGTTACTACCGCCCACCGAGCTGAGCTGCGGCTGTTTTTTCCCCGCGCGCTCCCGAGCTGGCTCCTCCGCCCCCCGGGACCGCTTGGCCTTGGCCGGGGAGCGT
The DNA here is from genome assembly GCA_036426205.1 of Ascaphus truei. Lineage (NCBI taxonomy): Eukaryota > Metazoa > Chordata > Amphibia > Anura > Ascaphidae > Ascaphus > Ascaphus truei. Next base: position 9,684,622 of record CM071575.1, read on the forward strand.
TCTTTTCCTTTCATGGCGGATGCACAGGCGTTTTTTTTTTTTTTTTAGTGTGTCCGACAGCGGCTCGCCTCACACACGGTGGCTTGGCGCCATCTTACAGCTCGCGCTCGCTGGTGGGGTCCGCCTTGCACGCTGATTGGCCGACAGCTGGAACCCCGCGCGGTTTGCATTGGACGGGACAGGCTGTCAATCTAGAAGACGCGGGCGGGATACGCAGCGCGTCCCTCTGGTGGATGGCGTCGGTGACGTCACGTCCGCTACTCCCGCCCTTTGGCCCCGGAGCAGAGACCGTTTTTTTTTTCTCAGGGGTGTGAAGTCCCTAGACCGGAAGCCCCCCCGGCAGTTCCCGGTCTGCATGCACTGTCCAGACAGCAAAATGACAATAATACTTACCGTTCATAAAGCGCTGGTGATAGGTGGAAATCGCTGTCAATCAAGGGCGGGCTGCTGTGTGATTGGACAGGCGTCCGTGAGGTGCGGGACTATGGGAGGGGCCAATCTACCTAGCAACCGGGTCCTGTCAGCGCCATAAAATAAAGTCCAGTCATTCCATAAGCATGCAGGGTGTCACATCAGAACCCCATACATTGTATCAAGTAAATAGAAGAGAGACACGTCTGAACCAACAGAACCAGAGCCACAAAAAAGCACAGGAACTAGTGTCCTGTCAGAACCAACGCCTAGAATCAGCACAGGAACTAGTGTCCTGTCAGAACCAGAGCCCAGAATCAGAACATGAGCCAGTATCATGTCAGAACCAGAGCCCAGAATCCACACAGAGAAGAGCCACCAAATTAATAAAGGGGATGGAAAATCTGAGTTATGAGGAGGGGCTAGCTAAATTAGATTTGTTGACATTAGGAAAGAGGCTTGTAAGGCCTCGTTCAGACAAGATGCGATGTGACTTGCGCTTACGTGCGCGCGCACATTCGCCACTCTTTCGCTTTGGTGTGTGGGACTTTTCAAAGTGGAAATGACCCCCGGCGGCGAAGTACAGCGTTGACGCTGCTGCACTTGCTGGAGACAACTGAAGTTGTGATTTCAAGCGGCAGCCGCGTCACGTGTACTTCGCCAGCCAATTACAAACACACTTTGTTTTTATTTGTTTTTTTTAAAGTCCCGCCTCCAATTGCGTCATTTGGTCTGCTGGGGATGAGCACACATCGCCCAGCAGACAGAGGCGCGGACGCGTAGTACTGTAGTATTCTGTTGTGAGCTCAGCCATGTCCAGGGTGGAAACTGGCGCTCCAGCGCTGCGTCCTACTCGGCCGGGTGATTCCTGGCCGGCTAGGTGTGTGCGCATCTGGGGGCGCGGCCACGACGTCACGAAGCTGGTCGCCCTCATTGGGCGAACCGCTCACGTGACGCGCTTGTCGCAACGTGTCCAACGTGAGCGCGTGCGCCCGCTCAGCACCACCCTGACGAGGCCTGATGGGATATGATAACGATATACAAATATATTCGGGGTCAATACAAGGAGCTTTCAAAATAACTTAATCCCACGGGCAGTACAAATGACACAAGGTCATCCCTTAAGGTTGGAGGAAAAAGATTTCACCCGCAACAAAGGAAAGGGTTCTTTACATTAAGGGCAGTTTATTACTCATGGAGACTGTGATGGCAGATACAATAGATATCTTTAAAAAAAAAAGGTTGGACATCTTTTTAGAAAGGCAAGGTATACAGGGATATACCAAGTAAGTAAAGGATGTTGATCCAGGGAATAATCTGATTGCCAATATTTGGAGTAAGGAAGGAATTATTTTTTTTCCCTTTATGAAATATCATTGTTTAATCTATCACTGGGGTTTTTTGTTTGCCTTCCTCTGGATCAATATACTGTAAATACAAATATAACACTCCTTGCCCGGCTTCTCGGGAGATTAGATTGGTGTGTTATGTATGGCTAGTCTGCATGGGTTACCTTGACTCGGGGTGCTGGATTCATGCGGCTGGGCGATGAGGTAGCAAGGTTGTGAATTAATGAGCGCCAGGAATTTTTGTCACACAACAATCTTTTATTCAGGTCCTCAGGCATGGGGACCACACACCACACTTTAAACAACGTTGTACTGTTTCTCTATAGTTATCGAAGCATTCTGTGCTTCCATGAGTGCCCACGCTTAACACTCAGAGGGACTTATATATCTTAGTTGCTTAACTATTCTGAGACCCGGGCCCCCGTCCTTTTCTGCTCGGGATACCCCTCTGTATTATCCCGGTAATGCTAGCAGCCGTAAAGGACTGTTAATGCAGATCTGTTAGATCCGATCCGAAAACCCAGGAGTCCTCGTTACTGAGGCCCTTTGTGGCATGCGGTTTTCATACTTCAAAGCTTATATGGGACTCCCTTAATCTTCTGGGATCCTAACTTTACCAGGGTACTGTCCCTAAGTACAACATCATAAAGTAGAGCGGGGCCTGGTCTGTTCTATTGTATTATGAACATCCCTCCTCCCCAAGACTCCTATCCTCTTGTCCTCCTGGAACCTAACCTTCCCCTCCCCTTATGTACTCTGTGATGTCATGATCCCATGGCAACACAGGAAGGGGCCAAGTACACACTAAACATGCTAGAAACCTTTTTGAGGGGGTTTACACTAATATAGGATAAGTATCTGTTGTGTAAATTTAACATAGGTTAAACTCGATGGGCAGGGCTCGACAAATTCACTCGCCAGCATGCCACAGGAGAGTGCATTTTGGCCACTGTCGAGTGTTAACCTGCGGCGGGGTCCGGCGGCATGGTGTGGCGATCTTCGTCTTCTCCCCTGCAAATTGTAATGTTTGCCCTGCAGGTCCTGAAAAAATGGCCGCGCTGCGTCAAATGACGCAGCATTGCATTGGCAGTGTAACGTCACGCGGTGCAACATTGCAGGACACCGTTACATCACAGCGTCCCATTGCCATGACAATGCGGCATCATTTCATGCCGCGCGGCCATTTTTTCAGGACCTGCAGGGGAAACATTACAATTTACAGGGGAGAAGACGGAGATTGACGCACCACGCCGCCGGACCCCGCAGCTGGTAAGAGTCGTGAGGGAGTTACTTTGGGGGGGGGGGGGGGGGAGAGTGGGTTTTGCCTAGTTTGTCGAGCCCTGTTGATGACATTTGTCTTTTTTCAACCTAATATACAATGTAATTATGTAACCAGAGTCCAGAATCAGCACATGAAACAGTGTCCTGTCAGACCTACTTAATATAATTAGTGATATAAATAGTAGTGTTCACTATAATCAGTGATATGAATAGTACTGACCACTATAAGCAGTGCTCAGAGTTGTAGTTAACACTAACAGCAGTGATATGAATAGTAGAAATCACTATAAGCAGTGATATTAGTAGTGGTGATCACTATATACAGTGATATGAATAGTAGATATCTCTATAAGCAGTGATATTAGTAGTGATCACTATAAGCAGTGATATTAGTAGTGATCACTATAAGCAGTGATATTAGTAGTGATCACTATAAGCAGTGATATTAGTAGTGATCACTATAAGCAGTGATATGAGTAGTGGTGATCACTATATGCAGCAATGAATAGTAGTGATCACTATGAGTGGTGTGAGTGGTATGAGCAGTGATATGAGTAGTATTTCTGGGGGTGTCCCACTTCTCTTGTCTCAATTTAAAATCACTATCTCCCTGTGCACCAAAATCTATATTGTAAAATTGTATGCAAACAGACTTATTATGCTCATAGCACTGTATACATTGTTAGAACTGTATAAGAATAAACATTGTTGTTATATTAGTACATGTGACAACATCTTGTATGTGGCATGCCTGTTTGATCTTAATAAAATTGTCTTTATTTTGAAGGACAAGGCTATAGGAGACAATGAATGCATATGTGAAGTATTCATGAAGAATGCTGAATATTCAGGTAAGAATGAGGACAGGACAGGAAGAAAACCGTGGGAACAATTTGTGTTTCTGTTTCTATTAAATAAAGGTAGCTGTGTTGGTCCAGTTACAATAGGGCAGAGTAAATGAGTACTTCAGTATTAGGTGAAACCTTATTTATTTGGACTAACAATTGATATTTGAGGACAAGCTCTCAAGCGTTCTCTCTGTTCCTCAAAACGAGCAATTCTAATTCACAGAGATTCCAGGAGTTAAACACAGATAACTAAGGCAGGTGTGGTATAGAAGGACTGGCAGAGGGAATTGTAAATAGATAGGGAAATACATGGATGAAAGGTATAGTGAGAAATGTGGAGATTATGTAGGACCATCCATCAGCAGTGTGACGAGGGGCTGCAGTGGGGGATATGTGTAAAATTAAAGTGTCAAAGAGCATTATCGTTTGGAGTTCAAAGGTTTTTCTGTTCTTGATACATTTAAACGCTTTTGCCCCAAACACATGAACAATGAAATCCAGTGTGGAATGGAACGGGGACAAGTCACTGGTGCAATATTCCTAGATTTTGCAAAGGCTTTTGATACTGTTGACCATGCTATCCTGCTTAACAAACTCCAGTGCTTTGGAATAGGGAAGCATGCTTTAAACTGGTTTCAGTCCTACCTCCAACCCCTTGGATATCACCGGTGGTGTCCCACAAGGCTCTGTTCTGGGGCCCCTACTCTTTTCAGTGTTCATCAATGATCTTCCCACAGCTTGTAAGGAAGCTTCAATACACATGTATGCAGATGACACAATCCTATATGCACACAGCCATAGCCTCTCTGACCTTGAACACATACTTCAGTCTGACTTTTTGAGACTCAAAAACTGAATTTCTCAAAACAAACTGTTTTTAAACACTGACAAGACTGTAACAATGGTATTTGGGACCAAGGCTAAATTTTTATTAAAGCTTCCAGTGACGGAGCTCCAGATCAGAACCAACGCTAACACCACCCTAACTCCTGTTACTAGTTTTAAATACCTGGGCATATAGTTTGACTCCCACTTAACATTCGAGATGCACATTGATACCCTGACATCCAAAACCTATGCCAAACTAAGTATACTTTATAGGAATAAATCCTCCCTAAGTCTGCTGGTCAGAAAGCGTATCGCACAGCAGATTCTAATGCCAATTTTTGACTATGGAGACATAGTATACGGCTCGGCACCCCAAACCCACCTTAACAAACTTGACACCCTCTATAATTCAATATGCCATTTTGTTCTCCAATGCAACTACAACACACATCACTGCGAAGTGCTCAAAGAACTAGATTGGTCATCACTTGAGTCTAGGCGCAAAGTTCATCTTTACTGTCTTGCCTTCAATTAATTTCTTGGCAAGCTACCCATCTACTGTATCTGAACAAGCTCCTCACCCCTACCACACACAGCACTTATCATCTGAGATCTGACTCTGAAAGACTGTTCATGGTCCCAAGGTTCAACAAAGTATCCGGCCGCTCCTCCTTCTCTTACCGTGCACCCCAAAACTGGAACAGCCTACCGGAGACTCTCACATCCACCACCAGTTTATGTTCTTTCAAAACCAAGGCTGTCTCACATTTTAATCTGGTCTGTAACTGTTACATACGCCTATAATATATATTATCTTTAACTGTGTATGCAATGTCTTGTATATAATGTATACCCTGTTCACTTATGTAACTGTATTTGTAACCATGTATTATTTGTCATCTTAACTCTATGCCCAGGACATACTTGAAAACGAGAGGTAACTCTCAATGTATTACTTCCTGGTAAAACATTTTATAAATAAAATAAACATTCCGTTGAGGATTTGGATGTTTAAATCATTTATGGAATAATCTGGCTGTGAGAATGGGTGTCCCACCAGAGTGCAGTATCTTCCTTCTTCAGGGTTTGTTATTGTGTGTCTGTAGGTTCATTCTGGTTTGAAGTATTGGGCTTGTTTCACTGATGCAGCATCCTTTGTCACATTTGTGAATCATATACAGTATACCACATTCCTGGATGTATGATCCTTTAACATTGAATGTTCTATGTCTGTGACTGGCCGTATGATCTTGGCATACTGCATATCATTGGATGATATGTCACTGGGGTTTTTTGTTTACCTTCCTCTGGATCAATAAGTAAGTATAGATATAGGATAAAGTGTCTGTTGTCTAAATTTAGCATAGGTTGAACTTGATGGACGCATGCCTTTTTTCAACCTCATCTACTATGTATATGTTTGCAGAGTGTGCAGCGGTTGATGTTGCATGGTCTTGTGCCTCTCTGTCCTTGAGTTTTGTTGGGAAGTTTTCTGTTGACTAACTTCTGTCGAAGCTGTGGTGGCTGCCGGAAAGCAGGGATGGGAGGTTTGGGGAAGATTTCACTTAATGTGTTATCCTTTGTTATCATGGGTGTCTGTTTGAAAACACTTCCTGATTTTTCTAATTCAGTGTATAGTATTGTAATGATAATGCTTTGTTTCTGTGCAGTTGTGCTAAAAATCCAGCACACAAGGGGTTAACTTAATCTGGAGTTAATATGACATTTTCTCGTAGAGGTTATCAGAGCCAAATGTAGCCAATATTAATGGGCTAAGTGTATTGGGTAATAAAATCATAAAAAAACAATATGTGGCCCTGGGTGTCATCTTGGAAATGGGGTACAGTTCCAAAGTGTGGGGAAACAGTTTCAGGCGAGGAGAATCCTACTTGTGCAGCCAACACAACATAGACAAACACATTCCTCAAAGTGCAGGTCTCCTCTAGGGCAGAGGTACCAGGTAGAGCTCTACTCACAAGTTCACAAGGCGATTCTTCATTTATTGTAACAGCGATTGGACGACTGTTTGAACTTGTTAGCATGGCGTCATATCGGATATGAGCCGGACCGGCTGGGATGTTTGCGGGGCTCGGTGCAGGGACATGTGCGGGGCCTCGGCTCTTACCTTCTCCGTCGGCATCATCTGTCGGCATCTCCAACTCCCAGCATTTCCCCTGCATAGTCACCTGTTGAAAGGTCCATATGGGACTTGAAACGTTGTTTCTCCTCTGTTCTTGGCTGTTACAATAAATGAAGAATTGCTTTGTGAACTTGTGAGTAGAGCTCTACTTTGTACCTCTGCCCTAGAGGAGACCTGCATTTTGATGAATTTGTTTATCTTCAAAAGTGGACCATAGACAGGGCCGCCGTCAGGGGGGGGGGGGGGGGGAAGGGACCCCGGAGGCTGTGGGGGGGGCCCGGCCAGCCGGTGCTGCAAGTTGGGCCAACCTCTGGCCAGACCCGGCCAGGCCTCTCCCCTACTGTGTCCTGAGCTTCCACCTCTGGCGCGCGACGGCCGTCTCTGACATCAGCGCACCGGAAATAAGCTGGCTTCTGGTCCGCGCCAGCATGAGAGGGAGGCCTGGCGCGTGTGTGCCGACGGCAGAAGCATGTGGGACACAATGAGGGAGAGGCCTGCAAGCAGCTGATGGAGAGCCGTGGCCCGGTCGGAGGTTTAACATAGCAACTTGCAGCGCCAGCCGCCCCCCCCCCCCCCCCCGCAGCCTCAGGGCCGGCCAGAGATAATCCCCAAGGTAAGTCTTGTTTATATATATATATATTGGGGGGAGTGGGGGGATTTTAATATGTATTGGGAGGAGTGGGGTAATTTTAAAATGGAGTGGGGGATTTTAATATGTATTTGGGGGAAGCGGGGGTAGTTTAATATGTATTGGGAGGAGCGGAGGTAGTTTAATATGTATTGGGAGGAGCGGGTGTAGTTTAATATGTATTGGGGGTGAGCTGGGGTAGTTTAATATGTATTGGGGGAGCGGGGGTAGTTTAATATGTATTGGGGGAGCACGGGTAGTTTAATATGTATTGGGGGAGCGGAGGTCTTTTTAATATGAATTTTGTGGGGGGATAGTGTGAGAGTGGAGTAATTGATGAAAGGTGGGGCTGAGTGAGAGGAGGGGGTGAGAGAGGGAGTAAGGAAAAGGGTCAGTAACAGGGAGATGCAGGGGAGAGATACATGTGAGGCGTGAGAGGGGGTGATTGAGAAAGGGGGAGTGATTGAAGAAGAGAGAGTGCGACGGAAGGGAGAAAAATACATGGGAAGAGGGGGGGTATTAGAGGGGGGGTGAGGAGCGTGGACAGATTTGTCAGGGCCCGGGACTAGAGTTACTTCGAGGGCCCCCCCCCCCCCCCCTGTTGGCGGTATCGCGATCCCACCCGATTTTACACCAATTAGCCCCCCTCCATTTCACACCTCACGAGTCGCCCCCATTTCACACCTCACGAGTCCCCCCCCATTTCACACCTCACGAGTCCCCCCCATTTCACACCTCACGAGCCCCCTCTATTTCCCCCCCTTTATGGGAGAATCTGGCTGTGCGAAGGGAGAATGGGTCCCACCAGAGTGCGTATCTTCCTTCTTCAGGGTTTGTTATTGTTGTCTGTAGGTTCATTCTGGTTTGAAGTATTGGCTTGTTCACTGATGCAGCATCCTTTGTCACATTTGTGAATCATATACAGTATACCACATTCCTGGATGTTATGATCCTTTAACATGATGTTCTATGTCTGTGACGGCCGTATGATCTTGCAACTGCATATCATTGGATGGATATGTCACTGGGGTTTTTTGTTTACCTTCCTCTTGACATAAGTACGTATAGATATAGGATAAGTGTCTGTTGTCTAAATTTAGCATAGGTTTGAACTTGATGGAGCATGCCTGTTTTCAACCTCACTACTATGTATATGTTTGCAGAGTGTGCAGCGGTTGATGTTGCATGGTCTTGTGCCTCTCTGTCCTTGAGTTTGTTGGGAAGTTTTCTGTTGACTACTATCTGTCACGCTGTGTGGTGGCTGCCGGAAAGCAGGGATGGGAGTTTGGGAAGATTCACTTAATGTTATCCTTTGTATCATGGGTGTCTGTTTGAAAACACTTCCTGATTTTCTATTCAGTGTATAGTATTGTAATGATAATGCTTTGTTTCTGTGCAGTTGTGCTAAAAATCAGACACAAGGGGTTAACTTAATTGGAGTTAATATGACATTTTCTCGTAGAGGTTATCAGAGCCAAATGTAGCAATATTAATGGGCTAAGTGTATTGGGTGTAATAAATCATAAAAAAACAATATGTGGCCTGGTGTCATCTTGGAATGGGTATGTTAGGGTAAGTTCCAAAGTGTGGAAACAGTTTCAGGCGAGGAGAATCCTACTTGTGCCCACACAAAATAGACACAACACATTCCTCAAAGTGCAGGTCTCTCCTAGGCAGAGGTACCAGTAGAGCTCTACTCACAAGTTCACAGGAGATTATTCATATTGTAACAGCGATTGGACGACTGTTTGAACTTTAGCATGGCGTCATATCGGATATGAGCCGGACCGGCTGGGATGTTTGCGGGCTCGGTGCAGGGACAGTGCGGGGCCTCGGCTCTTACCTTCTCCGTCGGCATCATCTGTCGGCATCTCCAACTCCCAGATTTCCCTGCATAGTCACCTGTTGAAAGGTCCATATGGGACTTGAAAGGTTGTTTCTCCTTGTTCTTGGCTGTTACAAATAAGAAGAATTGCTTTGTGAATTGTGAGTAGAGCTCTACTTTGTACTCTGCCCTAGAGGAGACTGCATTTTGATGAATTTGTTTATCTTCAAAAGTGGACATAGACAGGGCGCCGTCAGGGGGGGGGGGGGGGAGAAGGGACCCGGAGGCTGGGGGGGGCCCCCCGGCAGCCGGTGCTGAAGTTGGGCCAACCTCTGGCCAGACCGGCCAGGCCTCTCCCTACTGTGTCCTGAGCTCCCCTCTGGCGCGCGGAACGGCCGCTCCTCTGACATCAGCGCACCGGAAATAAGATGGCTTCTGGTCCGCGCACAGCATGAGAGGAGGCCTGCGCGTGTGTGCCGACGCGAGAAGCATGTGGGACACAATGAGGGAGAGGCCTGCAAGCAGCTGATGGAGAGCCGTGGCCCGGTCGGAGGTTTAAACATAGCAACTGCAGCGCCAGCCGCCCCCCCCCCCCCCCCCCGCAGCCTCAGGGCCGGCCAGAGATAATCCCCAAGGTTAGTCTTGTTTATATATATATATTGGGGGGAGTGGGGGGATTTTAATATGTATTGGAGGAGTGGTGGGTAATTTTAAATGGAGTGGGGATTTTAATATGTATTGGGGGAAGCGGGGGTAGTAGGTGTTTTAATATGTATTGGGAGGAGCGGAGGTAGTTTAATATTGTATTGGGAGGGCGGGGGACGGTGTGTTAATATGTATGGTGGTGAGCTGGGTGTTTAATATGTATTGGGGGGAGCGGGGTAGTTTATGTAGTTAATTGTATTGGGGGAGCAGGGTAGTTTAAGTATGTATTGGGGGAGCGGAGGTCTCTTTTTAATATGAATTTGTGTGGGGGGATAGTGTGAGAGGAGTAATTGATGAAGGTGGGGCTGAGTGAGAGGAGGGGGTGGAGAGAGGGAGTAAGGAAAAGGTCAGTAACAGGAGATGCAGGGAGAGATATGTGAGGCTAGGGGTGATGATTGAGGGGGGTGATTGAGAAGGGGGAGTGATTGAAGAAGAGAGAGTGCGACGGAAGGGAGAAAATACATGGAAGAGGGGGGAAATAGAGGGGGTCGGAGGGTGAAATGGGGGGGACTCGTGAGGTGTGAAATGGGGGGGGGACTCGTGAGGGTGTGTGAAATGGGGGGCGACTCGTGGGTGTGAAATGGAGGGGGGCTAATTGGTGTAAAATCGGTTGGGATCGCGATACCGCCAACGGGGGGGGGGGA
>CM071575.1:9695321-9852821 GCA_036426205.1 Ascaphus truei
GGGGCCCTCGAAGTAACTCTAGTCCTGGGCCCTGACAAATCTGTCAGCGTTCCTGACCATAGATCCCAGAAACTCCCTCTTCCGCTCCCTTTTGAGCAGCAGAGAAGTTGAGAAAAGGGTCGCTGTTCATTTCCCCCATGGTCTTACAGATTTACTAAATATAAGCTAAATCCATTGATATAATTCACAACCATCATGAATATACGTTTGTGACGTGAAGTGAGGCGGATGAAATAATACCACACATGCCATGATATTGGAGTGTGCAAAGGTCAGATATTTGGTCAAAATTAGGAGTAGGACTGATTTCTGTGCCTCAAGCAAACTCATCCGAACGCAATGATGTGGGTCATAGTGTTCTAGGAGTTACAGAAACAGAGTTAGGGGTTATTTTTATACTGAGCTATTTTGCGTTTAAAACTGTTTCTCCATGGTAAATGTAACAGAAGATGGATGAGTCCGAGTTAAGGACACACCCAGAAAAGGTGGGGCTCATTGTTGTGACAGAGGCAAAGTTAGGATGAAAACCATTAATTTGTGTTATGAAATTAGAATTCAGCACAATGAATCTTCCGTCATAACACGGGAATTCTCATATTCCAAAACCAGGAGTCCGAGGAGTCTTAATACAGGGGGCACAACGTTTTTTGGCTGCGTCCCTCCGAGTCTCGGTCCCTGCGCTCGCGCCCCCCCCCCCTCCCGAGTGACCCGGCATCAAATGATGCCGAGGGTCACGTGATGTAAATGTATCCGTAATTTTTCCGCCACAGTGGCTCCCATCACCGCTCTGATGAAGAAAAATGCAGACACTTCTTCCTGGTCTCCTGAAGAATGCAAGGCCTTTGAGACTCTTAAGAAAGCGTTCGTTTCTGCTCCCATCCTACGCCACCCGGACCCTAAACTTCCTTTCACTTTGGAAGTAGACGCCTCGGATATTGGAGCGGGAGCCGTACTCTCACAGAGACAGTTCCTCCAGGATAAGCTACATCCCTATGGGTTTTTCTCAAAAAAATTCTCCCCGCAGAACAAAACTACAATGTTGGCAACAGGGAACTTTTGGCCATCAAACTTGCCTTGCAAGAGTGGAGACACCTCCTGGATGGTACTGAAAATACGATTTTGATCCTCACGGACCATAAAAATCTGTTATATATCGAGGGTGCCCGTCGCCTCGGTTCCCGTCAGGCTCGCTGGGCATTGTTTTTTTCATCATTTCCTACATTCCTGGTACTAAGAATCTAAAGTCTGATGCCTTATCCTGTCAATTCGTGAGCGTAGACAGATCCGAAGACATTCCTGAGACCATCCTACCCGCCAAGTATGTTATCTCGGCTAACTCTTTTGATGTACTGGACAAGATTTTGGAGACTCTGACGCTCATCCCCGAGGGTATGGAATTTCCGGAGGGCTGTTTGTATGCTGCACCTCAATTTCAGTCTGCCGGTAACCCGGGTACAAAGAGAACTTGCGATCTGATCAGACGCACCTTTTGGTGGCCTATTATGTTTACGGATGTCAAGGAATTCATCAACTCATGTTCCATCTGTGCTCGAAATAAGTCCATCCGCAATAAGCCGTCTGGTCTGCTTCGTCCTCTACCCATTCCGGACCGACCATGGACACACCTCTCAATGGACTTTATTGTTGAGCTTCTTGTTTCTTGTGGGATGAATACTATTCTCGTTATTGTTGATAGGTTTTCCAAACAGGCCCATTTCATTCCTCTCATGGGTCTTCCTAATTCTGCAACCTTAGCAGATGTTTATATCAAAGAAATATTTAGTATTCATGGAGTCCCACTCTTTATAGTGTCCGATCAGGGGTCACAGTTCGTCTCGAAATGTTGGTGTGCTTTCGCTCAAAGGTTGGAGACGACTCTTCTTTTTTCCTCTGGGTATCATCCCCAAACCAACGGACAAACCGAAAGGACAAACCAGTCATTAGAGCAATACCTGCGATGCTTTATTTCTGATGCACAGCACATCTGGGTGGACCTACTCCCATGAGCCAAATTCGTCCATAACTCACTCAGAAATGAGTCCATTCAAGAATCACCATTTTTTATAAATTACGGGTTCCATCCAGCGCACCTTCCTATCTCTTCCAGTCCTTCCGGAGTCCCAGAAGCAGATTGCAGGGTGAACTCTCTTCAAAATTCATGAAAAAAGATTCAAAAGCTTCTACAGAAAGCAGTACTCAGACAAAAAAACACAGACGGATTGCCATCACCATGAGGCACCCAAGTTTAGGCCAGGAGACAAAGTGTGGCTTTCATCTAAGAACATAAGATTGAAGACACCTACACTGAAACTGGCCCCAAGATTCCTGGGCCCATTCACCATTCTCAAACAGGTCAATCCTGTGGCATACCGCTTACAACTACCTCAATCTATGAGAATCCCGGCAGTCTTTCACGTCTCATTGTTAAAACCTGTTGTTCAAAGTTCTCAGTTTCCTGACATCTCACCTAAACCTCCACCTGTCATCCTACAGGGTCAAGAAGAATTTGGAAATTCAATCCATAATCGATTCCAGATACTCCAGAGGAGGTGTCCAATTCCTCGTACACTAGAAAGGCTTTGGACCGGAGGAACTCTCATGGATATCTCTTCGTCAGATTCATGCTCCCGGCTTGTTAAGGCGGTTCCACGCCAGGTTCCCGCACAAGCCTTATGGGAATCGTCCTGAGGCCGATCCTCAAGGAGGGGGTCCTGTAAGGAATCAGGGAACACGTCCTTTGCGCAGACCTCCATTCTGGCACTAGCGCGTGCGCGCACCCCACGCTCTGCTTACAGAGCGCGCGTGCAAGCGCAGCTCTTCTAGAGTGCCACGGAGCGTAGCTCTGCCCCCTCAGACACACAGTGCTTCTCTCAGGCGTGCCGCGCACACGTGACGCCGTGCACCGCTCCCCAGCTGCGTGGCAAGTACTAATCTAGCCCACTTGTCTCCTGCAGCCAATCCTTGCCTCCGCGCAGGCCGCGCCTCCGCTCCGCCTCCCTTGCTACTGGTTCCTGTGTGCTACAAATACCCTGCACTTCCCTTCCTGCTTTGCTGAGCATAACTTGTTGTAGTCTTGAGCTCCTGCGTCTGTTGTGCCTGGCTCCTTGTCTTGTGTTTATCCCTGCAGTTTGATTCTACGTGTACTGACCCGGCTTGACTTCGAAACCCTTCTGGATATTGACCCCGGCTTACCCTCGACTCTACGGACCTCTCCAACCCAGACCACGGCTTAATGGACTTTGACTATTCTGACCTCTCCATCCCAAGACCTTGGCAAGTATCAGGACTAACCCACTCTCTCCAACCCAGACCCGGCTATGTTGACAATCCGCCTGCCAGGCACGCTTCCGCTGCTGTGGGTGCGTGGTTCTATACTTCCCCACCTCAGAAACAGGGTCCTGTCTTGCTCGTGGGCAGCGCAAGCGTTACACCTTTAAACTACTGCTAATAACAGCAGCAAACGTATCAAAGAAAACATATTAAAAGCAGTGCTATATGTTCCTCATTATGCAGCAAAGGATGTTTCTAAATACTCCTTTCATGACTTGGTCAAAGCACAGCCTGCAGAATATTATCCCAGCCACCCCGTGATATGCCAGCAGAGTGCAGCAGCTCCATGTGAATCCCAGAGCTGTGGGTTTTCCACGGCTGTATAATTAACAGGGATTCTCAGTTTTTTCAATGCACTGAAGTGCTGGTCTCGGTGGCTGTTTGTTAATTGAGGCCGGCAGCTAAACTTCTACAAAAGGTGTTGCCACAATGTCTATCATTTCCGAAGATCTATTATCTCACTTAGTGTTTTCACTCAGAGAAATTCCCTAAAATGATTCTTCCATCAGTCAGTGTTCACTTTTAATAAGTAATGAGGGTAATTGTGAGCCCATTAGCACATTTAAGGCCAATGGATAATAGCAAAGTGGAAGTAGAGAAGGCTCTATCAAGGGAATGTCATTCACTTAACCCATTATCAAACCATTGGTGAGTTTACATACAAAGAGAACCAGTACGTGCTCAAGGTTTCCCAGACATGTTGGGTCCTCCTTCCTATTTTGTTTAGTTAAGGTTGCTTTGATATGATGACTCTTCGTGCTATCTTTGCAAAAAAAAAAACAACAAAAGTACATTTTGAGCAGTGGTTAAACTTAAAGTGTAAGGAATGGAGAGTCTCTACTTTATTTATGATCCCGCGTTTTTACTGATGACCTTCGGTTTCCCTTTCGTTTTAAATGGAAAGGAAGTTTGTTTATTTTTTCTTATAGCATGCACACCGGTTACAATTTTCTTAAGATAAGGATCTCTGCCCCAGTGAGTACATGTTTGTATACAGGTACTCCTCGCTATCCAACGTTTCACTTTGCAACGAATGGCGTATCCAACGCTTTGCAATGAAACCCTACGGGCCATTTTTTAATGCCGGAATGCGTTATCCAACGTCTGAATGCGTTATCCAACGCTCACCGCCACTGATTAACATGGGACTCACTTTACAACGGTTTCACCTCACTTATATATACTTATTTCATATAAAATGAACTGCAAGAATCTACACATTCATTTATATCAGGGGGTGGTCAACTCCAGTCCTCAAGGGACACCAACAGGTCAGATTTTCAAGATATCCCTGCTTCAGCACAGGTAGCCCAATCAGTGGCTCAGTCTTTGACTGTCAGGGTCAGACTGTCAGTCTTTGACTGTCAAAGACTGAGCCACAGATTAGGCCATCTGTGCTGAAGCAGGGATATTCTGAAAACCTGTCCTGTTGGTGGCCCTTAAGGAAAGGAGTTGGCCACCCGTGATTTATATATTCATAGTAATTAACTAATATGCAAAATACAGATGGAAAGGAAAGAATTGTCCCAAATAAAGACAATATGCTGACATCATTTATTTTACAAGCTCATTTGTTACTGTTTTATATTGTTAGAAGATAAAATGGGGTTAAAGTACAAACACCGGGACATTTAACAGATACAGCAGATCAGAATACATAGAAAAGATAATCATTTATACTTGAAAGTTGTTGGTTACAGAACTGTATCCAGTCACAGCCGTGTCACCGACAGGCTAACGACAAAGGACACGGCAGCTCCACGTGTGCAAGAAAATAAAGTATTTTAGAAATGACCTACAATAGGTACAAATGGTTCCCAACAATTCAGTCCCTATATGGACATTGGATAACCATTTGTACTCGTGTCAGTTCATGGACCTTAGATTTGTCGGCGTAAATGTGGTTCGCTGCTTCATTCTGCAAACTCGAAACGGGAGATTGGAAACTCCGAAATGTGGAGTGCTGATTTTAACTACTTCTGTATCACTCTATTGTCCTAGATCAGGGGCGGCCAACGCCGGTCCTCAAGGGCCACCAACAGTTCAGGTTTTCAGGATATCCCTGCTTCAGCACAAGTGGCTCAGTCAACGACTGATTGAGCCCCCTGCGCTGAAGCAGGGATATCCTGAAGATAGTGGTAGTGGCCCTTGAGGACAGGAGTATGCCCCTCCTGCCCTATACATCTGAATAGAGCTATAAATTGTTCTGTTTCTCCCCCTGACCCCCAACGTCCCCCCCAAAAAGTCTTCAAGGCATATTGAGTAGACACCTTATCGACTTGTACATACTGTTGTCCTTTGAATAATGAATACGCCTGTCTTTTACAGTGGTCCTCTGAAATTCATATTTATCAGAAAAGTATGAATAAAAATGGCAGCGATCACCCACAAATACAGAGGGAGCTGCACATAATAGGGTAAAATACACATCGCTTATTTCAATCAACGCTCCCATTGTAGACCTACATAAGCAGGCAATGACAATGAGGCGTGACAAGGACGGCTGACATAATCAGTTTGCAATTAAAGAACAACAAAGAAACAGTCTTGATTGACAATTGATCTCTGTATTCAAAGACCAGCAAACAGTCTTATCATGATAGAGATTAACCTTTCGACTCCCGCCGGTCTTCCCGATGTCAACCCCATTCTCGCTTGGTTAAGCGATCACGTGTGTTTTCGGGTCTGCCACCCCATCCCTCCCCCCGTTTCCCTCCCCCCCAGGACATGAACGGATAGTGCTGACTGCTTCCCCCCTTCGTGAAAATGAGCATCTCTAGTGCGACGGACTCTGTACGTTATAGGCCCTCCCAGGGGGTCTGCCTTTATGACGTTCAAGGTACACCTTAGGTCACGGGTGCTCAACTCCAGTCCTCAAGACTCCCCCCCTCCCCCCCATCTCCTCAACAGGTCAGGTTTTCAGGATATCCCAGCTTCAGATTGAGCCACTTGTGCTGAAGCTGGGATATCCTGAAAACCTGACCTGGTGGGGGGGGGGGGGGGGGGGGGTCGTGAGGACTGGAGTTGAGCACCCCTGCCTTAGTGCACTCAAAGGGTTAACGATGATACAATCCCTCCGAAACAGGTTACCACGAAGCATGACACATTCGAAACACTTAATCACATAACCTTATTAAACATGCTTCTGAAATGAGTGCACCTGGGTCCCAGGTGAGACCGCTGCTTAAGCTAACGTGCTGCTGTCATGTTACTCCCATTTGTGTATTTACATAAATAAATGATATCCTGTCCCATACCTTTTTCTGGGGGGGGGGGTGTACACAAATCGTCTCATCCTGTTTGTTTTTCCTGAGTCTACCTTGGTTATGCCAAAGCCTTTGCATGGATATGTGAAAAGTCCTGGCAACGTCTCTGTGCGTTTGCATGGAAGGTCTAATATCTTGCAGAGCAGACTGATGCCACATACTGTATATAGCTGGGATACCTATGTGATCTCGGTATTCTGCCACTGATTCCCAGTGCATATTGTGCATGTGTTTTTCAAGAGCCACCGAGTGTCCGGGGGACTGCAGCTTCTCTGCATGATTATTGGAACTGAACTCCAGCCTTTTCGGAAGCCCCGAGCTACAATACGCTACTCGCAGTGGATTTTATTTCGGGCTTGGATAATTCGTTTAAATTTGAAAGGGATTGAGGGGGAAAAAAATCATGCTGTAGAATAGCTACCGTGACATTGAAGCAGGGTTCTTGGGTTCTCCCTACTTACCACGTAGATTGTAAGCTCTTCGGGGCAGGGACTCCTTTTCCTCATGTCTGCTTTTATGTCTGAAGCGCTTATTCCTATGATGTCACGCGTGTTCCTGCTGTAAAGCGCTATGTACATGGATGGCGCCATATCAGCAAAGATATACATACATACATTATTGCACATGGATTTATCACAGGACTGTACCACTTACAGACAGAATACATAGGAAAATATGCAGAGCTACACAAGGCCATTATGGGGAATGCAAAGAGACACAGCTTTCCAGTTATTTATCTTAAAAGAAATCAACAACTGTGGGTGCAAACATATTCACTGCTAAATAACAGTGTATTGCCATGTTCAAAACCTTTTCTCCCTGGTTTGGAACTGACGATGTTGTCTTCATGAATAAATGTTAATGTATTTTTAGTTTACCTCAAAAAGAAAAAAATGGGGGGCACAAACAATGTATAAATTCTTTTATATGAACGTATTCAATCAAAAATGTATACAAAACTGCACATAAAAAGTGAAAAGGGTATATTCGCCTGGTGCATTAATCTCCAGTCTCCTGCCTCCTGTATGGGTGGTCAGCTACTGTTCTGTGCGATCTACTATTCGTGACAAGGACCCGCTGGATAATAATAATAGCATGTTCTTGTATAGCGCTGCTAGTTTTACATAGCGCTTTACAGAGACATTTTGCTGGCACAGGTCCCTGCCCCGTGGAGCTTACAATCTATGTTTTTGGTGCCTGAGGCACAGGGAGATAAAGTGACTTGCCCAAGGTCATAAGGAGCCGACACCGGGAATTGAAAAAGTGGAGACACTGGGGCGCTACCTAAATGTGCAGTACAATGAGGTGAAAAATACACAATAATATAGTACTTAGGTGAACGGCAGTGAGTGGCCGAAAGTATTGGAAAATATACTGGCCCAAACTGTCGCTGCTGCTCAGCTGAAAGAGGACCTTCCCTGGATCCTCAGATAGTAGATGTACACAAGATAACAGCGAGCGCACATGAAAGAAATGATATTAATGAGAGAAGTGTATTAGATGTCTGCTAATGGTACATCATAAAACACGTTAGGATGATGGGATGGAGTTTATTTATTTATTTATAAAATATTTTACCAGGAAGTAATACATTGAGAGTTACCTTTCGTTTTCAAGTATGTCCTGGGCACAGAGTTTAGACAAATAATACATGGTTACAAATACAGTTACATAAATGAACAGGGTATACATTATATACAAGACATTGCATGCACGGTTAAAGATAATATATATTATAGGCGAATGAAACAGTTACAGACCAGATTAAAATGTGAGACAGCCTTAGAGTT
Organism: Ascaphus truei; assembly: GCA_036426205.1. Taxonomy (NCBI): domain Eukaryota; kingdom Metazoa; phylum Chordata; class Amphibia; order Anura; family Ascaphidae; genus Ascaphus; species Ascaphus truei. The sequence continues at coordinate 9,703,708 of CM071575.1, forward strand.
GAAAGAACTTAAACTGGTGGTCGATGTGAGAGTCTCCGGTAGGCTGTTCCAGTTTTGGGGTGCACGGTAAGAGAAGGAGGAACGGCCGGATACTTTGTTGAGCCTTGGGACCATGAACAGTCTTTTGGAGTCTGATCTCAGGTGATAAGTGCTGCATGTGGTAGGGGTGAGGAGCTTGTTCAGATAGCTGGGTAGCTTGCCCATAAAGTATTTGAAGGGAAGACAGGAAAGGTGAACTTTGCGCCTAGACTCTAGTGATGACCAATCTAGTTCTTTTGAGCATTTCGCAGTGATGTGTGTTGTAGTTGCATTGGAGAACAAAACGACAAATTGAATTGTAGAGGGTGTCAAGTTTGCTAAGGTGGGTTTGAGGTGCCGAGCCATATACTATGTCTCCATAGTCAATAATTGGCATTAGAATCTGCTGTGCGATACGCTTTCTGACCAGGAGACTAAGGAAGGATTTGTTCCTGTAAAGTACCCCTAGTTTGGCATAGGTCTTGGTTGTCAGGGTATCAATGTGCATCCCGAATGTTAAGTGGGAGTCAAACCATAAGCCCAGGTATTTAAAACTAGTAACAGGAGTTAGGGTGGTGTTAGCGTTGGTTCTATTCAGTTGCTCAGTCACTGGAAGCTTTAAAAAATTAGTCTTGGTCCCAAATACAATTGTTACAGTCTTGTCAGTGTTTAAAAACAGTTTGTTTTGGGAAATCCAGTTTTCGAGTCTCAAAAAGTCAGACTGAAGTATGTGTTGAAGGTCAGAGAGGCTATGGCTGTGTGCATATAGGATTGTGTCATCTGCATACATGTGTATTGAGACTTCCTTACAAGCTGTGGGAAGATCATTAATGAACACTGAGAAGAGTAGGGGCCCCAGAACAGAGCCTTGCGGGACACCACAGGTGATATCCAGGGGGTTGGAGTTAGAGCCTGAGATGGACACATGTTGGGATCTTCCTGATACTGTAGGTAGTACTGAAACCAGTTTAAAGCATGCTTCCCTAATCCAGAGCTCTGGAGTTTGTTAAACAGGATAGCATGATCAACTGTATCAAAAGCCTTTGCAAAATCTAAGAATACTGCACCAGTGAGTTGTCCCCGTTCCATTCCACACTGGATTTCATTGCAAACTTTTAGCAGGGTAGTTACAGTGGAGTGTTTGGGACGAAAGCCAGATTGGAATTGGCTAGGGAAATGATCATAAAAACAAACACTCACACGGCCAAATGTGTGTGACGGTCACACTTGTTGGCGAGTATGGATGTCTCTGATATCGTCACTGCTGTACTCACGACTTCCAAATAAAAACAAATAAAATACATAAAAGGTATGACTTACACTAAAAACGAATAAGTCCAGCGTCTAAAGTGCTGTCAGGCTCCTGCTTAGAGTTGATAATCCTTCCGCATCCGGAGGTCTAATGCAGCAAGGGTCTTCTGGCAGATGGCTGGACTGGATAGAAACTTCTTGTGATCTTGAACTCACTATTTTATTTGTTTTTAATCACCTGTTTGTGAATAAATCTGTTACCCCTGACACGATCCCTTCTCCGTCTTCCACTTCATGACTGAGAGAAGCTGAGTGTGAAATAACTAATAATTATATGAGGGCACTCACATAAGCCCATGTGAGTGATTCATTTTTATATATTGACTCATCTTACCAATCATCCCCTGTCATTTGGTTTTGGGACCAACCCCCACTGTTTTCACCCCTTTGTCTGAGGTACCACTGGACGAGATACGCAGTAGGAGCATCAGAGACTATCTGCACATCCCTTCTACAAGGGCACTCACATATGCCTGTGTGAGTGATTAATATATTAGATTACACCCATATTCCCTATCAGTCATCTATTACCTGGTTGTCTGGGACCAACCCCTGCCACTCTTACCCTTTCTTTGAGGTACCATCGGAGTAGACGCGCATTGGGGATACCCTAGAAGATTCATATACACTGTCTACAAGGACATCCATGCTTACCTATGTACCTTAGAAGGAAGACCTGACGATTGGGAGTCGTGAGTACAGCAGTGACGATATCAGAGATATCCACACTCTGCAGCAGATGTGACCGTCACTCACATTTGGCCGTGTGAGTGTTTGTTTTTATGATCATTTCCATTACTCCATCCCATCATCCTAACGTGTTTTATGATGTACCATTAGCAGACATCTAATACACTTCTCTCATTAATATCATTTGTTTCATGTGCGCTCGCTGTTATCTGGTGGACACCGGGAATTGAACCAGGTTCCCCTGCTTCAAACCCAGTGCCAGTCAGTGTCTTTCCCGCTCCTCCCATGATGCTGTGATGCCTTCTTGGTCTCTGTGGTGGGGACAGGTGATCGCTTGCAGGTTGTACAGCCCTGTTGTGTGGCAGCGATCACGGCTCTGCTCCACGAAATTCTCCCTTGACCCGACCAGCATCCTCGTTGGTGCGTTACCCTCCCGGATCTGACCTCACTGTCCCTGAAGTTTGGAATCCTTGCGTGCGCTCTACTAAGGCTACAGACTGATCGCAGGATACTGACTACAGGTGGGAGACAGCTAAGGAGATGTGCCAACAATGTGAGTGCAGCCATCCAACGCGTTTCCCGACATACTGTGGTTTCGTCAGGGATCTTTTAGTTTCCATTTGATATCTTTGGGGTTGCTACTGTCTGTCTGTTTTGTTGTTGTTTTAAATCCCAAAGGTAATATCCGCCCCGTAGAGCGACTTTAAAGTCCCAGATACTTGGTTTGTTTGAGTTGTCGTCTTTGGTAGAAAGTTGGACTTTCAAACTCCCAACACTCTAGGACAGGGGTGGGCAACTCCAGTCCTCAAGGGCCACCAACAAGTCAGGTTTTCAGGATATCCCTGCTTCAGCACAGGTGGCTCAATCAGTGGCCACCTTGAGCCATCTGTGCTGAAGCAGGGATATCCTGAAACCCTGATTTGCTGGTGGTCCTTGAGGACTGGAGTAGCCCACCCCTGCTGTTGGTACTGCGCAGCTAATGGATGAATTAGTAGATTTTGGGGCGTACGCCCATTCATTCAGTCCATTGACGTCATTTATATTTATGGGGATATAGAGCTTCTGTCCTTTTGTTTTTCACGTTTATTTTTGTTAAATGAATCTACTAATGCCCAACACATTGGAGCTATTCTGAGTTTAGAACAAAGTCACACACAATTGTCAGGGTATCGATTTGAGTGCTTCGTTTCCCCTCTAGTCGGCTCATCAATTCTCTCCTTTATTCAGGTACTGCTTTTGTGCTAAATTACACAGATGGTTGCATTTAGTCTACCAGTTTAGTCTCTGCATTGTTTTGCGCTGCAGAATATAGTAGTGATTATAAATAAACAATACTAGTAATGCTCACTATTCTCTTATTGAACATTGCTTCCTTTGCTTTTTCCAAAGCTATTGTTCTATAAACGAGGCGGGGCAGCTATACGGAAGCATCCGTGCGTGTGTATTACATACATACATACATACATACATACATACATACATACATACAGACCCCTTCAGTGATGAGCTCACATGAACATCTTGTATGATGCGTTGATCAGTGAGCTAATACATCACACAATATGCAATATAGCAGTAACTGTACTTGTAGTTTTCCGCAAAACAATATGGTAACCAAGCACATACTAAACACATTCATTAAATAGTGAGCTGTCTGAATTTGGATGTGCAGACGCGTACAGTAACCGCATACGAAATATTCCAGGCAAATGTTTTAAATGCATACCACCACCGCCGCCATTATTATTCTCTATGGATATTTTTTAATGTGATAAAGTCTAGCGAAAATAAAAGCTTACATACCTGTTCGAGATAGAAAAAAAAATATATATATATATATTATAAACACAAATTTGACAAGGACTCAGCCTACCAGTAATGTACAGTATCAGGGCGAAATCCACAGGTAGGCTGCGGCCATGTTCGGGGAGACGGCGCGGTTGCATGCACGCCTTAAGGCAATGATCGCAACCATGGTCTGCGCGTGCTACAGCACGAGGGGGTGCACGGTGCGCAAGGAATCCGTTACATTTGATTTCATGGCGCAACGGCCAGGTCACCTGAGCGGTTTGCTCAAAGAGGGCGAACCAGCTCTGTGATGTCACGGCCACCCCCCCAGACACGCCTACCCATTGCGTCTAGCCTGGCCACAAAACGCTCCTGCTAAAACACGGGTGACGTCACGGGCGCGAGCAGGCGGTCACCATGGATGCAGCCGTAGACAGCACTTGTACTCCGACCTTATATATATATGAGAAAAACAAAACAGAGAGCGCACGCCCCATAGTGTAACACTGTAACATTTAATGTAGGGAAATATGGATGGGGGGATTAAAAACACTCACAATGTGCAAATTAAAATATAGAAATATGTGATTTATAATCACCACCAAGGCTGGTACAATCCGCAACTGGTAGAGAGTCCAAGATCAGCTGGAATCACGTTCCCAAACAGCGCTTTTCCTCCAGTGCCACTTGAAATCCTCCAAATCGGTAAGGTAGTAGAGTAAGCCTCACAATAGCTCCATGTGCTCCCCGGCCGTAAAGGATCCACATGGAGTTTGTTATTCCGTTTGTTTGTTTGTTTGTATGTCCGAAGCATCGAAATCTCACAAACGGCACGACGTAGCACAACGAAAATTTTACTGGACACTCAGCTGCGAATTTGTAGGTCAACGCAACTATTTTCAGCTTCCAATATGACTTACCTCCCAAATTATGGACATTCTAAGTTACCATCGGGTGTCATGCAAAAAAGTGTCCTGCAGGAGCGGGGGGGCGTGGCTACTAAGGGAGGGGGCGTGTCCTTGGCTGGATCGGGGCTGTGTGTGCGTCTCTGTGTGTGTGATGTGAGATGTGCGGGGAGATGTGCCAGCGGGGGGGGGGGGGGGGGAGATGTGCCAGCGGGGGGGGGGGGGGGGGGGGGGGGGGGGGGGGGGGGGGAGATGTGCCGGCAGTGAGGAGAGATGCGGCAGCAGCGCTGGGAGATGTGCCGGCAGCTCCCCGGGCGAAGCTGGGTACAAAAGCTAGTATATATATACGTTATAAATGCCACGCACATGAGGGACTGAAATTGCAAGTGGTCCCTGCAGCTGATAAGACTAAATGGGAAGAAAAGTGCACAGTGTTTGTGAATATCTGTCTAACCACTGATTTATATGGTGTGTCTCCTGCTTACGGGAAAAGTGAGAGTCTATGACAAAGACTCAGTTTAGCGCACAGTTTTTTCCGCCTGCAGGTTTCTCACCATGAATGTCTGGTCTGTGAATGTCCTTATATGACAGCGGACAAAGTGCAGCCACTGCTTTATTAAATGCAAAGGTCACATTATCTGAATCTGGCATCCCACTGATCAAAGTCAGGAAATGAGTTACTGAACAGAAACTACAACACGGAAAATATAGCATATTTAATAATGCGGCTGATGTTCTGCTTTTTTTTTTTTTTTTTACAAAGCAGTGCCTAAAATGCAAGAGACAATGTATCCAAGATACCAGTGATTTATTGTTCACTCCATGACACGACCATTTCTAGCTGTGATATCAGCCTCAGGGGACGTTTCATCACAAGCTGTCACTAGGCAGCAAGTTGTGGCGTCATTTCAGCGGGGGCTGAACGCTTCATGCAGCTACATCCTCTGATAACACAGCTTTGCCCTCGGAGGGGGGGGGGGGGGGGTAGGGCTGACACGTCTGTGGGTATGTCTTTGTATTTCTGTTTGACATACCCCCAGAATACACATTGATCTATTTTGCAGTGGAAGTGGCTACACACCATTCCCGTAATGGAACATATTTGTCTGATTAACCTGTTCCGAATATTTAAAATACAGGTAAACATTAGGAGAGCTCTTGATTACACTTTCCTGTACAATAATAAAAAACAAAAAAAACCACTTCAATCCTTTCCATTGTATTTCGTTTGAATAGCGTCTTTCAAAGTTTTGCTGGGTTTTGTGCCTTTGTATTGATGATCGGAGGATGATCAGAATGCCAAATGTTTGCGTTGGTGAACTCTGTGACATCCACTTATCTCCAATTGGGCCTTCGTCATACCTGCATGAAGCCGCTTCGCCCGGGAGCAGAGTCGCCATGGTAACTGCTGCTTCTGAAACACTGAATGGAAAGTGCTGGCAAAAAGATGTTGGTTCTGGAATACTGATTCATTCCAGTGTCTGCAGACTGGCTGCATGTATATAAATGTCATAGAACTGATGGGTTTAAACGAAGTGTGGCTGCCTGCAACGAGCAGCCACTTTACCTTCGTGTTTCAACATTGTCCCTCATTCCCTCTAGATTGCAAGCTCTATGGAGCTGGGCGCTCATTACCTCTCTATCTGGTTGTGCATGTTCGTCCTCACTCGTATGTAACTGTGTGGGTTTTTTGTTGTAATACACAGTACTCTGTACCCCGTTGTACCGCGCTGTGGAATATGTTGGCACGTTACAAATAAAAGCTAATAATAATAATCTATCAAAGTCCTCTTACATGTAGATCAGATGAAAAGGGGCGAAGGAATCCCAGTAAAACATGCTGCTCCTTCCCTTGAACCATAATAAGCCATTATTATTATTATTATTATTATAATGATGCTTTGTAGACCAGGAGCAGTTGCTAATCTTGGAAGGAAAGTTCTTCTCCAAGATGAGCGTTTGGATTCGGTTCTACTGATCCTATCTGAGAACTATATGCTGCTTATCATACAAACCTCAGTTGGATTTTTATTCACCATGGTAGTGATATTTTTGGTTCCATTGTTGGCTCGTGAGCGTGTCCGGATTACTTAAGGCAAAAATAATTCGATTTGACGATCTGAAGGTATGGTATTTTTTAATGACATATTCGACTTATTTATTTGGCCCAGTCAGGGAGCAGAAATTGGCATTACTTATATCAGCGTTGGCCAACTCCAGTCCTCGAGGGCCACAAACAGGTCAGGTTTTAAGAATACCCCTGCTTCAGCATAGGTGGCTCAATCAGTGGCTCAGTCGTTGACTGAGCCACCGATTGAGCTACCTGTGCTGAAGTGGGGATATCCTTAAAACCTGACCTGTTGCTGGCCCTGAAGGACTGGAGTTGGCCACCTCTGATGTAGTTTATTGGTGAAAACTGTCAGAGAATACAATGATTCAGGTCAATCCCTGGACATTTCATCAGGTGCATTAAATAACTTAATTGGGATCTATTTACTAAAGTCTCCCGCGAGCAAAAGGGCTCAATTATACCAAATGCTGCAAGGCGGCAGCGCTCTTCTGTGACGTCACCCAGTGCTGCCGCCGAGCAGCATAGCGATTATACCAGGGAGCCGGTGGAGAGCAGGCAGGGAGACGTGACCCTGAGAGGTCCACCCTCATTGGCTGGAACCACTCAAGTGACGTGGCCGTCGCCAGCCAAGAACAAATCTGCAGATCGTGCCAGGAGACAGCCGCCCTGCAGCTCCACGCCGAGCGCACGCCACAGCAGGTATGTGCGTTGCTATTGTTTGTTTTTTTTTACGTTTTTCAGGTGCACGGCGTGGCTACGCACAGCACCGTGCACGTTTTCCTGTATAGTCACGGCCAAAGTCGGGCAAGACCAATGCCCAAAACACAGCCATATTCGTCAAAGGGAATGCTTCCCACTGACATCACAGAGTTTTTCCTTTGATACATTTGGCGCATTTCTTTTGCGCAGACTTTGCCCCAGTTCTGTAGACGGGAGATTTTAGTAAGCAGCCCTTGTTGTGTCCAGAATCAACATCCATTCCTTATAAGCCTGTTGCCAACAACAGCATCAAGCTACTCGTGGAGAGAGGGGAATAAAATAGCAGTGAGTACTTGGCAGAAGGAGACCAAATGCCATACAATTAAACGCCTCTTACATCATCCATTTAATGTGTCAATCTACTTCTATATGGAGAGACCAGATAACGTCATTTGTATACCTCTGTAGTGCGGACGCGTTAATTACTGGTGTGGTGGTCAGCCAATAATGAGAGCCAGCTACTTTGACTGTGGATTTGTTACCATACTACCACAATTGTTTGGTATCGACGTGATGCTATGGGCACGACGAATGCTGCTTCCTCTTGTTTTACGCAGCAGAAGAATATAATGAATAAATGATTAGTGATGTGGGTAATAGGTGTGTTCTTTAGCGGTAACCGTATGGCATCTGATGCCAGTTTACCTGGTTTGAATCGCAGTGTCACTGCTTGAATGACTTGGGCACGTTCACTTTGTCTCCCTGCGCCTGGGACCCTGATATTACACTAGTGCAGGGGTGGGCAACTCCGTTCCTCAAGGGCCACCAACAGGTCAGGTTTTTCAGGATATCCCTGCTTCATCACAGGTGATTCAATCAGTGGCTCATTCGAAGACTGAGCCACTGATTGAGTGACCTGTGCTGAAGCAGGGACTGATTCAGCCACCTGAGCTGAAGCTGGGACTGATTGAGCCACCTGTGCTGAAGCTGGGACTGATTGAGCCACCTGTGCTGAAACAGATATGTTCTGAAAACTTGGCCTGTTGGGGGACCTTGAGGACTGGAGATGACCACCCCTGTACTAGTGTCTGATACATTATTTACACAGTGCTGATTACATTGCAACACTATAGCCCAGATGGTAAAGGACTGAATCCAAGGACTTCTATATAGTCACCTTTGTGCGGGTACCAGACGGACGCTTTGATCGGCGTGCTACTGGATAACCTTTACAGCCGCTCCTCTCACAAATGACTAGATAGAAGTCCTTGGATTCCACATGCAGTGTTTTGCTGATTAACAATTGAGTCTATCTTTTCCATGACGTATTAGACTTCAATAATCCTCATCAAAGGGGAAGTACTGTGTTTTCTACTTTTCTTCATATACACACGTAGGAATGGACCAGAAGAACGGGACAGCACCCATAAACGTTGATGTTGCCCCCCTTTTTTTTGTAAACAAATAAGAAATCTATTTTCCTTTTTTCTCCTTTTTGATTATATATATTGGGCTTTATTCTTCTTTTCCCCCCTTTTTGTGTGGGATTATTATTACTTTTTCACTGTTTGCTGTGTCTTTAGATTTTTCCATATGTGAGGTGTATCCATTTCTGTGTATTTACTTTTCGATCAAGTAAAAATTCTTCAATACCTCAAATAGAGAGTCGATATACGTTATCTTCAGAGTGCGGAGAACATCGCTGTATTTACTGCGGCCCAGATAAACCACACTTCGGTATTGACTTACGGAGGTGTTGACTTAAACTAATGTCTCTGTAAGAGATGTGTGTTGAGGTATGCAAATAGAGACCGTTTTAGGGTGAAATTAATACAAGGCTTTATTGCCTGTTCCTTTAAACACCGTAAACACAAAACATAAAAGAAAAACCTACTCCACTTTGGAGAAATAACTAAACCTTTACTCCAGCCCTATCTAATGGGTGGGTAGCTTGGCTGATTACCACCCCAAACATATATATATATATATATATATATATATTATATATATATATATATATATATATATATATATACACACACAACAGTCCAACAAGAAAGTCTTGTATCTGTTTCTATTGTTGTTGCTGCTGTAGGGGAAGGGCTCTCTGCTCTCCTGGGTCAGCATCCTTGTGTGCTATGGCACTCTCTGTGTCCTGGTATAGAGGTCTTGTCCCCTTGTCTTGCTGTCAGCATATAGTCCTTCTGTGTGCATCAAGACATCATCTTTTCCTCATGTCAGCCCAGTTGTGGGCTAAGGAAATCTCTGGTCTATCCTTCTCCTTATGTCAGCATAATTGTGAGCTAAGGAATCTCTCTCCTGTTTCTCACATCAGGCTTTTCTAAAAGTCCTAATCAGTCAGTTGGAGTCTGGTTGATTGCCTGTGTGCAATTAACCAGCACACTGCTGGATTTAGAGGCGGTTTCTCCCAAACAGTAATAAGTCCCTGTTACAGTCTTGTTAAGTGCTAATGGGTATCTTCCAAAGTCACTAACGCAGTGTTAAGTGCTGTTTTCAGCCGCAACGAGCTCTTGTGTTATTATAGAAGAGCGCGGGACCTCTGCAAGCGCTGCGCCCCCCAACCCCTCCACCCCCCACCCCAGTTTGTACACCCAGGCGTTAGTTCATCCCAGGGGCGGGAGCTATTTTATTAGACTCGCAAGTGCTATCCCCTGAAACCACCCTTGAAACAACAGACACCTGTGCTCAAAAATGAGCCCATCTGACATGCCTGGGAGATATACTGATAGGATATGCAAAGTATATTTGAATTACTTCTATGAGCATATCTCCCAGATATCTCAGGGGTGCAAAATGGAGACAAAGAACAGCGCAAAACCGCATAGTGAAGTATATCAAAATTATAATTGGATTTGTATAAAAGGTGAGTGTTAGGCGTACATCAGGTTAAGAGAACAAACGCATTGAGTGCATATAGCACAACAGGTTACCACACTGCAGAATGTAACAGGGGTCACTGGCAATCACAGTTGGATCGACTCGTAAGAACAGCCTCACGTCCTCTGTGGAAGGTACTACTGGATCCCCATCCGTCCGGTGGTCTCGATCTCATCAAGGGAGTACTCCTCTCCGGGAAACCGGCATGCGTGCGTGCACACTGCAGGGTCGCGTCGCCGTCAGATGACGTCACAGTGCCAAAGATGAAAGTCTCTTCCGCACACGTGGTGTGTGGGTCAATCCAACAGGAACAGAGTCTCGATCTCGTTAAAGTGATATTAGCACAGCTAAGGTCGCAGGCTCAATGGTTCAGTCACCAAGAATAATGGGCTAAAAATCGTAATACTAGAAACGTATTATCCTACGCATTTCGTAGCTATCGCTACTTCATCAGGGTTTTATTTGGCAATGGCTATCGTCGGCATTAAATACACCCCCCACCTTCCGTATTAAACAGTCACTAAATGCATCAGCCAATCGGATTAAAATGGGCGGCGAGCCTAACTGGATGATGCTAGCTGTGCTAATATCACTTTAACGAGATCGAGACTCTGTTCCTGTTGGATTGACCCACACACCACGTGTGCGGAAGAGACTTTCATCTTTGGCACTGTGACGTCATCTGACGGTGACGCGACCCTGCAGTGTGTGCGCACGCATGCTGGTTTCCCGGAGAGGAGTACTCCCTTAATGAGATCGAGACCACCGGACGGATGGGGATCCAGTAGTACCTTCCACAGAGGACGTGAGGTTGATCTTACGAGTCGATCCAACTGTGATTGCCAGTGACCCCTGTTACATTCTGCAGTGTGGTAACCTGTTGTGCTATATGCACTCAATGCGTTTGTTCTCTTAACCTGATGTACGCCTAACACTCACCTTTTATACAAATCAAATGATAATTTTGATATACTTCACTATGCGGTTTTGCGCTGGTTTTTGTCTCCATTCTGTTCTAGTGTTGTTGGAGTGCTGAGCCACCCTGACCCATTACAGCTGCAGCCGTTATATTGTTTGCACGGTCATTGTATGTATAATCACTTCAAGGTTGAGGGTATTATTGTTCCAATTCACTACTCACTGTTAGTAGATCAATATTGTATATTGGTTTAATTAGCTGCGCACTTTTTTTCCTTTCCTATCTCAGGGGTGCTCCTTTTTGAGCCAGGTGTCTCGACACATGTTTCTTTTCAAGGTTGGTTTGTGGGGATATATAGCACTTGGTCCTCTATTCTCCGGTCCCCCTTCCCGTCTCCCTTCCCATCCCCCCTCTCTCCCTTTCCACTACCCCTCTCCATTCCCCATCTACTCCCCTCTCACCCTTTCCCCCTCTATTCACCCTTCCCATTCTCTCTCTCTCTCTCCCCTTCTCTATCTCTTCCCCCCCCCCCCATTCTATCTCTCTTCGGCCCCGCTCACACAGCGCGCTACACGACCTGTGACAGACTCCTGGCGGCCAATGGTAGTGTTCAGTATTGAAACTACCATTGGCTGCAAAGCGACGCTGCTGCAGTCGTGGGTGTCTTATGAAACTGTGATCTCCGGCTGCAGCAGCGTGACGTCAGTTTCAGCAGCCAATCAATGTCCAGACGTTTACATTGATTGTCTGCTGAAATTGACCAGAAACTCGGCAGTGGGGACAAGGGATGGGGGGACCCCCCCCTCTCTCAGTGCGGACCCCCGCATGTCGGATCATTCCGTCTGTTGGGGATGATCACACATCGCCCAGCAGACGGAGGCGCGCACACGCGGACGCACGCAGCGTCGCGAACGCGGCCTTCCACTCCTCACTCTCCCCTTCTCTCTCCCCGTTCTCTCTCTTCCCCCCTTCTGTCTCCCCCCTTTGCTCTCTCCCCCTTCTCTCTCTTCCCCCCTTCTCTCCATCTCTCCCTCCTTCTCTCTCCCCCCCTTCTCTCTCTCTGTTCCACCCCTCTATCTCTCTCTGTCCCTCCCTCCCCCTTTATCTCTCTGTCCCTCCCTCCCCCTTTATCTCTCTGTCCCTCCCTCCCCCTTTATCTCTCTGTCCTCCAAAATCCATATCTCAGGGTCTGGAGTGAGCTAACACCATGTGTAACGCAAGGCAGTGCTAACTTAACATGCCGTTACGCCTCTTCTAATGAGATCAGTAATGGCCCGTTGTTTTGCATATAATTAGCTTTGGGGATTCGCGTTAACCTCGGGGAAAATAGCAGGTGTTACTGATATTGATAACATGATGTCATTACGAGTCCTGACGTCACGGAGCTGTGTGCATCGAGACCCATGTGACAGAATACACTACATATTGGAAAATTGTATTTTTTCATCATGTTATCATTCTCCATATTTTCTTTTATTTTGCCTGTATTAGCCCGTAGGAATGGCTGTGACAACTATGTGGCCCGTTGCATTTGTTGTGGGTTTTACACAACGCTGTATTTCTGCCCCACGTTTATTTTAGTGACTGTGAATTCTGCACACACCATTATTTCTGAAATGGTGTCACAGGATTAGAGAAAGGTGATAGAGCATTAAGCATGTAAATCCCTCAGAGCACACGTCTCTCGGGATGAGTTGTAAACTATCCCTAGTAACTCCTGATTCATAGCAACTGCACTTGGTATGATGGCAACTACTGGCATAGCTCATTAAGTCATTAAAATCTCCATTGCCAGGGGGGTGGGGGGGGGGTCAAATCCAGTCCTCAAGGGCCACCAACAGGTCAGGTTTTCAGGATACCCCTGCTTCAGCATAGGTGGCTCAATCAGTGGCTCAGTCAATGACTAAATAGCTCAAGGGTGGCCAACTTCAGTCAATGACTGAGCCACCTGGGCTGAAGCAGGGATATCCTGAAAACCTGACCTGTTGGTAGCCCTTGAGGACGGAAGTTGGCCACCCCGGCTCCAGTGTCCTTACCGCAAGCAGCCCATCTCTGGATAACTAGGGAATTGGTGTCATTACCAATTGGTGTCAGAAGCTCTGCCTCTGATCTTTCTGTTATCTGATGCTGTTGGACTTCTTTTCTCACCCCTCACTAATATGCTCCTCTTATCAAATACTAATTGCAGCATTACATTTTGTGCCTGCGCCCTGTCAGTCCCGCAGTAAGATTGCTTAGGCCAAAGTCAGGTTGTGATAGCATAGACATCTGTTATCTCTACACACAGAAGGCTGAAGTCCTGATATAACAATGTGTGTGATCGCTTTTGCCCTGCTAACGTCTATACAGCTCATATATCTGTGTGACAGTGTGTGTATTTGTGGGCGCTACACTGATTTGTTATACCAGGGGTTCACAACTCCAGTCCTCAAGACATCCCCCCCCCCCCAACCCCAGCAGGTCAGGTTTTCAGGATATCTCTGTTTCAGCACAGGTGGCCCAATCGAATAGAGCCTGCTTCAGCACAGCACTGATTGAGCCCCCTGTGCTGAAGCAGGGATCCTGAAAACCTGACCTGTTGGTGGCCTTTGAAGACTGGAGTTGCCCACCCCTGCACTAGTGTCTGATAAATTATTTGCCCAGTGCTGATTACATTGCAACACTATGGCCCAAATGCACAAAGCTACGGTATTGATTTACAGAGGTGTTAACTTAAGTTAATGTCTCATTAAGTGCTAACGGGTATCTTCAAAGATCACAGTTGCTAAAAAAAAAAAAAAAAAAAGACTAACTTTTTTTAAAGTTGAACTCATACATTCTTTCAGTTTATTAACAAAACGACAACATCGATTTTCTCGCCACATTAAACATGCCTAATTGTCTGATGTTACTGTAGAAGATGATCTATGAAAAGGACTGGCTGATAGAATGTTACAGCTAAACACAAGAGAATCGGGACCTATGCAACTTGGGATGCCCCAAATGAATGGGGACAAAAAAGTAGGACACAAAGAAAAGTATGGGTGCTACGGGCAAAAAGACCTAGTCAGGGTAACAACGTTAGAGACATCCCTGATGAAGGTGCTTGGCACTGTAACGTTGTCTGTTGTATGACTGTGCTCAGTCATTAAAATGAAACCTATTTGATTGCGTCTTCTGTTGGTGTGCACAGCTCCCTCTATGTCTGATAGAATATTACCTAATGTTAATGCCTTTTTTGGCACACATACGTTAGGCCTCGGTCCCAGAGCTCGTGGCTGCGTCCGCTACGGTGTGCGGGGTGCTAACAAGATAATGCTCTCTATGGGGCCGGCCCCAGTCACTACCTGCTTGCACCTGCAGAAAACGCGATGCGCGACCACATTTTGAGAAGTCAAGAAATTTGACTTCTGGCGCGGCGGCCGAGAGATGGCCACGTCACGGCGGTGGTTCAGCCAATGAGGGCGAACCAGCCGCGTGACGTCATGGCCGTGCCCCCGCCACGCCCCTCGCCAAAAATCTTGTCTTTGCTCCCCCTGCTCTTCCCTGGACGCACATCCCATCATGACCATAGGACCGCAGATCGCGGCTGAAACTGGTGCACGCGCCGCCTGGCGCTCCGACGCGCGTGTGCACGCAGTGACTGGGGCCGTAGCCTAAAGGTCTCAGAGACACCTGTGCCAAGTCCTCATCTAAACCTAAAACTGACCAATGTTTGTGTCTGATACTCCAAATTAAATCAAACTCGAAACTATAACTAGTAACAAACTTGGGTCGGATGTTCTTGGTTCTTAACTTTTTTTGTTTGTATTCTTCGAGGGGAAAGTTGATCCAATTAAGTTTTCTCGCTCACTTAAATTGCTTTGTCATCTGCTACTTCTAGATCCTTCTCAAAATAACCTCGGTCCCTCAACCTGTGTACCAACATTAAATGCACTTAACAAAACTGGTTTCATTTTTTAAGCACTTAGATGCCTAAGCAACGAGTCTGAAGTTAGCAAGAGCAGAGAACTCGAGGTCCACATGAAGGCCCCACACGGGGCGCTGGTTGAGGGGCCAGATATCAGTAATGACAAGAATTCCTTGTAGCAAAATAAATGATACTTTATTGAAACTACACCATATTACATACTCAACATTTCAGTTAAATAGTGTTAGAACAGCTCAAATACAAACAGCAGACAAGCCCCAGTGTGTAAACGGATGTATCAGTAACCTTAAATGGGTGTATTTTCTCAAAACTGTTGATTTTCTAGTGTCTGTGGTGATCTTGGATGAAGTACTGATGGTTTCACTACTTGTGATGTTAACAATGATTTGGGAAATTGCATTGTCTATATGGTTGCCCCTTTTATGTGGTTTATGGATATAGATGGCAGAACACAAAAACATAGAACTGAGACATTTATTAGGAATATACATATGTTCACAGAGTCCAATATCTGCTTCGTCTTATGAAAAGTCAAATAGAGGAATAGTACTGATACTTTCTATCCATTATCCTTTGCATATAGGGTCCCAGCTATGTACCAAGTTTAAACGGATGGAGGCACAAACTCTCCATGACGGGTGCTTCAAGCACCTGTTGTGGTGCGAAACGCAGAGGAGAGTTTGTAGCTCTCTTTTATCCATGTACAATAAAATATATATTTTTTGTACTGACTGGGATCTTATCTCCTTGAGCAGTGCGCTGCCTCCACTCGTTTCTACTTGGCATCTTCACTTTCGGGGGCAGATCACGCTGTGGCGATCCCTTCTCAGTGGATGTGGACTGAGACTCAAAGTGAATCAAACATGTTTTTATGTGGTGGGTGTCTTGCTGAAACATAAATATTGTTAACCTATTTGTGGTTGTAACAGTGAGGATTTGGCCAGAATTCACACCGCTGCACCTCACTGGTCATTACCAAGGAAGAACCCATCAAGTACACCACATCAGATATGAAATATTCATTCCACCCACTACCAAAGGGGAGCGGGGAGCCACCTTATTCATTTTATTTATGGGAATATCCTCAGCCCACTATTTTCCTTTGTACTCTTGGGCACCCATACAAAAACGTTACTCCCAGCTACGTACCATAGAAGATACAACCTAAACATTGCAAATACCGGTCTGTACAATGGACATTGCTAAGACCAAGTCAAATGCTACTGAGTAGAATAAACAACAGTCTGAGCTTAGGAAATACAGAGCCAGCAATACACTCAAAGCTTATCTCTTTCATTTTTTGGAGCTTATCCCCTTGAGGTTGCTCATTGAGTCTGCACTGTGAAGCTGGGAGCAGGTTGCATGTGTCAAGTGCATGTATGAGACAAGATACCTGAAGCTAAGCACAGTGTCTTGTTCAAGGCATTCAACGGGCTTGTAGAACCAGAAGAAACATGTTCCTTTGTTTGTAAAACTGCTGGGTCTAAAAGAATCCCCATCCAATCCACACATTACATTACAGAGACAAGCAGCTAAGCCCCATCACCTTCATTGTAGTCCACATATACTGTAGTTAAAAACACAACGAAATATGGGCTCACCAGTGTGCTCTCTCTTTAGCATGCCCAACACATGTCTTGGTTTTAGTCATTTGTTTTTTCCTTTATATTTTAAGAGTTTCCCCTTTTCTATCTGTTACTTGAGGCTCTATAACTGACTCATTGTCCTCCTTATTTCCAGGCCATGGCAGGCAGGTGCCTCCAGCAGGAGAAGATGCCCTGCCCAGCAGCCAATCACATCACCTTTTGAGCAGCAAGGACAGTGATTGGTTTCTTCAAAGTTAATCACAAATATAGACCAACATATGTCATCGTATTTTCACATCACTCAGAAGTATGGTTTAGAAGGAAGAAGTAAATGACATAATTCCAAGATTTGGACAATGCACATGTAACATACACCTTTAAAGTGCTGGTGCTCAGTAGATACATTGTTAAAGGACAATTCATGTTGTCAGAAATAGCCGATACCGGCTACTGTTTCTAGAGATGTCTGAGATATTGGCAAGGGTTTGTCGAACACGTTGTAACAATGTTAAACAGACTTTCCATTAATGTTTATTTAATGGTCATAGAATAACATGGCTTTCTAGATCAATGTTTTTCAACCAGGGTTCCTAGGAACTCTTGGGTTCCCCGGGCGTCCCTAAAGGGTTTCCTGTCATTTTCAGGTCATTTTAAAAGTGTACCAAATACAGAAGAATTTTCAATGCATCTGATCTCAGACGTGCTGTTAGAGAGGTTTGGGGTTCCTTACAATGCATCTGATCTCAGACGCGCTATTAGAGAGGGTGATCTCAGACGCGCTATTAGAGAGGGTTGGGGTTCCTTACAATGCAGCTGATCTCGCCCTCTCTCCGCGGATGAATCAGTGCATGGATTTTTAACAATTGTTGATTGTGGAATACGCAGATCAGATTCTTCAAAAATTCATCCAGATTGTATCCAATCACGGATTATTCTGCACAGATTTAATAGTGCCCAAGCCGCAGACAGCTTTCCATGGGGGGAGGACGGATTGGGTCTAAGAAAAGCATGCAGTTCCGGGAAATGGACCTGAACAATACCCGACCGTCTCGTCCTACGTCTATAGAATAAACCCTGTCATGTTTCCATGGTGGGACAAATGATCTGGTGGGTGTTTAACACATTTAATATCCTTTGGTGACAGCAAGAGCTACAAGTAACTCATTTTCTCTTTTATTCTGTGCTTGTAAAGTCATTTTGAAGCCAATCGCAGATAAACAGAAGAAGCAAATAAGCATCAAATCAGTGGACCCAGAGGAAAAGGAAGCATTCATTTTCACAATATACAAGTAAGTGAAATTGACCATTACACAAAGTTGTTTCTTTTGCTTTATTTTTTTCTTCCTACGTGGGACTGCTCTTTGTAACGTGTCCTTGGAGAAAAAGATGCTCCGAGGAGTGGAATAAAAAAATGTAAAAAAAAAAAAAAATGAATTGCTTTAAAATGTAAACAATTCAAATTTACACACGAATACCACAACGGGTGTGCAGACAATTGAAAGGAAAAAATAATGCTAGCTGCGTTCACAGACGCCATCATGTGTAACAATGTGTGACGTAAATTAGCTGCCATGTAGAAAGAGCCCATGCCCCATGTAAGGCGGTTTTATTAGGAATATATCAAATAAAAATAGCACATTCACATGTCTCACACAGGTCTGCAACCCCGCCTTTCCCTATTATCTCTTACCATTCAATTCTTCCACTGCAGTCAGGGATTCTGGGTAATAACATGCAAATGAACACAGTGTCACCTTTTGCTTCTTATCCATTTTAAGATGGGACCCCTATAGGCTTCTGCCTGCTATATTAGGAATATAAGTACGTTTCTTAGAATCGTCCAAAGTAAATCAGTCTGATAATTTGTAATGGCGAGGCTAGAGAAATATGAATGGTCTACATTTTCCTTATTCTCATTTCCATTATTTTGATTATGGGTGTGTTTAGGAAGCAACAGTTCCGATCTAGATTGCAGTGGCATTGGTTTTATATTTCTGACCTTATCCAAACATTGAAATGAAAATGTTCAAATCAGTGGCCTGTATGTACTGAGAAGATGGATCAGCAACAAGTTGTTAGATCAAGCCTTTAGGAGTTACTTTTACCAGCATTTCATTATCCATTTGTGTGTCCCATTTTAAGCCTGTTTTCCTTTCAAACTCTTATAGAACCGCTGGGTGATGATTCTAAAACAGTTTTTACTTATCTGCAGGCTTTAATATCTATAGCCTTTGATTTCGTTTACCAACACTTTCATGGTATATCATACTGATTCTGGGATGTACAGAATACGCAGGTTGAAACGTTACTAACAGATGTACCAGGAATACGTAGAATGGCCACAGTTTTCCACTTACACCATTTTGATTAGTACATGTTTTTAAGTCCACTAAAATGCTGGATCTCATACAGATTATCAATAAAAACCCCACGCTCCCCTGGATATATGTAAATAGCATCACACAACCTGTTATTTAAATGAGATGTTTGCACGCAACATAAACTATGAAGAATTGTCATGTCAATCCTTTCTGACCTTAGAGAAAATAAAGTATATAACATGTTCTGTGGCTGTGGTTCATATTTTGGATGTTTGTTTAGATAATGTAATAACAAGGGAGGGAGAGGGAGGAGGGAGTATGATGCCTCATATTGGACCAACAAATAGTTGCTGTGTTAAAGCTTTCCAACCCCTCAGGGTCCTTCATCGGGTAACCCACCCTGAGAGGTTGGAAAGCTTGAAACATATCAACTACTTGTTGGTCCAATAAAATGTATCATACCCCCTCCTCCCTCTCCCCCCTGTGTTATTACATGGAAGAAAGGACCAACACGGTCCCCCACCCGTCTTTGCTGTTAAGATAATGAAGCTCTAGACTAACGTACAGCAGAGCGTTTTGATTGAAGAATCTCACTGTCATATTATTCTGTAGCTTTGTCCTGCGGCATCGGCTTAGCTTTCAGCTTTCTTTGCCTTAAAATGTCTTGACCGAAGATTTCAATGGCCAAAAGTAGACTGAAACTTCATTAATGCATCACCAGTAACCACAGGCAACAAAAGGCATATCGATGTCTACAACCTTTACAAACAAGGACGTTTATTTTCCAGCTTGAATTGGACAGAGGTAAACGCATCACCAGGAGCAACCATTTTGACCACTGGCACAGGTGACAGACAGACTGGCAACACTTCACCTATGTAGGTTTCGTTTGTTTTCTATGGGAAGACTATGAAATTAGTTGGAACATAGTAAACACCTAAGTGAAGATCACTCTGAAATATGAATTTTATGTAGAACCTAAAAGAATCTGTGAGTCCATTTCTATATCCATATCTCTCATACCTTTCCGAATTCCACCGTCAGCGGCACAGGTAAAATCGGCAGAACTTAGCAGGAAGCAGGTGGCTGCGGTTTTGTTTTTATCCCTGGCACTGGCGCGCCTCATCATTCGTTTTTCTTCTAGGGGCAGGAATGGCGACGGGTCGCCGTGATCCTCATCTGACATAACTGCATTGGCATCTCCATTCTGCTTGGAATCTACCAACAACAAAAGAGAAAGTATTCTCAAGAGACCACCTGCCTTCTCGGGGCTGCCTCTTGCCCACTGCAAAAACAGGAGACTTAGCAACATGTGACTCTGTGGACTTGACAAAATGTTATATTTGCAGGATTCGACACACAAGTAGGTGCTGCAAGACACCTACCCAGGGCCGGACTTTGACCTTCTGAGGCTCTAAGCCAGGGGTGGGCAACTCCAGTCCTCAAGGGCCACCAGAGGTCAGGTTTTAAGGATATCCCTGCTTCAGCACAGGTGGTGCAGTCTTTGACTGAGCCACTGATTGAGTCACCAGGGCTGAAGCAGGGATATCCTTAAAACCTGACCTGATGGTGGCCCTTGAGGCTTGGAGTTGTCCTGCCCTAAGCTATGTAAAGTTGTTATATGCAAAGATGATGGCGGAAAGCTACAATGAGCAGTGTCTGCACATCACATCCCAAAGTGTGTCACTTCCATGCACATGAGGCTCAGGGTCATATTTCCATATTTATAGAGAATCTTCTTTTCCCCCATATCTTCTTTATTTATCATCCGATTTTAAAACTGGAAATGCATACGTTTTCTTCTGTGTTTGAGGCTCCTCATATTGTGAGGCCCCAAGCTGTAACTTAGTTAGCTTATACGTAAGTCCGGCACTGCACCTACAGAACAACCCACTCCTTGTATATTCTCAACCCTAGCACTATTATACATGCCTGAGGAAGAATACGTATATATAGGCCATGCCTGGTATTTGAACACCCTGGTGATGCATCTGCAAAGCCCACCAGATTTCTCTAAATGTTGACAGTCATGATTGAATACCTACTGTCTGCAACACATTAGGTGCATGAATGTTAACAGTGCTACCAAGGCTAAGCATACCGTGAATGCAACTTAGACAGAGGTTCCCAATTCCAGTCTTCAAGTACCCGCAACAGGTCAGGTTTGAAAGGATATCCATGCTTCAGCACAGGTGGCTCAATCAGAGGCTCAGTCTTCGACCTGTGCTGAAGCAGGGACTGATTGAGCCACCTGTGCTGAAGCAGGAATATCCTGAAAACCTGACCTGTTGCGGGGTACCCGAGGACTGGATTTGGGAACCGCTGAACTAAGAGATGAGACAATCCGTTTTCAAATCTTACTGGTGCCTTCTGCAATACTTCGGGGCATTCAAAAAGGGTCGTTGTTCCCTCCCGGATTTATTGATGGAGGACTCGCGTTTAGTTTTTTGGTTTGTCGACATTGAAGGAGGCTGCACCCATCCATAATACTGGCTTGTTATGTGAGCATTAATGAATAGGTCAGGGGCGGCCAACTCCGGTCCTCAAGGGCCACCACAGTATTAGGGATATCCCTGCTTCAGCACAGGTGGCTCAATCAGTGACTCAGTCATTCTGACTGACCCACCTGTGCTGAAGCAGGGATATCCCTAATACCTGGCCCTTGAGGAGTTGACCACCCCGGGAACAGACAAATCTACTCTACTTCCATGTTGACCCGTTTCCTGCTCTGTGGATCGACCCTTGCATCTTAGTAATGACCCCTATGGATGTATAGCTTTATTTATATAGCGCCCACGGTGTATTCGGAGCTTTATAGAAGAGACAACACAGTACAGGGGATTATAATACAAGTTTTGTGTCCAACAAGCAAAATCAGGAAAGGGAATCCATGTCCCGGAGAGCTTGCAATCTACAATATGACCCTTAGCATGTCTCCGCATCTCGTCCATTTAATCTGAGAGCTGGGGCAGGAGATTTGACAGCATTAAGTCAAGGGGCCACTGCATTCATTATACTAGAATCACTCTCTCCGAAATCTGTCTCAGCACCTCCCCTGCTGAAATCCCCCTCCTGGCTTCCAATTAAATCCCGCATCTCACACTCCATTCTTCTCCTCACTTTTAAAGCTTTACACTCTTCTGCCCCTCCTTACATCTCAGCCCTAATTTCTCGCTATACACCATCCCGACTCTTGCGTTCTGCTCAAGGATGTCTTCTCTCTACCCCCTTTGTATCTAAAGCTCTCTCCCGCCTAAAACCCTTCTCACTGACTGCCCCACACCTCTGCAATGCCCTTCCCCTCGGTACCCGACTAGCACCCTCTCTATCCACCTTTAGGACCTTCCTTAAAACACACCTCTTTAATTAAGCATATAGGTAGCCCCACTGGCTGGTACTGTACTCTTCAAACAACGACCTTGTCCCCTTGCAGACATACTCACCAGAACACCCTCCTTCTGCCTCTGCAAGTTCTCCCCACTTACCACTTAGATTGTAAGCTCTTCGGGGCAGGGACTCATTTTCCTATTGTTTTGTCTGAAGCGCTTATTCCCATTGTGTTAGAATATTAGGTCACATGATTTTTATAGCGCTATGTACCTGGATGGCACTATATAAATAAAAATATACATACATACATATACATAAAATAAATGTATAGTTTTGACAGCGCCTGCACGTGTACCAGCCTCACAGCAAAAATCCTAGTGGCAAACAGATCGTCCAAATTGTTAACACAGATGACCTGTATATAAAATATAATGTAATATATATTGTAATAAACAAATTGTATACTTGAAACTCGGATGGTGGTAATATTAATAAGTGAGTGTGAAAAATAAAAATGAAAATTGTATTACATACATACATACATAACAGATGTATTAGAAGGGACAACAGAGAATGAACAAAGTCAATGAACCTTCCTAATGAACCTCAGACTAAGGACTGAACTGAGCACTGCCTGTTTAGGCTGAAAATGTCCTTGTGACAATAGTGCATAGAGAAAAGGCTTGGGTCGCAGGCCTGGGAGTGAAGCATGCTAAGACCTAAGTGTAGTTGTAAAAGCCATATATTCCAACAGGTGTTACTCTGGGACAGCCAGGTCCCTATGTCGGGATGAGGTCGAGGGGAGCACATGATCAAGAATTCTAGCCTATCCACACTGCTTACTAAAGGGGTTTGTACCAGACATAGGTTTCATGATTCTGATCTGTTAATATATTATGTATGTATTGTTTAATAAACTGATAAAGTGTATTGAACAAATTATCAGATATTCAGTATGTAGTACAGGGGGGGGGGGAGCAACTAGAGTCCTCAAGGGCCACCAACTGATCAGGTTTTAAGGATATCCCTTCTTCAGCACAGCTGGCTCAATTAGTCCCTGCGTCAGCACAGGTTGCTCAATCAGTTCCTGCTTCAGCACAGGTGGCTCAATCAGTCCCTGCTTCAGCACAGCTGGCTCAATTAGTCCCTGCGTCAGCACAGGTGGCTCAATCAGTCCCTGCTTCAGCACAGGTGGCTCAGTCTCTGCTTCAGCACAGGTGGCTTAATCAGTGGCTCAGATTGAACCACCTGTGCTGAAGCAGGGATATCCTAAAAACCTGACCGGTTGGGGGCCATTGAGGACTGCAGTTGCCCACCCCTGATGTAGTAGGTCTAATGGCCACATGCACAGCAACCACTGGTCAAAGAAAGCGCAACATTGTGTACTGAAAAAAGCGCAGCGTTCCAATGCACGAGGGGGCAGTACTACCCTTCTGTGTCCCGGTATAATGCGTGGGGATTATCATGTGACGACCTAAAACATAGCAAAAGAAACCATGTATGAAAGAGCAGCAGGAAGCTGCCCAGGAAGAGGCATTAAAGAGGAGGAGTATTACAAAACAAGTGGAATTAGGGAGCCAGGGATGCTATCTACAGATTATAGATGAGACGTCATGCACAGGAGCAATCCACCCTAAGTAACCCTCATTTCTTTATAGGATTGGAAGCGAGGGTCCCCCAGAGCTGATCCGCACTATGTTCAGCTCCGGGGACCCCCTTGTTCTAGAGATACTTACTGGTGAAGATACCAGTATTACTTCCTGTTTTAAAAGGGGATTTAAATGGCCGTCCAATAGGATTCCACAACCGATGATGTTGCAGCTTTCTTTTGGAACGAGATTTGGCAGCCATTTTGTTTCCCCTGAGAAAGATTGAAACCCGGGAACTTCACAGATCAGTATCTCGGGAACCGGGGGGGAGGTGGCTAGAGCTGAAAACGGTGGCATTTGTCTCAGGGGTCACGGGGATCCCACCCAGTAAAACAAATGGGAGGGTAAAAAAAAAGACAAAAGGAACTGCTCCTTTACCAGCAAAATTCCCCAAAGTGCAAAAGCCATTAAAGATTGTTAATGGCCATTCTGATGTACGACTGTGTACAATGCTAAGTAGCTTTTTGCACTTTAATGAATGTGATTCACAAAGTGCCATTAATTACATGCTGCAGGTAGCCGAGCTTGGAAGGTCCTGGGAGTATTGTGTCCACTTCAAAAAGCCAGAGCTTCAGAAAGATACAATTGTGCAGTTGTCCCAAATGTGCTGAAAAGTCAATGTTTCAGGCTTTGCAACAACAACAACAACAAATCTGTATTGCCTCCACGCGTACACCTTGGAAGGTGGGATGGAGAGTTTGGGAGCGAAGGGGGTGTTCAATGAAGGAAAAGGTTCTGGTGCATGCGGGAGCTTCTCCTTATCCAAGGGGTGGTCAATTCCCATTCTCAAGGGCCACAAACAGGCCAGGAATTAGGGATATCCCTGCTTCAGCAAAGGTGGCTCAATCAGTGGCTCAGTCATTCTGACTAACCACTAATTGAGCCAACTGTGCAGAAGCAGGGATATCCTTAAAACATGCCATTGAGGACTGTAGTTGGCCACTCCTGCCTTAAACCTAAAGAGAGTTTAGAGGTTTGGAAGGAGGATGGGGGGAGCGAAGGGGTCTGTAATAGAAACATTTCTATTTGACTTTTAAGGCAGACCTGATCAATAGAATCAGACCTTGGCTGTGTAGTTACATGAGTAGTTTTGGTTTGGTGTTTTTACTTGTTTATTACTATAATGGCAACAAAACTACAGTATCCAGGTCTGGTTAACCGACCATTTGTGACTGTAAGACATTGGGATACTTCAGGAGCAATACCAGAATGGAGCTACTTTACTTTATTTGGCTTCCGTCTGTTTAATTAGAGGGCTTTGTGTCTCAGAAGGTACCAAATAATGCACTATACTGGATACTAACTACAGATTATTGTCAGGTAACTGCTTGATACCAGATGTGTTTTCTGCAAGACGAGAAACACTGGCATTTTGACAACACTACAATACATCATCCTGGAGAATGTCCTAAGAGTTTGTATGTCACAATGCTTGTATAATGGGTAGTAACCTGCTCCTCCTCTTCACCAGGTGGCTTTGAGTTTTCTCTGGGTGAGGGGGATATACATCATTACAGACTTGTTACAGTGTGTCTCGGACCTCCACCAGCTCCATGTCACCTGTTTTGGGTGCTCTGCCTCTTACCTGACCTCTTCTTCTCTTTCACTTCCTCTGCAGCCAGTGGGCAGGTGTCGCTCTGGGTGCTGTTGCGCGGCGAGTTGTCCTCAGATTTAAGGGTAGTTGGAGACTCAGGTAGGGTGGGGCGGGGTACGTGTTTCTTTTTCTTCTTCGGGAGCTTTTGTTTGGCCATAGCCAGCGAGTAATACATCCCAAAATTATTCACAATCACCGGGACAGGCATAGCAATGGTGAGCACGCCTGCAAGGGCGCACAGGGCACCCACTAGCATGCCAGACCAGGTCTGTGGATACATGTCCCCATACCCCAGCGTGGTCATAGTCACCACTGCCCACCAAAACCCAATGGGGATGTTTTTAAAGTGAGTGTGTTCGCTCCCACTCGGGTCCGTGGATTTGGCCCCGATCCTCTCCGCGTAATAAATCATGGTGGCAAATATAAGGACCCCCAAGGCCAGGAAGATAATAAGGAGCAGGAACTCGTTGGTACTGGCCCGCAGCGTGTGCCCCAGGACCCGCAGGCCCACGAAGTGCCTGGTCAGTTTGAAGATGCGTAAAATGCGCACGAAGCGCACGACGCGCAGGAAGCCCAGGACATCTCGGGCAGCCTTGGAGGAGAGCTTGGAGAGGCCCACCTCCAGGTAGAACGGGAGGATGGCCACGAAGTCTATGATGTTGAGCATGTTCTTCACAAAGACCACTTTGTCCGGGCTGCAGACAATCCGGATCAGGAACTCCAGGGTGAACCAGAGCACACACACCCCTTCGATGTAGGTGAGGACCGGTTCTGTCTCCACCTCTCTCCCCATCTGGACATGCGTCAGGTTGCCCACCGTCACCGTCTCGGACACGTTTCGGTGCACGTTGAAAGCCTCGTGGGTCTCCAGGCAAAAAGTGGTGATGGAGACGAGGATGAAGAAGAGGGAGGCAAAAGCCACAGACTGTGAAAAAAAACAAAGACGTTAAGGGGGGGGGGGGCGCATATTAGGGTGCTCAACAAAAAAATGCCCCCCCTCCTCCCTGCTGCGGAGAGCGGTGTCATTCCTGGGGGCTCTGTGCAATAAATGTATTTTCACGTTTCGGTCTGTAATACATAAGGCTGTGGGTGCTCAGCTCCCAGTACTCAAGCCCCCCCACCCCCCCCACCCCCCAACAGGTCAGGTTTTCAGGATATCCCAGCTTCAGCACAGATGGCACAATCACCAAGCCTCCAATTGAGCCACCTGTGCCGAAGCAGGGGTTGATTGACCCACCTGTGCCGAAGCAGGGATATCCTGAGAATCTGACCTGTTTGGGGGGAGAGAGAATTGAAGTTGAGCACCCCCTGATTTAGGTCATTTTGTTGGGTTTACTTGTTACTGCTGTTCTTTGTCCGATTGTAGTTTTGGTTTAAAGTTCAGTTTTGACATTGAGCCAACTCTATCAACACTAACACTCAGCACAGAAAGGTGTCACCAGGGACCCTGTGGTCAGGTCTCACTTTCAGCTTATTGATTAGAAAACTTTCAGATTTCTGCATCATTATTTTATCGCTTCATTTAAAGAAAATAGAATTAAAAAGTATTTATATACTATGTGCTGTATAAATGTTCCCTGGCCCTTTCTTTCCTTCTGCATCCCATAAACTTCCCCAATAAACATACCGCTGGAAAATAATAACCTGTCTGCAATTTCGTTCTCATTACAAACTCTCCCTGGCACAGGTGAGTGGAGCCAAGTCTGGTGATAGCAACTTAAAAACACACAGCAACAAGTGGTCCAAACCAGTGGTCTCTTGGTACCAGTACCCAGTTGGTCCAATGTCGTGTTTATGAGCAAACTCTGTCTTTTTTTTCCATGTCACGAGAAGGGGAATCTAGGTGTGAGTTCCTCACCCCAACTCCTCCACACCACCTCTTGAGTTTATTTATCCCACTCAAAATGCACCCCCCAGACAAGGGGCGTGTAGCTATGAAGGGCAATGTGTAGAGAGGAACATTGAGATAAAGGACAATGAGGACATAAGGGTGTGACACTCACCCGGGCAGCTCTAGATGAGTAGGGGTCTTCAAACAGAGCCCAGATCCGTGGCTGCCACAGCCTCCAGCAACGCTTGGACCTGTCTGGCCTCTCATCCATGCAGAGCAACTGCGGGGCCGACTCCTTCTCCTCCTCTCCATCCTCTGGCTCCACGTTCTCGAAGATGTCCAGCGCTTCTTCTGCGTCCCGGTGCTGGCGGTAGGTCATCCAACAGCAGGGCTCCACGTCTGTCTCATCTATACCCCAGAAGGCCAGCTCCTCCTCAAAGAGAGGACCACAGATATCCGCCGGGCAGTGCAGCTTCCCCGTGCGGTAATAATTCAGCACGTAGGAGAAGATACCAGGGTGTCTATCAAAGAAGAACTCCTTCTGCTGGGAGTCCAACCCCAAGTTGCTGGAGGAGGTGTCAGGGTCTGCCAGCCATGCCAGGCGGGTGCCAGGCAGGGTTCGCAGGGTGCTCTTGTAGGTCTCATGCCGGGTGCCCCCCACATTGATGGTGATCTTGTCAGAGTCCTCACCCCTGGCCATCTCTTCCTTCAGACATGTTTTGGAGGGGGGTTTGTTCCCAGACTTGCGCCCACGGTAGGATGACACACACACCGAACTAATCATAGATGTCTCCGGGTGAGAACCCTTTAAGACAGTCTCAGGGACCTGCAAAGAGACTGCCTGGGGGGGAGGGGGAAAGGGGGTGAGACCGCGGGGACCCCCAATGCGACCTTCCAACAGGTGACAGAGCAGGAGGAGGAGAGAGATGCAGAGAGCTTAGCGCTGGGAAGGGGAGTGACTGGGATGATGAGGATAAATTGTCTCCAGCAATTGGAGAATTCACTCAGCAATCAGGGGGCACTGAGAAAAACAAACACCCTCAGCTGGAGAGCAGGTTCCCTGCCCCGGCGTGGAGAAGAATTCCGCCCCTCTTTATGCAGAAAGTTGCCAGGAATGAAATGACCCACCTTCTCCTCCACCAAGAAGCTACTGCCAAGCTGGGTCAACCATCCATCTCCCACAGACAAGGCAGCAAGGACATATCCACGGAGAACTTATTATTTGGACATCCACTGACAGGGACCTGGCAGGAGATCTGGGATGCAGGCGCCTCATGGGTTAATAGGCGATGCAAAATGTAGGTGCCAGCAGTTGTGCTGATCCTCTCCCAGGAGGTAAGTGGGGCTCCTTGTGCATCTGCAGATAAGTGTCTCCTTGCATCACCCAGCAACAGAGGCTGGCAGCTGATGGATACGGTAGGTCTGCTTGCTCTCCCCGGCAGAAAGGCAGGAGAGGGAGTCACTTGGTTCCTGTGTCCTCCCGTCAATGTCACCCTTCATGGGTAATTGAAGCCTGGAGCTGGTGAAAGAGGCGTCACTCTGATTTGGGAAGAGAGGCGCTGCTTGCCCTTGAGATGCTGAGTTCAGAATCAAGCAGGTGGCGCCTGGCTCTGTGCTCTGTAACCCTTTCTCCCTCTCCCTCTCCCATGTCTCTCCCATGTCTCTCCCATCCTACCCACCTCTCTTGCAAACGTCCACACCTGCTGATCCCTGTCATGCATGCACACAATACCCTGCACACGGGGCATGGCGGTGGCATGGCAACATGATGCTGGCAAAGGAGGAGAAGCCTGCACAAGCGACACTGCGTTGCTATGGAATGGAGTGACATGATTTCATGGGTGTCACCCCATGTTATTTCCAGAGCCTGTGCACCAGGGGTGGCCAATGCCATTCCTCAAGGGCCACCAACAGGTCAGGTTTACAGGAGACCCCTGCTTCAGCACAGGTGGCGCAGAATGACTGAGCCCCTGATTGAGCCACCTGTGCTGAAGCAGGGATATCCTGTAAACCTGACCTGTTGGTGGCCCTTGAGGACTGGCGTTGGCCAGCCCTACATTACAGGGATACTGCCCAGGACATTCAAAGAATACCTCCCCCATCTTTCTGCCACACACACAAACACTTGTACACTGACTCAGCAACATGTGGACACAACCATTAAGGCGTCAAATTCTATAAATTGTGAAAAAAAATGGTGGAAATTGATAATAAAAAAAAATAAGTTAATACTTGATCACACAGGAGGGCAAATACTAAGTGATTGTGCTTCCATGACAAAGGAATTGTTTGCAATGCTTTCAGCTTGTTCTTTTTTCTTGATTTAATAATTCTATGTGTGTATAGCATGGGGCTGAATGGTATTCCAGAGTCACACAACACTATTGTATGCAGGCTTCTCATGGTAAGGTCTTTGGAAAATAGGATGTATTTGCTAACGGAGCATGTGTCAGCTATTTCATGAAGTTCAGTAGACTATATCCTGTAAATGTAAGGATACCAAAATAGCAGCGTTTGTAGTCTGTTGAACAATATGACAGTAAATGTTGGTGAATGGGGAACCTCAGGCCTTTTATATAGGGTATATTTATTGTTATAGTTGTGTAACCGGTTGTGTGTTGAGCTTATGAATTCTGGTGAAGTATTGGGATGGTCTAAGGCAGGGGGGCTCAACTCCAGTCCTCCTCTCCCTCCCCTCCCCCCAACAGGTCAGGTTTTCAGGA
Organism: Ascaphus truei; assembly: GCA_036426205.1. Classification (NCBI taxonomy): domain Eukaryota; kingdom Metazoa; phylum Chordata; class Amphibia; order Anura; family Ascaphidae; genus Ascaphus; species Ascaphus truei. The sequence continues at coordinate 9,733,951 of CM071575.1, forward strand.
TATCCCTGCTTCAGCACAGGTGGCTCAATCAGTTACAGCTTCAGCAGAGGTGGCTCAGTCGCCTCTGATTGAGCCATCTGTGCTGAAGCTGGGATATGCTGAAAACCTGACCTGTTTGGGGGGCTTGGATGCAATTTTCTTTAGGTCACTGTGTTATGTCATTACTCACATACTGTAAGTGCAGTGTAAATAACTAAGATTAATTGGGATAGTAGACAAGCAAATGTTACATGATGCCCTGCAGCAAGTTATTTTCCTTGCAGCAATAAACTGATTTGGGGCTTTCTAACAGGAGGGTCCTAATGAAGTTATAGTGCCTGGAGATTGAGAAGTTGGGTGCTGACAATAAGCAGGTTTGTGAATCAACTTCCAGGCACTTTCCCAGGGTGAGACGTTCCTCTTTCTGGCAGTGACAGATTGCAAAACACTGCCCTCTCGTGGTCGTTGGTTGTAGTCTCATGCGCGTAATCAGACGTGTCCCTAACAATGCGGTTATCATTTATAATAATGTACTCTTAGGGGACGCTGACACCGGGCACGGTGCTGTACACAACATCATTTTGGTACAAACAAGCTGCTCCGTAAAGAACCTAACGGCTAATTATTGTAGAAGCATGAAATCAAGTGACTTTGCCAAGGTCAAGCAGAGTTGGTGTTGTGTCATCAGGTATATGTCCCCCACTTCAGAGGCTAGTGCCTTAAGCCAGGGGTGCTCAACTCCAGTTCTCAAGCCCCCCTCCCCCCCAACAGGTCAAGGATATCCCTGCTTCAGCACAGGTGGCTCAATCAGTTGCTGCATCAGCACAGGTAGCTCAATCAGTCCCTATTTCAGCCCAGGTATCTCAATCAGTCCCTGCTTCGGCACAGGTGGCTCAATCAGTCCCTGCTTCAGCACAGCTGGCTCAATCAGAGGCTCAGATTTTGACTGAGCCTCTGATTAAGCCACCTGTGCTGAAGCTGAAATATACTGAAAACCTAACCTGTAGGGGGGGGACTGGAGTTGAGCACCCCCACTTTAAGCACACATCTACACCTTGTCCTTCAACCCAAGAACATAAGTACGCTTTATTTACACTTAGCAGTTGAGTTGTAATTGTTACAAATACAAGAATATTCCCAGGGATGAATCGCAGACCGCCTGCTCCTTTCCACACAACAAAAAGCCGAGTTCTGCATTTATTTTATTTCGACAGGAAATATCCCATTCTAAATCTGATTGAGGCCAGCACGTTAGCAATGTCAGTATTATGGTGCTGGTTTGTTCTGCATGTGAAAGGCGTGTTTGTAGATCGGTATCAAGGGACTTTAGAGGTAGATGTAATTGAATCTACCATTGACGTCCAAGAAATATTGAAATGAGGACAAGGCTCTAACAAGAACAACTCGGACCCTGTGTGCAGCCGGGCAGGTAAGAGATTCATATCCCAATCCCAAAAAAGTGGATAATCTAATTTTACTTGACGTGGCAGGAGTCAAACTCTGTCTCCCACTTCAGAGGCCAGAACAAGGCTTCTCCTGCTCCTTACCTTGAGATTTTGCAGTCATTCCACTTTCTAGGTTTTTCTGCTCCTATGTGAAGGATACAGGTCCTACACCTCTCATGGGCCACACTACACTGTCTTTCATTGTCCAGGGACAGTTTGGACCTCGGACTTTCCTCGGTGTACTCGATTGTACGCTATGGATGCTGGTGTCACAGAAGTGTAACTGGCTGATCTATGCTCGCCCTCTGCCATGGCCATATCCGTATTATTAACATCGGGATTACAGAAACATCATATAAAGGCATCTCCACCTTTTGAACCTTTCTTAAAGCACACCTCTTTAAAGCTGCAGTTCAAGCTGTCATTTAATTTTTATATATATATGCAATATGTGCATCTATACAATCTGCACACTGACAAGTGATTGGCTAAGCTGCCGATCGATCCGTTCTCCTGTAATCGATCGCTGAAGATTCGGCTCGGGGTTCACTAAATGCATCTTGGGTCCTCTCCTGCTGCACTGACAGCCAAAGTTCTGTGAGGAAGATCATGTGACCAGGCAGGCACTAGATTCAATTGGTTCACCGCTAGAGAGGGCAGGGCTCAAAAAAGGTGATGCTGTTTCAGAAGAGGAAGGGGCTGTGACTTTGTAAATGGTTGCTATAGGAACTAAAATGCCTGTTACATTAGAATACATAAAAAATGTCTTTAACATTGTTTTTTTTAATGCTACAAGTATTTTCTCAAAGTACAGAAGTGATTTATTTAAAAAAAAAAAAAAAAAACACATGTAGGATATTGCTAGGACTGCAGCTTTAACCAAGGACATGGGCAGCTCCGTGGCTGACACTATACATCTCACATGCACTGACCTTGGCCCCTTGCAGACGCACTTACCAGAACACCCTCCTACTGTCTCTGCAAGTTCCCACCTCTTATCCCTTAAATTGTAAGCTCTTCGGGACAGGGACTCCTTTTCCTATTGTTTTATGTCTGAAGCGCTTATTCCCGCAGTGTTACTTGTATTGTAAAGCGCCATGTAACTGGAAGGCGCTAAATAAATAAAGATATACATACATAAATCAGACTAAAAAATAAACCTACTGATAAAGGTAATTTATTATCCATTCCCCAGAGCCAGTGATGCGAACAAGAAATCCCTTGTGCATAGCTGGCCACACTGTATGTATGTATGTGTGTATAATATATATTATATATTTATATATATATATATATATATATATTTATATAGTCGCTTACTAGTATATATAGTGTAATAGTGTGCTCTCACAGAGAGTGGGGGAAAACCTGTTACATATGTGTGTGTATATAGGTTTTCCCCTCCCTCTGGGAGATCACGCTATTACACGGTGTCATGTGCTGGTTACCTGCTGGTTCACAGAAGCTCTGAGGTCCCGCCGATGGAATTGGGGAAAACAGGACAGGCTTTTGAGGTGATGATAGCTGATTCTCTCTCACTGGTGCAGCGCCTCCAGGAGTGCTGGAGACGATCCCTGCAGGAGAACCCTCTGATACCCCCCCTAATAGATTGCAGTCTCAGGCAGTGGTATATTTTATAGCTGGAACACTTTATTCTTTACCAACAGGGTATCAGCATACAACTGGTACAACGCTCTTGTTCCTTCCTCAGGATGGTCCGTGGACTCAACCCCCAGGCATGGGCCCCAAGGGTCGGTCCTAACTCTTCCCCTACTACTAGTCCTCACTCCCACTCCCACTCCCTTAAGGGAGGGGGTGGAAGGTGGCCAGGGCCCTGCGCACACTCTCTCGCGGGACAGTCTCTCTCAGGGGAGAGACAACTGACTACATTTACATGTGCAGCCCCTTGAGTACCCTGGGGGAGGGTCCAAGGTCTGAGCCCAGGATTGGGCAGAACACAGGCTTTGTCCTGCCCCCCTGTCACTCAAGGGTGCTGCTCACTGCGGGGGAAAACCCGGATTGAGCCCAGCACTGCCTGCACTGATACCAGGGCTTGTGTGTTAGAGAGGGCAGATCCCCTTTATCTACAATTAAGAACAAATGATGAATCATTATAGGATATGAAGGACAATATTAGGTTACAACATTATGTAGTGACACTGTGATTCATGTTATTACATTTTTCATTTAAATATACTGTCAACTTAATAACTAGAGATATTCGTGTTATTTAGATCCCAGAAAACCCTGGCGCATTTGCAACTTAAATGTTGCTCTTGCAGAAATGTAATCCAATTTTAACATTCATGATCATTATCTGAATTTGAAACCATAGCTACCTCTGAACATAAGCACAATTGCGTATACCTTGAGGATAGACTTAGTTAGATTAGATTATTTACCTTTCTTGTCGTCCCCCCCTTTCCGAATTCGGAACGGGTTACCATGATAACATGTGGGTATATAACACTCTCAGTCACAGAGGCACGCCCACCCCCAATGAAGTTCCAGACGGAACGAAACGCGCGTCGGGTGATGATGACGTCACGGTCATCTGTTCTGTAGCGCGACTGCCACAAAGGTTGCGAGTCAGTCTGCCGCATTTTAACCTTATTGTATCCTGATGTTTCGAACGCTTAAACGAGAAGGGCCATCCAGGCATCCGCTAGCAGTTAGAGTCCTGCTTTCAATTGTATCACGGAGCCAGACTACCGACCACATTGCAATATATGGCTACTTTCTGTAGCTACCAATATTAAACAAACAGCAGCTAGAACAGTCAGTAAGTGGGCGGACAAGGTATTCACTGAGTGGAAACTAGCTGCTGTGCAACTGTTTGTTACAAACCTCCACGTTATACAAAAGTTTCACATGGGAATATCCCAAACAGTTCATTTTTCCTCTCTCCTAATTGCTACATTGTGTACCTGCCGACAGGCATTAAAGCTGCAGTTCAGGCAATATCCTGCATGTGTGTTTTTTTAATAAATCAGTTCTGTAGTAAGAAAAAATACTTTTAGCATTTTCTGTTTTTAAAAAAACAACTTTGAAAGACCAATTTTCTTGTATTCTATTTTAACAAGCATTTGCTAAGGCACTGCCCCTTCATGTCCTGTCACAAGCCCTGGCACACCCCTTTGTCAGCCCTGCCCTCCCTCTAGCACATGTCAGTGCAGGAGTGCTCATGAATATTCATGAGCTTCCACTAAGTGACAGAAGCAGAAGAAAAACAGATCCCTTCACTAATTATGTCACCAAATTTCGCCGATCAATACATGGAGAACGAATTGACCGGCAGCTATACAGTTCTTTAGGTAAGTAGAGATTGCCCACATGAAACTATTGAAGTAAAAAAATTAATAAAAAATAAAAAAAAGACTGAACTGCAGCTTTAAGCGGCGGTCACAATATAAGCAAGTGGCCAGATAAGATATGTATTAGGGGTTGAGGTTAACTGCTGCAACCTTGGATCCTTGTTGCAGCAATCTTTTTTTTACCATATGTGTTAACTTTGGTCACAATATGCAGTATGCTGATAGAACAAGGATTTATTTCACATTATAAATAATATTGGTATCATTATTTGCAATAATTTTATGCTGTATATTTGGTAGCCAAGTTTGTTAAACTAAATGGCTCTGGCTGAGATTGATTCCAACAGTCTCCACTGACATACATTCCTTTCCTTAAAGAAGGCAGGACCAAGAGTTTCTCACCACATAAGGTAACCACTTCCATGCACAATACACTAGATATTGATGTAAGCAGTTACCAAAATTCAATTGTAGTCCAGCCCACTCACAGGGATACGCTGTCCAATATATTTGTTATTTTTGTGTGTCACAGATATATATCACTCACTGCAGATCTGAGTATTACTCTGCAGTACACCTATATTTTATTTTATATTTTAATCATTTTTATCAGTGGATTTCCCCACTGTTATTGCACACATCTATTCACCTTTTCACACGATATTTACGATGAGTGCATCCCTCCTATGGATATAGGGCACACCATTATGTGTGAATGTTAGTTACTAACCTCGGATACTATATGGCAGATTAAATATTAACACGTTTGCCTTTACACATAGGGCTTACTTGGCTAATAAGCGCTATCTGTTGAAATAGGTTTTAAACAATAATTCTTCTGCAACTATAATAAAGATGTTTATTAGTGGAGATGGATTTCCATCTCTTTCCAGTATGAATAATAGAGTTCTATCTTAAGAGGTTGAGTGCATTCCTTGTACGTGTATACTGCTTCTTTATTGCGAAAACCCGGGTTGACCCTAACACTGCCTGCACTGATACCAGGGCTTGTGTGTTAGAGAGGGTACATCAGTAGCCCAAATCAGACGTGGCTACACATATATGTGTGCAGCAGTGTTTTAGATACAGGGATGAAACAGTACATGTTGTCTCAAGAATATGTTGTCCATTGGAGTCCATGAACGAGAAAAAAATATTAACATTGGAGTATTTAAAAAACAAATGTACTTCATAAATGAAAAGCTGTATGCAAGGAACACAACAGAAGCAAGTTTTGCAATAACAGACTTTATTTCATGTATATCAGCACTGTTCCATCTGTTATACACCTAGTTTCCTAAGCTAAAATGGAGCACAGACTGGAGAGAACTTTTGGAAAGAGAACAGTTATTTATCACACACAATGAGCGGGTGTTGTATATAACAGGAGATACACTGTGCGGAACCAGTAAGTGACACCGTCGCGTTTCACAACACTCTGCAGCTGGCAACCCTGACGCATTTCTTTGCCACAAGTTCACAATGGATGAGATATTTGAAATAATTGTGTTATATGCTTGTGTAAATGTCGGACACTTTCTCAAATGTCAGTTTGCTAGATCCCCAGGTACTAGAGTATATCACACACATATAAAAGTGGGTGCTTTCAAAAGAGGAATGTCAATTCCTACAATAAGTTTCCTTTTCATTTGGAATAATTCTGCATATTTTTTTTTTTTTTTAAAGTGCCTCTTCCATATTGCCTTATTTCACAACAGTTGTGCATAAGTATTGTGCCAGGTATCACTTTTTTCCACACCCATTATTACCCTCTTGGCAGGACACACACGTAGCATTCCTGAATCCTAAAACCGTGAAGCAGTTTGTGAAATTATTGCTGAAAATGCCTCTATTCTCCTTACTCCTCCAGATGTTTTTTTTACATTAATGAATGCAATGATTATTGCTGCCCTTCTTCCATGCCATTGTAACGTCCCTGCCCAGTCTGTTCATGAGTCAGAAACAGCTGGAAGATATACTTGTGCTAGAAGTCAGGAATATTAGTGAACATCTGGTCACCAATGTGCTTTTTCATCTACGTAGGAAGAGCTTTGCTCGATCCGTTTACGTTGTGCTTCTCAGATTATTTGATGTGCTATTTTAAACCTATCTTTTCTTGGGCGGATTTGATATTGGTTAAAATTCCCTTCAGAGACTGATGAGGCATTATATTGTCCCCTGCAAATGCTTCTAATCGGTCCATTACACAGGCTGGCTCTTTCCCAAGCCATTAATGCAGATGAGGTGACATAGATGGGCCTATGGAGAAGGCTTTATCTGATAGATGTGTGTGCGGCTCTCTTCTGCTGTAACACAAATACATCTTAAATGACACTAATATGGGTGAGTGGACAGAAATCTAACATTAACACACAGTGTTAACTAACCCTAATGGTATAGCTTGATATGTAATACTAACAGGAGCACAAACAGGACCACAAAGCAACAATTACCACTTCTGTTTCCAAAAGCCAGGAGCTAGTCACACACAAGTCACCAGGAAATGATAGCTATTTTACAGTATACGTTGCAAAGTGATATGTACAAAGTGGAAAGGAGCATAGCTCACTTCTTACCGGAAGGACATAATTTACACAGACATGTACAATTAAATATACAATATACAGAACAATATATTCATTATACATATAGTTATTGTTTATTATCTATAGCATTGTCTAGTTATCTGCTGCTAGTTATTTAGAGTTAAGTACCAATCCCAAAAAAACAGTTGGAGGTTGGATATCTTTTCACTGGTTCTGTCCCACTGGGGGTGGCAAACTCCAGTCCTCAAGGGCCACCAACAGGTCAGGGTTTAAGGATATCCCTGCTCTGACTGAACCACCTGTGCTGAAGATATCCTGAAAACCTGACCTGTTGGTGGCCCTAGAACACTGGAGTTAGTTGCTCCTGTACTAGTGCATGAAGCTCAGAGCATGAAACCCCTGTGTTCATGTAAGTAAGAAACAAGGGCGAAAAAAATATATATACATTGTAGATTAAGCGTACCAATAAATGACAAGATTCCCAAACAGCTTCCATCCCATTTACAGTGACTGTTATTGCAAAAGGTACAGACAGAAGGCGTGGTATGGGGGACATTGTGTAAGGCAACAGTACCAAGAGATGAGTCTCCCGCTAAATTAATATGCCCTCAAGACCCCCCAACAGGTCAGGTTTTCAGGATATCCCTGCTTCAGCACAGGTGGCTCAGTCAGTCCCTGCTTCAGCACAGGTGGCTCTATTAGTCTTTGACTGAGTCTCTGATTGAGCCACCTGTGCTGAAGCTGGTGGGGGGGGGGGGGGGGGGGGGTCTTGAGGACTGGCGTTTAGCACCCCTGACGTAGCACACAAAATCAATTCCAATAAAAGATACTGCACCTAACTCAGACTGAAGCGCAGAGAGGATATATCACGATAGGATTCAGTGACTGTGACAGAGGCAGACAGTGTCAGACTCACAAGAAGAGCAATCCAAGCTGTTTCCTCCTTTCTTCTTCCTTCATTCTTTCAACACAGAATTGAAGTAGGGGTCTCCGGGGCTGAACCCCATTCATTTCAGCTCCGGGGACCCCCTGCTTCCGGAGATACAGACCCCGAAGTGGGCGCCGGTATCCCCTGCAGTTCTCAGCTTCCTCGTCACTTGGGCCAATGGGAAGCTGCACCGGGTGATGTCACAGCTTCCTCGTCACGTGGGCCAATGGGAAGCTGCACCGGGTGATGTCACAGCTTCCTCGTCACGTGGGCCAATGGGAAGCTGCGCCGGGTGATGTCACAGCTTCCTATTGGCCCGCAGGGGCCAGGAGCTTTGAAAAGCGGCCATATAGTGAACCCTGGAGCGGCTACCGGCACCCACTACGGAGGCCTGTACCTTTGGAAGCAGGGGGCTGCCGGAGCTGAAATGAGTGGGGATCAGTCGCGGAGACCCCCTGCTCCAATTCTGTATTAAAAAAATGAAGAAGAAGAAAAAGAAAAGACGGCTTTGATAGTGAAAGCAGCAGACCTAACATTACCATAAAGGAATCCACGGGCGCTGCAAAGCATTCCACGTTAAGGCCTTCCTATAAATCATTAAACAGATGTTTATTCATCCAACCTCTCATTATTTCTGTGGTAGATGCACGTCTTTAACCCACACCGTGCCGGAAAGCTGTGTAATGCGGCAGGCCTACGCTTATAGGGGTTGTCCGTGTTGAAATGGATAAGAAGCAAAAACTTGCGCTCATTTGCATGTCATTACCCAGAATCCCTGGCTGCAGTGGAAGCCTGGTATGCTAAGAGATAATGGGGAAGGGCAGGGTTTGCAGGCCTGTGCGAGACGCGTGAATGTGCTCACAGGCGGGGGTTTTATTTGCTGTACGAGAGAAACCAAAGGTTTGGGTAGCGGTTGCATTACCAAATTACCAGGAGGCAATTCTGCGGCTGTATCGGGCGATTCCAATGTTATAAAGGGCAGCACAGGCAGGGCGCAGAATAAATGAAATCTACCTAAAATCACAGTAAATGCAACGAGTGTAAGAGCTCAGCACTGATAGTACTCTGCAGCCCTAATACTCGCCCTCCCTGTGCTTTAGGGTCATAAATAATATGAAATTCACATGTATTTTGTACTTTAATACAAGGGAGTGTGAATTTACATTACTGCAAGTTTTAAACCTTCACGAAGCTGAGACATTTTACCGAAAGTCCAGAGGAGGAACCAGGAGATCTTTAAATAAATGGAGCACGTGGACTCGCTCTGATATACCAACAGAGGGAGCGGTTGTACTATGGCGACACATTCGTTGCTGACCCCTAGAACAAAAGATTCTAACATTTTGGGAACCAATGTTGTGGATTTAAACAACCCTGGCAGGGAGGTGCCTCAGAAGGCCCCAGGGCTTTACCTGGCAGGAAACAAATAATCTTTACTGTACTTGAAAATATTGGAAGATACGAGGGTGAATCTTCCTTCGAACATAATATGGATCACAGTTCTGATTCAGGGGTTGTCGCCATGACATACCCGCTCCCGTACCGTCCATTGGACGCCCCACCCAAATCCAAAGGAGTGGCATTCTCCGGGCACAGGTATGAGCGGTGAGTGGGCATCGGAGAGGGGGTCTCGCTAGGCACTTTGCTCAGGATGAAGCGGGTTTCGTCATTGTCCTCCAGGTTGGAAATGTCCTTCATCATTCGACCTTTTTTGTACGACACGGACAGTCGGTTGGACCCGTCCGGTATGAGTTGGAATTGCCACAGGATGAAGACGACAGGGACGGGGAGGATGGCGAGTATTATGAGAGTGATGAGCAGGGAGAGGGCCCACGGAGGGTACAACACGAACTGCTCTTCAGCCTGGAAACAACAAATAGAAAGAAGGAAGGCTTCGCTAGAGATGGGGCGGCCAACTCCAGTTCTGAAGGGCCACCAACAGGCCACGGTTTCAAGATATCGCTGCTTCAGCACAGGTGGCTCAATCAGTGGCTCAGATGAAGACTAAGCAACTGATTGAGCCACCTGTGCTGAAGCAGACTGAATGATCCACCTGTACTGAAGCAGGGACTGATATATATATATATATACACACCCACACATACATACATACATGCACATTATACATACCCCATTCTCCGAGAAATATTATTTGTTTCCTATATCTTTCCATTGTACTCACCAGTTCTTTAATCCACGCACTGTACCCTGGGGGGCTGATCCCCATTTGGATCACACTAGCTGAGAGCAGAATAGCCATGATAAATGGGGAGACGTACTTCCACGTGTAAAAGTAATAGCTGTACGGCCGAAATCCGAGCATCTCCGTGAGTTCCTCCATGAACCTGAAGAGTTAGAGAAAGAACTGCTCGAATTCGTTGTGGGACGGGAGTATATACACGGGAGAATCAGCCACGTGACAGGCGGGGGCATTATACAGTATATAAGATCAGTCACTAAGGCAGGGGTGCTCAACTCCAGTCCTCAAGCCTCACCAACAGGTCAGGTTTTCAGGATTTCCCAGCTGCAGTACAGTCAAAGACTGAGCCTCTGATTGAGCCATCCGTGCTGAAGCAGGGACTAATTGAGCCACCTGTGCGGACACAGGGACTGATTGAACCACCTGTGCTGAAGCAGGGACTGATTGAGCCACCTGTGCTGGAGCTGGGATATCCTGAAAACCTGACCTGTTGGGGGCGCTTGAGGAATGGTGTTGAGCCCCCCTGCACTAAGGTATTGTGTCACTTTTGATGAGATATCCTTGTGGTCCATGTGCAAGACCATTTAGTGCCCTGTGTGTGTTTAATGCGACATGTGAAGATAAAATCAGGCTTGTGTGACTTGTAAAGTCCATGGGAATGAGGTGGATTTAAATAGAAAGGGATAGTACTTGCGGAAGAGCAGGAAAATAGAGAAACGGAAGGCAAACATATAGGGTGGCCTGGGGCGGCAAATTTCAGGAGGCAGCAAAAATTATTTGGGGGGCCGGGCTGCGTTTACAGAGGCCCCCCCTCTTTGCCCCACAACAATTAAACTGATTGCCAGGGAAGAGCATGGGGTCTCTCTTCAGGTCTCTTACCTCCTGCAGCGTTGCCGCGGCAACGCGACATCACATGGCGTCCTGTTGTCATGGAAATGCATCGCTTTGTGACGCTGCAAGAGGAGGAGACCAGGGCGGCGAAAAAGGTAAGTGCCGATGGCGGCCAGATGCTAAAAGCGGCCCTGGTGACGTATCGGCGCACATTCGAAGCAATATTGATGCAAATGGCGTCATTTTCACCTCGTCTCTCTTTGCGTCAATGTCTCAAGGTTTTTTGCTCCAAGATTTGCGCCGCGCGTGTCCGCTCAGGATTAGGGGAGTGTCAGTAGGGAGGCGGAACGACATGAAACTCTGCATCTCCGCGGAACACTTTATTCCGTTTGTATTTGTGCCAACCCCCCCAAAAAAATCCGCCAGGTTTGGGATGGCGCAAAGTTTCAGGTATCAATTTGCGTCAAATGCAAGACAAACTTCCGTACATGGGACACAGACGCTCTCTCTTTAGGGAGATACATCTGCCTCATGCGGCAGTATTTCGAAAGTGATACAATTCTGGATATAAATCTGCACTCGCAAGCTCGCTGCAGTATGACCAGGACAGTGAGTAGCGCCCTGGAGATCCCCCGCCTGCCATGTCTCCAGGAATCTCTTCCTCTATGAAAAAGAGATAGGCAAAAATATGTACAGTGGTGTAGGAGGGGTGTGCAAACCTCCTACGCTGTGCCCCCCCCCGCCTGATCTCCCCCTGTGTCATGCCCCCCCCTTTACCTCTAATGCGGCGTCAAATGATGGCGCGGGGTCATGTGACCTGCCACGTCATTTGACGCCGTGTCTCCATGGCAACAGGCATCAAGTGACGCCAAATTGCCGTGTGGACTCAAGCCAGGTAAGTGAATTACAGAGGCTTCGCACACTCAGGGCTTCTGTAAACGCCCCTCCTCCCCCCCCCAAAAAAAGTGTTGCGCCCCCCAGTTTGCCACCCATGGTGTAGTATTTTGAGAGGTAGTCGTTTGGCACATGTAGCAGTGCACACATATATCTCGTTCGAATACCCTGGCCCTACGTCATATACAATGAGATATTTGTGTCAAACTTAGACATCCCCCCCCAAAAATTACATTACATAATTTTTTTGTCTATTTTTTTGTCTATTTTTTTATACAGGAACAGATTGCTGGAGAGATCTCAGGGTGGGGGGATCCACACTCGCCGCACGTACAGCGAACTTGTGTGTGCGCATTAATCTAGTTTTATAATCCAGAATTGTGTCAACTCAAAATACTATGCTATGTATCCCACTTCTGTTTCTCTTCTTTTCCTGCGTCCTGTCCCTGCTATTTTAAGCCATGCGCCCCAGGTGGGTTATTATAGATTCTGTTGTATAGATCCGGGGCGGCCAACTCCAGTCCTCAAGGGCCACCAACCGGTCAGGTTTTTAGGATATCCCTGCTTCAGCACAGGTGGCTCAATCAGTACCAAAGACTGAGCCACTGATTGAGCCACCTGTGCTGAATCAGAGACTGATCGAGCCACCTGTCCTGAAACTGAGACAGATTGAGCCACCTGTGCTTAATCAGGGGTATCCTTAAAACCTGACCTGTTGGTGGCCCTTAAGGACTGTAGTTGGCCGCCCCTGGGCTCTTGGGTATTTCAGATGATTCTACATTAGATGCAACATCGTTTACTTGTTCAATTTGGAGACTACACGTAATATCACGACGTTATTTCACATTGATTTGCACAAGACGCAATTCTTTGGTTTGGTAAAGTTGCACCTTTTCCTTGTTACTTAAAGAAGAGAGAATGTCACTGTAAAACATGGCGAGAAACTCGCCGTTTCGAGGTGTTGGACAGACACGGTGCGGTAGGTCTCTTACTTCTTTGTGCCATAAACCCAAGCTACTGCAATGTTTTCCAGGATGACCACAATGGTGAGTGGTAGTGTGGCAGAGTAATCATCAAACATGGTGACGAAATAATTCCCCGAACGCTGGACAAAGATCAAGCCCAGGAGGAACGCAAGGATGCAACAGCCGACTACAATAATTAGCAGAAAGAAACATGATATGGTATAAGAAAGTGCATGGAGCAAGTAACATTGGACATGAGTGAAAGGGATGGCTACTCGTGACCTCCGATTCTTGTTTGGCTGATGTCTACGTGGTAAGCCATTGTATTCCTAAAATTAGTCTTTCCTCTAGTTCAGAGCAGGGAGGGATCATGACTTTCTCCTGCCAAACATGAACTTAATTAAACCATACGGGAGGTTAATGATCAAGGTTATACACTTATTCACATTTCTGCCGTACGCAGCCAGGATCAACTAGTTTGGAATCCATAAAGAATACAGAGGGCAAAGAAGGGGGGGTCGCCATGTTTGTCCTTTCTTCCATGGAGTAACACAGGAGGGAGAGGGAGGAGGGGGTATGATATATTCTATTGGACCAACAAGCAGTTGATCTGTTACAGGCTTTCCAACCTCTCAGGGTCCTTTATGGTGTTACCCACCCTGAGAGGTTGGAAAGCTTGTAACATATCAACTACTTGTTGATCCAATAGAATGTATCATACTCTAAATATCATGCTCTACTCCCTCTCCCCTCTTTGTTACTATAAAGAATACAGTCAAATTGTCCCAGCACGTAACCAGGAAATGGGTATCAGTATGGACACAGGGGCGAGATACTTACCTGTCAAAACTTCTTTTCTGACCTTAAAGGTGTCCATAAGGGGTGTGATAATACCAGCCATGGTGCCGATCATGCTTCCCAGCCCGAGGTTAATCAGCATCAAGAAAAACATAACCGACCAGAAGGGAGAGGCCGGGAAATGGGTCATTGCCTCCGTGAATGCGATGAAAGCCAGACCGGTTCCTTGGACTGCCTGTTGGGAGTGGGGAAGGGGAAGAAAAACACTGGGATCTAAATGTGTGAGCATTCCCATTGGCAGAAGCAGTGACCCACAATGCCATTGATGGTGCTTCCAAAATACAGTTACTCAGAATAGAACACCTCTCTCCATGTACCCCCAAGCTTCCACATGACATATACAGGCCCCTATGGTTCTCTGCTCCCAAGGGTGGTAAAGCAGCGATACTACATATCCCCTTTTTTTTCTATGTAAAGCATGTGACAATGTGTCATTCTACATTCTTAGCCAAGCTGGGAATCGTCTGTTATAAATCTGTAAAAATCCTGATTGTGTGTCTAACATAATGGCCGCCTTTCAGTTACAATCAACTTTTCAGTCAGTGTAACTCAGCAGCTACAATGTATCTTGATATTACTAAGGTAACATTATCTATTGTTACAGTTTGCAACTAAAACTGCTGGGAACATTGGCAACAAATGATCACAAATGGGGAAAGGGTGGCAAAGATCTTGCACTGCTGGGGAGGTGTGCTAAAACCTGCTATTAAAATCAAAGGATGATCACAGTTGAATTTAAAAAAATAAACCAAAACAGTCACTATTATCTAATACAATAGATCTGATTTATTTAAAAAAAATGTAGATATCACATGTTTTGCTGCTTTAAGAAAGGGGGCTGTAACTATGAGGTGTAAGTGCTGGGTATACCAAAGAGGCGGGATAAAGAGATAATGAGAGACAGCGAGGGAATAAATATTTCAATGTGAAAAATACTCATTTTGTTTCACTTTACACACAAAATATCAAACATGTAATTGATATGGTATATTTCACAGTTAAAGCAGCAAAACGTGAAATCTTATGTTTTCTTTTAATAAATCAGTTCTGTAGTATTAGATAAAACTTACAACATATTTTAAATTCAACTCATAAGCCATTTTTAATGAGTTTTAATATACTGAGCATCCTGTGAGTTCTATAGCAGGTTTAGCCACCTCCCCAGCAGTGCAAGATTTTTGCAACACTTTCCTGTTTGTGATAATTTGCTGCCACTATTCCCAGCAGTTTGAGCTGTAAACTGTAACAATAGATAATGTTACCTTAGTAATATAAGAATACATTGTAGCTGCTGAGTTACAATGACTGAAGGATTGATTGGAACTGAAAGGCGGCCATTTAGTTAGACACAAAATCGGGATTTCTACAGATTTATAACAGGGGCACCAAACGATTGCCAGCTTAGGTAGCAATGTAGAATTATACATTGTCACATGCTTTACATATACAAATAAAAAATAAAAGAGTGGGGGGGGGGGGGGAGGTGGAGGCGTGTATTATTGATACTTTAAAAATGTTACACAAGCTGAAGGTGACTTCTAAGTACAGACATTTGCCCTGGTTTATAGTAACATTTGCCTGGCACAATGTGTCGCTGGTATTGGGGCCCTTGTTGGATTTGTGGTTTGCGGACCTGTCCCGCTAATTGTTGGGATGTGTAACACATAGACACCTTATTAAGTTCATCCTCTAGTAAGCAGGCGTCCAGGTGCAGGTCTTGGAAGCGGTCTTCCTTCACCGTCTTGATGACCTGATACATTTCGGAATAATCGGCCGTGGTCAGGTGAGAGAAATTCACGTGCGGTGGGATCAGATCGTAGCTGAGAATATGAGCATTCAGAAAGCCGAGAATTTTCTCTGCGTTACTAGAAGATAAAAAATGTTTTAAAGAAACGGGCAGCGTTACAATGTGGAACGTAAAATAAAGCACTTGCTCTATTTAAAGATGTGCTGCTTTATGAGACCATTGTAACTAATGATGTCCTGGCTATGGACTCGCTCTCCTCTGACTTAACCGTTCTGGGAATGAAGCAAAAACAGGAACGCTCCAAAATAGCGAGTGTTTATCCAGCCAACGTTTCGGTCCCACACAGCTGACCTTTCTCAATGTCAACAATTCTAGGAACATCCTCTAAGTCAGAGGGGGCCAAACCCAGTGTTCAAGGGCCATCAACAGGTCAGATTTTCAGGGTATCCCTGCTTCAGCATAGGTAGCTCAATCGAAGACTGAGCCACTGATTGAGCCACCTGTGCTGAAGCAGGGATACCCTGGAAATCTGACCTGTTGGTGGCCCTTGAGGACCGGAGCTGGCCACCCCACCTTTAGGTGAATTAGAAGTACGCGTTTATATCATAATTCCTCCCAAGACAAACACACAGGTGAACTTATTGCTAACACAATGGCATTACTGCGTTCCTGGCTTACACCTTGTACTGTATGTGGTATACGGCCTCTTTACTTACAGCACCACACACTTCTCATTCATGACGTTCGCTTTAAACCCAAGCACAGCAAATACGACGAAAGTGGCCAGGACCGAGGTGATGAAGTTGATGAGAGAGACCAGTGCGGCATCAAACTGGCAGTTGTTATCCTGCTTGTTGTAACTCGAGAACGCAATGACTCCTCCAAAGCCCAAACCCAGTGCAAAGAACACCTGGGTTGCTGCCTCTCTCCACACCTGCGGGTCCAACATCTTCTCGACCTAGAACGGAGGATGGTGGACAGCAGGAAACCAAAGTCAACCAGTGCGTCCGCAGTTCAATTTGGTGTCGTTGGACGACCTGCGTGAATTAGAAACCTTACCTTTGGAGTTAACATGTGAAGAATACCATCAATAGATCCTCGTAAGAGCAAGCCGCGGACAAGAAAGCAAATCAGAACCACGTATGGGAAGAGAGAACTGAAATACATCACCTAGGGGAGGTGACAAGAAAGATGTTCTGTAGGGTATTAGTATTCCAATCCAGCACTCTTCTCTCTACAAACACCCAACAGCCAGAGTTACACTTCCCAAAATGAAGATAAATCATTCACTCCATTCGCACTGTACCATATATTCCCCTTTATAACACTGAACTGCCAATTTCCAATGTTTCTTTTATAATGTCAGAGATACAGTAGTGCCTCAAAATGTACATGTAATAGCTATTTAAAAAAGAAAACATATACTGTATATATTATAATAATATTAATAGCATGTTCTTGTATAGCTGCTAGTTTTACGTAGCGCTTTACAGAGACATTTTGCAGGCACAGTCCCTGCCCCGTGGAGCTTACAATCTATGTTTTTGGTGCCTGAGGCACAGGGAGATAAAGTGACTTGCCCAAGGTCACAAGGAGCCGACAGCGGGAATTGAACCAGGTTCCCCTGCTTCACACTCAGTTATTGTCAGTGACTTTACTCACTGAGCCGCTCCTTCTCCTTCTCTTATACATATAATAATAATAGTAACTACTTTATTTCATATAGCGCTTTTCTCTTAATGGGACTTACAGCGCGTCACAATGACAGTATAGCGCGCGGTACGCAGCACGTAGGATTGTTACAGGTACAGTTCCTGCCCTCAGGAGCTTACAATCTATGATTTTGGTGACTGAGGCACAGGGAGATAAAGTGACTTGCCCAAGGTTACTAGGAGCTGACATCGGGGCATCCTGATTCAAACTCAGGGTCATTGTTTACAGTCAGTGTCTTTACTCACTGAGCTGCCCCTTCTCCTTATACATAAGCCTGCATTAAGGGACTACATTAGTTCGATTTGGTGACATACACAAACACATTTCTTTCAAAAATACATCTCCCTTGAACCACATATCATCAATAGTCTCCTTTTGCAGTCTGACAAGTGCATGCATAAGAACATCTAGGTATTATTGGTGTTGATCTGATAACATGCTAAAAGAACTAGATTGGTCATCACTTGATTCTAGGCACAAAGTTCGCCTTTCCTGTCTTGCCTTCAAATAATTTCTGGGCAAGCTACTGTACCCGCCTATCTGAACAAGCTCCTCACCCCTACCACATGCAGCACTTATCATCTGAGATCTGACTCCAAAAGACTGTTCATGGTCCCAAGGTAAAGTATCCGGCCGCTCCTCCTTCTCTTACCGTGTCCCCCAAAACTGGAACAACCTACCGGAGACTCTCACAGCCGCCACCAGTCTAAGTTCTTTCAAAAGTTCTCACATTTTAACCTGGTCTGTAACTGTTACATACGCCCATAATATATACTATATCTAAGGTTGTGGTCCCAGTCAGCTCTGTGACACGCGCGCCCGGCCGGGGGGGGTGGGGGGGGAGACGTGTACACAGCGCTAACTGCGATTTGCAGTCTTCAGGGAGAGAGGGAGATTGCGACGGGAGAGGGCATGGTGGGGGTTTTGCGGGGGCGTGGCCATGACCTCACGCAACTGGTTCGCCCTCATTGGGTGAACTGCCGGCGGGGGCGTGGCCACGCCTCCGTCGCAAGTTCTAAACTCAATTTCATTGAATTTAAAAAACCTGGCAACCTGGCAGTACAGCGCGGCTGCACCTTCAGCGGGAAAGTGCGTACTGGGCCCAGCCCCAGTGAGGGGCGGTGCTTATACGCACAGCGCTGTGGCCGTCACTGGGACCGCAGCCTAACTGTGCATGCAATGTCTTGTATATAATGTATACCCTGTTCACTTAATGTAACTATGTATTTCTAACCATTTATTATTTGTCATCATAACTCTGTGCCCAGGACATACTTGAAAAAAAGAGGTAACTCTCAATGTATTACTTCCTGGTAACACACATTTAATAAATAGATAAATAAAAAGTATCACAAGCTACAAAGGATCTCTGTCTTTCTCACATACCTTGCCTGATGATTGAATGCCTTTGATAATGACCAATCCTACAATGCTCCAGGCACACAGTAAACAAAGTGTCATTTTCCAGTTGAGAGTTCCCCCATCCGAGATAGAATCTGAGATATCCAGGGTTTCCCGGTACCAGAAATAAGTGGTGGCTGAACTTTTGTCACACTCTGGTTCCACCACTGAAACACATATTGAATATTACATGTCAAATATTCCAGTGTTTATTTTTTCTGAAGGTGTGGTCCTTCTGCACCTTTGAAAGGCTTGTTAAAATTGTTCTTAAAATGTGATGACCTATTTATTCATATGAGAAATGATCATTTTGCTTCAATAAAAAAGGTACCACAACTTGCAGTGAATTTCAGTTTTTGTGCATCTTGTTCCCCACAGTAACAGTAAGGACCAACTAGTTCATGAAGGTAAAGCTAAGTGGTACATAGTTACATAGTTACATAGTTACATAGTTACATAGTTACAAAGTTACATAGTAGATGAGGTTGGAAAAAGACATGTCCATCAAGTACAACCTATGCCAAATTTAGACGACAGATACTTATCCTATATTTGTATTTACAGTATTTATTTAATCTTGAAGTGAATACAGAGCATAGAAAGTTTTACTGACCTCCAAAAATAACCATCAGCAGGAACTTGGAACCATTATTGATTCGAATATAATTAGCTCATTAGTTTTTCTAGCCTGTGTTTTTTTTTTTTTCATTTTATTTTGAATGCAGAAAATACTCACTACTTGCGGATCCATTTCCCACGGTTGGGCATTTACTCCAAGGTAGAGGGTACTGAAAGGACTGAAAAAAGTAAAAGATGCTCCATCCAATGATGACATTATAGTAAAGGCCAACAAAGAAACATACCTGTGGGAAAATGGAAAGAGAATCACAAGGACATTCAGATCATTCCATGAACGTTGGCCGGCAAATGTGATTACTCGTTCTCTTGATGTGTGTCGTTTTAATGTAATTCAGCAAGAAATGCTTACAAGACAGCTGGCAAAGCCAATTCCTCCCAGACGAGGGCAGATGTAGTTCCAAACTCCGATACTACCTCGACGGATTCTCTGCCCCACAGCCAGTTCAAGGAAGAAGAGAGGGATGCCAATTAGAATCAGTAATATCAGGTAGGGGACCATGTAGGCACCTGCGAAGAGAGAGCGTAAACCAAAGAGGACCAACGTTGGATATGAAAGATGGGGCAGGAAGTGACAAACTGGAAGTGAAAGAGGAGTATATGGAGGGGGAACAGTGGGGGGACATCAAGTAATAAAAAGTGGGAACAACAAAGAGGCATGCAGAGTATAGTAGAAGGATCTCAAGTTGCAAGGAGAACCTCACCGGGGGGTGGGGGGGGGCAGATAAGCGAGAGGTGAATGGCAGGAAGACATCGTATTGTAGAGAGAGGACAACAGGAGGGTAGAACTGAGAGAGGACAGATACAGTATGGACAGCAGGAGGTCATGGTGTAATGGAGATAGGACAGCAGGGGACATGGAGGATTGACAGAAGGGGTATAAGAACGACATGGCAGGAGAGAACAGGACAACATGAAGTGACATAAAGAAACACAAAGCAAGGACACAAAGTAACCGGGAATAACAAGTACATGTTACAGAACGAACAACCGGCAACAACAGACATATACAATGACTGATGGGAGGGAATAAGAATCAGAAGATCAAAATAAGAAATGGAATGGAAATATTGTACAGATGAGAAGGAAGAAATGGGGACTTGCTGAGTACGTGTGGATATAACAGATGCATTGATCCAGTGAGTGCACTCAATACGCTTGACACTCATTTCCACCCCCAAACACACTATGCTCCAATACTGTATACAGTAACAGATCTCTTAAAAAGCGGTCAATGTACACTCGCCTCTGACCACTGTAATTCTTATCTCCCTTCTCCTTTGTATTGTATTGTATGTCTTTATTTATATAGGGCCATTAATGTACATAGCGCGTCACAGCAGTAATACACGTGACAATCATATAAATAACAAATAGTACAAATAACACATAATGGGAATAAGTGCTTCAGACATAAAAGTAACATTGTAGAAGAGTAGTCCCTGCTCCGAAGAGCTTACAATCTAATTGGTGGGAAGAACGTACAGAGACAGTAGGAGGGGGTTCAGGTAAGTGCGTCTGTAGAGGGCTAAACTTTATGTATCGTGTATAGTATTAGCCACAGTGCTACTCATATGCTTCTTTAGCAAGTGTGTCTTAAGGTGGGTCTTAAAGGGGGATAGAGAGGGTGCTAGTCGGGTATTGGGGGGAAGGGCATTCCAGAGGTGTGGTGCAGTCTGTGAGAAAGGTTTAAGGCGGGAGAGGGCTTTAGATACAAAGGGGGTAGAGAGAAGACATCCTTGTGCAGAACACAAGAGTCGGGATGGTGCATAACGAGAAATTAGGGATGAGATGTAAGGAGGGGCAGAAGAGTGTAAAGCTTTAAAAGTGAGGAGAAGAATTGAGTGCGAGATGCGGGATTTGATAGGAAGCCAGGAGAGGGAATTCAGCAGGGGAGACACGGAGCCAGATTTAGGAAAGAGTAGAGTGATTCTGGCAGCAGCATTTAGGATAGATTGTAGGGGAGACAGGTGAGAGGCAGGAAGGCCGGACAGCAGGTGGTTACAGTAATCGAGACGTGAGAGAATGAGGGCCTGAGTCAGAGTTTTCGCAGTCAAGTAAAAGAGGAAAGGGCGTATCTTTGTTATCTTTGTTACCTTTGTACATGGCAGGAAACATTCAGTTGCTAGAGTTATGTCCAAGCGCCTGGACTTGACCTCACTTTATCATCATTTAAACTCAGGTGAGCAGGGACCTTTTACCTACTGTACCTGCGTGAAGGTATTACATGGTATAACTGTGCTACCTACACTGTACGACCCTTAGTCTCCCATAGTGCATCACACTACAGCATATGTGATAGCACCAAGGCAGTTGCAACATGAACACCTTGATACGTGGCACGGAGATGCAGTTTTCACACCTCACATGAAGTCAGAACAACAAATAAATATAAATATCTTTCTCGCTCCCTTTCCTCGGTTACCCGCTGCTTATTTTTGCCTTGTCTAATTGCAATGGTGCTAAGATCAAAAAAGATAAATTCCACGTACCTCCTCCATTTTTCTGGCACAGATATGGAAATCGCCAGACGTTGCCAAGTCCCACAGAGTAGCCGATTTGTGCCAGGATATACTGCAGCTTGCTGTTCCAGGCTGGCCTGTCCTCTTCCTCGGAATTCTCTTCCACCTGTTTCCCTCTGCACTCTTCTCCGGACACATTTAAGGCGCTCGCCTTGTGATCTACTGGCTCTTCATGGGCCAGCAGGTCCGCCACTGACTCCGTGACATGCTGGTTGCAGTGTTCTCGCTGAGTAACTTTGCTGTTCTTAGGCATTTGGAAACCTTTGGCCTGCTGTAGAGCAGACCAAGTAGCTGAGGCTGTACAAGCAGCTCCACAGTAAGGAAGAAGAAGCTACTTACTATATTACTTCCAAGCAGTGAGATCTGAAATAGAGAAACAGGCGTCCCATCAAACATACTCACCATCTTTCCTTGTTCTATTTGTGTCCCAGCTTCTTTTATCCTTAATGCATGTCTTTATACCATTGTTGTATATGCTCCAACCTCTCTGCGGGGACCCCCCCCCCGGTCACACCAGGTTTTAGGGATAACCAATGTATTTGCACACAGGTGAATGCACCTCATTTGCATAGCAGTAGAATGTTGGATGGCTGCCTCAGAAACCTGGTCTGGCCCCGAGGAGAGGTTTGAAAACCACTGCCTTAGGAGAGGGGTGCTCCAGGTCAGGTTTTCAGGATATCCCAGCTTCAGCACAGGGGGCTCCATCAGAGGCTCAGTTGAAGGCTGAGCCTCTGATTGAGCTACCTGTGCTGAAGCAGGGACTTATTAAGCCACCTGTGCTGAAGTAGGGACTTATTAAGCCACCTGTGCTGAAGTAGGGACTGGTTGAGCCATCTGTGCTGAAGCAGGAACTGATTGAGCCACCTGTGCTGGAGCAAAGAATGATTGAGCCACCTGTGCTGAAGCAGGGATATCTTGAAAACCTGACCTGTTGGTGGGGCTTGAGGACTGGACTACAGCACCCTCGCCTTAGAGTCTTACTGGTCATCACCTTTGACTCTGCTGTTCGTAAGAACCTTTGTGTTCAGCCATATTGTGATATATGCAAAAGCGAGAGAGAGAATGCCTCTGCACCAAGCCCTTAAATGCTAATACCCAACTAAAATATCAAAATAAATGGGATGCGCCCAGGGAAGCAAACAAAGACGAATGAAAAGAAAGGGGGAAAATGAAAGAATTGGGCTGAGAAACTCCCACAGACAACCAGGGCACTCAGGGGTATGCTCCAAGTATCAAAGGTAAATGTATTTGTACACAATATAAAACCAATTAAAAAGAAAAAGACACAAACAGGAAAAAGCCCCCTACACAGCCTACAAAATGTCATACAAAATATGAGCCACCTGTGCTGAAGCAGCGAATTCCGGAAAACCTGACCTGTTGGTGGCCCTTGAGGACTGGAGTTGCGCACCCCTGTTTTATATGAATCAGGAGTGCCTCTGGACTGGAACCGCAGCACTTAAAAATCCAGGGACCCCCCCCCCCCCCCTACAGCTTTCTATTGGGTGGCCTGGCTGAGGCTGACCCCAATGGCCAGATTGCTTCTCCCATGCAAGAATTCACGCCGGGGAATTTAAAAAGGAAATATTTGGCAAACCCCAGAACTTCCATGGTTTGAGTGGGGCAGTACAGCTCATGGGCACCCCTAGGGTAAATAATATTATATTATAAATATATATATAGATTATATACCTATATATATTATATATATATATATATATCTATGATATATATCATAATTATATATAATATCTATATATTATATATATATTATATCTATATATCTAATTATATATATATATTTAATGAGCAGCAACATCTGAATTGAAGACACTTCGGAAGGTTGATCATAAAGTAGACCCCATCTCCTCCCAGAGCTCACCCCTCACCACCTTTTTAACTTGGGGGGTTTTCTCATTTTGCAGTATGGACAGGACCTACTGTGGTTATTTCCCCTCATACAGAGGTAAAAGGGAAGGGCTCACAGTGTAGTGTAGGACCTGCATTAATTTTGATTTACCTTGACGTGGTATGCAGGCTTATGACGCTTCGGCAAAAGGGTTTAACTAAATAACCAAGAAAATATTATTATTTAAGTATTTAACTTTATACGTATTACCTTTTTATATGTTTTGACAATTGGATGTAGCATTGGGCGCCCCAGTCTTTTGTTGTATACATTTGCCACGCTCAGTAGCACTCTTTTTGACATAAATATATATATATATATATATATAGACGTGTAGTAACAAGGGGGATCCTGATGACAGAAGACAGCACACCGCAGTAATGATACAAAAAAGTGTGTATTGTAAACACACAAGGGACCCGCCAACGTTTCGGTCCTCGTAGAGGGACCTTCCTCAGGGCAGTGCCGTACTCGTAGTTGCAGTGCCCTGAGGAAGGTCCCTCTACGAGGACCGAAACGTTGGAAAGGGGGGCTGGTAGCAGCCCCAAGCAGGCTTTGCCAGGGTTCTTGTAATGGCGGCCTTAAATGTCCTGTATCACGTGGGCCAATAGGAATCCATGACATCATCTCCCTGTCTTAAATAATCTGGTGTCTATTTAACACTGGGCAATGTTGATTGTATGTCCAGTCTTAGGCTTGTTCTTTAGTAGGTGCGGGCGCGCGTGCACGTGACGCACACTTTTGTGTGTATGGTGGTCCGTGCTGCCGGGAGCGACAGGTCTGTGTGTTTGTATATGTGTATATGTGTGTGTGCGTGTGTGTGTGTGTACAGTTGGATGTAGGTTCTAGCGGTGTGTCTGTGTTTGTGTGTGTGTGTTTGTGTGTGTTCTCCATAGCAATCGGATCAGAAAATTAAATATCCATCTGTATTGTACCTTTAACTATTTGGGATGTATTGTATGTTGGTATATGTATATATGTGGATGTTATTACATTATACGTGTTTTGTGTTGTTAAATTCTAGAAAATGAATACTGTATTGTAATAAATATTTGGGGGGGGGTAAACATGTATTCATTTATTTAAAAGTGAAAAAGGATTGGAAATAGACCGCCATGTCCAAAAAAGCACCAACAGCTCACCAGGTAGAAAGGCTTAAAAACGTTTATTTAAACTACATAAAATTGAGAAAAAGGACAAACAAAATACAAAAACAAACACCTACGCGTTTCAGGCTCTAAGAGCTCTTTCTCAAGGGGGATAGTGGGGACATGGCGATCTATTTCCAATCCTTTTTCACTTTTGTATTGCCCCACAATTGGTAAGACGCACTGAGGACCAGAGGGCACGCTATATGGGAGTTGGCGTTCATTAGTTCCTCCCCTGTGGATCTCACGAAGGAGGGGAGCGTTTACCGGACGGACCGGAAGTACTCTGACACACTTCCGGCACTCGGAAGCTCCACGCTGTTGATGTGAGGAGGCGCAGCTGATTTCGGGACCTTCACGTCAACACTGCCAGCAGGACAGCCGAGCAGAAAGTAAGGAGCGCTACAAGAGGGATCCACAGAGGTATCCATATTGTTTCTCTGTCACGTATATATCCCAGGTAGCGGTGTCCATTGGAGCTCCTTTACAGTCTGTTGCTGTCCTCAGTGATTTCTTCTATCAACATTCCACACGACACCCACGCATTGACTTTCCCTCGTTGCCCACCCCAGTTGTCCACTACATTATATCATTATTTCTTTAACTCCCTGTTTTAGAGCTTTTAGTAGCCTTGCCATATATTCATTTATTTAAACCTGTGGATATTTTCTCAGATGAATTGCTAGCATTGTGTTATTTTGCAGTGTATACAAGGATTCCAGAATTGTGGAAATCACAGCAGTTCTTCTGGACACATCACATGCTCCCGAGCCTCATATTCATATTCAATTCAAATTCCTCATAGCCTGACAAAGTTCAGCCACTGAGCTGCAGCATTAACTTGTATTTTAACAAGATATTTAGTATTTTATAATACATACACACATACATACATACACACACACATACATACATACACACACACATACATACATACACACACACATACATACATACATACATACATACACACACACACACACATACACACACACACATACACACATACATACACACATACATACATACACACATACACACATACATACACACATACACACATGCACACATACATACACACATACATACACACACACACACACACACACACACATACATACATACACACATACATACACACATACATACACACATACATACACACATACATACATACACACATACATACACACATACATACACATACATACATTAACAGCGGCGGTAGCGGCGCGAAAACGTTCTTTTACAATCTTCCCCCCTGTCCGTCCGCGCGGCACCATTATAGAAAGGCTGACTAACCACAGCCAATTATAAGTGCCACGCGCACACACGGCGCAGCAAGCGCGCCCACTATAGAACAGCCCTTATAAGTGTGGGACTATCTATCCATCTATATATCTGATCTGGTCATCTTGCCTCTTGTGCATGGTTAGATTTAGCACCAGGTACATGCTTGTGCTAGATGGTGTATATTATATATCTGCTGATTCCTCGTGTTTAGAAGTTAGATATGTTTACTGTGCGACTGTCTTAACTGCTGTCCTGTTTATATGCATTCTTGTGCACATTCAATGCATTTTGGGACCCCCGTATGCCGTCACAGTGATCCTGAGGGGTCCTATGGGATTCCCCTGATGAGGAACGGTCTCCACACACACGTAACTTATATTTTGTGTGACACATTTTGTATACTGTGTAGGGTTTCATTGGTTTTATATTGTGTGCAAATAAATTAACTTGTGATACTTTTAGCATAACCTGGTTGTCTGTGAGAGTTTTTCAGCATAATTCTTTAGGTTTTTCTTTATTTTCATTAAATCTTGTAATATACTGTATACATTCAAAGGTGTAGAGAAAACCATAATTTGTTCTTAAACGGATTTATAAATCAAATAATGATGTTGACTACTAGGTCTACACGCAAGGGGCCATAGTGATTGGGGTATGGATACTGTACATAGTTACATAGTAGATGAGGTTGAAAAAAGACACACGTCCATTAAGTTCAACCTATGCTAAATTTAGACGACAGATACTCTATCCTATTTCCGTACTTACAGTATATTGATCCAGAGGAAGGCAAACAAAAAAGCCCCGTGACATATCATCTAATCATATCTTAAATACAGGTAGTCCTCGCTGTCCAACGTTTCACTTTACAACGAATGGCATATCCAACGCTTTACAATGCAACCCTATGGGCCGTTTTCCGACGCCTGAATGCGTTATCCAACGCTCAGCACCACTGATTAACATGGGACTCGCTTTACAACGGTTTCACTATCCAACACTGCTTCCAGAACAGATTCTGTTGGATAACCGAGGACGGCCTGTAAAGGGAAAAATAAACTCCTGCCTGTCTTCAAATATTGGCAATCGGATTACTCCCTGGATCAAAATTCTTCCCATGTTTACTTATTTGGTATATCCCTGGATACCTTTCCTTTCTAAAAATATGTCCAAACTTTTTTTGAACAAATCTATTGTATCAGCCATCACAGTCTCCGTGGGTAATGAATCCTACACTGTAACTGCCCTTACTGTAAAGAACCTTTCCCTTTGTTGCTGGTGAAATCTGCTTTCCTCCAACCTTAAGGGATGACCACTAGCGGATTTCCCATTACAGCCGTTAGGCGTCGGCAAAAATGTCTGCCCCATATACATTTGCCGCGCTCTCGTGTCAATCTGGCCTAATGGGAAGGCACTTGGCTGTGGCGGCCGACTTCTTGCTGCCGCCCTTCTTCTCCTGCTGAATCGCAGTGTCAAACGACGCTGCGGACGTCACAAGGCCTTTTGTTGCCATGACTGCGCGGCATCAAATGACGCCACGACGTCACGTTACCATGGCAACGTGACGCCATGCGACATCACGTTGGTGACATCCGCTGCATCATTTGACGCTGTGATTCTGAAGAAGAATGAGGGAGGCGTCCGCCAACGCTAAGGGGCGGCGGATCTTCAAATCCACCGCTGGGTATGACCCATGTCGTTCGTACATGCCATGCTAAAGAGGAATAATCTTATTTTGCCAGATGTCTACATTGGAACCTTCTCTCTAGAAACCATTCATTTGGCACGTGGTCCCAAGGTGCAGCAAAGTATCCGGGCGCTCCTCCTCTTACCGTGCACCCCAAAGCTGGAACAGTCTACCGGAGACTCTCGCAGACGCCACCAGTTTAAGTGCTTTCAAAACTAAAGCGGTCTCACATTTTAATCTGGTCTGTAACTGTTACATACGCCTATAATATATATTATCTGTGCATGCAATGTATTGTATATAATGTATACCCTGTTCACTTATGTAACTGTATTTGTAACAATGTATTGTCTGTCATCTTAACTCTGTGCCCAGGACATACTTGAAAACGAGAGGTAACTCTCAATGTGTTACTTCCTGGTAAAACATTTTATAAATAAATAAAAAATAAATAAATATTCCCAGAATTGTGTCAGAATTTCCTCTTTGTATCTTAAAGAATTGAGTGCATAGAAATTTCGTCAAACCAAATACACACAGGACAGCTACAGAGCTGGCAATCTGAATCTGAGCTTTGGCAAGTGCTATAATTGTTTAAATTAGGGTCTAAAATTAGATAGTGTGGCCTCTATTCTGTAAATCTGTGTGCTGCAGTTCCCATGCAGAGTCACTTTGGGGTTTTTCGGATAATGGGGCTAGTCTTGTGCGATCGAATCCCACTGGCAGCTACCTATGACCTTGGGCACTAGCGCCAAATTTCTGTCTGTGCCTTAGGATAGGGGTGCGCGACTCCAGTCCTCAAGCCCCCCCAACAGGTAAGGCTTTCAGGCTATCCCTGCTTAAGCACCGGTGGCTCAATCAGTCCCTGCTTCAGCACAGGTGGCTAAATCAGAGGCTCAGTCTTTGACCGAGCCTCTGATTGAGCCACCTATGCTGAAGCTGGGATATCCTGACAAGCTGACCAGTTGGGGGGTCTTGAGGACAGGAATTGAGCCCCCCTTGCCTTAGGCACCAAACAATCTAAGTTCCTTGGAACACAGGCTTGTATAAAAATATATTATATTGTTATTATTAATGCAGCAGCCCAAGCGCGGCTTTTTATTATAATTTTTGATAATAGTTATGAGTAGGGGGTCTCCGGAGCTTACCTGCATTAACTTCAGCTCCGGTGACACCACCCTGCGTTCTCCGATACTTACATCCATAGTGGGTGCTAGTATATCTCTTCAGTTTAAACGTCCCGGTCACACGGGCCCAAAGGAAGCCGCACTGGGTGACATCGTGGATTCCTATTGGCCCATGTGACGCGGGACATTTAAAGCCGCCATTACGAGTATCCCCAGCTGACCTAGCTGGAGCTCCTACCAGCACCCCCTTCCGAGGTATCACAGTATCCCCGAAGCTAAAATCAACGCGGTTCAGCTCCGGAGACCTCCTGCTTCAAACCTATTTTTGTTTTCTTACACCCCACGCTTGGTCTGCTCTTTTAAGACCCTGGTTGGGTGATGTATCAACCGCCTAAAGTGTCTTCAATTCAGGTGTTTAAGGATCAATCTGGGCTGCTCATTATATATATATACCACACGATACCGGTTGCAAAACGACATCAAGGGACAGCACGCAGGTAAGTTGATCATACATGTTCTATATTTGATAGGAGACACAAAAAAACGACGTTTCGGTACCTCCAGTGGGACCTTTCTCAAGGTGGTGTCTATTTATATATATATATATATATATACAGTTGTGTGAAAAAGAAAGTACACCCTCTTTGAATTCCATGGTTTTACATATCAGGACATAATAACAATCATCTGTTCCTTAGAAGGTCTTAAAATGAGGTAAATACAACCTCAGATGAACAACAACACATGACATATTACACCGTGTCATGATTTATTTAACAAAAATAAAGCCAAAATGGAAAAGCCATGTGTGAAAAACTAAGTACACCCTTACTGCTTCCATAGGAATTAAGATGCCAAGTAGCAGACAGGTGCTGCTAATCAAATGCCCTTGATTAATTGATCATCGGCAAGTGTGACCACCTCTATAAAAGCCGAAGTTTTAGCAGTTTGCTGGTGTGGAGCATTCAAGTGTGTGTTAACACAATGACAAGGAGGAAAGACATCAGCAATGATCTTAGAGAAGCAATTGTTGCTGCCCATCAATCTGGGAAGGGTTATAAGGCCATTTCCAAACAATTTAATGTCCATCATTCTACAGTGAGAAAGATTATTCAAAAGTGGAAAACATTCAAGACAGTTGCCAATCTTCCCAGGAGTGGACATCCCAGCAAATTCACCCCAAGGTCAGACCGTGCAATGCTCAGAGGAATTGCAAAATACCCAAGAGTTACATCTCAGACTCTACAGGCCTCAGTTAGCATGTTAAATGTTAAAATTCATGACAGTACAATTAGAAAAACACTGAATAAGTATGGTTTGTTTGGAAGGGTTGCCAGGAGAAAGCTTCTTCCCTCTAAAAAGAACATGGCAGCACGGTTTAGGTTTGCAAAGATGCATCTGAACAAACCACAAGACTTCTGGAACAATGTCCTTTGGACAGACGAGACCAAAGTGGAGATGTTTGGCCATAATGCACAGCGCCACGTACTGTATCAGCACAAACACCTCATACCAACTGTCAAGCACGGTGGTGGAGGGGTGATGATTTGGGCTTGTTTTGCAGCCACAGGACCTGGGGACCTTGCAGTCATTGAGTCGACCATGAACTCCTCTGTATACCAAAGTATTCTAGAGTCAAATGTAAGGCCATCTGTCCGACAGCTAAAGCTTGGCCGAAATTGGGTCATGCAACAGGACAATGATCCCAAGCACACCAGCAAATCTACAACAGAATGGCTGAAAAAGAATCAAGGTGTTGCAATGGCCCAGTCAAAGTCCAGACCTCAACCCGATTTAAATGCTGTGGCTGGACCTTATGAGAGCTGTGCATAAACAAATGCCCGCAAACCTCAATGAACTGAAGCAACGTTGTAAAGAAGAGTGGGCCAAAATTCCTCAACAACGATGTGAGAGACTGATAAAGTCATACAGAAAACGATTACTTCAAGTTATTACTGCTAAAGGTGGTTCTACAAGCTATTGAATCATAAGGTGTACTTAGTTTTTCACACATGGCTTCTCCATTTTGGCTTTATTTTTGTTAAATAAATCATGACACGGTGTAATATGTCATGCGTTGTTCATCTGAGGTTGTATTTACCTAATTTTAAGACCTGCTAAGGAACAGATGATTGTTATGATGTCCTGATATTTAAAACCATAGAATTCAAAGAGGGTGTACTTTTTCACACCACTGTATATACGCCCCACTCCAAACCACTGGGACCTCCCGGTTCCCAAGATATTTCATTTTTAAATTCCCCCGTGTGAATTCTTGCATGGGAGAAACTATCTGACCATTGGGGTCAGCCTCCCTCTGGTGCCCAATAGAAAGCTGTGATGTCATTGTGCGATGACATTGTGGCTTTTGACTGGGTGACCTCACAGACATCTTTGGTTTTCCTTGTACGTACCGGCAACAGTTAAGAATGTAATATCTCTGCAATCAGGGCGTCCCGGAGTCATATAAAACAGGAGTGGGCAGCTCCAGTCCTCAAAGGCCACCAACAGGTCAGGTTTTCAGGATATCCCTGCTTCAGCACAGGTGGCTCAGTCATTAGACTGAGTTGGCCACCCCTGAAAGTTGCTGCTTCAAGAGTCATTTGGAATGTGTGTATGTGGCTGAAATCAAAATCTACATTTCAACGATTTGCTTCTTAAGAGTATTTTGCCCATTTATCTCTTCACTTCTTGTGTGTCAGGGAGCCGGACAGCCCGAGCTGGCATGGACCCTGTGTAACTGAGAAACTGGCTTTTAATTACACCAAAATTGCTATAGATGCACAACCACAAGAACGTAAATTGCTGAGATGTCGACACATATAGTGTAACAGATATCAGGGGCGGGCAGCTCCAGTCCTCAAGGGCCACCAGCAAGTCCGGTTTTCAGGATATCCCTGCTTCAGCACAGGTGGCTCAATCAGTCGTTGGCTGAGTCACTGATTGAGCCACCTGTGCTGAAGCAGGGATATCCCTAATACCTGGCCTGTTGGTGGCCCTTGAGGACTGGAATTGGCCGTCTCTGCACTATATGGTACATTTGTGGCGTACGCATTTTGAAATGGACTCTTTATAAGTCCGCATACACCATTAAAATCATTATTACATGCCCTGGAATCCCTGTCTTGCTTTCTTTTATTATTATTAACGATATTTAGATTTTATTCCAGCATGCAAAATAATTCAACTTATGGGTAAGATGATGGAAACATTAGATTGTTAAAATAAGTGCACCCCGCACATAATATGAGTCCCTTCTGTAACTAATATGGCATATACCTACTGACAGATGAGAGGCTTTCATGTGTGCTATTCATTTGGAAATAGCACATTTTGGAATAGATGCTGACTTGAAACCTTCCATTTATTTATTGGCTCTGCATAGTAAGGCCGCGCTTATAGTCCCGGCGACGGCACATCGCAACGTTGATTTAATCCGTCGCGTGCACCTATAGTGGGCGCGACCGTGACGGCGCGACACAGCGACCAAAATCGCTGAACTCAATGGAAATTGATTTTGTCTGGTGACCGCCGCGTGACGTCAGCGACACGTGAGTGGTTTAGCCAATGAGGGCAAACCGCTCACGGCCACGCCATGACCCCCCCCCCCCCCGGTCGCCGTCTCTTGTCTCCTACACTATAAGCAGAAATCGCTATTACAACGGCGATGGATGACATCACGCCGTCGCGTCACCGTAGCTGGGACCATAAGCTCCGCCCAAGGGAGTTATGACTGGGTGACCCGTAGTATTGTACAGTATTTCATTCAGGCCTTTTCTCCAACCACGTGTGGCACACGGATTCAATGCTTTCCACCTTGAACCTCTGACATGCTACTAATGACAAATACCATGTTCACCAAGCCTTTCATTATCTGAGTTGTACATATCATGTAAAATCAACTGAATACAACCCTACATTAGTTAGCAAGCAACACATTGGTGATTGCTTTATTGCCCACAGAAGGTACAAAACCACATTACAGAAACGTAAGAACATATTCACTAAGACGTACTCTACCATGAGTCAGTGAGTAGTAAGGAGTCTTCCGGGCTGGAATGTGTTTATGGTAGAACGTGGCTGCTCAACTCCAGTCCTGCAGCCCTCAACAGGTCAGGTTTTCAGGATAACCCAGCTTCAGCACAGTTAATTCAATCAGAGGCTCAGTCAAAGACTGAGTGTCGGATTGAGCCACCGGTGCTGAACCGGTTACTGATTGGGCCACCTGTGCTGAAGCTTGGATACCCTGAAAACTGGAGCTGTTGGGGGGCTTGAAGACTGGAGTTGAGCACCCCTGTTGTAGAAGACGGCTCAGTAGATATTTGTCATAGTGCTTGAAATGTTAAGTATTATGTGACTGGTGTTTGAAGAAAAGCAGGAACAAAACTTTAAAATGAGCAATACAGTAAGCTACATGGTTACAGTACGGGTTACAGCATGGGTCCTCAACTCCAGTTCCCAAGCCCCCTCCCCAGCCAACAGGTCAGGTTTTCAGGATATCCCAGCTTCAGCACAGGTGGCTCAATCAGAGGCTCAGTGGAAATCTTGAGTCCACCTTGTGCTGAAGCTGGGATATCCTGAAAACCTGACCTGTTGGAGGGGTGTGTTGAGGACTGGAGTTGGGCACCCATGGGTTACAGGACATATTTGCCAGCAGGGGTAACATGTAACCCTTCTCTCTCCTCCTGAACATCATGTACAGAATTTGAACCTTTCCGAATATTTAAACACCTGGATTCGCATTGCGCTCAGCAACATGAGATCTTGTTTAGATGGATAATGCATGGCACCTGCCAGGCATGTCTGGGTGTCATGTGGGCATTTCTCATAGCATTTCCCAAGGTATCTTCCTGGCTAATCACCTCTGCTAGCAGTGCAGAAAAGAAACCCCATTTCAGGATGCTACCACCATATTAAACACACAAAATGCTGCATGTATGGACCTTCCTCCCAAGAGATTAACACATCACCAAGCGTCTCATTTTCTGGGCTGCAACACATCTTACATTCTGACCATGGCAATTAAATATTCATCGTGTCTCAAGATGATACTCAAGGTCAAACCCTGATAGCAGAAGAACTGAAGCATCATCCAAGGGGGGGGGGGGGGTCACACAATCCAGTGTCCTGCTCAGTGTGTGCCTTATTCTGCACATGCATACAACATCGCGTGTCCCAGGCAGTCTCAAGGTCTCCTGGCCTTCAGGTGACATCCCCACGCATGGTGTGAAAGTCCCACTGTGACCCTCCCTGAGACCCTCACTCCAAGCTATTCCTCACAGCCCACCTCCCCTACAGGGTCCTACCTACACATCCATGCTACCACCCATTCTAGCAATGTCACCTAATGACACCCACCCCCCAGGGGTATTACCCGGGCAGGGTCCCATGTTATCTAACCCGGGACAAACCAGCAAGGACAGGGGGGGAGGGGGGGCGGGAAGGTATCCACATGTAAATGATGGGCAGCCTTACCCTCTGTGCCTGTGATGCTGCAGGAGCTGGGATCAGCACTGGTAGGAGGGACAGCGCACGGCTGGCAGGGGAAGGAGGACCTCACATCCATTCATGGGGAGACAGCGGGAGCCTGGGAGAGCTGCGCACGCATGCGTTATATTAGAGCCGGGGGGGGGGGGGGGGAGCCGTGGCGGGGGGCCAGCCCCCCCCCCGTGACTCCCACTACCCCCCCAACACCCACCATCCCACCCACCCCGTGACTCCCACTATCCCACCCCGGTACTCCCACTATCCCCCCCACGCTCGTGACTCCCACTATCCCTCCCACACCCGTGACTCCCACTATCCCTCCCACACCCGTGACTCCAACTATCCCCCCCACCCATGACTCCCACTATCCCCCCCACGCTCGTGACTCCCACTATCCCCCCACGCCCCTCACCCCCCTCCCGGAGGACCCAGGGCGCAGAGGCTGCGGCTGGGGCAGCACGGTACCTGGTGCTGCTGCGGTCTCCCGTTCCTCATCTCTTGGCTGGGACTTTGGGTGGGTGCTGATGACGCAAGGATTGAGTCACCAGCAGGAGAAGCACGTCACTTGCGAATGGAAAGCGAGAGAGGAGCTGGGGGGCGGGAGGGACGTCCCAGAGGTTTTAAAACAATTACATTGGTATTTATTATGATTTATTTATCCAACATAATGAACCCCGTTGCTTTTCCTTTGATTTCGTGTTGGAAGCTCTGATAAATATCCCCTTGGGAGTGCTTTCAAAAATCCTAACATGAATCCCAACTATCACACACAGCACAACAGGGCAATATAACTGGCACTGAGTATACTGATAGCCCACCATGGGATACATATGCAGACAGCTCTAGGGGCTGTCTGCCTGTTTGCTGTCTCGGTGACCCATGTGAGAAGATATTGCTCTGCTGTGTCCTAGGTAGCGGTGCCCAACTCCAGTCCTCTCCCCCCAACAGGTCAGGTGTTAAGGATATCCCTGCTTCAGCACAGGTGGCTCAATCAGTCCCTGCATCAGCCCATGTGGCTCAATCAGTCCCTGCTTCAGCACAGGTGGCTAAATCAGTCTTCTACTGAGCCACTGATTGGGCCACCTTTGCTAAAGCTGAGATAGCCTTAAAACCTGACCTGACAGGGGTCTTGAGGACTGGAGTTGAGCACCGCTGTCCTAGGGGATGATGCCAGGACCCTCACAACACGTGGCCCCTGCTGACCTATTTCTATAAGTGACGTTCTATAAATAGCTCTGTGAATTCAGAGCCTCTGATTCTGTGCATCAAGAGCTGGGATCTGTCTCCATGGAAACCCCATCAGCATCCTTCAGATGCTCCGCCTGTGATGGTGCATCTGTGTGAGAAGCAGCAGCTGGGGAATAAGTGAGCTCACAGGGAGCTTTCCATAAACACCAGGCCGTATAACACAGCACCAGCTATGCAGATTATCTGCAGCCTAGGCATGATGCAGAGTAGGACACCATTTTTGTTAGCACCATGATTTGTGGTGCTTATTATCTTCAAGGACAGTTGTGGTGCTTATTATCTACAAGGACAGTGTGTACAGTGTTTACTGCAATGCCCTTTGCTAGTAGGTTTTTCCATGTGCTCTGAGGCAGGGGTGCTCAACACCAGTCCTCAAGCCCCTCCCCCCACCATAGTTCATGTGTTCAGGATATCCCAGCTTCAGCACAGGTGGCTCAATCATAGGCTCAGTTGAAGACTGAGGCACCTGTGCTGGTGGAGCTTGAGGACTGGAGTTGAGCACCCCTGCTTTGAGGTATCACCCTAATTACAAAGCATTGTGGTTAAAGATCACAGGTAGGATTTCGGTAACATCACACTGTTCATATGCTTCAATTGAAACAGAATGTTTCCAAGGAAAAAACAGATTACAACTAGGTAACCAAAGCCTTTTAATACACCTATAATAATAAAAGACTGCATTTCTTTCTTTCTGTCTGTCAGAGCCAAAGGTCCAAGACCATGAAACCTAGAGACCTGACCTGTTGTAGGCATACTAAGGAACCCCTACGTGTGTGCACCTGCATGTTTATTTTTATTTAAACGCATTAATTCCATGAGTGATTACAATTCCTCTGACAAGCAGGTAAGCCAGTGGGTGTTGTGCCTGGTTGGCTCTGTATCTGGCGTGTGACATCATAATGCACATAGCCTGGTGGCAGATAAGGTGGGAGGAGGAGGGAGGGAGTGATGGTGGGGTTGGAGAGAGAGAGAGAGAGAGAGAGGATGGGGAAAGAAAAGTCAGGGAGGTAATGCATGTTGATACTTAAGTTTTTAATTAAAAAGATAACCCCAACCCTTCAACTTGATGGACTTTTTATGGTTCTGGGTGCAGCCGCGCTCACTGGAAGGTGGAATTATTGATCGGGTTAAAGAGGGCACTATTATTGATTGATTGATAGTTTCAAATCTGCAATGGAAAAGATGATTCCAGAGTTCTGCAACCCCTGCTATGCCGGGCACTTCAGCTGGTTTTTAAATAAAGTTACACAATGGATCTTAGAAATGTTTGCCTAAATGTAGTCTGAAGTGTTAGATGTTTTCATATGTGTTACTTCAATGGTTATTTATATATTTTTCAAGATGGTTATTTCACATAAGAACACCTCACCATTGCACCCAAGATCACTATTTTGATTACTTCCCCCCCCCCCCCAGTATAATTTGTAACTGAAAACAAATAAAAAATGTTTACATAAAAATATTTAAAAATAGATTTTAAAGGTCAAGCACCAAGATTAACCTACTCAAAATATCACTGACATTAATTCACTTTGGTCCTGGGATTGCACCTCAAATACAACCATTACCATTCCACTTTAAACCTACTGTGTGTATCCCCTCTTCATAGAGCCACTGGCCCTTCGCTCTTCAGTAAATATAGAAATATAACCATATCCCAAACTCATTGCCTTCATATCTGATTTTCTATCCTGGGCATGAAATGTATTGTGAAATCCTCCCATCGTTGAGTATGTAGTACATTAAGCAAAGGCTTCCTTCAGTAGCAACGAGGATGTCATGTGACAAATGTGCTCTCACTGTGACTTTATCCAGCTCCCACACACTGCTGTCAATCCAGCCTCATTAGCACTGGACAGGGCTTTCACTAGCAGTAGATTCATCACCTCATACATGCATTGGAGGTCAAGGAATTCAATGGAAGTGTAATTAGAAGCTCCTTAAGTCTGTGTTAAGGGGGCAGTATGACTGCTTCAGGGCTGGGGCAATTTACCAGT
The DNA here is from genome assembly GCA_036426205.1 of Ascaphus truei. NCBI lineage: Eukaryota > Metazoa > Chordata > Amphibia > Anura > Ascaphidae > Ascaphus > Ascaphus truei. The sequence continues at coordinate 9,771,826 of CM071575.1, forward strand.
GACCCCAAAAAAACAAGTTCAACTGAAATGTAGACATTGAAGGCAAATAAAGACCATGTATCCCAGGGCTCCAACTCCAGTCATCAAGGGCCACCAACAGGCCAAGTATTAGGGATATCCCTGCTTCAGCACAGGTGGCTCTTTCATTCTGACTGATATCCTTAAAACCTGACCTGTTGGTGGCCCTTGACCGGACCTAGACCGGAGTTGGCCACTTCTGATGTAGCCCATCTAGTCACAGACATGCATATAAAATTACTTTATTGTACATCTACACACAGCAAATTACAGGCATATCGTGGGAAATATCAGAAATTATGTCACTTACACCAAGGATCGAAGGAGGACAGCAAGAAGACGGTAACAGTGCAAGGAAGCTTTTTATTGCCAATATACCAACACTATAACTCATATGCAAGGGGTCCGACCTAAAAACAAATGGGTAACAAAATCTCAACTCTGATATTTTTCAGTAGAAGGGGAAAACAAATAACTGGGGATTGTTGTTCACCGTTCTCTGGGGCAATATAACTATCAATAGAGGATGAGTATCTCACCCAATTCAATTTCACAAAGGTTGAACTCAATCGACATTTATTTTTACAACCTACTACTGTATTATCTACTATATAATGATGTAACACATACAGAACACCTACAAGCTCAAATTGAACCCCCAAAATACCCACAACATATATATAAGCATATAAGTTTCACAGAGGAGTGCTACTGAGCATGGCAATATATATTTAAAACCAGAGACATAACATAAAACACAGACAAAGCTCAGTGCACATCCAGAAAAACTTATATATATATACGGTACAGTGCCTAAATATACATGTATAAATAACTAATAAATAAAATGGTCTTTTAGTTTAACATTTTGGCCAAATTGTTGTAAGCCCTTGAGCCAAACTTCACGGCAGACCACGTTTCAAGGGTCCCTACACTAATATAAATTCTTAATAACCTGTGCATTGCCAGGAGGAATGATTTATAATAAATCTGTCAATATAAGTTGCAAAAGTTCTAAGTCTGATTGAAGCTTTTATTAACCTGTACATTACCAGGAAAAGCACTCTGTAATAGATTTGTCACAATCACACTGCATGCAGGCAAGTTCCCCTGATAGTTGGAGATGCCATGGAGTGAGCTTTTAACCATTTAAATGTGGGAGGGAGTGAGCTTCAATTGGATAGGAGGTTGCCACCCTCCAAAACAGCCAAGACTAGCTGCACAAGAATTATAAAACATACAGAACACCTACAAGCTCAAATTAAACCCCCAAAATACCCACAACCTATATATAAGCATATAAGTTTCACAGAGGAGTGGTACTGAGCATGGCAATATATATTTAAAACCAGAGACATAACATAAAACACAGACAAAGCTCAGTGCACATCCAGAAAAACTTATATACGGTACAGTGCCTAAATATACATGTATAAATAACTAATAAATATAGTTATACATGTATATTTAGGCACTGTACCGTATATAAGTTTTTCTGGATGTGCACTGAGCTTTGTCTGTGTTCTATATAATGATGTAGCAGCTTCCTTCTCCAGTTGGGCGGACATTGGATCCAACTTCCGGTGCTGACAGGACAGCACCTATGTGGATGCCTGGGCTGACTGCATAGACATTTATACAAAATGCACCAAACCCAATAAAATATGTTTTATTATGTTTTAATACAGAATATGACTTGGGGGGACCCATACCTGTCCAGGAAATGGGCCTGGGATATGGGCTCTGATTGAACCTAGTACCTTTTAAAAGAGATTGCCCTAATTTTCAGACACATTTTGTTACATTGGGTTTTGTGTTAATTACACATTTTTCCAGTAAATACGACCAGGGGATCCCAGAGTTAAGAGCTTAAATTATCCTTGGTGGTGGCAGCGTATTGAGGTGGTGTGAAGGTTTGGGGGGTGGTGGGGGTATTGCTAATTTTGAGGGCCCGGCGAGGACGTAAATGAGTATATGCAGGGTAGCTGCATGTATTAACCCTTTTCATATACACACACGTCCGTGCTCACAGGTGTGGCGTATGTGACAGAACTGGATGTGGCCCATTCTCTGCAGTTGCATCTAAGGTCCATAGATGCTCTGAACCCATGAGCAAAACCACAGTACATTCTCACATTAGTAAGTCTATCTTTCCACTCTGAAATTCTCTTTTAAGATACAACAGTGAAAACGTGTTGCAAACGTAAAATAATGTGTGTAAAATGTTCATACTATTATCCTTTGTGAGTAGAACGAATGTAACATTTGTCTAATTCCTAATGTAACGAAAATGACATTAAAATACTTCCCCAGCCCCGTGGAAAAGCAGTTGAAAGGATTTAAAGGTGCAATCCATGCAATATTATACGTGTTTTTATTTTAAAAAAAAATCAGTGCTGTAGTATTAGATATTTACTACTTTTTTTATTTTTTCCAACTCTTAATGCCATTTTTAATGAGTTTTAATATACGGATCATCCTTTGATTTCTATAGCATGTTTTAACACACCTCCCCAGAAGGGCAAGATCTTTGCAACACTTTCTGGTTTGTGATCATTTATTAACGATATTCCCAGCAGTTTAAACTGCAAACAGTAACAATAGATCAGTGATTCCCAACCAGGGTTCTGTGGAACCCGGGGGCTCCTTGAAGCAGTATCAGGGGTTCCTCCTATGAACCCCCGCCCCCCTCCCCCCCAGGGGTGGGATCTTTTGGTATGTATTTTGTAGGGTGGATTGAGTGAGAGTGGGGTAATTGACGGAAGGTAGGGGCGAGTGGGAGGAGAGAGGGGGGCGGGAGTGAGTAAAAGAGTGAGACGCAGGGGATAAATACACGAGGCGGGAAGGGGGAGAGTGACAGACGGATGGGAGAGAAATACATCGGTAGAGGGTGGGAAATAGAGGTGGCTCGTGAGGTGTGACATTTTGTGATTTACCCTTGTCGAACCTATTATGTGTCAGCCAGATAGGGGTTCCCCGAGATTTTTCGAAATATTTCAAGGGTTCCTCCAAACAAAAAAGGTTGGGAAACACGCAGTAGATAAATGTTACCTTAATAATACAAGGATACATTGTTGCTGGCGAGTTACACTGACAGAAGGACTGATTGAAACTGAAAGGCGGCCATTTAGTGAACCCTGGGAAGCCGGATCTTTGGCGATCGATGACGGGAGAACAAATCGATCGACCGCTTAGGTAGTTTTCAATAAAGGTAATCAAAGGTTGCATATATTAAAATATATATATATTTTTTTTTAAAGTGCCACTTGGACAGCCTCTTTAATAGAAAAGTGGGAGGCACTATGAATTAAATGCCCACACACAGTCATGCAAACTTAGGATATATGAACTTTGACCTTCTGTTCCACCTTAAATAGGAGTGGCTCTAAAATAATGTATTCCAGTTCCACACATTGTCACCCAGTGAGCAGCACACACTGCAAGTCATGTGAAATGACATAATGGCTGGGTGTCTCTGGGTGTTTAGAAAATACCAATCAGAGAAACCATGGAAACAGCAAGAGATAAAAGGCCTATATCCAAGAGATGTGTACGAGGAGGACAGAGCATGTGAGAACAAGGTCTGGCAGCCAGCATCGCTTTCACACAATACGGTCTGATCTGGCGTTCAAAATCCCCGGATTTATGGGGACCACTTTCTTTCACATCTTACAGCTTGTACGCTACAAACATCTCTCTGATGATGTAGAGCAGGGGTGGGCAACTCCAGTCCTCAAGGGCGACCAACAGGTCAGGTTTTCAGGATATCCCTGCTTCAGCACAGGTGGCTCAATCAGTGGTTCAGTCGACCAGCCTGGATCAGCACGGGCGGCTCATCGACTGAGCCACTGATTGAGCCAACTGTGCTGGAGCTGGGATATCCTGCAAACCTGACCTGTTTGGAGGGAGGGGGAGAGAGGGGGCTTAAGGACTGGAGTTGAGCACCCCTGCAGTAAGGTATTTAACATTATGCCCAGCCCCTCCTTGTGAGAGTACTAAGGCCGAGTCCATGGAGGGTGCGTGTGGGCGACGGTGCTAGTGGCTTCACGCTTGCCTCTAGCTTCAGCGATTTGTGTGCTCTAACTGGACGTGACGAGGGGGCGTGGCCATGACATCACGGAAGCTGGTTCGCCCTCATTGGGCAAACCTCTCACGTGACCCGGCTGGAGCACAAGGTAACAAATGTATAAATTTCCTCGCGCATCGCGACCGCCGGCACTTCTGGTCGTGCGCCCTCAGGACAGCCTCATAGAGGCAACATCATTTTGATCGCGCCGCGATAACCATGGACACGGCCAAATACGGCAGCAGAGGGAGAAAGAGCAGGCAAAAACTAAGGGCAGTAACCCATTACATTCCGGGTTACATTTCCAGAAACACTTCTACTTGTCAGATTATTGTGTTGATCACACAGTTCTGTCGTGTTCAACATTTTAAAGAAGTCAACCCATATAACGTAAAAACACAAACTTGATGTTTTATCTTGTACTGTCCTTCCTCTTGCTTTTCATGGATTTTTAACCGGTTTATTATTTCAGTGGGGTCAGCGCTCATCCCTGCAGTCTGCGTTCTCTTAGAGAGTGAGAGTGAGAGTGTGTGTGTGTGTGTGTGAGTGTGTGTGAGTGTGTGTGTGTGAGTGTGAGTGTGTGTGAGTGTGTGTGTGTGTGTGTGTGTGTGTGTGAGTGTGTGTGTGTGTGAGTGTGTGTGAGTGTGTGTGAGTGTGTGTGTGTGAGTGTGTGAGTGTGTGTGTGTGTGTGACGGAAGCCTCGTCTCCTCAGCATGCAACATCTCCGTCATGCAAAGAGAGCATTTAAAAAGGGCCTCTTTGCTACAAGCAGCAGGAAAGCAAGAGATGAGCACCCTGCGCTGCTCTCCAAACTGACTTGCAATTTATTAGCGAAATTAAACATTTTTGATCGTAAGGCTTTTTTTTTTTTTTTTTTTTAAACAAAATAAGAAGTCATTTGGTTGCATCTTTTGATGAAAAAAAATATTTCAGCCGGGTAAACACGTCACGATAAAGCACATTTTAGCAGATATTTGTTATGGTTTTGAAAATCTCCAGCTATTGCAAGAAAAGGCAACAAGTAAGGGAAGAAGTGAACTAGGTGAAAGCGCTTGAAGGGTTAAATCAAGTAAATCAAGTAGCCAATGCCTGCCCCCAAGAGCTACCAACAGGTAAGGTTTTCCACACATCCTTGCTTCAGCACAGGTGGCTCAGTCTTTGACTGAGCCACCTGTGCTGAAGCAAGGATGTCTGGAAAACCTGACATGTTGGTGGCCCTTGAGGACTGGAGTTGGCCGCCCCTGGGCTAAATGAATAAAGCATGTGTTGTATTCAACTCAGTGCAATTAATTCTGGCAGAAACCAGGACTAAAATTCCTGTGGCAATATGAAAGAAACAAACCATTGTAAGTGCACGTTCCTTAGGGCACGATCCATCTTTCAATACCTTAGGAGTGCTGCTAGGGAAAGAAAAGTGGTCAAACAATTATGGAAAACAAATACAAAACCCCAGCACCACCTTCCAAATTGTCTGACTCCTTTTGTTAAAAGTTTGCAAATGATCAGTGGTAAATCGCAAACCTCATAATGGAATAGGACCTCCCCAGATCATTGCAAAAACAGAAAAGTACTTTATTGGGTCATGGTTTAAAATAGGTGCCAAAAATCAGACGAAAGACTACGCATTTCACACCGGTTGACTCCTTGAGCCTGGGAGCGTGCGAAACACGTGGGAGTCTTTTTTGGTCCATTTTTCGGCACCTGTTTTTAACCATGATCCAATAAAGTACTGGTCTGTTTTTGCAATGATCTGGCGAGTTCCACTTTGGGGTCTGCGATTTAGTACTGCTCCTCTTCAAACTTTTCTGTTTGATTCATTGTGATCGGAGGGACGCCGACGGGACATTCGGGCATTCAGACAGCTGAGCAACGATACTGATATCAGACGGAGATGCGGTGTACAGCAGGAGCAGCGGCACACCGGTATAATTAGAAAGTTGCTGACTAGACCTACGATGGGAAGGTAAGCCACTGACTTTTTCATGTCTGCTGAGTAGGTGCAGGAACCACCGGACTCTCTAATTCTATTCTCTCTAATGGTACTGTATATGTCTATGCCATGTAACCTTATTCCGGATATGAAGTACCCCGTTAAAAAGTGAATATATTCAGAGACTATTCAGTGCCCCTCTGTGAGCGCACAGAATAGCTGGTACACCTATCCTTTGTTAAGACATTTGGGATAAAAAAAAAAAAATTATATATATATATTTTTTTTTTCCCACTGATAAATTGCAAACTAATGTGAAAAGTACAAGGTTTTTGTATTTGTTTTTCCCCATAAATGTATTGCAATTGTCTCTGCCTAGCAGCATCCCTAAGGCATTGAAAGATATAGTGTTACCGATGCACTTTGCACTCATCTGTTTTGCTGGACTCTAGTAACTACCAACCTATTTTTTGTATAGATCATGTAAATATATGTTTCAATTATTTTAAAAAATACAATGCTGCAATTCACATAGTAAAATACCCACCATTACAAAATTGTGTGTGGATCCCTTTTTGATTTCCAATGGAACCCCAGGTTTTCAGGCTCTCTCTGCTTCAGCACAGGTGGCTCAATCAGAGGCCGTCTTCGACTGAGTCTGATTGAGCCACCTGTGCTGAAGCAGGGATATCCTGAAAACCTGACCTGTTGGGGGAGCTTGAGGACTGGAGTTGAGCAGCCCTGAAATACCCTATGGTTGTACACACACACACACCCACACACACACACACACACACCACACACACACACACACACACACACACACACACACACACACACACACACACACACACACACACACACACACACACACACACACACACACACACACTTTCAATTGAACGCAGAATGATCGCTGAAGCTCTGGTCTTGCATTTATATGCACGTATATATATTTTCTCGTGAGGCGCTCAACGTCAAACCAAAACCAGAGACCACGCCACAAATCGCAGCTGAGGCTCGTTCAGCCACTAGATGGCGCCTTTGGTGACTGGATGGAGGCCGATGACCTTTCATTTTGTGCAAGTGGATTAAAGCTGCCATTTTGAATCATACAATGGAATTAGTTCAACGTGACCACACGTGAGAGAACTCCGCGTCTCGCCTCACTCATTCGTGTTCCTGATACCAGTCCCACTCAGCATCTTCATCGCCAACTAAGAATACGGTGGCATTCTTCAGCACATCAGTTAAGGGAGGGGGGGGGCAGAGAAGCACGCTAGAGGAGGGGTGCAAGAGAGGCCAGCACTAGAGGGGGTGGGGGGAGAGCGGGAGAAGCCAGCTCTAGAGGAGGGGGCAGAGAGGCTGGCTCTAGAGGAGGGGGCAGAGAGGCTGGCTCTAGAGGAGGGGGCAGAGAGGCTGGCTCTAGAGGAGGGGGCAGAGAGGCTGGCTCTAGAGGAGGGGGCAGAGAGGCTGGCTCTAGAGGAGGGGGCAGAGAGGCTGACTCTAGAGGAGGGGGCAGAGAGGCTGGCAGAACCACCGTCTGTGGGAATCCCACACTTTAATGCAAACTAAATGCACAAATACATGTAAAAATCTGGAATATTTGTTGGTACATACAAGGAATGTGACTTGTACGACAGGGCATCAGAGATCATTTACACAGGGGCTCTCCCACCCATTAGCACTCGGGCTTTACAGGAAGAGGTGCGAGGTGCTGTTAAGGCTTCAGAAGCTGTACACGAAGCACAGGCCTGGTACAAGAGCATGGTTATATGAAGAAGAAGTCACACCTGTAACTGCCCACAAGAAAAAGTGGGGACAATAAGTAGCGATTGATGGCAGGAGTTGGAGGGAAGCTGTAGACAGTGACCCCCTCTATGCAGACGCTGGGATGTGAGTTACTGCAGCAGTTCCTCCCAGGATATGGGTTTGGAAAACACTTCCCTCTCCAGCCACAGGTCATAGTTCATCTGAAAGTCCTCAGGCAGTTCCACCCGCTGCCCCAGGACACTCTGCAGACAGTTGTCAACGGGGAGGAACTCCGGGTTCCTGTGGGTGCGATCGTACCGCCGAGAGTTGAAGCGTTCAATGTTGGCCCTGAGCGCGCATTCCTCGGCCTGGAAATCCCATGGACGGGCATCGAGATCTGCGTCAGAGAGAGGGCGGGGAGGTAAAACATCTCAAGGCCAAGAGAACAGCCGCCCCCCCCGTCCCCCAGCTCACACGCTCCATACCGTTCCCATAGGCCCAGTCGTCGTTCAGGCGGTGCCGGACTTTCTGGTAAATGGCCGACATGGTTTTCATGTTACTTTTCCGCCACTGTCGGCCCAGGTACTTGGTCTGGACTTTGAGCAGCTTCAGCACATACAGTTGCATCATGGCCTGCTTCACCTTCAGCGCCCGCTTCAGGATCGGGGCAGACTTGAAAACCACCAGCATCTGTTATGAACGAGCCAGTTAGTGCCCGTCCTGTTCCCCCTCGCCCCTCCCGGCTCCCGATACCGTCCCCTCTCCTCCTCACCATTGTCCTCGAGTGCTTCCACTTTGTCAGCTTGTTCAGGATTCGCAAAAGGTTTATGCAGGAGAACAGATTCCTCCAACAAAAACGATTGTTGTCCCCGGCTTCCTGCCATAGAAAGGAACGGGGGGTTATGGAGGTGCAGGACACGCAGATATTTGGGGCAGTGGAAAAGGGGCACGGTCCAGCCAGTCCCCGCTACGTACCAGGCTCTCGGCAGTCAGCTCCGGCAGCTCGTGGACAACAAAGTACGGATAATCCAGGACTGAAATACTGAAAGGGAGAGGATGTTAAAACAAGTCACTGGAGTCGCTGTATCCCGCTCTGCTCTGGGCTGCAACATTACCTGTTCTTGGCAGTGATGTAGGACATGATATTTTGATTAAAGAATTTCAAGATTAAAGGGATACAGTTTGCGAACACCAGGTGCTGGGCCATGTACTCCATCTGGGGACACAGTGAGAGAGGGACAGAGTGAGGGGGTGACCCTAAAGACCCAAATATCTGAACATTACCAGAAAGCCGACACGGATCACAAGAGGACTGCGGAAAAGGAGCGGGTATCTAAGCTGGACCTAAACGGGCCACTCGCATTGTAACCGTAGATTACTACACACAAGGTTATCAATACATTACTGAACAGATACGGAGTGCTTGATAACCGTGCATTATTAATAATGATATAACTGATACAGACCGAGATCCCCAGAGACACAAACCTGATAGATGTGGTTCAGTTTGAAGTGCTTCAGCAGCAGGAGGAGGACGGCAGAAATGGCCTTGACAATAATCTCCTTGTGCCGATTCACATCCACCCCGAGTTTCATGCTCTGCAGAACGGTGGTCCTGCCATGAAACAGAAAGAATGAGCCCCCGCCCCCAAAAAAAGGTACAGAAAAACTGTGCTTTGTAACCACAACAGGGAGAGAAAATCAATAAAGAAACGCTCCCACACAAGAGCAAGCCCCATAAACCGATCATACAAAGACCCCCCTACTGAGACCCTAAATAACAGAGCCCCACAACAATCAGAGACCAGCATGTTAACAAGACCCCCACCAGGAATCTCCTCTCTCCCCCCCCCCCCCGTCACGGCATCTCTTTGGGCAGCACCCCCCCACCCCATCGGGCAGCACCCCACTTCCCCCCACTCACGGCATCTCCTCGGGCAGCACATCCGCCAGAATGTTAATGGAATCGGTTTTAGCTTTGGAGGTGGGAGCCGCAGCAAGCAGGATCTTCAGTAAGGCAATCTGAGAGGGTTAAATAAAGAAATGATGCGATGTGGGAAAGGGTTAAATAAAGAAATGATGCGATGTGTGAAAGGGTTAAATAAAGAAATGATGCGATGTGTCTGTGTGTGTGTGTGTGTGTGTGTGTGTGTGTGTGTGTGCGCGCGCGTGTGTGCGCGCGCGTGTGTGTGCGCGCGCGTGTGTGTGGGGTGGAGCACTGATTCACATTATAGATTAGTATTGGCAGCAGCGGCCGGCGCTCCGCTGGGTGTAGCAGAGTAAAGCTGTGTAGAGATTAAGCCTTTACCATATACTGGGGCAGGCTGGGAAGGAGCCCCTGGTACAGGATCTCTGCTGGCGCTTGTTCCACCTCCTCTTCCCCCTGGGAATACACACAGCAGGATTAACATTGAGCAACAAGCAGGATTAAAGGGAACAGAAATCTCATCGCCCTGGAAACAGGCAATAAATCTCACCTACCCCTGAGAGGGGCGACCTCAGGAACTCCTCCTCCAGTCGGATTTGCACCTCAGCGATGGATGTATACTTGTGCTGTGACACAGAAGAACATGTGTGATGTCAGAGAGCACAACGCCAGCGTAACAGACACACCGACACACCGACACGCAGACACACCGACACGCAGACACGCAGACACGCAGACACGCAGACACGCAGACACGCAGACACGCAGACACGCAGACACGCAGACACGCAGACACGCAGACACGCAGACACGCAGACACGCAGACACGCAGACACGCAGACACGCAGACACGCAGACACGCAGACACACCGACGCAGACACACCGACGCAGACACACCGACGCAGACACACCGACGCAGACACACCGACGCAGCCACACCGACACAGACACACCGACACAGACACACCGACGAGCAGGGAGCCCACGCCGTCCCGCTGAAGGAGAAACACGTCAGGTGGTACTCACCAGCTTCAGGGTGCGAATACTCTCATGGATCGGCCGAGGTAATCCGACCACCGTGTCAGTATCGCTGAGAGAAAAGAAAAAAAGGGGGGACCCGTAACAGCAACTGAGAACACCCCACATTTGGCCCGAGACAACCTCTGACCTCAATATAGAACTACAAACCAACATTTCTATTCACAAGTCCCGATAAAATGTTGTGACAGCCTCCCCCCCCCCCCCCCCCCCCGCCCCCCCCCCCCCCAACACCTAGTGATTCCGATCCCCATGCGACCGGTCTTCCTCCCAACGATAACTTGCAACCTCATTCTCCCCCCCCTCTCAAGTATGCAACCTCTCCCCTGACCTCCTCCACACCATATGACAGTCCAGCATGTACCTTCCTAGAGTGTATCCGATGAATTTACTGCGACTCGATTCCAAGAACACCTCAATATCCTTCTCCCTGCAGGACAGAGGCAAAGGGAGAGTGGAGAGAATCAGAGGCACAGGGAGGAGAGAACCAGAGGCACGGGGAGAGAGGAGAGAACCAGAGGCACGTGGAGAGAGGAGAGAACCAGAGGCACGTGGAGAGAGGAGAGAACCAGAGGCACGTGGAGAGAGGAGAGAACCAGAGGCACGTGGAGAGAGGAGAGAACCAGAGGCACGTGGAGGGAGGAGAGAACCAGAGGCACGTGGAGAGAGGAGAGAACCAGAGGCACGTGGAGGGAGGAGAGAACCAGAACACACTCCTCCGGAGATACACCATACACACACACACACACACACACACTCCTCCGGAGATACACCATACACGCACACTCCTCCGGAGATACACCATGCACACACTGACACCTACCAGCACTGTCTTCCACAGCAGCAGCAGCACTTTTTTCATGGGGAAGTGAGGAGCGTGACCACTGCAGAACTTTGTGACCATCCCAAAGAGCATCACAGCACAGGGCTCATTGTTATACACAGGGGACCCTGCAGAGAGAGAGCGCTCATTGTTATACACAGGGGACCCTGCAGAGAGAGAGCGCTCATTGTTATACACAGGGGACCCTGCAGGGAGAGAGGGCTCATTGTTATACACAGGGGACCCTGCAGAGAGAGAGTCTCATTTTATACACGGGGAACTGCCGAGAGAGAGAGCGCTATTGTTATAAACAGGGGATCCTGCAAGGGAAGAGAGCGCTCATTGTTATACACAGGGGACCCCTGCAGGAGAGAGAGCGCGTCATGTTATTACACAGGGAAACCCTGCAGAGGGAGAGCGCTCATTGTTATATTGTATACAAGGGGACCCTCAGGAGGAGAGAGCGCTCATTGTTATACAACAGGGGACCTGACAGGGGAGAGAGCGCTCATTGTTATACACAGGGGACCCTGCAGAGAGAGGAGGAGGGGTGTTATTTTATATTGCAGACACCTCACAGCCGCCACCAGGTGAAGTTCTTTCAAAACTAAAGCCGTCTCATATTTTAATCAGGTTTGTAACTGTTACATAAGCATTTATTTTATCTGTTCCTGTTCATGCAATGATATATATTTAAGTTATGGTGGGTGAAAAGGTGACTAAAAACCCTCCACCGTATAGCATATAAAAATATTACTTGCGAGCACATTCACATGTCTTAGACAGGTCTGCAACCCTGTGTTTCACTATTGTCACCCAGTATACTATGCTTCCACTGCAGCAAGGGATTCTGGGAAATGACATGCAAATGAGCACAAAGTGCCACCTTTTGTCTCAAGTCCACATTACATGGAAAACTCTTCTGCTTTAAAATCACCAGCTTTTTAAAACATAGCTGGGATGAGATGCAAAGAAAGTAAACCCACTCACAGACAGACAGTTTCGACCTTGTGAAGACCAACTCATGTCTCAAGTTGCAAAGCCAGTACAACCAACCTCACACTGATGAGACCCACAAGGTCGAAACTGTCTGTCTGTGAGTGGGTTTACTTTCTTTGCATCTCATCCCAGGCTATGTTTAAAAGCTGTGTTTAAAGCAGCATGCATTGGCTTAAGAGTTTTCCATGTAATGTGGACTTGAGACAAAAGGTGACACATTGTGTGCTCATTTGCATGTCGTTTCCCAGAATCCCTTGCTGCAGTGGGAGCACTGTATGCTAGGAGATAATGGTGAAAAGCAGAGTTGCAGACCTGTCTGAGACGTGAATGTGCTCACAAGTAAAATATATATATATATTTTTTTTATATCAGCGGTGCGCAAACGGGGGGGCGCTGGAGATTTGTCTGGGGGGGGGGCTCGCGGGTGGTTGCAGAGGTCCCGTGCCCTTCCCCACGGCATTAAAATGAAATGCCGGGTGATCGCGTGAGGCCTCTGCAACTCACTTACCTTGATTCTGAAGGCTGCTATGAATCGCCGCCATGGCAACGCGGCATCAAATTACGCCGCCGGGTCACATGGCGTGACGTCACGTGCCGACCCCGAGCGTCATTTGACGCCGACACAAGAGGTGAGGGGGGGGCGAGCACAGGGGGGGAAGAAGGCAAGGGGGGCGCAACGTTAATAGTTTGCGCCCCCCTGCCCCATGTCGTTGCACTCACAGTGATGATGGTATTCTGTAGAAGGTGGGTGCAAATGACCCAGAGTATGTTACTCGGGGCTGAATGTTCATAGCAGCTATAATGGCTCACAGAGAAACTCCAATGATTCAAAACAATAACATTTTATTAACATATAACTATATTAAAATCAAATAGGTGAATATCTATGTACATATGTGAATAAAATCCCCTATTGACTCCTCCTCCCCAGACAAAGCGTGAACTATCACATGAAACGTACGTCGGGTAAGGACGTCACGACGGTGACGTTCGTTTGGTGAGATGGCGAACTGACAAGCAGCAGCTCCAAACGGGTCGCATAGTGTTGGCTTATTCCAATTAATTTTATCCTACCCTATTTCAGAGTTATATCTATTGATTTATTGCTTGTAGAACGCTCTTACTTCTATCTTGGAGCAAACATCTCGGCGATAATCTAAGGCAGTGGTTCCCAACTCCAGTCCTCAAGGACCACTAACAGTGCAGGTTTTAAGGCTATCCTCCCATTAGCACATGTGGCCCAATCATTGTGACTGAGCCACCTGTGCATCCTTAAAACCTGCACTGTTACTGGTCCTTGAGGACTGGGGTTGGGAACCACTGATCTAAGACATCCTTCACTCTGTGGGGTGTCTATGAAGCCAGTCCTGACTGCACTGTTTGTTCATACACAGACAACACAGTACTGTATATGTGAAAGACTACTACTGAAAAATTGTGTGTGTTCTATTTTGCCTACTATATATACACACCATCTACCATTGATATGGATATCTTGCTATCAAGTGTGAGCGAGCGGTGCGCACTGCTCTGTCAGTGAACATGTATGTGCATGGTGTGCAAGTGTGTCAGCAGCTCCAGTGTGTAAAGACCCCTTACCCAGCTCGTTGCGAAACGTCTGTCGCATGACTTTCCACTCCGCACTGTCCCCTTCTCCTTCCTCACGCAACGTGTCTACGATCAGGTACATAATGTTGAGCAGGACACTGCACACAGAGCGAGAGTCAGAGAGCAGGTGATTAGGACAAAGGAAGGCGCTTGATGGAATGGATTGACAAACCGAGACTGTGAGGACGAGCAGTAGCGAACAGGAGACAATAGCGCACAGAGACGGGGAAAGATAAAGTACAGAGTAACCGTGAGAACAGACACCACATTAAACACTCCAAATAGCATTCTGGTTACAATCCCCACAGACATTATTCCCCTCACCGCAGGTCTGTGCTGTCAGCTAGAGAGATCGCTGGCTTCCTCACCGCATTGCTACAAGCTGCACTGTTTCTGAAATAAGAGGAGAGAATGAAATCAGCCCGGTGTGGAAAACAGAAAACTTATACAGGGGGCAAGTGAGCAACAAAGGCATCCACCACAAGGCATCCTGTAGCTCAAATGAGGGGATCTAGTCACATGATGACTGAGAGAGGCAGGCACACAGACTCAGATGAGTAAGAGGTATACACCACTTGGAACCAAGAAGCTCCCTTAAAAAGTCACTTACACATCATACACTGCATCATAATAAGCCTCTGTCTCACTCACACAGTAACAGACTTTCTTACTCACTCCACTTCCATGTTCAGAAGCTCCACCAGAGCATTGAATGTTCCAGCTTCCAGCAATAGGAAGATGTTGTGTCGCAACCAGGATTGAACCTCAGCCTCGGAGCTACAATCCCCAAAGGTACCTAAACAAAGAGAGACAGCGAGAAAGAGTGGGTGAGGCAGTAAGGGGAAGAGATGCACAGAAAGAGAGGGCGAAGGGAGACGCAGCAGGGGAAAAAACATATTAGAAGGGAGAAGTGTGAGAAGAAGGGAGTCGGACAAAGAAAGTGAAAGAGAGAGAGGATCAGTCAGTAAGTAGAGCATCTGTGTGATCTTCAGCTACTGCATCATTCTGTCATTGTCGCCTACTCTTGCTCACCTTGTGCCACATACAGAATTGCTCGAGCCACCTTCAGCCTCTTCTCTCGCGCAGTGACTTCCAACGCATCAAGGAGCCGCATGGTGTGAGCACGCTGCTGGGACACGTCCAACTCTGTCCATTTCTTATCCGGAACTAAAAACACACACAAACATGAGAAGCAGATCCTGGGAGGCTCAGAGACCTGCAGAGTCCCTCCCCTCCGTGTGTTTGAAGCTATTAAAGCCTGCAGCTCTCACATTCAGCGTGTCCCTCTCTGACACACACATTAAACCCCCTCATGGACCACAAAGCACAAGACCAAACACAAAGCACATGAATAGTGACAGAAGAGACAGGGACTCCCTACCATGCAAGCGGAAATCCTCTTCAAAACATTTCCTGTTTAGCTGGAACTCTGGACCCTCTGTGTAACTGTACAGTTCTGTTAAAAGAAGCAGAGAGAGAATTTGAGGACACAAGACTTGGAGAACAGTTTCTGGGCTAGTAACAAGAGGTTCTGAGAAGTTATTCTACTCTCTACAACAGGGGTGCTCAACTCCAGTCCTCGCCCCTCTTCCAACAGGTCAGGCTTTCAGGATATCCCAGCTTCAGCACAGGTGGCTCAATCAGAGGCTCAGTCTGTGCTTGAGCCTCTGATTGAGCCACCTGTGCTGAAGCAGGGACTGATTAAGCCACCTGTGCTGAAGAATGGATATCCTGAAAACCTGACCTGTTGGGGGGAGGGTTGAGGACTGGAGAAAGGGACAAGCCACAAGAGAAGACAGATAGAAGCTCTACAGATGTTCTGACCCGTCTCAGCCTTTAGAGTGTCAGCTCTTCTGTTAACAATACCTCGTTCCCCTCTGTAGAAGAACAAGCAAACTAATTGGCGCACTTGGTCTTCCCGGATATCAATTTCTGCGTTTCTGAACCTTTTCTTGTTGCTTCTCACGGAATTAAACCACGTCAAGCCCGCAAACCTGTGTTGGTGCATGCGTCATAATGTCTAATGGCCATGTTGTAGGTACAACAGTGGATCACATCTCTATTTCCCAGGCACTTTTGTGCGAGTTTGTGTTGCTCTGTCTGTCTTTTGCCTCTTTGCTCATACTAACCTGCACAATGGGAAGTTATGAAATCTCAAGAATATATGTCTAATCTAATATTACCTAGGAATGAAACCTGAACAGACGTCTCTGTATCCTACCTGAGAACTCGGCTGCCCATTTATCACAGTCTGTGTACACAAACTCCAGGTCCGGAGACTCGGAGTAACCCTAAAACGAGAATGTAATCAGCACAAGCGCCCAAAACCGCCTCCCCAGGCCCAGGCCCCGCACACAGTCCCTGTCCCCAGGTTCACCCACTAGAATACTCCCACAGAACCCAGGTTGTAAACAGTTAACATAAGAGGTGGATATACCAGGAATTCGAGTATTTTCTGTATATGGCAAGTATACATGAGACACAACAGCTGGGTATATGCGGACAGCGGTTGAAAAGGAGTGCCACTGTGACCATGTATAAACAAAAAGACAAAAACCCCAATGCTACATCCAGCATGACAAATCATAAAGTTAAATACTTCTCTCTTCTTTTCTCATAAGTTAGGGTCACTTAGTTAAATTCTTTGGCCAAAGCATTGTAAAACTTACAGACCCAAGGTGTGCCCTCTTTTTCTGCAAGTCGTCACACTACCTCTGCAAACGTTCTGTTTACCGCTCTAATATGAGGGAGAAGTCTTAATAGACAGGTCATTCACAGCTGCATGGAAATGGGCACGTACCCAGTAGCACTTCTTTTTGACATAAATATGTATGTGAGGTGGGTCTGGGTTTGAGCTGGTGTAGATTTGAATTGCTAAACAATTGTGTGGAGGTCTGACACACACCACCTTCCTGTTTCCAAGCTCGCCCTGCCCACCCTTAAATTGCAAGTCCTGAGATGCAGCTGTGAATGACCAGTCTATTCAGACTTCTTCCTCATGTTAGAGAGGTAAAGAGAACGTTTGCAGAGATCGTGTTAGGACTTACAGAAAGAGAGGGCACACATTGACATGATCTGCCAGCTTATCAATGCTTTGGCCAAAGGATTTAACGAAGTGATCCTCACTTATGAGAAAAGAACAGATAACCTATTAACTACCACTAAATACGTATCCTTGGTATTTGCTATACATAGGTGGTTACTATATAGATACACACATCCACGCACAGATATACAAAAGGAGCTTAATATTGTATATTAGAAATGTGTCTATGAAGCAAAGTGACGTGTGTGTCTATAGCAGTGTTTCCCAAATGGGGTGCCACGGAGCAGTCCCAGTGGTTCTACCATGGCTCTCCTCCACCCCCCTCTCGCCCCTAGCGGCTGTGGAGAGGGTGAGCAGCCACGAAGAGACAGACTGTTTGCTCCACTGAGGCTTGTGCGGGAAGCCCTGCACGCTGCTCGTTTGGGGAAGATGCCGCTAGCGCAGTTGGCTGACCCGTGGCAAAAGCTGCCGGTGAAGAAAGTGGAGAGCGAGGTGCAAGAGAAGGGAGTGCGAGGAGGGAGCGCGGGGAGGGTGGCGGTTACAGCTCGCGCCGGAGCAGGAGAGCAGTGACAGGAGAGGAGGGCGCATGGGATATCTACTTATAAGGAAAGTGTATGGCAGTATAGAAAGGTGTGAGTGAGCAGGGGAGGTGTATAGGAAGGAGTGAGGGGAAGTGTATAGGAAGGAGTGAGGGGAAGTGTATAGGAAGGAGTGAGGGGAAGTGTATAGGAAGGAGTGAGGGGAAGTGTATAAGAAGGAGTGAGGGGAAGTGTATAGGAAGGAGTAAGGGGAAGTGTATAGGAAGGAGTGAGGGGAAGTGTATGGGAGAGTATAGGAAGGAGTAGGGGGAAGTGTATAGGAAGAAGTGAGGGGAAGTGTATAGGAAGGCGTGAGGGGAAGTGTTTAGGAGAGTATAGGAAGGAGTGAGGGGAAGTGTATAGGAAGGAGTGAGGTGTGTATGTGTTTGTGTATATGTGTATGTATATATTTATATATATATGTATGTATGTATATATAAGTGTGTGTGTGTGTGTTGTATAGTAAAGAAGTAACACGTGTATTGTAGAGCAGCATTTCCCAAATGGGGTTCCAGGGAACCCTGAGGTCTTTTAAAAATGTATTGGAACAGTGGGGGACTTTTAAAAAACTCTGGCGTTCGGTAAGGTAAAATTAAGTGTTTTGCAAAAAAATAAAACATTTAAAAAATGCAGCCGCCAGGAGGGACGGAGACACCACCACTGCGGGCTCCCTTCCCCCCCTCCCCAACACCACTGCGGGCTCCCTTCCCCCCCTACCCCATAATAATAACCAAAGAATCTGATGCTATAATTATCATATAAGTAAGAGTAAAACCTTATCATTTTTTTCGGGCACGTATACAGGGCGGCTGCATTTATTTATGGGACATGAAAGAGGACAAAACGTGTAGTTGCCTTCCCCCTGGAAAAATGTAACTTTCAATTTAAATGTATTTGATCTTGAACCAAGAAAAATTTTTGGATTTCTTTTTTTTTTTTCCATGTGTTACGTTAAAAATATTTAAGGGGTTCCATTTTGTTGTACAAAATAAAAAAGGGTTCCACGACTAAATTTAATTGGGAAACACTGGTCTATAGGATGTATACAGTAGGTATTACGTATACAAATAATGTCTCCTATAGATCTTAGTCGGTGCATATATTATAGGCATGTATATATAGGATGTGAGGTATTTACAGTGTACTTAGTGTGCGCGTGCATATTATAATGACAAGAGAGAGACCGTACACATATGGAGTGCATATATCAAATGTATGAGCTGTACAGTGTGTGTGTGTGAATATATAACATTATGGGCGTGTGTGTGTGTATATATATATATTTATTTATTATGACCCTAATGGGTGTAGGATATACATGTATATATAATGGGTGTGTATACATGTATATATAGAGTGTGTACAGTATAGACCTCCGAGTCTTTGCGCTGGTTGCGGTTGAACTCGCGGCCCTTCCCTGGTTGGAGACCCGGTCCCCCAGTTCCCCCGTAGCCGCCTCCGCTCCCCCCGTAGCCGCCTCCGCTTCCCCCGTAGCCGCCTCCGCTTCCCCCGTAGCCGCCTCCGCTCCTCAGCTTGTTGTTGACAATCAGCGACCCGGCAGCCTCCATCTTCCACCGGCAGCACCCCGGTGACGCGGAGTTCTCGCGAGCACAGACCGCGCAAAGTCTCGTGTGTGGAACGCAAGCGGGTTCCAAGCCCCGGTCTCGCGCGAACTATTTCCGGATTCAGCGGCGCCTGAACCCAATAATCCACAGGAACCCGAACCTCTCCCCTCCCAATAATACACAGGAACCCGAACCTCTCCCCTCCCAATAATACACAGGAACCTGAACCTCTCCCCTCCCAATAATACACAGAAACCTGAACCTCTCCCTCCCAATAATACACAGAAACCCGAACCTCTCCCTCCCAATAATACACAGGAACCTGAACCTCTCCCCTCCCAATAATACACAGGAACCGGAACCTCCCAATAATAACATGGGCCTGAACCTCTCCCAATAACAACACAGGGGCCGGAACCTCTCCCTCCCAATAATAACACAGGACCTGAACCTCCCTCCCAATAATAACACAGGGCCTGACCCCCCCCCCCCTCCCAATAATACACAGGAACCTGAATCTGAACCTCCCCCTCCCAATAACACGGGTCTGAACCTCTCCCTTCCAACAACAACACAGGGGCCTGAACCTCTCCCAATAACAACACAGGGGCCTGAACCTCTCCCAATAACAACACAGGGGCCTGAACCTCTCCCAATAACAACACAGAAACCCGAACCTCTCCCTCCCAATAATAACACAGGGGCATGAATCCCTCCCCTCCCAATAACAACACAGGGGCCTGAACCTCTCCACTCCCAATAACAGGGGCCTGAACCTCTCCCCTTCCCAATAATAACACGGGCCTGAACCTCTTCCCTTCCAATAACGACACAGAGGCCTGAATCTCTGACAATAATAACACATGGGGCCTGAACCACTCCCTAATAACAACACAGGGACCTGAACCACACAACAATAACACTGGATCCTGAACCCCCAGAAAAAACACAGGGACTTGAACCTCTCCACCATAAAAATAACATTGAACTGAACACCCCATCAAGCACAGGGATCTGACCTCTTCCCCTCCCCCAATACCTCAACATACATGAACCTCATTCTGAGAGTATCCCTAAAGCCCCACCCTCTCCCAACACTGCCCAGAATTTTCAATTTGTCCCAGTATCCGAAGAGATTACACAAGCGCTCCTCAAATGAAAACTAAGCAGCCAATGTGGACCTGACTCACTGCAATCTAAGGCTAAGGCACCGGTCACGGCGCTCTAATGCGCGCCCGCGCTTTTGGCTGCGCGTTCCGGCGATTCCCCGGTCTGCAGCTCACTGCAGGAGCAGAGACTGGAGGGGCGTGGCGGAGGAGTGACGGGGGCGCGGCCATGACGTCACCCGGCAGGTTCACCCTCATTGGCTGAACCGCCGGGGGGCGTGCCTAGCCGCTCGACGCGAGTTCCTGCTCTCAATTCTATTGAGAGCAGGAGTAGCTCTCGCGCGAGCGCTGCGGCCCCCCCTCGCAGCGGGCCCGGCGCCCCCTCGCAGCGGGCCCGGCGCCATTGCGGGGAGGGCTCTTGTGAGCGCAGCGTCCGCCACAGCGGACGCTGTAGCAGGCAGCGGGGGCAAGGCCTAAGTTCCTAAGACTTGGTGCCCCAGCCATTGCCAAACCAATTGCTTCCATAGTCAACTCTATTCTGTCTGCAGGCCACATCCCAAAGACCTGGAAAACTGCCAGAGTTGTCCCAATCTTCAAAAGTGGGGACAAAAACACTGTCGTCTTGAACTACAGACCAATCTCTCTTCTCTCAATACTATCCAAAGTTATAGAAAAATGTGTTCCCTCCCAATTAAGCTATTACTACACCAAGACAAATCTCCCTAGCCAATTCCAATCTGGCTTTCACCCCAAACACTCCACGGTAACTCCCCTGCTAAAAGTTTGCAATGAAATCCAGTGTGGAATGGAACTGGGACAACTCACTGGTGCAATATTCCTAGATTTTGCAAAGGCTTTTGATACTGTTGATCATGTTATCCTGCTAAACAAACTCCAGTGCTCTGGAATAGAGAAGCATGCTTGTAACTGATTTCATTCCTACCTATCAGGTAGATCCCAACGTGTCCATCTCAGGCTCTAACTCCAACCCCTTGGATATCACCTGTGGTGCCCCGCAAGGCTCTGTTCTGGGGCCCCTACTCTTCTCAGTGTTCATCAATGATCTTCCTACAGCTTGTAAGGGAACTTCAATACACATGAATGCAGATGACACAAACTTATATGCACACAGCCCTAGCCTCTCCGACATTGAACACATACTTCAGTCTGACTTTTTGAGACTTCAAAATTGGATTTCTCAAAACAAACTGTTTTTAAACACTGAAAAGACTGTAATAATGTTATTTGGGACCAGGTTACGGAGCTCCAGATGAGAAACAACACTAACACTACCTTAACTCCTGTTACTAGTTTTAAATACTTGGGCATATGGTTTGACTAGCATTTAACATTTGGAATGCACATTGATACCCTGACATCCAAAACCTATGCCAACTTGGTGTACTTTACAGGAACAAATCATTCCTAAGTCTGCTGGTCAGAAAGCGTATCGCACAGCAGATACCAATGCCAGTTATCAACTATGGGGACATAGTATACGGATCGGCACCCCAAACCCACCTTAGCAAACTTGATACCCTCTACAATTCAATATGCCATTTTGTTCTCCAATGCAACAACAATACACATCACTGTGAAATGCTCAAAGAACTAGATTGGTCATCACTTGAGTCTAGGCGCAAAGTTCGTCTTTCCTGTCCTGCCTTCAAATACTTTCTGGGAAAGCTACCCGTATATCTGAACAAGCTCCTCACCCCTACCTCACGCAGCACTTATCACCTGAGATCTGACTCCAAAACACTGTTCATGGTCCCAAGATTCAGCAAAGTATCCGTCCACTCCTCCTCTTACTGTGCACCCCAAACCTGGACCAATCTACCGGAGACTCTCACGGCCTCCACCAGTTTAAATTCTTTCAAAACTAAAAGCTGTCTCAAATTTTAATCTGGTCTGTAACTGTTACAGACGCCTATAATATATATTATATCTAACTGTGCATGGAATGTCTTGTATATAATGTATACCCTGTTCACTTATGTAACTGTATTTGTAACCATGTACTATTTGTCATCTTAACTCTATGCCCAGGATATACTTGAAAACGATAGGTAACTCTCAATGTATAACTTCCTGGTAAATTTTTTTATTAATAAATAATAAATACCTCGGAAACTGTCCAACAGGTTGTTTTCCACTTAAAGGTTCCAGCTATTCATCAAATTATCTGTGAGTTTTTGGCCCAGTAAAAGCATTGCAACAAGCAATGGATGTGGTCTGGGCTGAGGAAGAGACTCCTCGCTACTTACCACGTAATCATTTTTCATGCACACCATACAGCATACAGCTGTCATCCCCATATACTTGTGACGTTTGGTCTGTAGCTGGAGATCTTTCTGATGGGGTTTGCAAACCTGTCTCTGGATTATCACAATTTGCAGGATTTGTCAGAGTTTGTTTCTTGTAATATCTCAAACCTGTCCGAAAGACCTTTGTCAACCCAAAAACTTGTAATTGAATTATTTTTTTTGGACCATGTCCTCTCGTAGGGAGTAAATAAATAGAAACTGAAATACTTGTAGGTTTATCACGTCTCCACATTACCTCATGTTGCAAATGGACAGAATTCCATCAAATTCCAAAATATTTAATGTCAGAAACACAACTAAATCTTCAAGTCCAAGATAATCTTTCTATCAAGACAAAAGCTTGTCCCGTCTCATACCTCTGCCTTTTGCATTAATACTAATAAAGCTTAATAACAAAGTCTCACCGCAAAGGATGCAGAGTTTTTCTTATATCTATTTGACACCTTCCACTTAGATTGTAAGCTCTTCTGGCATGGACTCCCCTTTTCCTAATGTTACTTTTACGTCTCAAGTGCTTATTCCCATTATGCTTGATATTATTATGTCACGTGTATTACTGCTGTGAAGTGCTATGTACATGGATGGCGCTATATTAATAAAGCTATACATACATACCTATGATGCCAGGTGTGCACAGTTAAGGAGGCTTCCCAACGAATGTGTGTGTTGTGTAGTTACAATTGTCCAAGTTCGCACAGAGCGTCACAATGACAGACATGACCACGATTACCTATTTAGCCTGTCCTCCCGAAATCATGGAAATTATTATACCAGGGTTGTCGTCAATGTACTGTGCCATACACTTATTAGCATCGTCTTTTATTTACATGGCTCCAACATATTCCACAGCGCAGTACACAGTAGGGGGTAAAGACAAGGACACAGCATAAAATACATCCAACAAATAGATAATGCGTTTCCCCATCCGAGACGCTTACAATCTAAAAGGCATTGGAGAGTGATGACAACATAGGTAGGGTTAGAAGACCACTCAGCATGGTATAAACCACAGAGCTGTCCGGAGAGTGTTGGATAGGTGTCTGTAAAGAGGTGGTTTTTGAAGGAACATTTGAAAGTGTGAATGGTGGGGAAAGAGCTTGATGGTGCGGGGTATGGAGTTCCACAGTTGGGGTGCAGCCTTGGAGAAGTCTTGGAGGCAGGAACGAGAGGACGTAATGAGGGAGGGTGAGAGCTGGAAGTTATGAGCCGAGCCCGAGTGTGGGAGAGTACTTGGGGATTAGATTAGAACTGTAGAGAGGGCTTGCGTCATGGAAGGAGAACCAGTAGACGAGAACCAGAACACCTTCAATTTGAGTCTGCAGGGTATGGGAAGTCAGTGTAGGGTTATGCACACTAAAGTTGCAGGCGTACAACGGTTAGTGAGGTAAACGGGCCATGCAACAGCATTTAGGATAAACACGAGGGGGGCAGTGGAACGACGTGGAGACAGAGCAGGAGCCCAGTATGGATATTAAAAGTGCATGAATGACAATTGATAATTATGAATGTTTGAAGCATACTTATATAAAACCAATACGTAGAAGTTAGTTTTAAGTTATTTAAGTTTATTTGTTCTGGGTGATATTTTATTTATTTTTACTTAATAATGTATCTTGATTATGTAGGATACAATATTTGAAACTATAATATTTTACAGTTCACTAAAGGTTGCAATTATTATTTCAATAAAAAGATGCATGAATTAGTGTTCCAACCCGGACGTCAGTCACAACTTCTGGTGTCCGTCGCCAAAACAGACCCCCCCCTGCTCCACAGGTAGGGACTATGGTAGAGGGGAGGCTGCTGAGAGACTGAGGGAGGGGGGGGGAGGAGGAGTTGAGACTGGGGAAAGGGGGAGGGGGGCTGAGAGACGGGGAGGGGAGTTGAGAGACTGGGGGAGGGGGGGGAGTGGAGTTGAGACTGGGAGGGGGAGAGAGAATGGGGAAGGGGTGAAAGAGATATTGGGGGGAGAGGGGAAGTGCATGTGTGAGAGAAGGGGCGAGATAAAGGTGAAGAGAGAAAGTGCGGGGGGGGGGGGGGGGGGAGAGAGAACATACAAAAGATTCAACAGTGAGAAATCAGGCATAGAGTTGTAACGGGTATTCCACCCCACCCAATCTCATATATAGTGTGGGTGAGTAGTAGAACATGCGGTTGTTACCGGTGTGGTGCGTAACCTGTCAGGCTCACAGGAGGTCTGAGCCTCCGCTAAGAGAGCCTGGGGTGAATCCTCTGGAACGAATCTTCTTTTACAGCGCCTCCACCTATGTAGGATCTATGAAGTGTAGAAGACCCTACATAGGAACCCAATTAGAAACCACACACACAGTGATTATATAACTAAGGACTTTACTAACGAATAATAATGATAACCGGTGTCTCTCTCACGGTGAGACACTAACAGTGACGTCTCGCAGGACGATTCCCAAACACTAGGTGATCCCACCCAGTGTCCCAAGAACCCCACCCAATGTCCCGTACTCCTACAGAGATAGTCAATGGGTGACTGCGCAGTCACTAAGAACCTCTAGGCCTGTTGGTGCACATGTGATGGTATAATACCTGCCGAGCACTCCTGTGCTCGGGTCAGCAACAAACTTCTCAAAGGGTCAGACGTGTGATGAGTCCGTCTGATCCTCCAACCGAACTCCTTGCACGTGCGAACCGCTAGGACGGTCCCACTCTGGAATCGTCTCTGTGGACCCCAACGTGGGTCCAACCGCTTCCACAGGAACAGCAGCAGCCGCTGGGTCCCTATCTATCTAAATGGTACTAACGTGACAGGAACCCTAACCTAGGGCCTGTCCCTGAGTACAGCAACCTGTGGTGGCTTGGGGAACTCCTAGGGCCTGCAGGGGTAATGACCTGTCCCACTCCCCTTACTACCCAAGTCCCTTCGGTAAGTGATCTGGAATGGACTAGAGTACTCTTCCATGCAGTACTTGGGCGTCTACCTACTGTTGGCTAGCCTAGTGCAGATCCTCTCCAGAATTCCTGACCTCGTTAACAGGCTATCCCTTCAGGCATCCTACCCCTAGCGCTACCTCAAGGTGACTAGAACAGCTATAGCCCTTCTCCAGACCCACTACTCTCTAACTAGTCCCAGCGCCTACCGCAGCAAGCTGTAACTCACTGGAGGCTGCAGCCAACGTGCTGCGCAACAAGGTGCCTGCCTATCAGACCTCACAGCACTGCTCGCTGTGACCCTGACAATGCAGCACTCTAACAACACTAAGGGCAGCGTCCCTATCTTGGGCCTCCCTCAGTACTTAACCCACTACGCTAGCGGGGGGAGTTGGGGCCTACCTGGGGTGTGGGTACCTATGGGGTGCAGGAGCTGCTCTCACTCCCCGCACCCTTCTTCCCTCACAGCTCCCTAGCTCCAACTCTATAACTGCAGACTTCCTTCTCTCAGCTCCCACTAATGTAAGTGGCAGGGTCCCTATCTGAGGGCTGTCCCTGGCAACACTCACCTTACTGGGGAGCTAAGCTATCCTGGACCAAAGGGGTGCTGGCCTAATACAGGGGAGTCCCTCTCTCCTGTACCCTACCTCCTTCCTCTCCAGGGTCCCTCCGCTGACTGACTAGCGTGGTGCAAGCCCGCGAAATGTATCCTTTCCTCCAGGGCAGTCCTGCAGCCCTATTGGTTCCTATGAAGCACCTGATGTGCTTGGCCCTAAGCCTCATGGGAATTGTAGTCCCGTGGAGGCTGTACTTACATTGGGGCCGCGTGCGCGCCTTTCCTGCACCTACACTAACCCCTAATGGCCGCCACAACCTCTCACTAACTTCCCTTACTCTCGCGCGACTCTCCTGCGCCTTCCCTGCCCTCACGCAACTGTTCCCTGGCGCTAGGGTTCTCCCTGCGCATGCGCGAGCTAACTGGACCTCTCCTGCCCTCGCGCGATCACTGCGCATCCGCGAGTCTCCCCGTAATGGCGGCGCTCTCCTCGCCGGCCGCCGGGACCTTAGAGACGCGACCGCGGCCTTAGCAACGGCCCGATCGCGTCCCCGGCAACCGGCCTGCTCGCAGAGACAGCGCACCGCTCCCTGCAACGGCCCCCACCCTTGGGATGGCCGTTGGGTCTGCCGCTGGCCTCCGGCAGTACCCGGCATCGCTTGTGCCCACGGAGGCTCCCGAGGGGGTCGCAGGGGGCAAAGGGTGACCTGGCTACAGAGTTATAATTATACGGAGGGGAAGTGAGTTCTGTTTCGGACATGTTGAGTTTGAGGCCGCGGTGGGACTTCAGGAGAAAACAGCAGAAGGACCACTAGTGACACAAGTCCAGAGAGAGTTCAGAAGAAGACAGGTATGATAAAGAATACATGAGAACATTCACGTCTCAGACAGGTCCCCAAACCTGCCTGTCCCCATAATCCACGGCAGCCAGGGATTCTCTGTAATGACATGCAAATGAACACTCGTTTGCATGTCACTACCCAGAATCCTATGCTGTGTGATTATGGAATGACAGGTTTGCGGACCCGACTTAGACATCTGAATGGGCCAATGTGTTTTTATCATTACTGTTCTCTGTACAGTATTCTTGCCCCTTTTCCTCACCATAACTTGGTAGAAGGAACATACAATATAATGCCAATAAACTGACAGATGTCCCTCTGATTACTCATGTCAAGCTTTTTTTAATGCAAGTGAAGATAGCAAGAATGAGATCGGAGGGCAGGGATTGGTTTAACTAAACGGGTTTAAAAGGCACCCAAAATAATTGTAATAAATGAATTTAGTAAATAACAGTTATGTAGGATTAGCATTTTAATAGTAACTAGTGAGGAAGTTTAAAAAGGAAGTTGGGACCATTGATTTGCTGATCATTTCATCTCTTGTCTTTTCTCAGGTAAAAACATATCTCAAATTGTCTGTCTGTCCTGCAAACATCATACCCTGGTGTGTCTTAATCTAATTAATCTTTCACACCATTTGCTTTAACGTCCCTCACATGTGCTAATTAAGTTGGTTGGGCCAGCCAGGTGACTTTGTAAAAGTATATAAGTAAACTCACAGCAGCCATTGCTGCCTGCAGCCATGCTCCTAAGCAGAAATGCTTTTAAGTAGAAATGTTTAAAGTAGTGAGGATGTTTAAAAAAGGAAGTTAAAGAAGTGGAAAAGTGGACAACACCTTCTGCTTCTGATTCCTGCATTTGAACTACGCTGGAAAGGAGGATATCCTCTATCCCAGACTGCACATCTCAGCACTTAACTATTGCTGTGATGCCACCTTTATTTTTTATATTTGCTGTGACCTCACTTCTTTTCAAAATTATGCACTTCCTTCCACCAGTCTCCTTATGTCTCTAACTCTATTCATATATCTCCATCTCTCCTTCCTTCACCACTTCTCAGTTCACATGAACTCCTTTCTTACCTGCGCCCTCTGTCACCACACAGCTACACCCCCTTCACTAAAACACACCCCTACAAATCATCCTCACACATTCTCTTTCAATCCATGCTTCTGGGGATATCGCTCCCAATCCTGGTCCCTGCCTTATTTCTACTTGCTCTCGTCCTCGCCTTCCACATGCAACTTCTACTCCTTCTGGTGTAAACCCCTCCAACCTCATACCGATCCCCTGCCACCCTCCCTCCTCTCTCCCTCCCGCCTGTGCCCTTTGGAATGCTCGCTCCCTCTCTAACAAGTTCCTCTCTGTGCATGACTTCTTTCTCTCTCACTCCCTGCTTCTCTTTGCTATAACTGAGACCTGGCTCACTCAGTCTGACTCTGCTCTGGAAGCTGCCCTCTCTTATGGTGATCTTGCCTTCTCCCACACTCCGCGCCCTGATGGCAGGGGTGGAGGCGTGGGGCTGCTGCTCTCCTCTCTCTGCCGCTACCGAACCGTTCCTACTCCTCCCTCTCTTGCTTTTCCCTCCTTTGAGGTTCACACAGTCCAGATCTTCTCTCAACTCCCTGTGGCGGTCATCTATCGCCCACCTTCCTCTACTCACCCCCCTTCTGCCTTTCTCTCACTTTGAATCCTGGCTCTCTTTCTTTCTCTCCTCAGACTCCCCTGTTCTTCTCCTTGTGGACTTCAACTGCAACATTGATGACCCCTCTCTCCCTTGGGCTTCCCGCTTTCTCTCTCTAACCTCTTCTTTTGGCCTTCAACAGTGGACTGAAGCCAGCACCCACAAGGATGGACACTACCTAGACCTGGTTTTCACTAAAAACTTCTCTCTCGCCGATTTCTCCATTTCCTCTCTCTGACCATCACCTCATCTCATTTTCTCTCTATCGCTTCTCTCCATCTCGCCCTCGTTTTTGCAGAAACCTGCGCTCTATTAACCTACCAGCTCTTGATTCCACTTTACGCTCCTCCCTCTCCTCTCTCAGTTCTGCTTCAGACCCTGACAACCTGGTCAGGAACTACTTTTCATCACTAATCAACACACACAAGTCTAACCCACGCCGACTCTTTTCTGTCTTTGACTCTCTACTCAGACCACCCTCGGCTGCCTCTTCTTCCTCCATCTCACCTCAGGACTTTGCTGACTTTTTTAAGGAAAAGGTGGAATCCATACGTCAGAACATCCCATCTGTTGCCTCCTCCCGTCCCACACCCCTTCCTAACTCTCCTCCTGCCTTTCTTGACTCTTTTTCCGCTATCTCGGAGGATGTGTCACTGATGATCTCCTCTTCTCCCTCTACCACTTGCCCTCTTGATCCCATTCCCTCCCATCTCCTAAAACCTCTTGCTCCTTCTATAATCCCTATGCTCACACAGATCTTTAACTCTTCCCTCTACTCTGGTACCTTTCCATTCTCCTTCAAGCATGCAACCGTTATACCATTTCTCAAAAACAGCAAGCTTGACCCTACCTGTCCTAACTATCAACCCGTCTCCCTCCTGCCTTTTGCCTCCAAACTCCTTGAACGTCTTGTATTCTCTCGATTGCTACACTTTCTCAACACCTATTCTCTTCTAGACCCTCTACAATCTGGCTTCCACACTGCTCACTCTACTGAAACAGCCCTCACTAAAATAACTGACGACCTCCATGCTGCCAAAGACAGAGGCCATTACACTCTGCTCATATTACTCGACCTCTCTGCAGCATTTGACACCGTGGACCACCCTTCTCCTTTACATTCTCCATACTCTTGGCATTCGGAATAAAGCTCTATCCTGGATCTCATCCTACCTCTCCCATCGTACTTTCAGTGTCTCCTTTGCTAACACCTCCTCCTCCTCTATTGATCTCTCTGTTGGGGTACCCCAGGGCTCTGTCCTGGGACCTCCATCTCTTTTCTCTTTACACACTCTCTCTAGGTGACCTAATCACATCTTTTGGGTTTAAATATCACCTCTATGCTGACGACACACAAATTTACCTTTCAACCCGACCTTACACCTGCTATACAGACCAAAGTTTCTGAATGCCTCTCTGGAATATCATCCTGGATGGCCATCCGCCGACTGAAACTTAACATGGCAAAAACAGAGCTCCTTATACTTCCTCCCAAACCTGGCCCTACTACCTTCTTCCACATTACTATTGGAAATACGATCATTCATCCAGTAGCCCAAGCACGCTGCCTAGGGGTTACACTTGATTCCTCTCTCTCATTCTCCTCTCATATTCAAAACGTTTCTAAAACTTGTCGCTTTTCCCTCTGCAATATCACAAAGATACGCCCTTTCCTCTGTTACTCGACTGCTAAAACTCTGACTCAGGCCCTCATTACCTCACGTCTCGATTACTGCAACCTCCTGCTGTCCGGCCTTCCTGCCTCTCACCTGTCGCCCCTACAATCTATCCTAAACGCTGCTGCCAGAATCACTCTACTCTTTCCTAAATCTGTCTCCGCATCTCCCCTCCTGAAATCCCTCTCCTGGCTTCCGATCAAATCCCGTATATCACACTCAATTCTCCTCCTCACTTTTAAAGCTTTACATTCTTCTGTCCCTCCTTACATCTCAGCCCTAATTTCTCGCTATGCACCATCCCGACTCTTGCGTTCTTCTCAAGGATGTCTTCTTTCTACCCCCTTTGTATCTAAAGCTCTCTCCCGCCTTAAACCTTTCTCACTTTCTGCCCCGCACCTCTTGAATGCCCTTCCCCTCAATACCCGACTAGCACCCTCTCTATACACCTTTAAGACCCACCTTAAGACACATCTGCTTAAAGAAGCATACGAATAGCACTGGATAATCCTGGACACATGATACATAAAGCTTGGCCCCCTGCAGACGCACTTACTAGAATTCCCTCCTACTGTCTCTGTACGTTCTCCCTACCTACCAATTAGATTGTAAGCTCCTCGGAGCAGGGACTCCTCTTCCTTAATGTTACTTTTAAGTCTGAAGCACTTATTCCCATGACCTGTTATTTATATTATTTGTTATTTATATGATATGTATTACTACTGTGAAGCGCTATGTACATTTATGGCGCTATATAAATAAAGACATACAATACAATACATCAGTCAGACTTGTATACGGAACACAATATCTATATAACTCTAAAGACGCAATTCAATAAAATGAGGAGCACACAATGTCACTTAATCTTAGTTTGGCTTTAATTTTGTATTGCTCATCTGCAAGGATCATTATTATATAGCATCCATTAAAAATCATTCACATATATATATATATATCTCTAAAATAAACCTATCATCTCGAGCAGATCGTCAGAACATGCCCTGGTAAAAGAATCAGTGAGTGGTTATGCAAGTCCCATAGTCGCATGGCTTGTGTGTCGGGTTTCAGCCCTTTAACCAATCTTCACGTGGCAAAGGTTGGATTCTGCTACTCATTGGACACTCCACTGAGACCTCCCACAGGCTTCAAAAAGGCGGCTAACACATGCGCAGCGCAGGCCTGTCTGAGCAGCATGAAACCAAACCAAGGACAGTGTGGAATATGGACTTTGCTGGAGATAACACAGGAGGAGACACTTCTGTCTACCGCAGAGCCACAGGGTTGCACAGTGATGGTTATACGGCAGAGCAGGGGGGAGGGGTGATATGCAACTAATAACAGTCATCATCTTCTTCATTAAATGACTTCCACTGTATCACTTATAAATCAGAGAAAGGAGAGGAAGGAGCTGGTTTCCCGGAGCCGAGTTAAGATGTGAGAAGCAGAGCAAGTGAAGAATCAACAGCAGCGCAAAAGGTGTGGCAAGTATCACACTATCCTGCAAGATAAAGTGACAGGGGCACCCTGTGACCTCACACTGCATCCTGCGGGATAAAGTGACAGTGACATCCTGTGACCTCACACCGTGTGCGCAGGATAAAGTGACAGTGACATCCTGTGACCTCACACCGTGTGCGCAGGATAAAGTGACAGGGACACCCTGTGACCTCACACCGTGTCCGCAGGATAAAGTGACAGGGACACCCTGTGACCTGCAGGATAAAATGACAGGGACTCCCTGTGACCTGCAGGATAAAGTGACAGGGACTCCCTGTGACCTGCAGGTACAGTGACAGGGACTCCCTGTAACCTGCAGGATAAAGTGACAGGGACTCCCTGTGACCTGCAGGATACAGTGACAGGGACTCCCTGTGACCTGCAGGTACAGTGACTCCCTGTGACCTGCAGGATAAAGTGACAGGGACTCCCTGTGACCTTCAGGATAAAGTGACAGGGACTCCCTGTGACCTGCAGGATAAAGTGACAGGGACTCCCTGTGACCTGCAGGATAAAGTGACAGGGACTCCCTGTGACCTGCAGGATACAGTGACAGGGACTCCCTGTGACCTGCAGGATAAAGTGACAGGGATTCCCTGTGTCCTGCAGGATAAAGTGACCAGACACTGACCTCACACTTTGTACCCTGTGGCATTCGCTTGACAGAATGTGTCATTGCATACATAGAGGAGAATATGGGAGTCAGTCATTGTCGTTCTCCTCCTGCCAAGTCAGGGTCTTTATAAACAGAACCAGAGGAGCAGAGCTGACCCGTACTAACAGCCGGTGTATCCACGTGTTCTATCACACCCTTTTACAAAATGCTTGTGTAAGAAGCGAGCGAGGACTGGAATGGATTTATAGAGAGACTGAGGAATATCTTCCTAAAACTGTCCGGCTCTGTTCTCCGACAAAACAAGTGAGCACTACATAAAAAGGAATGAAAAGCAAGCAAAGGTACCAGAGTGAATTAAGGCAGCAAAATGTGCAGAGCTCCAGGAAACTGTTCACACGTCATTTCAGGATTAAAGTCTTGGGGATTGTACACAGCGCAGAGAAAGCAGCTTCCCCTATACACAGGAAGGGTAAAACATGCAAACACAGACAGCAAAGCAGAGACTGAAATATCACAGCTATGTCGAAATAAAAACAGACAGGTAAAACAGACGGCCCTTTTCTGTCCAACGGTGTCTTGAGAAATCACACGGAGTCTGCCAACTTGAAACATCAGTATCTGGAACAGAACAAGAGGTTTCTCTCAGACGCCGGGCACCTGAACGCGTCAGACACAGGAAGCTGAACGCGTCAGACACAGGAAGCCACTCCCCGTCACACCGCTTCACTCCACGTCTCACCCGCTCACTCCCTGTCAATCCGCGCGCACTCCCCGTCACACCGCATCTCTCGCCCACGCGCACTCCCCGTCTCTCACCCGTGCGCACTCCCCGTCACACCGCTTCACTCCACGTCTCACCCGCTCACTCCCTGTCAGAGGGAGCGTGAGAGACTGAAAGTGTCAGAGGGAGTGTGAGAGACTGAAAGTGTCAGAGGGAGTGTGAGAGACTGAAAGTGTCAGAGGGAGCGTGAGAGACTGAGAGAGATAGAGGAGCAGGAGACACAGCGGAGGGGAGAAGGGAGAACTGAGCGCTTTAGTACCATATTTGCCTGCCAACCGTCAGCGCTCACACAGCGGTCTATACACCACCAGAAATCATCCTCAGACTCCCCCTTCCAGGCAAAGACTGCAACACCTTCAGGGAGAGGGAGAGCAGTGCGAGACAGAGTGAGTGTGTCAGAGAGAGAGAGGAAATGTATACACCAGCGAGAGAAGGCCTGCGCGAAAGGGAGCGAGGCAGAGGAGAGCAAAGGCTCGAGCGAGACAGAGGAGAGCAAAGGCCTGTACACACAAGACGGGGAGAGAGCGAGCGAGTCAGGGAGAGAGCGAGCGGTACGGGGAGAGAGCGAGACGGGGAGAGAAGGCATGCGCGAGAGGAACAAATGTGTATAATAGAGAAAGAAAGAGCGAGGCGAGAGGGTGTGATGGAAGAAAGGGAGGGGGGAAAGAGCGAGAGATAAGACAGTGAGGGAGATAGTGACTTATGCAGCGAGAGTGCACATACCAGACTCAGCCAAGGCAGCAGCCACCTCATTCTGTGTGGAGTAGATGTTACAAGCAGACCAGCGACACTGCGCTCCGAGCGCACACAGAGTCTCAATGAGCACCTGGAAATACGTACAAGGAAGAGAGATTGCTGCACAGCGGGGAGAGACCAGCAGGCGGCACAGGGAAGGGGAGGCTGCACCAGTGCCTGCCACACAACACGACACACTGTGAGACATGCAGAGCCTGCCCGGCACACACTGAGCGAGCATTCCCTCGGAGTAACCTCACCTACAAGTTGCTGGAGGACACCGCTGAACATATAATCTGCACAGCTGTACATTAAAGGATCCCTCCACGCGACAGTATGCGTTTTTGTTTTGAAATCGTATTGAAGCAGGGGATCTCCCGAGCTGAACCGTGTTGATTTCACTTCCGGAGACCCCCTGCTTCCCAAGATACAGACCTCCGTAGGTGCTGCCTGCATCGCTACGCAGTTTAAAGCACCCGCGTAATGTGGGCCAATAGGAAGACGCGAGGGGTGACGCTTGCAGCTTCCTAGTGGCCCGCAGGAAGCGGGACTTTTAAACCGCCATATTGTGAACTCAGCCGGGGCTCCTACTGGCAGCGCCTACGGAGGTACGTATCTCATGAAGCAGGGGGGCCCCCGGAGCTGAAATCAACGCGGTTCAGCGCCAGAGACCCCCTGTTTCAAACCAATTCAAACACACACACAAAAAAAGGGTCACCTGGAGGGTCTCGTTACGGCTGCAGATATCACACAGATATTAGTGAGCAGAGGCCAATGCTAGGAAAAGCACAGGGAAGAATCCAAAGAGAAAAGTGATGACGTGGAATGGACTCAATAATGAAATGGACTATATCCGAAATAACAAGAAAATGGGATCGAAGACTGCACGATCCTCAACTGTTCTTGCAGCAAAGTGAAAAGACCTCCCAAGTTAAAAAGGTGAGGAGGAGTGAGCCTATTGGGGGGAGGTGCCACCTACCTCCATACAACTGTTACCAGTCAGATGCAAGAACAGGGCCTACTATGGTTCTTTCCCCTCATGCAGAGGTAAAAGGGACGGGTTCACAGTGTAGTGTAGGACCTGCATTTTTGGTTATACCTTGACGTTTGGTATGCAGGCTCACGACGCTTTGGCCAAACGGTTTAACGAAATAACCAAGTAATTATTATTATTATTGAAGGATTGGTCACTGATTGGTTCGCTGTGTGTGGATGTGTGTGGATGTGTGTGGATGTGTGTGTCAAGGATTGTAAAACAAAACAAAAAATATTTATTAAACTGTTAGATTTTTTTCTTTAAAGAAAAAAATCTATCTAGGACTTACTTTCACTCACACAACCCATGCACACACATATACTCATACACACACATATACTCATACACACACACACACACACACACACATATACACTAACCTGCAGCTGACGGCTCTATATACATGAAAAGCATGCGGCACGTGCATGCGCGTTCGCATAGGAACGCACGTCCGCATGCTGTATAGAACAGCCCTTTATTATCATTGATATTTCTGTCATGGTATGAATTAAAGGTTCACGTTTGTAAACCTCAGAAATAACATTTTCAATAGTTGAGTTGCCCATATTCTCACACAAGCACAACTCCACTGACAGTCATTGGAACAGTATCCAGGCAGAATAGCTTACTAAATGTTCATTGGCTGTTAGCCGCTGACAAGACCAGGCTTTCTCGAGGCAATAACAAACAAGTTTGTTTCCTCTGGTATCCTTGTATCTCACGTGCACGTGCAAGCTCGTGCTCACTATGGCCATGTGCTTTGGAATACACACGTTTGTTTGTAGCGCGAGCTATGGAGCTCGCTCCATATCTTGTATGTTTGTCTTTATTTATATAGCGCCATTAGTGTACATAGCGCTTCACAGTAGTAATACACGTGACAATCATATAAATAACAAATAATAAAAATAACTGATCATGGGAATAAGGGCTTCAGTCATAAAAGTAACATTAAGGAAGAGGAGTCCCTGCTCCGAGGAGCTTACAATCTAATTGGTGGGGAGAACGTACAGAGACAGTAGGAGGGCATTCAGGTAAGTGCTTCAAATCTTGCACTATGGACAAGGCCTTCCTTATGAGAACAGATTAATGTGTCATATTGGGTGTAGCATTGGGTCTTCTGTATACATTAGGTCAGGGTGCCCAACTCCAGTCTGGGGATCTACCCCTTCGGGACGTTAGGGGGGAAACCCATTTCCTGGGGGGTGATACCAGTTACCCTCTTGTCCTGCAGATGCCGTACCTGTTGGATGGAGATGTGAAGCTGTCCCATAGTAACGCCATCCTGCGCTACATTGCACGCAAGCATGGACTGTGTAAGAATCTGACCCACAGTCTCCCAGTAATACCCATTGAGAGATGAGTCTCTCCCCTTCTACCCCCTCAATTAAGGGGTTGATTCTATGTGCTGATCGGGCTGTTTTTGGCCCAAATTTCCCTTTGCTTGGATTTGGGGATTTCAGCTGCAAACCGCATAAGTGGCTACTTTGGTGCCTCTACAATCAGCACCTCTACAAAGGCTTTATCTCCTCCCCGACCTACCCATTGAGTCTCTCTCCCCTCCCTAGTACCCCCCCTCCCTCCCCAGTACCTCCCCCCCTCCCCAGTACCTCCCCATTGAGTCTCTCTTCTCACCAGGTGGGGAGCTGGAAGGGGAGAAGCTCCGTGTGGATCTGTTGGATAACCAGGCAATGGATTTTCGACTGGGCCTTGCCAACATCACCTATAACCCCCTCTTTGTGAGTCTGAGGGTTGTAGAGATATTTGGGGTGGAGGTCAAAGTTGGGGGAGAGACATTAACCTGTTAATTTCCAACCTCCCCCCAGGAGACACTGAAGGGGCCGTACCTGGAGAAGTTACCTGTCACGCTAACAAGATTCTCTCGCTTCCTTGGAGACCGAGCTTGGTTTGCAGGAGAAAAGGTGCTCCCCCCCCCCACCCACCTCTCCCACTTAAACACCTCTCTTCCCTCAATCTAGCTCTTCCCTCCTCAAGCACCCCATCTCTATCCCCCCCCCCTCCATGTCCTAACATCTCTCCCTTTATTAGTTCTTCTCCACTATCTCCATTCTCCCCTCTCCTTGGGATGTGGGGTGTGTGGGTGGGATCCTGACTGCCCCCCCATCTTCCCCCCCCATCCCCCAGATCACCTTTGCAGACTTCCCGATGTATGATGTTTTGGATCAACACCTGCTTCTGGGACCAACGTGTCTGCAAAACTTCAAGAACCTGCAGGATTTCCTGACCCGATTTGAGGTGACTCTCACTCCAGAGGTGCCTTATTACCCTCACTTTGGCTCTTATTAGTGTGTCCCCTTGCTGTCATCACTGGCCAGGCGGTATCTATATACTGGAGGATAGAGAATCTCCTGAGCCACTACAGGAGTTCTGTTACCATCAGGTCTACTTCAGCCTCCACACTCGCTGGGCATGAGGGTAGTAACTATATGGT
This sequence comes from Ascaphus truei, assembly GCA_036426205.1. NCBI lineage: Eukaryota > Metazoa > Chordata > Amphibia > Anura > Ascaphidae > Ascaphus > Ascaphus truei. The sequence goes on from CM071575.1 coordinate 9,809,392, forward strand.
AAAATAGTTGTGTGGACTGAAGTCTGCTGGGCAGAGTCCACCAATGTACTAATTCTGCACAGCTTGTTATGATTAATCAGGTATTTATATTCCTATAATTATTCAGATGACTTGGCCATATCACGAGGGTTGAGATTTGGAACCTGAATGTCTCCCACAATTAGGAAGCTCATTAATCGCCCCCCCCCCCTACTCGTAAGTCTGATATCTCCGTTCTTCCTCCCCCAGGCTTTGCCTCCTATTGCTGCGTATATGAAGTCCCCTCGCTTCATGAATACCCCGATCAACGCCCGCACAGCAGCCTGGGCTGCCAAATAGGGGGTCCTGTACTTATTCCCCTGCCGACCCCTGAAAGTTTGGGAGATTCTGTAGAAGGATGTACAATAAAGTCTCATTGCTCTGATCCCTTTCCGTCATTCGGTGGTCTTATTAGGGGGTAACGGGGGGGGGGGAGGACGATCTGTGAGTAAATAATGACTTTACAATGGTTGTGTGACGGTCTGTGAGTAAATAATGACTATACAACGTGTGCTGCCTGATTTTAATGAATTGAAATGAATTTTTCTGCATGTGAGGCTCAGCGTTAATTAAACTTCACACCATCGTGCAATCTCCGCCCCCTCGTTACTGTTGGGTGCCTCTTGTGAGTTCCGTACAAAGTCCCAGTCCAGGTGTCTGGCCGGAACCGCTCCCCTTGGGATGTCAGATCTGTAAGGGAACAGCAGCTGAAACCTCGGCGTACCACGCACACACGGTGACGTGATATGGGACAGGTAATGTGATGGGTACATGTAGCAACATGAGATGTAACCCCTGGACACTGTTACATGGGAGGTGTGATGGTGAGCGAAGCGAGGGACATGTAACAAGACACAGGAGGTGGGACGGGGGCTGTACCTTCTCTATGTACAGTGCTTAGAGTTCTATATAAGGCCAACAATGTAGTTGGTGCTTTACAAAAGATCATACTGGGGATTGCAATGCAGTAAGTAGAATATACATTGGACCTTGCACGTGTGCTCTTACCCGCAGTGCTGCCCGCACCTCGTTCAGCTGGGTGTACACGCGCCCCCCCTCTTCGGGGCACACCGCCTTCAATTCCTCCCTGCTCAGCCCCAAGAGCTGCGACCCACGCAGGACCCCGAGACACCTCACAGTGCTGGGGCGACAGATAGAGGAGGGGCATTGGTGAGGCAAATGGAGCATGGGTGGAAAGGGACAAAGGCTGGGGATGATTGATGGATTGTAGGTGGGGAGGGGGAGTCAGAAGGGGGATTGGGGTGGGATCAGATGTTGGGGGGGGGGGGGGGGGAGATCACATACATGGTGGAGAAGTCCTTCTCTTGCAGCCATGCGGTCACCTCCTCCGGCCGAGAACTTGGCTGCAGTGACAACGAATGAACAGGAACCTGGGGAGCAGGGAGAGGGTGTCACTGCAGGTTTCTCCATCCTTCCCTTACCTGGCATGTACCACCCCCCCCCCCCCTCACCGTACCTGCGCCTCCTCCCCACTCTCCAGGATGTTGCTCGGGATAAAGCCTCTCTCCTGCCGATAATTCTGCACCATCCACCACTGTCTGCTCTGATCCAGGACCTGTGGGCAAGAGATGGCTCCAAAGGAACCAGACATTCAGTGTCACCTCCAGGAGGTCTCTTGACTGTCCCTGTCTGTGGCCCAGACACATTGAGCTCTGTTAAATCAGAGTAATTACCTAAAATGGTAACCGGTATTATTTTGAGCGAGAGAGGCACCTGAGCACCAAAAATGGACACACCTGAGATACTTGGGAAATATGCTAATAAGAGTCATTTGTATATGTGATTAGCATATTTCCCCATGGCACCGCGACGTCAAATGACGTTGCCATGACACCGGGACGTCACGCCGCCATAGCAACGTTTCGTCCCTTTGTCATGGCAATGCCATTTTCCATCGCAGTGACATGATGAGCAACCCTGCAGGAAGAGAAGGAAAGAGACTTCCAGAGGCCCCGCGCCCTCTCCAGGCAATCCGTTTGATTGTTGTGGGGAAGAGCACGGGGCCTCTGTAACCGTGGGGCGCGGTGCGATGGCACAGCCATGAAGCCGGCCCTGATTAGGCGTTATGATTAACCTGACCTTAAATAGTCTAACGGAGCTTAGTGCATCTGGGCCTGTCTCTGTCGGTTATGTGACCCTGTCCCTCTCTAGTTCTGTCTGTCACCTCCACGCTGTCTCCTTTCTTCACCGACAGCTCACGACTGTTCCTGGCCTCAAAATCATGAAGAACTCGCATGATGAGCATCTGAGAGCGTCTGAGAGGGAGAGAGAGCATCAGAGAGAGAAAGAGAGAGAGCATCAGAGAGAGAGAGAGAGAGAGAGCATCAGAGAGAGCGTCTGTGAGAGAGACAGAGAATGGGTGTGTGAGAGACAGAGAAATGGTGTGTGAGAGACAGAGAATGGGTGTGTGAGAGACAGAGAATGGGTGTGTGTGTGAGTGAGAGAATGTGTGCGAGACAGATGTGCAAGTGATTGCATGCATGTGAGACAATGCATACGTGTGTGAGAGAATGCATGAGTGTGTTTAAGAGAATGTGTGAGAGAGAGTGCATGTGTTTGATAGGGCGTGTGTGAGTGAGAGAAAGTACGCATGCGTGTGAGAGAATGCGTGTATTTGTTTTAGGGTGCATGTGTGTGAGTCCGTGTGCATGTGAGAGTGCGTGCTAGAGAATGTGTGTGTAAGAGAGACTACATATGTGTGTAAGAGAGACTACATATGTGTGTAAGAGAGACTACATATGTGTGTAAGAGAGACTACATATGTGTGTAAGAGAGACTACATGTGTGTATGAGAGAGATCATGTGTGAATGTTTGATAGTGTGTGTGTGTGTGTGTGTGTCAGATATTCACAAGAAAGGAGACAGGCTGGACCCATCCAATTACAGTGGCATCTGTGTCAGCAGCACCCTGGGGAAACTGTTCAACAGCATCTTGAACAGCAGAATCCTCACCTTCCTGACAGAGCAGAGTGTACTGAGTAAGAGCCAGACAGGCTTCCTGCCAAACCACTGCACCACGGATCACATCTACACCCTACACAGCCTGATCAATAAGCATGCTCACAACACCAACAAGGGCACAATCTTTGCATGCCTTGTGGACTTTAAAAAGGCCTTTAACTCCATCTGGCATTCAGCTTATTGCTGAAAATACTAGAGAGCAGAATAGGGGGGAGAACATACAACACCATCAAAAGTATGTACTCTGAAAACAAATGCTGCGTTTAAGTTAACAAAAGGACAGACTTCTTCCATCCAGGCCGTGGAGTTAGACAGGGCTGCAGCCTGAGTCCCACACTTTGTAACATATACATCAATGGCTTGCAGCAGCCCTAGAAACCTCCTCAGCACCTGGGCTCAACTTGGCCTAAACTGAGATTAAGTCTCTACTATACGCAGACGACCTGCTCCTGCTGTCTCCAACAGAACAAGGCCTCCAACAGAAACTGGCAATACTAGAAAAATTCAGCCAGACCTGGGCACTCTCTGTGAACCTAGACAAAACCAGAATAATGGTATTCCAGAAAAAAATCTAAAAAAACCACCCAACCTTTTCGCAATTCCCACTGAATGACAATGCACTGGAACAGACAGCGAGCTACACATACCTTGGTCTGACAATCAGCTCATCAGGGAAATTCAACCTGGCCATAAATACACTGAAGGAGAAGCCCGCAGAGCATTCTATACAATAAGGAAAAAGATGCACCACCTCAAACCACCAATAAGAATCTGGATGACAATATTCAACAGCATCATCACACCCATCCTTCTGTATGGCAGCGAGGTGTGGGGTCCTGTAACATACCCAGACGCCACAAAAATGGGATACCAGCCCAACTGAAATACTGCATCTGGAGTTCTGCAAACACCTCCAAGTACACAGGAGTACATCAAACAATGCATGTCGGGCTGAGCTGGGCCGCTTTCCTCTACTGCTCACTGTACAGAAGAGAGCACTGACATTCTGGGCTCACCTAAACACCAGCCACCCACAGTCTTACTGCTACAGAGCAATGAGAAGCCAGGAACTCCTCACTAAACCCTGTGCCATCAAACACCTTGTCCTCTCACTCCAAGAATCAAACCTCACACCGATCAACAGCCTGCCGAAAAAACAAATCAACTCAATCGCCAGCGAAATGAAGAAGCAGTATGTGACTACGTGGGAAAATGATATCCAGCGCTCAAAGAAGCTGGAGACCTACCACAGCCAACAGAGAATACACTCTGGCACCCTACCTACTGAAGGTAAATAACCCAAAGCAGAGACAGACCCTGTGCCAGTACAGAATGAGCGCCCACAGTCTGGAAATAGAAACAGGCAGACACAGACAGAACTGGAAGCCCCGGGAGATGAGACTGTGCCAGCGATGTGAGCTAGGAGAGGTGTGTGAGAAACAGAGGCAGACACAGACAATGTTCTGTGTAATCATTATACCCTACCCCCCTGTTACTCTGGAAACATGTAACCTTTATACCCGACCCCCTGTTACTCATGTACCGTGTAACCTTTATACCCTACCCCCTGTTATTCATGTACTGTGTAATCATTGTACCCCAAACCCCTATTATCCATGCTTTGGCAATACTAAAAAATGTTCTTTCGTCATACCAATAAAGCTGATTTGATTTGATTGTGTGTGTGTGTGTGTGTGAGAGAAAGAATGTGTGTATGTGTGAGATAAAATTTGTGTGTGTGTGTGTGTGTATGTGAGAATGTGATTATGTGTGAGAGAGAGTGTGTGTGAGAGAATCCGTGCATAAGTGTGAGAGAGAAAGCGTGTATGTGTGAACATGCGTGTGTGTGAATTTAAGCATGTGAGAATGTGTGTGAATATGCGTGTGTGAGTATATATGTGTTTGAGAGTGTGTGAGAAAGAATGTGTGTGGGTGTGAGAGAGAATGTGTGTGTGAGATATGAGAGTGCAGTTAGTAACGTTGAGGTACACACCTGTTGATGGGGGGAGTCTGCTCTTCAGGCGGAAACTGTAATATAGGACATGTTTGGAGCAGATTTAAACAAACACATACCTTGTAAGAGATGTGTGCAGGGTTACATATAATCGAGACTGATTCGGGTGAAATGATATCTTGGCTTTATTGAGCCTGTTCCTTTATCCAGGCAAAACATACAAAAACAACAAAATAACAAACCCCTATCCCTGTGTAAGGACTAACTTACTTTCCCAGACTCTATCTGCGGGACTGGAGGGATATTCCCATTACCAGCCTATCACCACAAAGTCTCAGGAGGTACCTTAAGCAGGTGGCCCTCCCTGTCAGTCTCTGGCAGGTTCCTGGGTCCTCTGTGTCCAGGAAATATAAGTCTCTGGGTGTCTGTGTGTCTTGATCTCAGCACAGCCTTTGTGCAGGCTCCTCTGCTCTCCTTCTGTCAGCCCAAATGTGAGCTAGGGAATCTCTCTCCTGTGTCTCACATGAGGCTTTTTCAGAGCTCTCATTAGTCCAGGTGGAAACTAGATAATTGAGTGGCTGCAATTAACTATCTCTGCTGGATTCTCAGAGCTCTGAGTCTGCTTTATTTAAACAGGGATATGTCTCTGTTACATACCTACATACATTATACACGGGCTTGTGCGACACCCACCCACCCTTATACAAAGAGACGTGTATAACATACACACTCTTATACACTGACTTGTGTAACCCACACACACGTATACAGACTTGTGTAACCCACACACACTTATACACAGACTTATGTAACTCACACACTTATATACAGAGCCTTGTGTAACACATACACTTATAGGCAGAGCGCCAGTTCTCCCACTTACCTGAGCCTGGTCCTCCCTGGGAGGCATCTCGTCAGGTATCTTGCTGGGTATCCAGCCATCAGAGAACTCCGGAATATATGGGGGGACGTTTTTCCCATTAGGCCAGTCGGCTCTGGGGAGGGGATGGGGATGGGTGAGTAAGTAGAGGATGAAGAAAGAGGGAGACTTAGGTTCATGGTCATTAGGTGAAACCTCGCACCCCTGTGGGCTCCTCCATGTCACCCCCATCAACTCATATCACCCCTGTCCCCATTGTGACTGCTATAGCTCTTTATATGTCCTAATGCCCCCCTCTTGCCTTTCATAACCCCTGTTCCTCATAGTCACCCATGTCAACTGGTCCTCCCTCACGTCCCCTTGTGTGCTCTGTGTCACTGTGTCCACACGTCATCTAGTGTCCCCGGGTCACCTCGTCCTCTGCCAGGCGTCGCCCAGGCTCTGCCATAGGTTCCTCTCCTTCTCTGTCACGCACGAGCTCAGCAGCGTCAAAGCCTTCTGGGTAAGAAGAGGGGACACCACAGTGGGAGCCACGTTCTTCCGGGGACACTGGGACAAGACCTGAGACAGACAGAGTTTCATCGGAGTCAGAGAGAGTGTGCCAGTGAGACAGGGACAATGTGCCACTGTGTCACTGTCTGACTGCGGGTGGTCCCCCCGCTCCTCACCGTTGGTACAGTGGTCATCAGAATATGGATGAGATCTGGAGCACTGGGCTGCTGCATATCATCTTTGACCTTCCCCTGAGGATATGCAACATCAGGGATTTAGAGGAGGGGAGGGGTGGGATAAATGGGGGGCATTTGATATGGCGGTAATTCAATTATAGTCACTGAGAATTGTCCTGTACCCCTAGTATCTGGGGGTTGGGAGGGGCTCCTGTGTGTCTCACAGTGAGTGAGGGGGGTTCCATGTATAGGGATTAGTCTCTTGCTGGGGGGAGGGGGCTCATGTGCAGAGCGGCTGTGTCTCAGTCGGAGGGGGCTCTTGCATGGGTATATTGTGTCTCTGGGTGTGGTCTCTAATGTATAGTGGGGAGCTGTGTCTCTTTCTGGGGGGAGATTTCATGTATGGGAGTGTTCTGTCTTTGGAGGGGGGGCTCTCATGTATCGGGGAGCGATGGATCTCTGGCGGGAGGGCTCCCATGAATGGGGGCTGTGTTTCTCAGTGTGGGGGCTCCCATGTATGGGGGGGGGCTGTCTACATGGGGGGATCTCATGTATGGAGGGGGGTTCTGTCTCTCTCTGGCAGGGGAGGGGGGCTGTGTCTCTCTTTCAAGGGGCAACTCTGATGTATAGGGGGGCTGTGTATCTCTGTGGCGGGGGCGACTGATGTATAGAAATGGTCTCTCTCTCTGGGCAGAGACTCACCAATATGTTGAAGGAATATTTGATCTTCTGCAGACAGTCTATAAATTCTGATTCTGGCACCACAGACTTTCCTGTGAGAGAGGGGTGAAGAGACAGGAGGGGTGAAGAGACAGGAGGGGTGGGTAGGGGTGGGGGAGAGAGGGAGAAATTAAGAATATACTGTATCATATAGGAGGGAGGGTGTGGAGAGAGAACCAGAGAGGAGGTGAGATGAAATGAGCATACCCTCCAACTGTACCTATTTACTGTAGCAGGTAATGTACCTTTATTGTATATCCTGTACCTATTAAATGCAGCTGTACCTTTTGTACCTACAGTGTGTCTGGCAGTGGTTGAAGCTCGAAACCTTCCGATGAGCAAAGCATCTGGGAGATGAATCATTTCTCTGATAATGATCAGCTGGTTATGGGTGATTTACCATCACTTGTATTCTGTGTGCATATCAGGGGCGGCCAACTCCAGTCCTCAAAGGCCACCAAGAGGTCAGGTTTCCAGGATATTCCTGCTTCAGCACAGGTGGCTCAATCAGTGGATCAGTCAATGACTGAGCCACCTGTACTGAAGCAAGGATAGCCTGAAAACCTAGGGTTGCCATATTTACATTTTTTAAATATGGGACACCAAAATCCAGTAGGAAACTTAAAATTCAGACATTTCCTATATGTTTTTATGACAAATACACACACCGTTTCTCTCCCCCCCCTCTATCCATCTCTTCATTTCCCATCTCTTTCTCACCTCCCTCCATCTCTCAGCCCCCCTTAGTTCCATTTCTCAGTCCCCTTCTCCTCACAGCACTCCTCCCCAAAGCCCCCTCCTCTTCCCCCTCCCCACATGTGTACTGGAGAGCTAATCTTTGGATAGAGTATATTGCGTGAGTTACACGTCTCCTTAGGAGGTGACCCTTGTCTGGAAGCTCTTCTGTCCCACACTAACGTAGCTAAGAAAATGTCCCTATATTCATGTTGCAAATGTTGGAGAGTCTGACTGAAGTGCGATAATACCATCGTTTTAACCATCACTGTATTGTCCCCACTAATTTACCTCCAGACTCTCTTGGAGATGATACCACCAGAATCACAGCAAAGGCGACCCCCCAGAGTCTCCCCACTATGCTTCCCCTTTACTGCTCATGTCCAGCAAAGGAGGGGGGGGTCGCCGTGTTGGTCCTTTCTTCCACGTAGTAACAGAGGAGGGAGAGGGAGGAGGGGGTATGATACCTCTTATTGGACCAACAAGTAGTTGATATGTTACAAGCTTTCCAACCTCTCAGGTTCCTTCATCGGGTAACCCACCCTGAGAGGTTGGAAAGCTTGTAACATATCAACTGCTTGTTGGCCCAATAAGAGGTATCATACCCCCTACTAACGCTCCCTCCTTTGTTACTACACTACGTCCACTAACCCAGCGTGGACAGGGTTAACATCAGGAAAAGACAGAGACATCTTCAAAGACCTGGCGGTTATCAGCACCTCTCCCTGGATCTCTCTGCTGTGGGTGTCTTCTGTTTATTGTGACATCACTTTACTCCGGAGTACCTTGGCGATGATCAGCACTAGCACAGCGTTATAAATACTCCCCTTTCGCCCCTTTCCCCAAAAGGTTGTTAAGGTTTTAGCATTCAAATAAATGGGGGTAAGGACGGGCTAAAGCTTAGCACCATTTAGTGAATATGGGCCTTTATCACCCACTCATTCTTTCTTACCCCTTTCTCCCTCCCTCTTTTTCTCCCTCCCTCCCTCTCTCCGCACCTCTTTTTTTCTTATTATTATTAGTATTCAGTTTTCCAATAAATATTTCAATGTCTGCAAGCGTGTGATTCAAAATGTCCTGTGTGTGTGAGGGGGCACAGAGAGGGGGAGGGTAGAGAGGGGAGGGAGAGAGGAGAGAGGGAGGGTAGAGAGGTAGTGATAGAGTGTACATATATTGTTATTATAGATAATTTCACATATAGATTAAGAGCATAATCTATCTCTATATCTCTCTATCTATACCTCTACTCTCTCTCTCTCTATCTCGCTCTAGTCGTATTCGCTCTCTACTACTCTCTATCTCCTCTCTCTCTCATCTTATCTCTCTCTATATTATCTTTTCCCTTGCTGTTTCGCTTTTTCTCCATTTTCTCTCTTTTCTTTCTTCCCCTCATCCGTTTTCTATCTCTATTTCCCCCCCTCTCTTTTCTCTCTTTCCCCCTCGCTTTTCTCTTTCCCCCCTTGCTTTTCTCTTCCCACCTCTTTTTCTCTTTCTCCCTCTCTTATTCTTGCCATATCCTTTCCCCTCTCTCTCCACCCGTCCCCTTTCTTCCTCTTTTTTTCGTTCTCGCCCATCTCCTTCGAGCGAGTAGGCAGATGCCTATTATATGTAATATTTACCAAGTAGAAATTCCCACAGCCATAAAGGTAAGATATGAGACTCCACACACAGACCCCCAAAACACAATAAGACATGAGACCACCTGAACATATTGATAAGGGCCTAACTCCCCCCCCACACAGCGAGATCACCACACACAATGAAACATGAGACCCCCACACACAATGAAACACGAGACCCCCACACACAAAAACATGAGACCCTCACACACAATGAAACATGAGACCCCCACACACACAAGAAACATGAGACCCCCACACACAATGAAACATGAGACCCCCACACACAAAGAAACATGAGACCCCCCACACACACACAATGAAACATGAGACCCCCTTACACACAATGAAACATGAGACCACCACACACACACACATGAAACATGAGACCCTCCACACAATGAAACATGAGACCCCACACACACTGAAACATGAGACCCCACACACACAATGAAACATGAGACCCACACACACACTGAAACATGAGACCCACACACACACTGAAACATGAGACCCCCACACACACTGAAACACGAGACCCCACACACACAGAGACATGAGACCCCCACACAATGAAACATGAGACCCCCACACACAAAGAAACATGAGACCCCCCACACACACACAAAATGAAACATGAGACCCCCACACACACAATGAAACATGAGACCCCACGCACACACAATGAAACATGAGACCCCCCCACACAATGAAACATGAGACCCCCCCACACAATGAAACATGAGAGCCACACACACACACACTGAAACATGAGACCCCCCCCACACACACACACACTGAAACATGAGACCCCCACACACACTGAAACATGAGACCCCCACACTCACACACTGAAACATGAGACCCCCACACACTGAAACATGAGACCCCCACACCACTGAGACAGAGACCCCCCACACACACGAAACATGAGCCCCCACACACAATGAAACATGAGACCCCCACACACAATTAACATGAGACCCCCGCACACAATGAAACACGAGACCCATACACACACTGAAACATAAGACCCCCCACACACAATGAAACATGAGACCCCCACACACAATGAAACACGAGACCCCCACACAAAAAGAAACATGAGACCCCCACACACAATGAAAGATGAGACCCCCACACACAAAGAAACATGAGACCGCCCAACACAATGAAACATGAGAGCCCCACACACACACTGAAACATAAGACCCCCACACACAATGAAAACATGAGACCCCCACACACACAATGAAACATGAGATCCCCACACACAATGAAACATGAACCACCCACACACAAAGAAACATGAGACCCCCCCACACACACAATGAAACATGAGATCCCCACACACAATGAAACATGAGACCCACACACACAAGAAACATGAGACCCCCACACACAATGAAACATGAGACCCCCCCACACACAAAGAAACATGAGACCCCCACACACACACAATGAAACATGAGACCCCCACACCACACAATGAAACATGGAGACCCCACACACACACACACACTGAAACATGAGACCCACACACACACTGAAACATGAGAACCCCACACACACTGAACACGAGACCCCCACACACAAAGAAACATGAGACCCCCCACACACAATGAAACATGAAACTCCCACACACAGAGACATGAGACCCCCACACACACAATGAAACATGAGACCCCACACACAAAGAAACATGAGACCCCCCACACACCACAAAATGAAACATGAGACCCCCACACACACAATGAAACATGAGACACCACACACACCCAATGAAACATGAGACCCCCCCACACAATGAAACATGAGACACCCACACACAATGAACATGAGACCCCACACACACACCTGAAACATGAGACCCCCCCCCCACACACACACACACTGAAACATGAGACCCCCACACACACTGAAACATGAGACCCCCCCCACACTCACAACTGAAACATGAGACCCCCACAACACACTGAAACATGAGACCCCCACACACACTGAAACATGAGACCCCCACACACACACTGAAACATGAGACCCCCACACACACTGAAACACGAGACCCCCACACACAAGAAAACATGAGACCCCCCACACAATGAAACATGAGACCCCCACACACAAAGAAACATGAGACCCCCCACACACACACAATGAAACATGGAGACCCCCACACACACAATGAAACATGAGACCCCCCCACACAATGAAACATGAGACCCTCCCACACAATGAAACATGAGACCCCCACACACAATGAAACATGAGACCCCCACACACACAATGAACATGAGACCCCACACACACTGAAACATGAGACCCCCACACACACACACTGAAACATGAGACCCCACACACACACACACCACACTGAAACATGAGACCCACACACACACTGAAACATGAGACCCCCACACACACTGAAACACGAGCTCCCACACACACAGAGACATGAGACCCCCCACACACACAAAATGAAACATGAGACACCACACACAATGAAACATGAGACACCACACACACACAATGAACATGAGACCCCCCCCACACAATGAAACATGAGACCCCCACACACAATGAAACATGAACCCCACACACATACACACACACACTGAAACATGAGACCCCCCCACACACACACACACTGAAACATGAGACCCCCACACACACTGAAACTGAGAACCCCAAAAACATGAGACCCCCACACACAATGAAACATGAGACCCCCACACACACAATGAAACATGAGACCCCCACACACACTGAAACATGAGACCCCCACACACAATGAAACATGAGACCCCACACACACACACACACACTGAAACATGAGACCCACACACACACTGAAACATGAGACCCCCACACACACTGAAACATGAGACCCCCACACACTGAAACTGAGACCACCAACACACAACTGAAACATGAGACCCCCCCACACACACTGAAACGAGACCCCCCACACACTACTGAACATGAGACCCCACACACATGAAACATGAGACCCCCACCACACATGAAACACGAGACCCCACACACAATGAAATGAGACCCCCACACACAATGAAACACGACCCCCCACACACACTGAAACTGAGACCCCACACAACTGAAACAATGAGACCCCACACACAGAACCATTAGACCCCACCACACTGAACATGAGACCACACAACACACTAAACATAACCCCCACACACACTGAAACATTAACCCCCCCACACACACTGCACATGAAGACCCCCACACACATGAAACATGAGAAACCCCCATCACACACATGAAACAGGACCACCCACACACACATGAACCACGACCGCCCACACCACTGAAACATGAGACCCCCCCACACACACTGAAACATAAGACCCCCCACACACAATGAAAAAGGAGACCCCCAACACAGACCCCCAGACATAATGATAAAACTTACAATATCTTGGTTTATCTCTGTCGTTTGTGTAGCTGGAGGGGGGCGGAAAGTTTGGGGGGGCTCCAGGTCAAACCTCCTCCTTTCCAGAATGGGGGTCTCTGTAATACAGCAGAGTGATGCCTGAGTAACACACACACACACACACACACACACACACACATTACATACATAGTTAAGTTACGGTGGGTAAAAAAAGTGACAAAAACCCTCCACAGCAAAGCAAATGGCAAATGGAAATATGCATCTTAACCCTGGCTGTGCTCAAAGCTGTGACTATGCAGCAAGCTTAAGCCTATAGGGAACCACTTTAATGGTTTTGAAGCAAATGGTGGCACTTTGTGCTCATTTGCATGTCATTTCCCAGAATCCCTTGCTGCAGTGGAAGTGCTGTGTGCTGGGTGATAATGGTGAAAGGCGGGGTTGCAGACCTGCTAAGACATGCAAATGAGCATACAGTAATATTTCCATTTGAGATATATATAATAATATATATATAAATATATCCTTATATCATATATATATAATATATATAATATATATATACTTATATATCTATATAGTACACACATGGTCTCACGCACATGCACATAAATACATATATGTACTCCCACACGTGGCCATACATAAACACACATCATACATGTACTCCCACACACGTGGACATACATAAACACATGCACATATATAAACACGCACATGTACTCACACATGGCCATACATAAAAACACATACATGTACACATAATCACATACAGTTCTCTCTCCCTCCCCACCAGACCCCTGTGTTTCTAGCTCTCTCCCCTATGCATTAGATGGTCAGCTCTTCTGCATAGGTTTCTTGGCTCCTGTGGGTTTTGGAACCCTGTGATAGTGATACACACACCGTTTCTGGAGGACCCTCTGCTTGGATAATCCAATGTGGGTGTCCGCCCCCCTGGGGTGGGCTGGACAAGACTTTGAGACAAGACGGTCTCCAGGTTACTCCTGAGGACACAAGGCACAGTGTGATATGGATACAATGTAACACGGTAACACAGGTACAAGGTAACAAACGCACTCCCGTGCGGCAATAACGATACAATGTCACACAGATACAGTGTAATAAATAAATACACACAGCACAGGGTGATATAGATACGCGACACAGACAGTGTTACAAACGCATAGATACCCACACACACGCAAACACAATGTGATATTAATACAATGTTACGTGGTAACTCAGAGGTCATCGTGTCCTTGGGGTGAGAAGTCAAAGTGCTCCTGGAGTAAAAGGTCAGGATATTCCTGGGATCAAAAGTCAGGGTGCTACTGGGATCAGAGGTCAGTGCGCTCCTGGGATCAGAGCCCAGAATTCTCCTAGGGGTCAGAGGTCAGGGTGCGCATGGGGTCTGAGGTCAGGGGTACCTGATATTGTCTCTGCTCTCTCGGTTTCCTTTACATTGGCTTAGGGCTGCCTCCAGCTTCCTTTGTAGGACGTCAGCCTAAGGACAGAGGAACACAGTGAGGACGCACCCTGAGACCAAGACCCCTGACCTTTGGCAGGTGCGATGATGTCACTCACCGGCAGCTCGTCGCACTGGAAGAGGAAAACGATAGATTTCTGGGGGTTCTGGACAGTGATGCTGAGAAGAGAATTGTATGTGGAGCCTCCAAGCACTGAATGGCAGCTCTCCACACTCTGCAGGGGCACACGCTCCAGACTGTCCTATAACACAGCGGACACGCTACTTGTACAACAACACAGGGACAGTCTGGTGAATAGAAGTAGGTGGGAGCTCCAGAGGTCAAGTGCCACAAGGGTTAAGGAGCTGGTAATATTATCATCACGGCTCTGGTAATATTATTAGGGTGCTGGTAGTAGTATTAGGAAGCTGGTAGTAGTATCATTATGGTGCTAGTAGTAGTATTAGGAAGCTGGTAGTAGTATCATTATGGTGCTAGTAGTAGTATTAGGAAGCTGGTAGTAGTATCATTATGTTACTGGTAGTAGGATTAGGAGGATGATTGTAGTATCATTATGGTGGTGCTAGTATCATTATGGTACTAGTACTGTAGTAGGATTAGGAAGATGGTAGTAGTATCATTATGGTGCTGGTAAGATTAGGAAGCTGCTGGTAGTATCATTATGGTGCTGGTAGTAGGATTAGGAAACTGGTGGTAGAACCATTATGGTGCTGGTAGTAGGATATGGAAGATGGTGGTAGTATTATGGTGTTGGAAGTCGTATTAGGAAGATGGTGGTAGTATCATTATGGTGCTGGTAGGATTAGGAAGATACTGGTAGTATAATTATGGTGCTGGTAGTAGGATTAGGAAGATACTGGTAGTATAATTATGGTGCTGGTAGTAGGATATGGAAGATGGTGGTAGTATTATGGTGTTGGAAGTCGTATTAGGAAGATGGTGGTAGTATCATTATGGTGCTGGTAGGATTAGGAAGATACTGGTAGTATAATTATGGTGCTGGTAATAGGATTAGGAAGATACTGGTAGTATAATTATGGTGCTGGTAGTAGGATAGCTCCCTCCCTCCTGCTCTCCCTCTCACCCTGGTCTCCACGTCGTTCAGCAGCATCTCTCCGTTGTTCACCTGGAGGATCAGGTCCTGACCCCACACTCGTCCCTCAGCAGTGAGTGAATGCAGCCGGGTCAGACAGTCATTAACAGTACGAAGGTCACTGTCCAGATCACATGTTAGCAGGTGCTGGGGACAGAATCCACCAATCAGAGCCTCCCAGACAGGCCTGTCCTGTGTCACTCATTGGGGAGTAGTGTGACTCATTGGGAGACAGGGGCGAGAGGGCGGTGTCACTTATTGGGGGTGCGGGCAGTGGTTATAGGGTTGTATTCTGGGGTCTTCAGGTTATAATGTGGTATTTTGAGGTCTCCCTGGTTATAGGCTTGTATTATGGGGTCTTCCGGTTATAATGTGATATTCTGGGTTCTCCCTGGTTATAGGATTGTATTATGGGGTCTTCTCGTGATAACGTGGCATTCTCAGGTCTCCCTGGTTATAAGAATAGAAAAACCGGAGCACTATCCAATGAAATAAGGATCCAGAGGGGGCTACCTCATTAAAAAGACTTTATTCGGTCATACAAAAAAGCGAACCCCTAAAGAGGTAGGGGAAACACACAACACATTTCACGCCTCTCACGTGTCATCATGGTGTGAGAAATTGTTAAAAATTGGGCATATTTCAATTCTGGGTCGGGCGTGACATCAGGCGCTGTACCCAATCTGTCTCACGTTCCTCCTCAAGCTATGGGGAAATGTGAGTTTTTATTGGTTGAGGCAATATTGAAACAGAAAACTTTATTTATAAACAAAATCTGAATGGGAGATTGTACTACAGAATCACCTGACGTTAGACACAAGCCTATGTTTGGAGTTGCGCTCACCTCACGAGCGCGCTACCCCAGGTCCACCCCTTTAAAAACTTTATTTATATGAATTGAATACAGATTAACCCATAGGTGGCCAGAATATCATAATTATAGAATAAGATCACATAAAATCAAGGAGATATCCATGTGAACTTTATCCAACAAACTATATTAAAAACACTCTGCAAGACATGGCAAGTGAAAAAAAGAAATAAAAAAAGGGGGGAAAAGGAAGGAAAAAAGGGGGAAAGGGGGAAAAAGGGGAGAAAGAGAAGATTATATATAATGTAATATAAAATAATCAAACATGTACCTTTATTAGATACCAGAAAAACTAATAGAAAACAGTAATAATAAAAAAATGATAACATCATAAAAAAGAGAGGACTCAGGAGGTTTGTAGACGCACGTTCACAGAGGTACACACTTGGAGTCGTTTATAATGTGAAATTATAATAAGGCTTTATTGTGCCTTTTCCTTTTCATCAGGAAATTCATCCAAACACAGGGGGTGGGGGGGGGACAAAGCTTCTATTCACTTGGGAGTATTTCTAGTGAAACACTATGCAATAATTCACATCTCCCTTAGTCAAGCAGTTCTCGCAGCCCCAAACACATAGCATGCAATAAGCAGATATAAGCAGTCTTTTAAGAATGAAAGTCTTATCTGTTCCTTGTGGTTTGGAGGGAAAATCTTCACTGTTCCTGCTTCAGCTCCCTTGTCTCCAGGGTTGGTCAGCATACAGGTTTAGAAGTTTTCCCTGTG
The DNA here is from genome assembly GCA_036426205.1 of Ascaphus truei. Classification (NCBI taxonomy): domain Eukaryota; kingdom Metazoa; phylum Chordata; class Amphibia; order Anura; family Ascaphidae; genus Ascaphus; species Ascaphus truei. The sequence goes on from CM071575.1 coordinate 9,826,561, forward strand.
TCTTGTAAGCAGCTCTGCTGTTTCTTCTGGCAGGGCTCAAGACTGTTGTGAGAGTCAAAGACAATCTCTGTTCTCTCTCCCAAGTTCAGCTCTCAGTCACAGCTAAGGAGTTCTCACTTCCTGTTTCAAAAGACAGGCTTTCTAAGCCATCTAATCAGGCAGGTGGTGTTTTGTTAATTGACTACCAGCAGTTAACCACCACACTGCTGGATTAGAGGCACATTACCTGAACAGGGATAAGTCCCCTGTTACAAGGTTCATGTGGTACAGAAGGAAATGATCTATGCCCATACATATATAGAACTAACTATATATAGCAAATCCATCAACTCACACTGGAAAGGATAATAACCATAAGAGTTAATTATGAACCCTCATAATCCTCCTGAACCTAACTTGCCATGTCCACAACTCCCCCCCCCCCCCCCCCCCCCCCCCACACTCAAACCACAGGGGTAGTGTACAACTAAGGAGGAACTAATCCCATATTATTTAAAAAAAAAAAAGATCATATAAGAATATGTCAAGTACATAGAAAAAACATATACTCATATTCAATCATATGAAGTTGGTAAAAGACAAATAATGATGTCAGATCATTTTACATATACTATAAAACATATATTGTGCTCTATGAATGAATAAGAGACGACTTCGGAGAAAAACATTACTGTCAATGCACAATTGATCCAGACTAATCCAAAATAATGCCCCAAACATTAAACATAGTTACAATGGGGAAATGTATCTATGAGCAGTGAGATTGACCGATAGTTCTAACACTATTTATGGTATGCAAACAGACACAAAGTACCCACTCTGGAAAGATCCGGAAATTGAGAGAGTTGAGACTAAAACTCGGGGGAATAGAGAACACAAATGTATACTACACTATTCATATTTACATTCCCATTTTCTCTAAAATACATTAACATAACGTGTCGACTCCTAGGGGGCCCAGAAAAGGAGGAGAGAGGGAGCCCAGAGGATCACAGAAAGTGACTCAGATCCCAGTCGTTATTTAAACCCAGGGGGACCTGTGTCCCCAAAGTGAAAATCCAATAGGCCTCCCTCTGATCGAGCCTCCTAGCATGATCCCCCCCCCCCCCGCTCACCAGAGGAGGAACGTACTCAATGTCATTAAACTTGAGATGCCTTGCATCTGCTCTTTCACAGTTGGTACAATGTTTCGGGACCGGGTGGTTTAAGTCCTTTTTGTTTATGAGCCTCACGTGTTCCATCATTCTTCGCTTTAGACACCTGGTGGTGGGGCCCACATACTGTTTGCCGCGTCCACAAGTGAGCAAATATATTACAAAGGAAGCCATACAATGTATGAAGTGATGTATCCTATACTCCCTCTCGGTGACTGTGGACTGAAAGGTCTTGGTGGGTTTCGTTAATTTACATATCTTGCCATGAGTACAACTGTATGAACCCCTTGAAGAAAGTACTGATGTACATGTTTGGGGTGTAAACAGGCTAGGTGACAAGGAATTTGCAATTGTTTTCGCTTTTCTAAAAATTACCATGGGGCTTGCCTGCAACCGTGGTCCAAGGAGCAGGTCCAGGGTCAGGACGTTCCAATGTTTTTTTTTTTAACAATACCCCTTATCTGATATGCCAGTTGGCTGAATTGAGTAATGAACAGTGGACTTTGTTTTGAGAAAGTTTTTTTTTAGGTTTTCTAACCAAAGGGGTATTCAGATCCATATCATTCACCTCCTCCCAAGTGTCCATTACATTTTTGGACCCATATCCCCTGGCCAGAAACCTGTTATGAATATCTCTGGATTGTGTCTGGAAGTCCTCGTCATTGGAGCAGTTACGTTTAGCTCTCATAAATTGACCCTTTGGTATTGCCTTAATAAGGCTTTTTGGGTGGCAGCTGTCCGCTCTAAGATACGTGTTCCTAGAGTTGTCCTTACGAAAGATGTCTGTTTGAATATTTAAGGGTATATCTATATATAATAAAAGGTCTAAAGTGATATGTGTATGTAAACTTGAGGCGATATTCATTGACATTTAGTAACTCAATAAATAGTAACAGTGTCGTGACATCACCGTCCCAAATAAAGATCAAATCATTGATGAACCGGCGACAAAAGATAATGTGACGTCTATAGTGGTTCCTACAGTACCTCCAAACACGTGGAACGACTCCCACCATACCTGGTTATAGGGTTGTATTTTGGGGGTCTCCATACTTATAGGGTAGTATTCTGGGGGTTACCTGGTTTTAGGGTGGTATTCTGGGGTTTCTCCAGGTCATAAGGTGGTATTTTGGGGGTTCCCTGGTTTTAGAGTGGTATTCTGGGGTCTCCTGGTCATAAGGTGGTATTCTGGGATCTCCATGTTTATAGGGTGGTAATCTGGAATCTCCCTGTTGATAGGGTGGTATTCTTGAATCTCCCTGTTTATAGGGTGGTATTATGGGGTCTCCCTGGTTATAGGGTGGTATTCTTGAATCTCCTTGTTTATAGGGTGTCAGTCTGGGGTCACCCTGTTTATAGGGTGGTATTTTGGGGTCACCCTGCTATAGGGTGGTATTATGGGGTCTCCCTGTTTATAGGGTGGTATTATGGGGTCTCCCTGTTTATAGGGTGGTATTATGGGGTCTCCCTGGTTAATGGGTGGTATTATGGGTTCTCTTACCTCCACTCTATGCTGGATGGTGCTGTCCAGCTTGGTCAATGATTGCGCATACTGCTTCCTCTGTTCTGCACATTGAACAGAAAAACAGCATGAGATGGCAGCAGGGAGGGGGTTGTATTAACAGCCCTGTGGGTATTATTGTGTGTGTGGGGGGATACTAGTGAGGGGGCTATGATTATGGGGGGTAGTAGGCAGGGATGTTAGCAAGAAGGGTACAGGATATTCCTCACGGTAGATGCTCTTGGCGCTTGGTCTGCCCATGCTGCTGGATCTGGTCAAGATTTCATTCTGCACTGAGTCCACACTGAGGAGATACAGAGAATCAAATATTTACATAGGGTCAGATATATATACAGGAGCCAGATATATACAAAAGGCCAGATATCAGGGTCAGATACATACAGAAGCCAGATATTATAGGGGGTCAGTTATATACACAAGGCCTGAATAAGTATATATAAATATTAGCAAATGGAAATATTACTGTATGCTCATTTGCATGTCTTAGACAGGTCTGCAACCCCGCCTTTCACCATTATCACCCAGCGCACAGCACTTCCACAAGGGATTCTGGGAAATGACATGCAAATGAGCACACAGCGCCACCTTTTGTCTCAAGCTCACATTACATGAACAACCCGTAAGCCAATGCATGCTGCTTTAAACACAGCTTTTAAACATGACCTGGGATGAGATGCAAAGCCAGTAAACCCATTCACAGACAAGGTCGAAACATATTTTGTGTGCCAATTTATTGCTGACTGGAAACAGTTGTATGGAGGTTGTGGCACCTCCCCCAGAGCTCACGTCACCTCCCCCTTTTTAATGGTGGACCTTCTCATTTTGCTGCAGGTAAGGAATCTATTATGGTTCTTCCCCCTCATACAGAGGTATAGGGAACAGAATGCAGTGTACTGTAGGACTTGCACGTATTATGGTTTATCTTGACGATTTGGTGTGCAAGCTTATGATGCTTTGGCCAAAATATCTAACTAAAAAAAACATATTTTATTATTATTAGTATTAGCATTATTATTAGTAGTGAAGCATTATTTCTTTTAATTATTACCATGCATGTTGTGTCATTTGGATGTAGCACTGGGCACCCCCTGTGTTTGTTGTATTCACTTGCCCCAGCCCAGTGGCACTCTATGTGGCATTACATATAGTCAAGATTGGGTGGGTGTTGGAGCTTGCTGGGATTGTGTGTGCTAATATATATATACATACAGGGGCATATATTAGCAGGGGGTTAGATGAATACAGAAAGTGGGGTAAATACTTACTCCATGGAGCTCATATAATCATTCATGTTGAACCTCGCAAACACTGAAATAACAGGAGAAAAACCATTACATCACTTGAAACTATATCACACCCCATAACATCAAAACCCATAATATTAAAACTCCAGACCATCAAAATATCACACCCCATAACACCACTATATCACACCCCATAACATCACACCCCATAACATCATACCCCATACCGTCACAATATCACACCACTATATCACACCCCAAAACATCAAACCCCATACCGTCACAATATCACACCCCAAAACATCACACCCCATAGCATCACTATATAAAGATATACATAAATACATACATATGTAGCCAGGTCCCCTTTGGCTCCCCGGTCCTCCTGTTCCCCCCCTTACCTCCGCTGCCATGGGGGATGTTGCGGGAGGCGACGGGCTCGCAGCAGCTCCCTCTGCGGGGCGCCACCATGTTGGTTATGCGCGCAGATGTTCGCGCATGCGCAGCAAGAGTTGCGGCAGCCATTAGTTCGCGCATGCGCAGTACGCTAGGCGCACGCGGCGGCTGATAGGGGTAGGCTCCGCGGGGACTACAGCCCCCAGCATGCAGAGAGGCATGCAGTCACAGGGTATAGAACAGCCAATTGGGCTGCAGCGTTCACGGAGGACTGCAGTTGTAACATTTGGCGCTTCAGGACCAAGTGAGTTGGAGCTGGGACACAGATAGGGGAGGTTGTATGTGCAGGGTGTCTGTGGCCCCTGCACTAGGCCAGACATTCCCCTGGGTCCCAGCTAGGCCCCGACTCCCTTGGGAAGCTTGTGGCTACTATAGGGACAGGCCCTTAGGTAGGGACACTGCCCCATCATTAGCTATTTGATGGTAGAGAATACAGCTGCAACGTTATGCAGCACTGGAGACTGTGGTCGGGGACCAGACCACCAGGCAAAGTATAAGAGACTATCTTCGAGTGAGACACTCCAGCGGTATATACCGCCCCACGCGGAGGCGGACTCATCGCGGATGACATCGCTGGATCGGCGCATCCCATCGTTCTTCCAGTCCGCGTGCCGGAGCACCAGGCAGGTACCTTCCTCACTAAGTGCACCAACCAAGACACACCCCATAGTGGCAGCGCTGACCACATATAGGGGTTAGACTCTTGTGGACACCGGTGTGGTAGAGTGCCCGAGGGCCCCGTCAGGTACTGTGGACACGGTGTGGGGTGACATGGTGGTGGGTAAGGCTGTGTGAGGCTGTATAGGTAGCTGTAACCAGTAGTATTACTATTCTCATTATCGTTATGAATATATATATATATATATGTAAAAATCATTGTTATTATATACTGTGTGTGTATCAGTATTTTGGGTTCCTGTGAGGGGCTCCTCCCACTACGTTGGGATCCCTCTCCCAGGTGGAGGCACTGCACCGAGGTTGTTGTTGCTATACCACCCCGGGTTCCCCGTGGTGGAGGCTTGGGACCTCAGTGAGCCAACAGGTAATGCCAGCACCAGTAGACTCTTTACACTAGGGGGAAAGAGGGCTACACATATATATATATATACCCAAGCTGGCAATCGTTTCGTGCTGTTATAAATCCGGATTTTGTGCCTAACTTAATGGCTGCTTCAGCCAGTGTAACTCAGCAGCTGCACTGTGTCTTGAGAATGATTAAAACAAACCTTGTTACAAATTAACAAGTGTAAACATCCTCGATGGACATTACCCTCATAACAGAACGGAATGTACCTCTGTATAAGGATATTATCTCTATTTCACACCTAGGGATTGATAAAGCCCCCCATTATAAAGGTCCTCTTTATAAAGCTCTGCTCCCCCCATATAAAGCCCCCTCTATATAAAGCTCCATCCCCCATATAAAGCCCCCTCTATATCAAGTTTTAACCCCATATTAAGTCCTCTCTCTATAAAGTCCCCACTATAACCCCCCGAATAAAGTCTTTCCCCATATAAAAGCATCATCACATATAAAGCTCTCCCCCATATAACTCTCCCTATCCCATATGTAGTGTTTTTATATAAAGCCCCAAATATAAAACCTGTGTTACCTCCTGAGTTCATCCTGGTGGGTTCCTAAGGGGTCATATGTCCATCCACAATGAGGGAGAATCTGCCGCGGGGTCTGGGAGAGAGTAGGATGGGGGGTCCGGCAAGACAGTCTGACCCGGCAAATGATGCTGTAAGACCCCTGCGCCGTGCTGTTTATGAACACCGATGCTCCGAGCGTCTTACTGGGACACTCCCTCTGTCCTTTGCTCGGGGAACTCACCCTACTTCTTCTCACCTGTGCTGACGTAACTCAGTTATAATACCAATTATCCTCTGCTATTCCTGTACCGCCCCGGCCGTCCAGCTGTGTCACTCCTGCTCTGTCTGTCAGCACCCTCTGCTATTCCTGTACTGACCCTACATACAGCTGTTCTGCCCGTCAGCACCCTCTGCTATTCCTGTACTGACCCTACATACAAATGTGTCATTGCGCCTCTGCTATTCCTGTACAGCCCTCTGCTATTCCTGTACAGCCCCCTCCCATGGCTCTCCTGTTTCCTGATAGCTACAGAGATGCAAATGCCTAGTTAATGAGTGTTAGTATTCATCACATAATTCACTCCACAGCTATAAATTCAATAGCCGTTTCTGTGCTATAATTCCCTGACGAACATTATCGCAGTTTAATAAATAACAACCAGGTTAATCCAGTGACTATCAGGGGGAAGGGGAAGGTGGAGGGGGGAGGGAGCCTTCCCCCATGTGTCTATTTATAGCCATCTGCACCCAGACCTGACCGATTACTGTGATCACCAAACGGCACAATAGACTTTGGCCGTGATAGATGGCAACACAAAGACAGAGGAAACATACACACACGTACAGTATAGCCTATAGAGAGACAGACAAATATCTGTGTAAGGCTGAAGCCTGTAATCACGGGGGCAGCTTAAATACCGTCCTTCCCCAGTCCGTTTAATTGTCTTTGACCACCATCCTCTCCTCCTCCATTCTTCTTTCTAAACATCCTATATCATGCCCTCTTTGCCAGCCTAACCTGTGTATTGCCCAGGCCGAGCACTCCTTACAACTCTAGTCCTCCATTCCGTAGGGCACGGAGAGCGAGAAGGAGCAAGAAGGAGAGAAAGGAAGAGGAGAGAGAGATACACACAGGGACCGCGGGGACTTGGAAATGGTTCAAACGCACCTGGATCCAGTTCGGGGGAGGAAGGAAAGAGACAGAGCTGGTGCGTTCTCTCTTACACTCTTTCTCTCGAAACCCAGTTGGCTGGAAGCGAGAACGCACCAGCTCTGTCTGTAGTTACCCCACTGTTCCCCGATAATCGTCCAGGTCTTCCATTGCAGGCCTCTCTTCTCCACATTGCGACATAAATGTTGGTCATGTCACCCTCTCACCGTACTGTTGGTCATCGTCTTGGTATTTGGTACAATGATGGTCATTTCATCTTCTATGTTTCGCCCACCGCCACTTTAATTTCTTCACCCCTGTGATGAGGTCACAGACTATTGTTGGGTTTCGATCCCATTGATGCTTTTTTTGTTATTTTTGGGTAATACCCAGCATGCATCTCTCCTTACTTTCTTTGGAGCTTCTGAATTTAAGGGCATTATTGGCCTTAACAAATAACTATGTGATTTAATCCCGTCCTTTATTTTGTGTTAGCCTGGCAAGGGGAGGAGTTCCACAAACACGTATAAAAGGGTCGGCCATTTTGTTTCTCAGGGAGTCGAGTTTAAGTTCCTCAAGCTTTTCAGTGGATCCTGTTGTGTTCAAGGTTTTTATTTGTTTCGTGTCACGGAAATTGCAGAAGCTTGTAGGGAAGATATGAAGCTAACCCGACCTGGGAGGTTTAGCGCAGACTGGTGGCGAGGACCAGTATAGCACTACACCCCGGGAGGACCCCTCCATCAGACATCTGTGTCAGCCCCAGTTTGCACCTTGGGGAGAGTTAGTAGGAGGAGTTGGGGGGAGTTACATGGCGCACAGATTATAATGAGATGTATCACATTCTGCATCTCTGTCCCAGCATGCACCTTGGGGAGAGTTAGTAGGAGGAGTTACATGGGGCACAGATTATAATGAGATGTATCACAGTCTGCGTCTCTGCCCCAGTTTGCACCTTGGGGAGAGTTAGTAGGAGGAGTTGGGGAGAGTTACATGGTGCACAGATTATAATGAGATGTATCACATTCTGCATATCTGTCCCAGCATGCACCTTGGGGAGAGTTAGTAGGAGGAGTTGGGGAGAGTTACATGGTGCACAGATTATAATGAGATGTATCACATTCTGCGTCTCTGTCCCAGCTTGCACCTTGGGGAGAGTTACTAGGAGAAGTTGGGGAGGAGTTACATGGTGCACAGATTATAATGAGATGTATCACAGTCTGCGTCCCTTCTTTTTACCTTTTATTTGTCACCCCCAAATCCTCCATACTGTGTATGAAGTGGTGCAAGTCTGGTACATTTTGCATCAGACGCCTTTTATTACACACGATGCAGCTCTGTCCGAATAAAACAAGCAATGCATCAAAACAAGCCTTTGTCTAGCCTGATACATAGTAACTGGGAGATCACCAGGAAAAACTGCAAGATGAACTTTGGCCATGACACATGGAAACACAGAGATAAGAGAGAATACACACAAATAACACTTCACTGTTCCTTCTGATAACATTACAGATAAATGTAAGGTTGTGCATTTGGGAAACAAGAATAAACAGGCGACTTACAAATAAATACTTAGAAAAGACATTCTGGAATCAGAGAGAGTGCAGAGAAGAGCCACCAAATTAATAAAGGGGATGGACAATCTAACTTATGAGGAGAGGCTAGCTAAATTAGATTTGTTTACATTAGAAAAGAGGCGTATAAGAGGGGATATGATAACTATATACAAATATATTCAGGGACAGTACAGGGAGCTTTCAAAAGAACTATTCATCCCAAGGGCAGTACAAATAACACAGGGTCATCCCTTAATGTTGGAGGAAAGGAGATTTCACCAGCAACAAATCAAAGGGTTCTTTACAGTAAGGGCAGTTAAAATGTGGGATTCATTGCCCATGAAGACTGTGATGGCAGATACAATAGATTTGTTCAAAAAAAGGTTGGACATCTTTTTAGAAACTAAAGGTATACAGGGATATACCAAATAATAAACATGGGATGTATGTTGATCCAGGAAGTAACCTTATGAGATATCTCTGCACGATATGTCAATGGGGTTTTTTGTTTGCCGTCCTCTGGATCAATAAGGAAGTATAGATATAGGATAAAGTATCTGTTGTCTAAATTTACCATAGGTTGAACTTGATGGACGTACGTCTTTTTTCAACCTCATCTACTATGTAATTATGTAACTAAACGTTGTGTCATAAAGCAGAGTATGACAGAGTCCAGAGGATTCAATGTCAGTGATAACAGAATATCACCGAATATCCCATCATAATGCGTCAGCAGGAACAATAACCATCGCTGCATCAGTGTACATAGAGATAAGGACATATACACACATCCACCCTGTTACTGTAGCTAATCTCACGGCCTCCCCGATATTAGCCACATTCTAACCGAATCTGCGAGAGCTGCCGCGTCTGTGGTGTTATTTTCACTGATTAAACACAACAGCGGCACAAGCTTGCTGCACCCCTGCACCCCCTTACTCCTGTGCCCCCCCCCCCCCCCAGGCAGCAGCCAAATGGAAATACAAGGGACCCAGTGCTTGTCAACAGCTGACAGACATGGTCACAGGTGGGCAACAGGATGTTTGGGAGAGTGGCACAGACACAGTATATGCCCAGCAATTACTCAAGGAGACAGTGGCTGCAAAATACAGTTACTTCTCTATTCCTAGTTTTGCCACATTACTCTCTCAATCGTTTGGTGATCATGGAATAAGTAGATAGTGTTGGAAAGGTATTGTCGTCATTGTTTTTCCAATGTGTACTTTCATAGGAAAGGTGTGTGCTGGAATGCAAAGCCGTAAATCATGGTGCTATTAACTTGTAGCCTCTTCCCAAGAATCTGGTGGCCATAATTTCCACCCGTTCCTTTATTTTTGGTGGCTCGCTAACCACCCAGGTTTACGCTCAACTTTTCGGAATAGGGAAATCCTCCTGGGGATCAACAGGTGAAAACATTTAGCATGGAAAAGTGTATTGTGATCAGTACGTTTGTTGAAGATGGTGGTTGCAAGTCCATTAATAGTTTTCCAAACACTTGCACCAAGGAAGCTAATCTTATTCATGTCCTAGGTGAGGGTAAATTGAATTGGGGTTGGAAGGTCGTTTAAATGTTTAACAGTGTCAAGTAGTTTATACTCGGTCCCACTCCAAATGAAGAATAGATCGTCAATATATCCCCAGTAAATGGGGCTACACTATTTGGTGAGAGGATTTGTCAAAATGTATTCCTGTTCATTTTAATGTTAATGAACCCGTTGGACATATTAGAGCCCGTGGCTGTTCCAGTTTATTGGAGGTAATATGTGTGTTCAATAATAATAACAACTTTATTTCACATAGCTCTTTTCTCCCAATGAAAACTCAAAGCGCTTCACAATTACAGTATAGCGTGCGGTACGCAGCACACAGGATTGTTACAGACACAGTTCCTATCCGGATGAGTTTACAATCTATGTTTTTGGTGCCTGAGGCACAGGGAGATAAAGTGACTTGCCCAAGGTCACAAGGAGCTGACACCGGGAATTGAACCATGTTCCCCTGCTTCAAACTCAGTGTCGCTGTTATTAGAGTCAATGTCTTTACTCACTGAGAAGTAGTTTCACTCAAGGACCAGTGTTGCAAATTATAGGAAGAAAGTCATGGGTATAGAGTAGATTATTTGTTAATAGTTTTTTTTACCCAAACAATTCAGGCTTAGATCCACTAAACTCTGTTAAACTCATTAACACAACGTTAACCTAAGTTAAGGTCATATTAAAGCAGTAGTTTTCAACTTTTTTTGGTTAAGGAACCCCAAAATTCGATTTTGAAAATCTGGGGAACACACACACACACACACACACACACACACACACACACACACACACACACACACACACACACACACACACACACACTAACAGGGTGAATAAAAGACACCAGCCCATATGCCTGGCAGACCTATGTTTAGGTCTGCAGTGCAGCAGTGACCGGGTTAACATTCAGATGGGAAGGTCTTGGTAATTTGTCAGGTCCCAGCTGCCTCGTTAAGGGGCTTTAAAACCCCAGACTGCTCACACATACAGGGCTGTCTGAACAATGGAGAGAGGGGAGGGGGGGGAGAGGAAAGTCCTGCTGAGCTAGGAATTATACCTTTAAAGAGAGGTGCTACATGGGATAAAAAGCATATGTATACAATGAAGAGGGAAAGATCCCAAAAATGGTGCACTCTACTCTACCCATTCAAAATAACAAATTATTTATTAACATATCATAAACATAGAAAATAGTTAAAACCTATGGAGGTGTGCTATGGGAAATCCTAGGTATGGATTGCTCAGTTAGTCAAATGGCACAGGTATGATAACCTAGTATAGCCAATCATGCACAAAAAAACAGTATACACAATAACTAAGCTAGGTCCCCGTGGGGTTGCAGCTTGGATAGGAGGTAATCCTGTAAGTTGAGACAATGTATGCTAATATCTAGCAACTGTAGCTGAAACTGTAAAGTGTAGCAATATCATCATAATGTGTCTGTGTGTAATGATGAGTGACACTTTAACCTGCACATGAGATCTTAGCAAAAACCCAGCATCAAACACACCCCAGTGATCTGTATGATGGTTAGGGGTACCCCCGAAGAAGTTCCATTGCCCCAGGAACGAAACACGTGTCGGGATGACGTCAGCGTGACGTCAGGTGTGCGACAGATGCATAGGTGTCTGATCGAGTCAGCCGCAACAAACAGATACAGTTAAACTAAGATGTGGGCCACAGATGTGGATCCCACTAGCTAGAAACAGCAGCTTTGAGGTCTGTATATCCTGGTAGAAACACTGCTTGCAAACGGGAGACAGCTGAGTCACATGTCGGCACCCAGGAGCATCTGCTTAACGTACAGACACCACAGGTCAATAAGTAAGTAGATCCAGCCGTGTATATCCCCAGGTGGATCAGCATACAGATCACTGGGGTGTGTTTGATGCTGGGTTTTTGCTAAGATCTCATGTGCAGGTTAAAGTGTCACTCATCATTACACACAGACACATTATGATGATATTGCTACACTTTACAGTTTCAGCTGCTAGATATTAGCATACATTGTCTCAATTTATAGCATTTGCTGACTACCAGCGTAAACAAGCAGATATTGTACTCCTCCAGGAGACTCATTTTAGCACGACTAGCTCCCCAAAGTATTTAGACAAAAGGTTCCACCAATTCTACCTCTCATCCTCCACTAAGAAAACGAAGGGTGTAGCAATTATATTCCACAATAAATGTCCATTTAAAGCAGATAAAATAATCAGAGACACAGACGGCAGATACATAATCTTAATCGGCACCATAAATGGGCAGACACTTACATTAGCATCCATATATGCGCCGGGAGACCTAGAGCCTAAATTCTTCACATTAGTGTTCAATAAACTGAGTAAAGTGGCCAAGGGCCCACTAATAGTAGCAGGGGACTTTAACACAACCCTCAACCCGAAACTAGACAGATCGGGCTCTCAGCTTCGCTATACCAAAAACACATCCCACACACTTCGCATGGGTCTAAAAGAGAACAGTCTTCTAGATATATGGAGGGAACAACATCCCCATGAAAGAGACTACACTTTTTTCTCGCACCCTCACTCCTCTTATAGCAGAATCGACTACTTCTTTGTTTCTAGCAGACTGGTTCCGAAGATCTCCCATACTGGGATCCATGATATTTCATGTTCGGATCATGCGCCTATAGAGCTACGGTGCACCCAGCTAATTCTAGACAGACCTAGAGCAAATTGGAAGCTAAATGAATCCCTTCTAAAAAACCCTGAAACAGCCCAGGTAGTAGCCGAGGAAATAGATCAGTATTTTAAGCTAAATAAGGGGTCAGTGAACTCCTATCTCTCCCTCCGGGAAGCCCACAAGGCAACGTTGAGGGGCGTATTAATCAGTATCGCCTCAAGACGGAAAAAAGAACGGGAGGCCAAAATTAAGCTCTTGCAGTCCAAACTAAAAGACCTCTCGGACATCCATAAACAGTCTAATGACCCCGGCTTACTCAACCCAATCAAAGACGCCAAAATAGAACTCAACTTACTATTGACTTCCCAGGCTGATATTTCACTGAATTGGTCAAAGAGGAAATTTTTTGATAAAGCAAACAAGCCAGATACTATGCTCGCATACAAATTGAGAAATAGACCCCCTAATTACAGTATACAAGCCATCAGAAGACCCTCGGGTGCCATATCCGGTAACCCTGTCGTAATAGTTGATGAATTCAAGGCATATTATGAGAAATTATATAACGGAGATAAAACAATACAGAACCAGACTACAGAGCGAGCCCGCGAATCCGTTCTCGCAAGCTCGAATCTGCCAAGGTTAACAGAAGAGGAGAGAAAGGGGTTGAGTTGCGATTTTTCCATGGAGGAACTTATCAGCGTAATCGACAATCTAAAACCCTCAAAGGCCCCGGGACCAGACGGTTTCTCAGGCCTATATTATAAAAAATATAGTAAATCCTTGGCCCCGTATCTGCTCAACATGTTCAATGCGGTGTTGGCAGGAGATCCCTTCCCAGAAAACATGCTCCAAGCGTCAATCTCTATAATTCACAAACCTGGCAAAGGCCCACTAGATTGTAAAAGTTACAGGCCCACCTCGCTTATTAATACAGACATAAAAATCTACGCTAAATTGATTGCCAATAGATTAAGTCAGATCCTACCTAGACTGATACACCCAGATCAAGTCGGATTTATTAAAGATAGACAAGCGGGAGACAACATCCGACGAATCATTGATCTGCTAAAAGGAACATTCTTTAAAGGAGTTTCTGTGCGAACAGGCCAAACAACAGCAACTATTCATGCAGAAACAGGCCAAGCAAACCAATTACTACTGCCAGCAGCAGGCAACACAGGAGGAAAACCAGGCCAGGCAAAACCGGGAAATGGCCAAACTACTGGTTCTGTCCCCTTCGGCTGCCGGACCAGACCTTCGAAATAACACCCCAGTTCTCCCGAGGAAAAGGAGTCCGGCCGAAGACCCAGAGGCTTTTCTATTGACGTTTGAAAGGGTTGCCGAGGTCCAGGGCTGGTCTGTTGATCGCTGGGCAACCGCTTTGGCCCCGCTCCTCATAGGAGAAGCCCATATCAGGGCCTACCAGCGGATCAGGCTATAGACTATAAACAAGTAAAAGCCGCTATACTTGATCGCTTAGGCCTGACCCCAGAAAGCTAACGACAGCAGTTCCGGCATCTGAAGTGCACCTCTAAGATGAGGCCCCGGTTCCTAGCTCAGCGCCTTACTAGACTTGCGTACTCGCTAGATACAACCCGAGCAGTGCACTAAGGAGGCAGTTCTCGAACAATTTGTTTTGGAACAATTCCTACAAGTGATAACCCCTCCCGCACGCTCTTGGGTAAAACTCAATGCTGCTAAAACCCTAACTTTGGCTGTCCAGCTCATTAAAAACTTCCTCGCGGCAGAGGATCAGGAAGGTGTCCTGGGCCTGACGGATCCATCTCCACCGGCGCTGCGGAACCCCAAAGAGGGAGACCGGACCAATGGGTAAACTACGACACATCCGCACGCAACTGCCAAGTCCCATGAATGGAGTAGTCATTCCAGCAACGGAGAGGTCCAAACGCCGGTCTCCACCGAGAACCTCGTCTACTTGCCGATGTCGGCTCATCGCCAAACGAGAGACTTCAGAAGACGTCGCATGCAGGACCCATCCGACTACTGGTCTCCAGTATCCGGTCCAGCTGATCGGTATCCACGTCAACCTCTGGTGAGAGAGCTCTCTCCATGTTCTACCTGCGGGGAAAAAGGCCACTATCATATGGAATGTCCGCAGATGGATTGTTCCTTCAGCAGGACTGTCGCTTTGGCCTTTCCCAGAGAAAGTTGCAAGTCCTGGCTACTTCTAGTCCAGATTGGAGGTAAAACCGTCCAGGCCCTTGTAGATTCAGGCTCTGGGAAGACTTGTGTCTTCCAGGAACTGTTATCACCTGACATTCTTTCCTATGACTCCCCATGGAGCATAGAGTGTATACACGGTGATGTAAAATGGTATCCGACGGCCAAAATCCTGATACAGGTAAAAAGTCGGGAGGCCAGGCTCGAAGTAGGAGTCACCCCTTGGCTCCCTGCCCCCATTTTGCTCGGTCGGGACTGGCCTTTCTTTTCAAACCTATTGGCTCCCTCTCAGGAGCAGCCTAATTTTCTGGTATAGGAGAAACCTGGTAAACTGTTCCCCTTTTCGGCAGATCTATTCCCCAGTAGACACCGGGTTCCAAAGACTCTGAGGCAAAGATGTTGTGACAAACAGGACTGGTTGCAGAAATCTGGGACTCAAGTTGGCCATACTAATAGGCATAAGTCACAGGTCATGACTGGGGATGGCCAGAAGGAAGGAGAGATAGGCCCTGGGGATTTACCAGAGCTATGCCTCCCTGATTTTGCCAGAGGTAGAGGGAAGACCAAGTCATGGCAAGACAATATGATAAAGTGGTAAAAATTGATGACCAGATATTTAATGCACAGGG
The DNA here is from genome assembly GCA_036426205.1 of Ascaphus truei. Classification (NCBI taxonomy): domain Eukaryota; kingdom Metazoa; phylum Chordata; class Amphibia; order Anura; family Ascaphidae; genus Ascaphus; species Ascaphus truei. The sequence continues at coordinate 9,842,227 of CM071575.1, forward strand.
GGTAATGGTGTTCCCTCATTTTGAATTATCAAATGATATTCTGTATAGGGTGAACAAGCAGACAGAAACAGGGGAGGTCACCAGACAAATCTTGGTTCCCAAGGCGTTTGTTAAAACTGTCTTCACCCTAGCCCATACTGTTCCTTGGGGTGGTCACCATGGCAGAGATAAAACCTTGGACCGTATTTCATTCCGGTTCTATTGGCCAGGAATGCATAGTGATATTGCTAAATTATGTGCGGCATGTCCTGAATGCCAGCTAACAAGTCCGAAGGGACAAAAACCAGCCCTGTTTGTTCCTCTACCCTTGGTATCACTTTCCTTTGAGAGGATTGGAGTAGACTTGGTAGGACCCCTAGAGCATTCTGCGAAAGGACACAGGTTTATTCTGGTAATAGTCGACTATGCAAAAGATATCCTGAGGCGTTCCCCCTGAGGACAGCAACTGCTAAGCAAGTAGCCAACAAGTTGTTGGAGCTGTTCTCACGGGTCGGACTTTCCCAGGTTATGTTGACAGACCAAGGGACAAATTTTATGGCTAAACTGATGCAGGATGTCTTAAAATTACTAGAGGTCAAGTCTGTTCGGACATCGATCTACCATCCACAGACAGACGGATTGGTGGAAAGATTTAACCGAACTCTAAAAAGGTATGTTAAGAAAATTTGTAGATTCAGAAAAGAGAGTCTGGGATGGACTTCTCCCTTTTCTGCTTTTTGCCGTGCGGGAAGTTGCCCAGGCCTCCATGGGATTCTCTCCATTTGAATTACTGTATGGCTGCCAACCCCGGGGTATAGTAGACCTCCTAAAGGAGTCCTGGGAGGAACAGCGGTCCCCTTCTAAGAATAGTGTCAAGAAGTCAGGGAGCGCAGTACACCAGGGTGAACATAAAGGGAAAAAGCATAACACAGATAGTGCAACACTGTGTGATGAAAGGTGATATAACTATAACGAAAATGGGGACACGGAGAGTGAACAATAAAGAATTGCTACACGAATTGAAAGGATACTGGCAAATACCCTTAGAGGAAAAGTCCAAGTGCAAAACAGCCTTTGCCACTCCCATGGGTTTATACCAGTTTGTGACAATGCCATTTGGACTGCATGGAGCCCCAGCCACGTTCCAGAGACTCATGGATAAAGTGCTGAGACCTCATAGGGCTTATGCCACAGCCTACCTAGATGACATTGTCATTTATAGTAAACACTGGCGGGCCCATCTAAATAGGCTGAAAGCAGTCCTCAGGTCTCTAAAGAAGCAGGGCTCACAGCCAACCCTAAGAAATGTGCCTTAGGTAAGGCGGAAACCAAATACTTAGGGTATGCAGTGGGAGGTTGAAAAAAAAGGCCACTAGCCGACAAGGTAGCTGCCCTGAAAGAAGTTCCAACTCCCCGAACAAAAACACATGTACGCTCTGTTGGGTTTAGCAGGGTACTATCGGCGGTTCATCCCCAACTACTCTGAAGTTGCAGCACCACTAACAGACCTCACAAAAAAGTGTGCCCCTACACAAGTGGTATGGTCGAGGGAGTGCCAGAGAGCCTTCGAGGAGGTAAAAAGGTGTCTATCAGAAGGACCTTACTGCAAACCGATGCATCAGAGATAGGGCTAGGGGCAGTGCTGTCACAGCAGTTTGAGGGAGTAGAACACCCGATTCTTTTTCTAAGTAGGAAATTGTTCCCAAGGGAAAAAAACTACTCCATGATTGAGAAGGAGTGCCTCGCAGTAGAGTGGGCAATTGAGGCTTTGAGGCATTACCTGGCGGGAGTCCATTTTACTTTGGTGACAGACCATGCACCATTAAAATGGTTAAATACAATGAAGAATTCCAATGCTAGGTTGACCAGGTGGTATATGGCCCTCCAACCCTTCTCGTTTGAGATTCATCACAGGCCTGGAATGGAAAATGCAAATGCTGATTTGTTCTCTAGAGAAGGGGTGGATGGTCGGGCTTCGGCCGTGCGTGGCCCCAGCCACACACTAACAGGGGAGGAATGTAACAGGGTGAATAAAAGACACCAGCCCTATGCCTGGCAGACCTATGTTTAGGTCTGCAGTGCAGCAGTGACCAGGTTAACATTCAGCTGGGAAGGTCTTGATAATTTATCAGGTCCCAGCTGCCTCGTTAAGGGGCTTTAAAACCCCAGACTGCTCACACATACAGGGATGTCTGAACCATGTAGATACACTGAAACTGTGGAGGGAGAACAGCTTGATTTAAGGTCTGTTTTTCTGTGACATTTTTGCTTATGCTCAGGACTTATATTGCGTTACGTTATATAAGCTGAAGAAAAGCTCTGTTATTTTTATTAGATGTTTTTGCTGGCAAAATAAATAAGCCATTTCAGAAACCCATGAGTGGTTTCATGTACCCTGCAAAACACACACACACACATACACTCCCCCTCTCACTTACACAGTCGCGCGCGCACACACACTCCCCTTCTCACTTACACAGACGCGCGCGCGCACACACACACACCACTGATAGCGCGTGCTCTTACCTAATCCTTCTTCTCCCTTCTGTCAGCCGGAAGTTGACGTGACTTCTGGCGCCAGCAGGAGAAGGATCTCAGTGACTGGGCAGCAACTGCTGAGCTCGGGAGCCGCGTGACCAGAGCAGGAGATGGAGCGTTCCTATTGGACAGCCGTCTGTCCAATAGGAACGCTCCATCTCCTGCTCCGGTCACGTGGTTCCCCGGTGGCTCACACACACACACTGCTTACCTGCTCCGGTGCTATGGAAGTGATTCCTGCAGCTCCCCCGCCGGCTGAAAACACCTCTGATGCTGCCACCGCCACAGGACTGCTGCTGCTGGTCCTAGATGTCACCGCCACCCTGCAGGTAAGTGCCAAACCGGGTAACCGACCGGGTAGAACCTTTAATTTTGGCCGGGTACCCGTTACCTGTTTTTTTTTTTTAAATGAGGACCCGGTCCAACACTAGTCCCTATTACTGTGGGTCTATGCTGAGATCCTGGCCTGTTCTGTGTAACATTACTGATACTTCCCAATCCCTGCTTTGGAACTGCCACTTCCTCCAGAAGTACTGAATACTGTGGGTGGGGATCCGCAGATACGGCTGATCCACAGACATCCTGGGGGCACTTCTGAGGCATGTCTGCATTCCCGTTACTGGGACCTGCTCTTCTCTGCTTATGGCGATACTATTGGATCCTAACTGAAGGGACACTGACTATCTGAAACACAGTAAAAGGGGGCCTAATCTATGCTATATTTTGGGGAACATCTTCCCTAACTATACTCTCTGAAGCTTCTCTTCTGCTGCCATGCTGGAACTCTCCCCAGAATCCTCTGCTTCACCCCGCATGCACCTCCAATGACCCCCACCTGCACCTCCAATCACCCCCCTTGCGCCTCAAATCACCCCCCTTGCGCCTCAAATCACCCCCCTTGTGCCTCAAATCACCTCCCATGCACCTCCAATCACCCCCCCTGCACCTCCAATCACCCCCCCTGCACCTCCAATCACCCCCCCCCTGCACCTCCAAAGCGGGCTCGGGAGGGAGGAGGACGGGGCACCTCAAATCACCCCCCTTGCACCTCAAATCACCCCCCATGCACCTTAAATCACCCCCCATGCACCTTAAATCACCCCCATGCACTTTAAATCACCCCCATGCACCTCAAATCACCCCCGCCTTGCACCTCCAATGACCCCCCCTCTGCACCTCCAATCACCTCCCTGCACCTCCCATCACTCATCACCCTCCACCCCTGCACCTCACATCATCCATCACCCTCTCCCCCCCTGCATCTCAAATCACCCACAGGGCCGCCAACAGAAATCATGGGGCCCGGGACAAATGAAAGGAGCAGGCCCCCTGCAAACAGGGGAGTAATCCCTGTTCAAGTAATGTGCCTTTAATCTAGCAGTGTGGTGGTTAACTGCTGGTAGTCAATTAATAACCACCACCTGCCTGATTTAGATTGCTTACAAAAGCCTGTCTGTTGAGACAGGAAGTGACTCCTTAGCTCACTTGTGAGCTGAACTTTGGAGACAGAGCAGTGGTTCTTGAGTCTCCCAGTAGATACTGACCAAGAGAACACAGATCTCTGGAGCTGACAAATAAGACTTCTAAACCTGGATGCTGACATTTTCTGTGCACACACAGGTGCGGTTCCAGGAGAGCAGAGAAGCTTACTCTACAGCAGCTAACAGATAAGACTTTCATTCTTAAGAGACTTCTTATATCTGCTTATTTCATGCTATGTGTTTGGGGCTGGGAGAACTGCTTAACTTAGGGAGATGTGAATTAATTGCATAGGATTTCACTAGAAATACTCCCAAGTGAATAGAAGCTTTGTTCCCCCCTGTGTTTGGATGATTTCCTGATGAAAAGGATATGGCACAATAAAACCTTATTATAATTTCACCTTATAAAAGTCTCCAATTGTGTACCTCTGTGAACGTCCGTCTACACCCCCCACCCCCCCGAACCCATAGCGCACCTACCACGAAAATATATCTTTTACCAAGCAACTTTTACTTAACTGTTTTCTTATTGTGATACAGAAAAAAACATTACATCTCCCCCTCCTCATACCTCACCCCTCCCCTCCTCATACCTCACCCCTCCCTTCCTCATACCTCCCCCCTCCCTCTCCCTTCTCCCACCCTCTCCCTCTTCAGCGCGCGGGCCGTATGTTGTGCAGGCCGGAGTCATCGCGCGGGCTGTATGTTGTGCAGGCCGGAGTCATCGCGCGGGCCGTATGTTGTGCAGGCCAGAGTCATCGCGCGGGCCGTATGTTGTGCAGGCCAGAGTCATCGCGCGGGCCGTATGTTGTGCAGGCCGGAGTCAGCGCGCGGGCTGTATGTTGTGCAGGCCTGCTTTATACCTATTGTGACACAGTACTGCTGTGTCACCACTGGGTGGAGCTTAACATCAACTCTCAATGTTAACTCCTCATTTACTTTAGTAAACACCAGCATGAAGAGGTTACATATACATTATTTGTCATGGTTAAACTTGGCATTGCTCCCACCCAGACCCTGGAATAGGGCTTTCCAGGGCCTGGATGGCTGGAACACACCTATAGGGTTACTAGGAATAACAGCATTATTTCCTGCCTTTATTTCCCTCTCCTCTCCACGTTACTCCACACGCAGTAACGCCAAGACGTACTTAACATCGCGTTTTTGGAAGATAACGCAGCAATATGCCACAATAACGTGATATTGTTTTTGCATATAATTAGTGTAATGTGAAGGTGAAGTTGTGAGGCGGGACATCTGCTATGCGGGAGAAAATGAACGACTCTGACAAAGCGCAGGGGTCAGCGTGAAACGCGTAAGAGGGCTTTTTGACCCCTTGCTTTTTTATATGCCAATAAATAGTGTTTTGTGCCTTTAGTCTGCGGTCCGGTTCATTTTCTCCCGCATAACAGATGCACCGCCTCACAACTCCACCTTAACCCGATTCTGGCAGGAGCACAGGGCCGTTTTAAGACCTTCGTAGGCCCTCGGCACTTTTATTTCTAGAGTGTGTCCGATATTTTTACTCATTTTTATGCTCATTTCATCGTTTGCTTGTTTCTTTCGATACTAGCGATATTTGGCATTGATACTTTTGTTTCGATATTTAAAAAAAGGTATCGATACTTCAAAGGCATTTTAAAATTAAAATTTGCTGTTTTCTCTTATTTTGTGTTTTTTTTTTTTTTTTTTTAGGTATTGTTTCAAGGGAAATATTGTAGGCCCTAAAAGGTTCGTAGGCCCCAGGCACTGTGCCTAGTCGGCCTAATGTATAAAGCGCCCTCTGCTGGAGCACGCGGACAGTTCAAGAGGATCCACACAACAACGAGTGAGTAAGTGTCTTCAACACCAAATATCACTCTTGTTTCCCTATACACATGTGCCACTTTGCCATTATGTTGCAGAGTTAACAATGTTATAAGGAAAGAAGAATGGGACAGAGCGCTTCTATATAGTACAATGAAACTGTGCAAGGTGAACCAAATCGGAACTGTGTATCACCCCAAAAAAACACAGTAATAACCACAAATTATAGAGTCTATATATAATAACCTTCATCAGTGAATAAATCGTGATATATTGGGAAGTAAAAAAGAAGAAACTGCATCCCTACACCCTTGAATTGGACCGTTCGCTAGTCCAAAATAGTAGTATGTCTTCTTCCAGGTAAGGGGAGCCCCGCTGGTGAGTCTCGTGGTGGAATATATAAAGAAATACTGTAGAAATACAAATAACAGTGTATCCAGTATATAAGTGACCCTATCTAGGATAAATGTCTTGGTCTCACTCACAGATTTAACTCTGTGGTCATAGCGTATCAGAGATCCTTCTCTCTCTGACAGGAGCCCTTGAATGGATTTTGACACGTGGACCCTTGAACAGACCCTCTGGAGTAAGCTTCAACGGTTTCCCCTCAGTAGGTTTCCACCCAAGGAGTAAGAAAGAGGGAGCTCGCAATAGTGTTATATTGTAAGGGAAAGATTGCATTGCACAATAAGAGTATGAATGTTTCACTCACATTTTGCATAAGCAGGAATTTCATGGGAGAGGACAAACAGTGGTGCATCGTTACGGTCTGGCTGGACCGATCGCCGCCTCTTTCACATCCGCATGCGTCACTTCCGCCGACGTCTCACTGCAGGGCGGAAGCGGCCTGCCTTAGTGCAGGGGGGCGCAATCTTTTCCTCCGGTGCCCCCCTGCTGGCTTTCCCCTCTCCTTGCACCCCCCCTTACCTTGATTCAGACGTCCTGGCATTATGATGTCACGGCAACGTGACGCCACATGACCCCACGGCCTCATTTGACCCCGCGCCCCCCGCAGCGAATCTCGCGCCCCCCACTTTGCGCACCGCTGCCTTAGTGATTGGGCGAGTTAACTAGCAGGCTAGAGGGAGTTTTCCAATTGAATATATACAATCTTTCAAAATGAATGAGGCAACTTTGCCTGACACCGTGGGATATCTCCTCTAATACTTGAATATACTGTCTGTGATTTGTTTATATGTTGAGTCTTTTATAAATGTATATGGATTCTTTTATTGAAGCATCACTTGTGAGTGTCCCTCCCACTTTCTCTATTTTATAATTAGTGTAACACACGTTCCCCCACCCTAAGGGGAATTCACTGCTGTTACCTGCTGTGGAGCTACCGGTTAGGCTCACAGGAGGCTCTGAGCATCCGCCGTGGTAGAGGGGATAAGCAGGACAGGCTTTCAGTGCTGGGTTAGTTCTTTCCTGGGTGTTGCAGTGCTAGTGCAGTCCCATGGGAAAAACTTTCACCTCCCACTGAAGAAGCTGCAGCCTCAGGCAGGAGTATTAAACAGGAACGGTTCTTTATTCTTCATACAGCAGACCAACATGTACACTCTTCTCTTTCTGTTTGGTCCCTGGACTCAACCCCCAGGGCTTGAGGCCCCAAAGGTCTATCCCTGACTCCCACGCTCCCTGGTGGAGTATGGGGTAACTGTTCCCACTCCCCTGAGGAAGGGGATGGAAGGGAACCACAGCCCTGGCTCCACACTTCCAAACCAACTACATTTGGAACTTTTGTTACCAGGGGAGGGGCTACAGGTCTCAGCCCTGTATGGGCAGTACCCAGACCATAAACCACCCCCCTGTCACACAAGGGAACTGCTTACTACAGCAAGGGCAGATTTAACCCTAACACTGCCTGTGCGGGTACCAGGACCTACGTGCTAGGCAGAGGAATTCAGTAGCCATGGGTTACATGGCTACATTAGCTTTATGTATATACCATGTTAATTCAGAGAACATAACATCCGATCTTGTTTTATATCAGGGGGGCTCAATTCCAGCCTTCAACAGGTCAGGTTAAGGATGTACCAGCTTCAGCACAGGTGGCTCAGTGACTCAGTCTTCGACTGAGCCACGTATTGAGCCGCCTATGCTGAAGCAGGGATATCCAAAAAACCTGACTTGTTGGGGGGGGGGGGGGGGGGGGTCTTGAGAACTGGAGTTGAGCCCCCCTGTTTCAGAGAACGTTACGTTATGTTTGCTGATTGCATGGAGTATAGTGAATCTATGCTTCAGCGGGGGTGTACAGCATCATTGGCAATGGCACGCAGTAAACTCTGACACTACATTAAGGGCAAAATTACCAACCAGACCGTTTTTTTGTTGATGAAGGACAAATAAATCTAAGAGAAAGAATCCTTTGGAAATAAATAAATCGCCCACCCCAATCTGCCGGCTGCTTCGGAACGGAAAAACATGTATTTCAAAGTTCTAGTAGCAGTATTTGTCCTGGAGAAAAGCAGATTGGGTGTGATACCTTCTACAGCAAATAAAAATTCCACTTGTGAGCACATTTACACGTCTCAGAAAGGTCTGTAGCCCTGCCTTTCCCCATTATCTCTTAGCATACCGTGCTTCCACTGCAGCCAGGGATTCTGGGTAATGACATGCAAATGAGCACACCAGTGTCACATGACTTCACACAAAAAAGCTTAGTACAGTCATTAATAAATTAATAGAACATTACAAGTCACAGGGCAATATGTTTGAGATTTTATAACATAGTAGCATAAAAACCATTAATGGGAGGTAAACTGTGTGTGTGTGTGGGGGAGGGGGCGGGGGGAGTACATAAAGAAAAAATAGGGGTAACAGAACAGTACTGCAGATCCCAAGTGCATTACTTCATTTGACTTATAGCAAGGGGTGATTAACTCCAGTCCTCAAACCCCCCACTCCAACAGGTCAGGTTTTCAGGATATCCGTTTTTCAGTACAGGTGGCTCAATCAGTCCCTGCTTCAGCACAGGTGGCTCAGAGTCTCAGTTGTCAACTGTGCTGAAGCTGGGATATTCTGAAAACCTGACCTGTTGGGGGGCTTGAAGACTGGAGTTGAGCACCCCTGTCTTATAGGAACCATCCCTAGGTTTCTTTTTTACGTGTATTGGGGCAGCTCAGTTGGAAGGTAGCTTATATATCCTAAAGTAATGAATAGGGGTGGAGATTAACTCTTCAAGTATTGAGAAGATTAACAAATTAGCAGGAGCTAAATATGCCAGGTATCAGTGTGGATAAATATCAGAGGCGTGAAGGAGTTATCAGCATGTTGTGATCACACATTATCTTAAATGGAGCACAGGAAGTAGATGACATTTTGCCATAATGTGTCGGAACAGTCCAAATCCGTTACCCCGGAATCCCACAGACTATTTTGACCAAATGCCCCCTTCCGCTTTCAAGGTTTCAATCAACAAAGTAGATATCCATTGGAGGTATGCGGTTAGTAGACAGTGTGCACTGCAACTCATCAGCTACCTTTGCTCACTCTGTTAGAACTGTAGCCTAGAAAAGCATTGTTTGGCAGGGCCAGCCTTAGCCATTTCCACACCCTGTGCAAAAAAAACTTGGGAACCATGGTGCATATAGCAAACTTGGTAGAACCCCCGCTTCAGCTTAATGATAATGCAGTAGCATTAAATGCAGCTGATTGGGTAAAGAATAACATATACCCCAGAGAGAAAAGTAACCCAATTAATAATACTCACCTAAATGGATGACTGATGATAATTAAAATTGTTTAATTGGAAATAACGATAAAATATAGGGCTTTAAAAAAAACAATTAAAACACACTATAAATCCAGTAGGACTAAGTGAACCCCGGATTGTAGTCAGTGCTGGATAGGGTATGTAGGTGCACATACTTTCTATGAGGCAGAACCACCAGTTAAAGGTAGGGGGAAGGTGATAACTAAAATACCACGGATAAAATGCAAACAGCTGATAGGAGTAATACTACGGTGCTGTGTAGGCACACTGTAGATAACCTGGAAGGTAGGTAACTGATTGGTGCGAGCAGAGATCAAAGGTGTTGATCTATGTCCACACAAGAATATATTAGGGTTCTTAGGATAGGAGACCACAACAAGCCAGTATATTGATATACTTATGCAGGGCACAACTGTGTACACTGCATCCTGGTGTGTAGCAGGGATTTCAGAGTGACAAATTCCCACAAACAGCTGCAATGCTCTGTGATGAAGGTAGTGTACAACAGGCGTGTGGGTAGAGATCTGAAGCATAGATGATTACCCACACAATGAGTTAAGTGCTATAATCAATGGAACTGGTCTCCCAAGGAGGGGACTGTAAGAGACATGCGCGATGGAGACCGGTTTTAAGGTGAAATTAAAATAATGCTTTATTGCCTGTTCCTTTACATAGCACAGCAAACAGAAATATACAAAAACAACAAACGCCTATCCCTGTGTAAGGGCTAACTTACTTCCCCAGTCCCTCTCTGCAGGGCTGGAGGGATAATCCCATTACCAGCCTATCCCCCAAAGTCTCAGGAGATACCTTAAAGCAGGTGGCCCTTCATGTCAGTCTCTGGTAGGTTCCTGGGTCCCCTGTGTCCAGGAATATACTGCAAGTCTCTGGGTGTCTTGATCAAGACCCCTTTCCTCTTGTCAGCACCCTTGTGTACTGAGGAAAATCTCCTTTCCCGTCTCAGAAGAGACTATTTCTCACAGAGCTGTGATTAGGCAGCTGGAGCTGGTTGATTGCACACCAGCAATTAACCAGCGCACTGCTGGATTGGAGGCAAGTTGCTTTAGCAGAGAAAA
>CM071575.1:9855321-9862619 GCA_036426205.1 Ascaphus truei
CAAATCTCTTTCTCTCTGACCCACGAGCCTTTTTTCGGGGTCTGGATGGGAATCACGCCACCTTTTGGTAAAATGGGTGTAATGCAGTCATGTTATTTGAAGCTGAGTGAGGCAGCGCTAAGGCCGCGTCCATGGATAGTGCTTGCGGGCAGAGGCGCGCTGAGGCGCGCTTCCGCTCGGCACGGAGCCCCTACAGCCGCAATGAGAGCGGCTTTAGTAGCGGCTCGCCTACGCTTCTGCAAGCGCGCGGAAGCGTAGGTCTTAGGAAAATTTTACATGTTCCCGCTTGCCGGCGCGCAGGGTCGGTCACGTGAGCGGTTCGCCCAATGAGGGTGAACCAGCTTCGTGACGTCACTGGCCCGCCCGCCGACACGCCCCTGACACGCCCACGGACGGCGCGCTGTCTAAGGCAAGGGAAAGCACCCGCTTTCCCTCAGCCTCAGCGCGCCTCCGCCCGCCAGCAATAACCATGGCCAAGGCCTTATCCAAGCAGTTTTCTAAAAAAAAAATCAATAGATCGATTTGTTCTCCCGTGATCGACCAGCAAAATCCTGTTTCCCAGCCTTTCAGTTTCAAATCAATACTTCAGTCACTGTAACTCAGCAGCTACAATGTATTCTTATATCACTACAGTAACATTATCTATTATTACAGTTTCCGGCTCAAACTGCTGGGAATATTGGCAACAAAGGATCACAAACAGGAAAGTGTTCGAAAGATCTTACACCGCTGGGGAAATGTGCTATAAAACCTGCTATAGCTATCAAAGGATGCACAGTATATTAAAACCCATTAAATATGGCATTAAGAGTTGAATTGTAAAATAAAAAAAAGGTTGTAAGTATTATCTAATACTACAGAACTGATAAAAAACTAAAATAAAATAACCAACACGTAGGATATTGCCTGGATTGCTGCTTTACCACAGCGTTAAGCCCATGCTATGGAGATAACTGTAACCCCGTCCCGTCCCCCCCATCTCATGTCGGGTACTCTAGGGGAAATGGTGTTCTGGTTACTGTGTATAAGATGGTGCAAACCTGCTGGAAACAGGGGGCCCTGAGTCTCCCGCGGTGGTGTGGGGGAAGATATCAGGACAGGTTTTTGAGGTATAGCTGAGTAATACTCACTGGTACAGTGCCTCCATCTTCAACAGATCCCCAGAATGGTAGGGAGGAATCTCTGAAAGAGAACTTCTCTCTGTAGCTTCTCCCTGAATGATTCCAGGCTCAGGCAAGAAGGTTTCTATATCAAGGACATACTTTCTCCACTTGGCAGACTGACCATCATGCAGCCAGGTCACTCAGCCGCACATCATAGGGTTGTCACCCGAAGGAAGTCATTGGACAATCACTCCTAGTCAGGGCCCTAGAAGCTGTCCTTGCTCTTCTCATACTCCCTGGTGGAGTAAAAGGAATAGTCTCCCACCTCTCCCAGAGGGAGGGCCACAAAGCCTGCCAGAGCCCTGGCAACTTACTGGGGTTGACTATCCTCTCTCAAGGGGGAGAGGAACTGCTAAATTCAGGAAGTGCTGTGCAATAAGTAGTTCCAATAGGCACCACCCCTGTGTCGCTGTGATTGGACACAGAGCCTGATGACACCATCTTCACTGCCACACTGAACAGCAAATGTGTGTGGGGAAAACCCATGATTACTCCTGGCAAACCTGCCCTTACCAGGGATTACTGCGCAGGAGGAGGACAGAATAATAGCCCAAAACCTATCAGGGCTACATAACGAACATTCTTTTTGCATATAATTAGCTATATGGATATGTGTTAATCACAGAAGGTCCCTCTGTCTATGAAGTTGAAGAGTTTACCTATCTGTGTAGCTGTGCAGCGTTACGTGCGATGAAGACAGAGTGTAAATCATTTGAATAAACGTTGCATATTTCTCAGGTATCTTAGGTGTGTTCACTTGTGTGCACACATCACGTGGTGTTTAGAAGTGAGTTTGGGGGGAGGTATAAAAGTCACTTGGGACTTTCCTGTCCAACTCCCACTCCTTCGGGGAATGGATAACCCCACCTTTCAGCGGCAGATTTGGAAATCCGCCCTTAGGCCCGTACACGTGGCGGCCGCCCCCTTGCTGCCGCCCTCCTTTTCCATTCGAATCCCAGCGTCAAATGATGCCGCGGACTCCACCCACGTGACGTCGCACGGTACCGCGTCGCCATGTTAACGTGACATCATGACGCCATTTGGTGACGCCGTGTGACATCACGTTGGTGACGTCCGACGTGTCATTTGACGCTGGGATTCGAATGGAGAAAGAGGGCGGCAGTAAGGAGGCGGCCGACACATGTAAGCGCCTTCCTGTCAGGCCTGATTAACCCGAGAGCGCGGCAAATGTATATGGGGGCGGACATTTTTGCCGCCCCCAAATTTTGCCGCCCTAGCCTAACGGGCTGTAATGAGAATGGCGTTTTCATGTGTTTCTGATGGCTTAGGTGCACGATGAGTTAACTTTTGTCTCTTACAGACATGCTTAAATGTGGTTAATTTTGCTGTGAACAGGATACAGTGGGGAAAGTTACTTTTATTATGAGAAAGCTCCCCAGAGATGTGTGGGAGTCCCCTGGGAGCGGGGCCTCCCCTGGGAGCGGGGCCTCACCTCTCGCCTCCCTAAACTGGGATGTTGGCTGAATGCCTGCATGCGTTCTCTGATACATTTGTACAGCGCAGAAATGTGCCAGGCTCAAAGCTGATAGTATACTCAGGACTGCTCGCAGTACAAATTGATCACAGAATAGCAGCTATTGACCAAGCAGTTCACCCTAACCGATGCTGGGAGTCCCCTGTTCGCTGATGACGTCATGAGCGGTATCCTGAGTGCATAGAATGCTGAAATATATCCGAAGCCATGTTCCCAATAAATTATATTTACTCATAACAACACAACTGGTGTTGGTGTTATTCACGTGGCACTCGTGGGGGAGATCGACAATCCGAATCAATCTCTTGAACAAGCAATTTCCTTGTCGGAGCACAGGCCTGATGGGAAATCCACCCCTGCCACCTTTTAGACAGGTCCCATTCCAGCTTTATCTAATGGTCCTGTGGATATCCGTTGTTAGGCCGCGCTTGTAGTGCCGGCGACGCGACCAATGACGTCAGCCGTCGCCATTTGCAAAAGTTGTGATTAGGTTTTGGGCGACGTTGATGGCTGCAAGGCCAGTGACGTCATAAAGGGGGAGGGCAGAGGGACGGAGAAGCTCTCTGATTGGCCGCAAGGGGAGACCGTCGCCGAAAAAAACTAATACAGTAATAGTGACTACCGGATTTCTGGTAGCGCTGTCGCTCCGTCACTTTGTCGCTGTCGCATGCACTATAAGCGCACGGGATGGCGACAATGCATTTGTCTTGCCGCAACGAAACAGCGCCGTCGCGTCGCCGGCACTGTAAGCGCAGCCTTAGGGTGAATGCCTCATTTACATATTATTAGCACTGACGGCCGTTGTACTTAATGCAATGTCCCTTCCATGTGAAAATGTGATTTCATCTGACGTTAGTGAGTTTGAAGATACATGTTAATGGGGCATTTAGGTCAGTAATGGCCCTCCTGGGGATCTGCGCTCTAACGCTACGTTAGTTCAGTTAGGCTGCGGTCCCAGTGATCACTGTGACACGCGCGCCCGGCGGGGGGGGGGGGGGGGGGCGACGCATGCACAGCGGTGTTGAGGGAGAGTGCGACGGGAGGGGGCGTGGTCGGAGTTTTGTGGGGGCGTGGTCATGACCTCATGCGGCTGGTTCGCCCTCATTGGGTGAACGCTGGTGGGGGCGTGGCCACGCCTCCGTCGCCAGTTCTGAACTCCATTCCATTGAGTTTAAAAAAACTGCGAGCACAGCGTGGCTGCACCTTCAGCGGGAAGGAGAGTACTGGGCCCAGCCCCACTGAGGGGCGGTGCTTACACGCACAGCGCACGCCGAGGTGTGCGCTGTAGCAGTGACTGGGACCGCAGCCTTATACCGATAGGTGATCTTACTTCCATCTATAGCGGGGGAGGGGGGGGGGGCAACTCCAGTCCTCAAGGGCCATCAACAGGTCAGGTTCTCAGGATATCTCTGCTTCAGCACCCGTGGCTCAGTCAGTGGCCCACCCCTGTCCTAGACCCTGAAATAGGGCGTTTTGTGCGGAGAGACACAGAACTGCCAGTCTCTGCCAGGAGAGGGCAGCGTAACCCTGTGCAGATAAGCAGCAGAGAGAGACATTACTGAGAAGTGTCCGAGCGCAGGAAACACAGGATTGTTCTGCGCCCAGTGTGTGGGTGACCTTTGACCTCTCCTTTAGTGCTCATAACACTTGGACTAGTGTAAATCTACCTGTGTGTGTGTGTGTACCCTCCACCATTCCCAGGTGAAAATACCCACCAATGTGTCTATTACACCCCCACGCCCCTCATATATACCCCCAACTCCAATATACACCCTCCCACTCCTCATATACACCCCAATCCTTATATACACCCCCCAATCCTCATATACACCCCCACTTCCCTTATATATACCCCCAACTCTAATATACACCCCAGTCCTTCTACACCCTCACATGCACCCTAACTCCCCTAATGAGGGCCGCCAACAGAAATCATTGGGCCCGGGATAAATGAAAGGAGCACCCCCCCCCCCAACCCATAGCGCCCCCTCCCCCCCCCCGAACCCATTGCGCACCTACCACGAAAAACTTCTTTTAGCGTGCAACTGTTACTTAACTGTTTTCTTTTGAGGATACAGAAAAACATTACAATGCATACTGTTTATTTTTATATTGTCAACAAAAAGACTGTGACTGCCTGTCTGGGTGGCTGAAGTGGGTGAATGACATGGACTGGGTGGGTGAATGACAGTGTACTGGGTGGGGGTGACAGTGACAGGATGGGTGACTGACAGTGCTGGGTGGGTGGTGACAGTGAACAGGGTGGTGAATGACAGTGGTGGGTGTTTGAATGACGTGTGTGGGTGAATGACGGTGAATGATGGTGGGTGAGTGGGTGAATGACAGTGGGTGGGTGGGTGAATGAATGACAGTGGGTGAGTGGGGGGTGAATGACAGTGGGTGGGTGGGTGAATGACAGTAGAATGACAGTTGGGTGAATGACGGTGGGTGAATGACATGGGGTGGTGTAATGACGGTGGGGTGGGTAGGTGAATGACAGTGGGTGGGTGGGTGGGTGGTAGTGGTTCGAATGACAGTGGGGTGAGTTGGGGTGGGTGAATGACAGTGGGGTGAGTGGGGGTAATGACAGTGGGTGGTGGGTGGGTTAATGACAGTGGGGTGAGTGGGTGGTGGGTGAATGACGGTGGGTGACTGGGTGGGTGAATACGTGGGTGAGTGTGGGTGAATGACAGTGTGGTGGTGGTGAATGGACTGCGGGTGGGTCAGTGATTGAATGACAGTGACTGGGTGGGTGAGTGACAGTAGAATGACAGTTGGGTGAATGACGGTGGGTGAATGACTGTGGGTGGGTGTGAAGATGGGTGGGTGGGTAATGAACGGTGGGTGGTGAATGACAGTGGGTGAGTGTAGAGGGAGAAAGGGGGGTAGCCCGTATTAAAGGGTGTTTGCAACCCCAATGGCCATCCCCTGACCTCACCAGAGAGACAAGGGGGTGGTAACTGGACTGCGGTCCGGGATGAGATTTGACCTTTGTTGTACCTTGAAAATGTATTGTTCCCCTGTTACCCATGTTTCATTATAAGCATGTATTTTAATGTTTAAAGTGCATTTCTGTATCTCCAGTTCTGGAGGTCGCAGAGATTTCAATATTTGGTCATAGTGGAGTCACTGTAGGCATTAAAAATGGAAAAAAGGTCGACCACTGAGCCCACCAAATGGAACTGTTAATATGTGTAGATATTAAGTGTATATGTATTTTTATTTGGAGATCTGTTCTGAAAATGCAGACGCATTTGCTAGCAAAAGTCATGAAGGGCAGACGGCTGAGTACCTAAGCACGGTGATCAAAAGTAACTGCCTTGATTGTTACCCAATGTCTAGGGATTAAGTATTAGTCAATCAACAAACTCTGCCAGTCTAATTGTTACCTGAGGGGCAGGGTTAAGTCTGTTAGTTCTGTGTCTCCCATTTCAGAGAGTGGATACAGATAATTGTTCACCAATGGCTGTGTTCTATGTTAGAATAGGGTTGCAAAGGTTTATAAACTGTGTCAACCTAACGTTGTAGTTGTGCTGGATTGCGGGAGTTGTGCTTCTGATTCCATCTTGAATTCACTGGACTGCTGGAGAATTGCTATTGGATACTTCCCATTCCCCAACCCTAAGTAAGTGTTGTCTTCTTCCTGTTTAATTGTACTATATGCTTCTGTGTTCACATTATTTAAGGAATAAATTATATTTTATTATATCTAAGCCTCGTTCAGTTCAACCCAGATATTTGGCGTTCATTATATCTTGTCATAAGCTACCGTGACAGTGAGTGGGTGGGTGAATGAATGACAGTGGGTGGGTGGGTGAATGAATGACAGTGGGTGGTTGGGGTTAAGTAAATTGACAGTGGGTGGGTGGAAAAGTGAGATGAAGGTGGGTGTGTTGGTGGGTGGTGGGTGGGTGGGTGGGCTGGTGGGTGAATGAATGACAGTGGGTGGGTGGGGGTGAATGAATGAAACCGTGGGTGGGGGTGAATGTACAGTGGGTGGGTGAATGACAGTGGGTGGGTGAATGACAGTGGGTGAGTGGGTGGGTGAATGACAGTGGGTGAGTGGGTGGGTGAATGACAGTGGGTGGGTGGGTGGATGGGTGAATGAATGACAGTTGGGTGAATGAAGGACAATGGGTGGGTGGGTGAATGAATGACAGTGGATGAATGACAGTGACTGGGTGGGTGAATGATGACAGTGGTGGGTGTGAATGAATGACAAGTGGTGGGTGAATGAATGAATGACGGTGGGTGGGTGGGTGGGTGAAATGACGGTTGGTGGGTGGGTGAATGAATGACGGTTGGTTGAATGAGGTGGGTTGATGAAGACTGTTGGGTGGGGGTGATTGAATTACGGTGGTAATGATGACTGACAGTTTTGGTGAATAACTGAATGACAGTTTGAATAAGAATGAGTTGGGTGGGTGAATGAATGAATGACATGGGTGGTGGGTGAAGTATACAGTGGGTGGGTGAATGAATGACAGGGTGGTTGAGTGAATGAAAGAATGAGAGTGGGTGTGGGTGAGATGAATGACAGTGGGTGTTGAATGAATGACAGTTGGGTGGGTGAATGAATGAATTACGTGGGTGGGTGAATAAGTGAATGACAGTGGGTGGTTGGTGAAGAATGAATGACG
>CM071575.1:9862711-9899166 GCA_036426205.1 Ascaphus truei
TGACAGTGGGTGGGTGAATGAATGACAGTGGGTGGGTGAATGAATGAATGACAGTGGGTGGGTGTATGAATGAATGACAGTGGGTGAATGAATGAATGTCAGTGGGTGGGTGGCTGAATGAATGACGGTGAGTGGATGAATGAATGACGGTGGGTGGGTGAATGAATGACGGTGGGTGGGTGGGTGAATGAATGACGGTTGAATGAATGACGGTGGGTGGGTGAATGAATGACAGTGGGTGGGTGGGTGGGTGGATGGGTGAATGAATGAATGACAGTGGGTGGGTGAATGAATGAATGAATGAATGACAGTTGAATGAATGACGATGGGTGGGTGAATGACGGTCGAATGACGGTGGGTGGGTGAATAACGGTGGGTGAATGACGGTTTGAATGACGGTGGGTGGGTGAATGACGGTGGGTGGGTGAATGACGGTGGGTGAATGACGGTTTGAATGACGGTGGGTGGGTGAATGACGGTGGGTGAATGACGGTGGGCGGGTGGGTGAATGGCGGTTTGAATGACGATGGGTGGGTGAATGACGGTGGGTGAATGACGGTGGGCGGGTGGGTGAATGACGGTTTGAATGACGGTGGGTGGGTGAATGACGGTTTGAATGACGGTGGGTGGATGAATGACGGTAGGTGGGTGAATGACGTCGTGCGGGAGGTGAACTCGGGAGGCGCGCGGGAGGTGAACTCGGGGGGCGTGCGGGAAGCTGGCCGCGTGGGGGGGGAGGGGGAAGCAGGCTGCAGGAGGAGCAGGTATTTCCCCCTCTGTCCCACGCTGGGAGCGGCAGGGGGGGGTAGTGGGCCCTGCGCGTTTGGAGGGGGGAGGGGTGCCGGGACCGCGGGGGAATCGTCGCCATTTAAAAAAAAAAATATTTAAATAACTGGCGCCCGGCCGCGCAGGGGGCCCAGACGGCCGGGCCTCCCTTACCCACGGGGCCCAGACGGCCGGGCCTCCCTTACCCACGGGGCCCAGACGGCCGGGCCTCCCTTACCCATGGGGCCTGGGATGCCAGTGCCCTTTGTCCCCTGCTGTTGGGCGGCCCTGCCCCTAATATACACCACCACGCTCCTCATATATACCCCTAACTGTAATATACAGCCAGTCCTCATATACACCCTCATACCCCCCCCAAACCTTATATATGCCCCCATACCCTGATATCAAACACCCCCACCTCAAAGCAGTGTACCTGCCTCTACTCGTTTCCCCTGCTGCGCGCTCACCCCACGCTGCGACCACAGGTCAATCAGAACCCCGTGATAGCAGCAAGAGTGAAGCAGGGGAAACTCGAATCCAACAGGGACCTAAGACAGCGCGACATGCTGCTCTATGCCCGGGACCCCAACTGTGGTGTTTCCTCAGGAGAAGCAGCCTGGGACTGACCCCTGAGTGAGGAGGAGCGGGGTCCCTGGGATCTGAGGAGCGGGGTCCCTGGGATCTGAGGAGGAGGGTCCCTGGGTCTGAGGAGCGGGGTCCCTGGGGCTGAGGAACGGCGTCCCTGAGTGGTGAGGAGCGGCGTCCCTAAGTGGTGAGGAGCGGGGTCTCCGGGGCTGAGGAGCGGGGTCTCCGGGGCTGAGGAGCGGGGTCTCCGGGGTTGAGTAGCAGGTTCTCCGGGGCTGAGAAGCGGGATCCCTGAGTGGTGAGGAGCGGGGTCCCTGAGTGGTGAGGAGGAGGGTCCCTGGGTCTGAGGAGCGGGGTCCCTGGGGCTGAGGAACAGCGTCCCTGAGTGGTGAGGAGCGACGTCCCTGAGTGGTGAGGAGCGGGGTCTCTGGGGCTGAGGAGCGGGGTCTCCGGGGCTGAGTAGCAGGGTCTCCGGGGCTGAGAAGCGGGATCCCTGAGTGGTGAGGAGCGGGGTCCCATAGTGGTGAGGAGCGAGGTTCCTGAGTAGTGAGGACCGGGTCCCTGTGTTAGAAAGGAGCCAAGATGTACTGCAGCCCAGAGTGACTGGCAGGTTCATCAGGAGAATGGTGGCATCTCCAGAGGCTTCTCAGAAGCAGGGGCTGGGCCGGAGCCACAGCAGAGGCCCAACATACCAGAAGGTCCAATGTTGAACTTGTGAACCCAGAAGGTGCGTCTATCTGGTTCTGACTGTAAGAATCCCTCAACACACAGTACTTGAGAAGTGGACCAGGAACCTTGGAGTGTTGATTCCTTGAGCCGTGCTCAAAATGCCCTGCACACTGCCAGGCAGGACTGTTGTCTCCTCCGTGAGCGACTAAATAAAGAGCAAGAAGCCAAAGCTGACTGGCAGTAGTACTCTGAGATCTCTCACAAAGACATTCACAATCTCATCTCAGACCTGGAACGCTCACGCCATGAGATCCACGCTCTCAGCACAGAGATGTGCAACTTGAAGGATGCTGATGGAAAGATCCTCACTAATTTAGACTATAAAAAGAGAGAATACATGTCTGCAAGAGGAAGTTTCAGATTTGACTGACCAGGTCAGTGAAAGGAATGAGAAGCTTCATGAATTACAAAAAGTGAAGAAACAATTGGAAGAAGAAAAATCAAGGATGCAGGAAGCACAAGAGAATACAGAGAGTGTGCTGAATAAAGAACGTGGGAACAGCGTACACAAGCAGAGCACGCGCTGCAGAACCAGCTGCGAGAGCTGCGTACACATCTACAGGAGGTAAAGGAGGAATTGGTGGATGCTAAGGAGAAGCAGCGAGTTCTGCAGGAAGACAGTCTGCAGACGGCTAATGAAGTAAAAGTCCTGCAGGAGCATCTGAGTACCCAGTGTGTCTCCGCAGAGCCGCAGGAGGAGCTGAAGGCCACGCTGAGCATCAACAGAGCGGTGCTGCAGGAGGAGCTTAGAGACCACGTGACCATGTAAGCGCGGGAGTAGGAGAAGGTTCCGAAACTGGAGCTAGAGGAGCAGAGACGCTGCTCTGTCCCTAACAGTGAGTACACCTAGGAGAAAGAAGCATGGAAAAGAAAAGCAGCTGCCACCCTAGCGAAGAAATCTGCAGAGCTCCAAAATATAATGAAAGATTCATCGGTGCACACTCAGTCAGCACAAGCAAGAGGTGGAGGCTCTGGGAGGAGAACTGCAAGATGTACTCAACAAGCAGAATTCTCTCATTGATGAACTAAACTTGCGGCAAAAGAAGACAAGCTTTCTAATTATTCAGAAATACTACAAAGCTCTTATCCAAGAAAGGAGGGAGAGAGAGAAAGTTATCTGCGTAAATGCTCTGCAACTGTCATCATACAGGCTGCCAGCAGAGGGAAACAAATGTGTCGGTTTAATTGTCGGAGTAAAGCAGCCGGCATTCTTCAGTCAGTCTGACCTCTGGAGGATGCAACAACAAAGGAAGAAGTTTGGACATTTGAAGCAATGTGTGATTGCTCTCCAATCATTTTATCGCACCCACGTGGTATGAAACGGGCTCCTTACTATGAAAGGAGCTGCTATAAAAATTCAGTCTCTGACTAGGATGAGACAGAAATGTACCCGTTATCACACCCTAAGCCTAAGCCATCCCTGGATATCCAGAGGTGCTTGCGTCTGAATAAATGTATGCATCGAGAGAGTGTCCCAAGCCTACAAGTCTGTCGCCTGCGAAAGAGACATGTCACAGGATACAGTCAGAGTTGATTGATTTATTTATCAAATGTTTTACCAGGAAGTAATATATTGAGAGTTTCCTGTCGTTTTCAAGTATGTCCTGGGCACAGAGTTATGATGACAAATACATAGTTACATTTAATGAACAGGGTTATACATTACATACAATACATTGCATGCACAGTTATGAGAACTCTGTCCAGGTTGAGGTGCCGGAAATTAATGGTGCTGAGTCAGATGGTCACTATAGTGACAGGGAAGAGGAGATGGCACGATGTGTAGAAGAACTCGTTGCCGAGTAAAAGAAGCGTTGGTAAAATGGAAAGGTGAGCTTGAGCGAGAAGTCCTCCACAGGGTGAGGAAGCTAAGCCCATCGTGGTGATGTAAAGCAAGTACTTCAAGAGTCACTGTTTGAGTGCACAGGCTACAAGGACTTAGTCACCACTGTCCTCTTCAACCCCGACTACTCATTCTGGTCAAGAACTGATGAGGTAGCAAGCCTCTGTACTTCACCTCCTGAGTATCCAATAATTGCCCCAAAAGGGTAATCAAAAATTAGTGGTAGGAGTGAAAATGGTCATGAGAAAAGACATTGCAGTAAGAGGAACCAGGAAGGCTCAGAGTTGGAATGCAGAAGCGACGAAGTTCAGCGCCGGCCTTGAACGGTTCCAATTCTCACCGCTCTTTGCCACGATATAAAAGCACAGAGAATCAGATCCACGAGTTTCACCGGAGGCCCAGGAAGCAGTCCTATAGTATGAAACACACAGAAAGAATTCAAGAGAAGTTCAAGGACTTACTGGACTGGAATTCAAAGAAGAAAAAGAGGAGAAGAAATTGAAGGACATTGATTTGTTTGGAGAGCTGTCGCCCAAAATAAATAGCTATAAAATCCGAAGTGCCCTGTGATGCTTTTCTACTTTCATGTACCCTGGATCACCCACAGGTTGCCCCTAATTGCAGGAGCGCCGGTAACTGTATGTTTTTGACATGTTATGGTGTGCAGCAAATTTCTCTGCGCTCCAGCATGCATGAGGTTAAATTCTTAGCTAGGCAAGCAGGTAGGGTGTGTCAGGTAACTGCTGATTGCAAGGGCTTTCAAAAGCAGTCAGCAGACTGACTGACCTGAGCCTTAACCCAACCTGCAAGGATGCCTGTTGTTTGCAAGGATGCCTGTTGTTTGCAAGGATGTCTGTTGTTTTGAGGAGAGGAAGAGAGGGAGAGAGGAAGAGAGGAAGAGAGGGAGAGAGGGAGAGAGGGAGAGAGGGAGAGAGGACGGGACGAGGGAGAGAGTGGAGGAGAGGACGACAATGCAGAACGGCGAGAGAAGCCGATGAGCAGGGAGAGAGGGCAACCTTCCCTGTGGCACGTTAACCGCACGCCAAGACTTACATCACCACCCAGACCCTGTCTTCCAAGAGAGGAAGAGAGGGGAGAGAAGAGAGAAGAGAGAGAATGACCCCGAGAGAGAGCAGAGGAGAGCGAGAGAGTGAAGAGGGAGAGAGGAGATGCGAGAGAGGGAGATGGAAGCGGAGAGGAGACGAGAGAGAGAGAGGAGGAGAGGAGAGAGAGAGAGAGAGAGAGAGAGAGAGAGAGAGAGAGAGAGATTCAGGTGTTGTCACTTACACAAGTAAAAGGCCTAAGTATTGGTAAAGAGCTTAGTCCTCCAATCTGTAGTTAAGGTACTGACCAGTATGTTAGTTAGTGCTCCAGAGGGAGCTGGGTATTCTGTTTTCATCCTGTTCTGTGCCATTTTGTTAATAAACCTGACAAGCGAACCCTACGTTTCCTGCCTTACTGTGAGAGGAAAAACCCTGCAAGGTGGCTGAGTTGGAGGGAGAGAGAGATTGATTTGTGTGTAAAACTCTGAGTGTTTGCCCCCATCTTTGATAAGAATATAAGGTAGTAAGCGCTGCAGGGGGAGAGAGACCCCCGCACCCAGGCTGAGCATGTCGGGTGTGAGCTGAGTAATTGGATGGGTGCTTGAAAGATTTCAAGTAATGAGCACAAGATGCATCCTCTGCTCGCTGGTTCAATGTCCTTCCTGCACACTCCATCCAAAAGAAACTTATTTTTTCCCACCATTAAGTTGTCAGTCTCCGAACTTGAAGTGTTTTTATACTTTACCTCTCCCATACACATCTTTCCACATCAGCAAGGCCCCCCCCACCCCCACCCCTGATCTGAAAGAGATATTAAACTCCTCCTGGGTGATAGTGTCCCGGAAGAGGGGGGAGGGGGGGTGTCATGACAGGGTCTGGGAGGTTGTGAGAGGGTACAGCAGAGGTCTGAGGAGAGGGGGGACTCATTGTGTGACAGGTCCCCAGATACTGCACAGCTACTAACTACCCCAAACCCCTGCATCTGAAGGAGCACCCTAGTGAGGGGGAGAGGGGTGGGAGACATGCAGGACACAGATCATTCTAAATGAGTTCAGTGTAAACACCAGGGACACGATGTTTATGTTAATGGTTATGTGGACCTCCGCTGACATCTCACTGTTAAAGCTGGAGTTTAAGCTGCTGTTTAAAAAATAAAATAAAAATTGCATTCAATACAGTATGTGCATCAATACAATCTGCTCACTGACAAGTGATTAGCCAAGTGGCAGATCGATCCGTTCTCCTGTAATCGACTGAAATAGATTACTTGCTCAGGGTTATTTAATTCACTAATTGCTACAAAACAGTACCCATGATGCAAAGTTCTGTGGGGAAGATCATGTGACCAGGCAGTTACTAGATACAATTGGTGCACTGCTAGAGAGAGGGGCAGTGCTAGAGCCAGAGCCTGTCTCAGAAGGGGAAGGAAGTGTGACTTTGTAAATGGTTTCTATAGAATCAAAAATGCTAGTTACATTAGAATACATAAAAAATGTCTTTAAAATTGTTTTTTAAAAAAATGCTACAAGTATTTTCTCATAGTACAGAACTGATTTATTAAAAAAAAACACACACTTGTGGGATATTGCTTGGATTGCATCTTTAAGACCCCGGCCTGCTTTTTTGACTGTCTTCACTTGTCTTCGTTCTTGTTTGTTAACCCTAAGTGTCCCTCCTGTTCATCCAAAGTGGTAATCAAGTACTCCTCTGGGTGTCTGTTCCTTGCTCCCACCACATGACCTTGTGTCCCAGAAGTTAGTTTTGTTTGGCAATAGTTCTCTATACATAAGGCTTCACACGCTATGCTCTGCAGCCTGCAACATGCAACACATGGACAGTTGGTTTAATTACACCCAGAGCCGGACGTTGACCTTCTAAGGCCCTAAACTACGTTAAAGTACCAGTCCAAGCTGCCGTCTTAAAAAAAAAATCCCCTTTAATATGTGCATCAATACAATTCACACAATGTATGTATATCTTTATTTATATAGCACCTTTAATGTACACGGTAGTAATACACGTGACAATCATATAAATAACAAATAATATAAATAACAGGTCATGGGAATAAGTGATTCAGACATAAAAATTAACATTTAGGAAGAGGAGTCCCTGCCCCGAAGAGCTTACAATCTAATTGGTAGGTAGGAAGAACGTACAGAGACAGTAGGAGGGCATTCTGGTAAGTGTGTCTGCAGGGGGCCAAGCTTTATTTATCAGGTGTATAGTATTATCCACGGTGCTACTCATATGCTTCATTAAGCAGGTGTTTTAAGGTGGGTCTTAAAGGTGGATAGAGAGGGGATATAGAGAAGACATCCTTGAGCAGAACGCAAGAGTCGGGATGGTGCATAGCGAGAAATTAGGGCTGAGATGTAAGGAGGGGCAGAAGAGTGTAAAGCTTTAAAAGTGAGGAGGAGAATTGAGTGTGAGATGCGGGATTTGATCGGAAGCCAGGAGAGGGATTTCAGGAGGGGAGACGCGGAGACAGATTTAGGAAAGAGTAGAGTTATTCTGGCAGCAGCATTTAGGATAGATTGTAGGGGAGACAGGTGAGAGGCAGGGAGGCCGGACAGAAGGAGGTTACAGTAATCGAGACTTGAGAGAATGAGGGTCTGTGCCAGAGTTTTAGGAGTCGAGCAACAGAAGAAAGGGCGTATCTTTGTGATATTGCAGAGGAAAAAGCGATAGTTTTAGATACATTTTGAATGTGGGAGGAGTCAAGTGTGACCCCTAGGCATCGTGCTTGCGCTACTGGGTGTATGATTGAACTTCCAACAGTAATGTGGAAGGAGGTAGTAGGGCCAGGTTTGGGAGGAAGTATAAGGAGCTCTGTTTTTGCCATGTTAAGTTTAAGGTGGTGGGGGGCCATCCAGGATGATATCGCAGAGAGATATTCAGAAACTTTGGTCTGTAAAGCAGGTGTAAGGTCAGGGGTTGAAAAGTAAATTTGTGTGTCGTCAGCATAGAGGTGATATTTAAACCCAAGAGATGTGATTAGGTCACCTAAAGAAAGTGTGTAAAAAGAAAAAAAGAGAAGAGGTCCTAGGACAGAGCCCTGGGGTACCCCCACAAAGAGATCGATAGAGGAGGAGGAGGTGTTAGCATAAGAGACACTGAAAGTACGATGGGAGAGGTAAGAGGAGATCCAGGAAAGAGCTTTGTTACGAATGCCAAGAGTATGGAGAATTTGAAGGAGAAGAGGGTGGTCCACCCGTATCAATGTAATTTGTAATAATAGTAAGCGGGAGCAGGGGGTCTCCTGAGCCTAACCGCTTTGATTTCTACCTCTAGGCCCCCTGGCTTCCCGAGTTACAGGCCCTTGTATGGGGCATCGGGTGCTGGCATCGCCGTCATTTTTAAATTGCCCGCGTCACGTGACCATGGGATTTAAATACTGGAGAAGATACTGGCACCCCATACCAGGGCATGTAACTCGGGAAGCAGGGGCAACGTAATCCGTTAGTAGAGTCAGTAACTTTTAGTGTAGGGATTCATCACCATTGCACTTCACTCAGACCAACAGGGGAGTTCCCTGTCCTTGGTACTGTATATACCTCTATCAGATTGAGTTTGAGGTCATATTAAACGCATGGTAGTAACTCAATGCACCTAACCAGATATAATTACCATATGTTATTTTCTGGCGCAACTTAGATCTGGTCTTAGATGGTTAATAATACCATTGCTGCATCTGCCCTTTGTATCCCATATCATCAGTTAAACGTGCTATTTAGTGTTTAACTATTTAGATAAGGTGATAGGCAGTTCGTCAAACTTATTTTTAAACTTTCGTTACACCTACATTATCGGTAATATATGTTTTATGTAATGCCAATAAAAGTTATATTTTACGTGTAAGTGGTGTGCATGTAAGTGAATTTTCTACTGAGCACACTGTCTTGTGAGCTCATCATTTTTTCTGATTCACTTAAGTTCACAGTTTGCACCCACCTGTTAATTATCGATTATTATTTTTTCAATTAATTAGTATGGTTTCCAGTTGATCACTCCCTATCCCCCCCTTT
Organism: Ascaphus truei; assembly: GCA_036426205.1. NCBI lineage: Eukaryota > Metazoa > Chordata > Amphibia > Anura > Ascaphidae > Ascaphus > Ascaphus truei. The sequence continues at coordinate 9,871,708 of CM071575.1, forward strand.
TTTTTTTTTGTTCTAGTGGTTTTATTTGTTTAATAGTTTGCTTGGATAGTTGTTTATTTAATTGTATTATTTTGGAATAACATAATTGTAATCCTTTTGCTATTTTGGTGATACATAATAATTTGTGAGGTGTTCTATTAGGCTATTTAATTATTTTATTGTTGGGGTGTTCAGGTGCTTGTGTAATTATGTGATTATTGTGTATTTTTGGCCTTAATTATTTTTATTAGGTTGACCATTGAGTGATATAGCGGCCTTTCATGCCCATATTATATGGGTATGATATACCACTGTGCGAAGAAATGGGTATAGGGTGGGTATAGTGGGTCTGACGTCGGTAGTTAGGCCTCACGGGTGGGTAGCGGGGAACGGGGGTTAACCCGTTAATTACTATAGCGGTTATTAACCGCTACGGTGATTAAGGGGCCAGGGGCCAGTAGATTGTATTATTTATTGTATTCTTTTTGGCAACGGAGAACATGGACCTGCAGTATGCTGATGAAGATGCCCTTCATGATAGAAGAGGTAAGTAGAAAGTTTTATTTACTTTATTTATGCTCACTGGCTAATGTTTGCTTTTATAATGGGCAAATGAGCTATTATCCATATCTGGATAATAGTTATTTTGCCCTTTACAGTACTGTATGTGTTGGGGGGCGAGGTGTGTTTATTACAATGTATTCCACATTTTTTTTTTGCAACAGGATTGGTACCGCAGGCCAGCGGGGACACCCGCCGACCTCTGGTATCAATCCTCTATATAAAATTTTTTTTAAATGTTTTTTTATGTGGGGGACACGGGGTGGGTTGTGTATTGGAGGGTAGTACATATTATAATGTTTATTGGGGGCAGAGGGGGTGAGTGAAGAGCCAAGTACCCGCTTCACTCACCCCCTCTGCACCCAACAAGCTGCTGTTGTTCCTTAACCCCTTCATTGTCGTAGCGGTTAGCCGCTAAGGTAATGAAGTTGCCTGTAAATGCATTTTTATTGCATAGGATTCTAGCCGGGGGTCTCCGGTGCAGGAATTAATGGGTATCAGCTCCTGAGACTCCCCGCATCAATCTGATGCAGGAAAAATGCATTTTATTTCGAAGTCCCCTCTCGCCGCTTATCGGCAGCTTCTCACCACCGTCCTGCCAACTTTTCCTGGTGGGAGGATTTTGAGAGGAAATCTCCATTCTAGAGCCGCGATTATCCCCGATAAGCTAATCGGGGCTACTACAATTGCACGAGTTTGAAAAACTGCCGATAAGTGGCTTATCGCCGCTCATTTGGCTATTCTTTTTTTCTCGGAATAAAAAAAATGCCGAAAAGGGTTTTTAACGGCGACTTATCGGGGCTTACTGAATCGCAGTGTGCCTTGTTGGCGAAAAGGCCTCAATAAGTGGCTTATCGGCGCTTAGTGCATAGGCCCCATAGTCGGACACAAATGCACTGATTTTATCACTGCTTTGGGAATCGGCCCCCTAGAGAGAGTGTGTACAGAGAAAAGAGGAGTGGACCCAGGACAGAGCGCTGGGGTGTCCCCACAGAGAGATCGATAAAGGAGGAGGAGGTGTTGGCAGAAGAGACGCTGAAAGTACGATGGGAGAGGTAAGAGGAGATCCAGGATAGAGCTCTGTTACGGATACCAAAAGTATGGAGAATGTGAAGGAGGAGAGGGTGGTCCACAGTGTCAAATGCTGCAGAGAGGTCGAGTAATATGAGCAGAGTGTAATGATAAGTAATTAGCGACGTTGCCGATTGATCCGTTCTCCTGCAATCGATCAGCAAAGATTTGGCTCGGGGGTTCACTAAATGGCTGCAGAGAAGTATTCTGCAGTAAGTGTGACTTTGTAAATGGTTGCTGTAGAAACAAAAGTATTGTTACATTATAATACATTAAAAATGTAATTCAGAGTTGTTTAAAAAAAATGCTACAAGTATTTTCTCATAGTACAGAACTGATTTTTTTTTTAAAACACACACGTTGGATATGGTTGGTCTCCAGCTTTTAGTTTAAGTGACCCAAATATAAATAATATAAATAGATTTATTGTTCTATCTGAAGGGACTATTGAAAATATAACCATAAAACTGAAATGAATGACAGCATTACAGTAGCATTGTTATATACAAAGACGACGGTGTAAAGCTACAATCAACAGTGTTTGCACATCACATTCATTTTAATATTTAAACATTTTTGTCACGTAGGGCACACCTGTGAGCACGTGACCTGCATATGGGACAAGGGTTAATACACAGCTCGCAAGCTGTCCCACTTTTCATCTTTGCAAAGGTCCCTCAAATGGAGAATATCTGCCCTCACTCCGTCCCCATATACCACCTGTCACGAACAGCACACAAGTGAGCACGTGACTTAGACATGCAACCAGGGTTAATGCACACGGCTACGCTAGCCAACTCACCTTTCTCCTGTGCAAGGTACTTTAAATGCGTTACTATTAACCCCTTACTCAATTGGATTCATATCTATCCATTTCCATCACCCAAGAAGTATGCAAAATATGTAATTAATATATATCTGCCAGGTTCTCAGGTTCCTGTTTATTACAGAAAAAACTATGCACTTAACACACACAAACCTGTTGTAGCAAAATGTGTCCAAAAATGGAAATACTCTCTATAAAGCGTGTAACATTTCAATCAGAGCCCCAAACCATTACTTATTAAAGAATTGTTTAATATATACAGTATATATATATATATATATATATATATATATATATATATATATATATATATTATTACTGTGTCAGGGTTCTGCTCGCCACAAACCAGGGTCGGACCGCGAGGCTGAGGTGGGGTTGTAAAAGCACCGACCTGAGACCGCGCAGACTGATCCGGATTGCGCAGTTCGTAGTCATATGTCGCAGGATCAGGATTGGAGAAGACAGCGTCGTCGTTGTACAAGCCAGGGTCAGAACAGGAGACGTCAGGATAAACATTGTTCATGCAAGAGTTCGGCAATAAGGAGATAGGAGAAACCCGCTTCAGCTTAGGAGCGCGGGGTTGGCCTTTGCGCGAGCGACGACCATGGCCCATGGTGCTGGTCACAGGAGATGGTAGGCAGACCAGAATAGCACACCGTCTTGCTGCACGGGTGCACCAGTGCTACAGCGCAAAAGTCCTGAGCGGGCAAGGGAATCCACTGTTTCAGCGCAGGAACCAGGACACGGCCTCTCTATATTAGGGAAAGAGTAGGCCCCAGGAACCAGGAAGCTGTAGATACAGGGAAACCTCCGCTTCAGTGCAGGAATCCAGGAGACTGCAGAACGCAGGGACGAAACCACTACTTAGTGCAGGAATACGAAACCACTACTTAGTGCAGGAATCCAGGAGGCTGAAGGACGCAGGAACGAACCTCTGCTTCAGCACAGGGGAACAAGCGGCTTGAAGGGAGCTGAAGGATGCAGGACGTAACCTGGAATCAGCATTGGAGAACAAACGGCTTGAAGGAAGCTGAAGGACGCAGGGCGTGACCTGGTATCAGCAAAGGGGAACAAGCGAGAGCTTGTGGCAAAACAGTTGACATCCAGTAAGGACTATGCTCGGCAAGGAGCATTATGGGCAAGCAATACTTAAAGGCCAGCGGGCCAATCCCCGGCGGGGGTGTGAAGGTACTGCCCCTAATGAGTGAATGCAAGTATAGTTTGCAATGAAAGGCTGCACAGCTGCAGTAGATACCAGAGGGAGTGTGTATTGCTTTGAGTGAATCCAGGCTGCAGCAAACCTCAGGAAAGCTGTTCCAGAACTGCACCGGTCTGCAAGGTAAGGTAACCAGTAAACCGTGGAGCAGATTCCTTACAGCCCTGATGCAGAGTATAGAACCATGATCCTGCAATAACTGCTGATGAAGTCAATGGCAGTTAACGAGGGATCATAGTGTGAGTGACACCCATCACCCATCATCAGTGCTTAGAGAAATCCAGTGAATCCTCCAAGGTCTTCATTTCTTTGCCACATTCTATCCCTCCTGTCACTCTGAGCCTCTCAGGCCCCTTCTAGGGCCCAGAGCCAAAGAGGTCCGATATAGACAAAACGAGGCGTTAACCTTAGTTAAGTGCCAACATGTACAGTATCTTCAGATCTGCTAACGCAGTGCTGTGCTGATCCCGGCTGCAAAGTACCTTGCATTAACTATATCAGCCTGCTGCAGCGCTAATGATGTGCCAGGCCCATAATAGATAATGCAGGGATTTAAGTACTTCGTTTTGTAAAGTCCCACGTTACTTACATACTGTACCTCCCCCAACACACACCTTCAAAACAATACCTGGAGAGATAACTGAACAGAAAGGAACGCATGTAAAATACCTGGGATTTATGCCAATTAGCATAATTGGAATATACTTTGCATATCTCTCTATCTCTTTCCAACTCCAAAACCTATATTTCATGATCTAGATGGGAGGATCGTCACCTTTAACACAAGTCATGTTATTTGAAACAAACGTGATGTAAGCCTAACTTAAGCCTTTAGTAATGATATGCGTGTAACCCCTCCTTGCCCGGCTCCTAAGGAGTGTTACTATGAGGTTGTGTAGATGTGGTAGACTCTTTACCTTCTCAGGGTGCTGGCATTCGGCTGGCTGGTAAGCTCCTCAGGATAGTAATACAGGGCGCCAGGGTCTTTTATACACACGGGACACATTTATTCATGACAGGGCAGGTTTTCATAACACAACATGCTTCCCTGGATCCTATACTTCGGTCTAGGGAGGTTCCACATGGCCTTGTCCTCTCTTTAGCTGACCTCTTTAGCGGCAGGATCATATCTCCTTTATCCTAAACACCAGAGGATTGGTACGAGCTCAGAAGAACTAGTTTTAGGGGGGTGCTTCCCTTCTGGGGGTCCCAAGTCCCCGGTCATCCTGCACAGACCCCCTTCAAATTCCTACTTATGGGTCTGCAGTGTCTTGGCGTGGGAATGCAGAATGGGCAGACCCAATGTGGCACCTATAACAAGGGGGTCACTACCCATGGTGCCTCTTCTTGTGGGTACTCACACACTGTCCTCCAATGTCACTAGTAAAGAAGGCTGGTTCTCTTGATTGTGGGCCCTAAAACTAAGGGTTACTCTCTTTTGTTTTGGTGGTACTTACGATCCTCCTGGGGTCTGAGGCCCAACCCCCTATACCTCTACCTTTACATCTCTTAGTGACATCACCTGTCACTTTGGTTACCTGGGAGTGGTTGGACTCCTATTACTCCACCCCTGTTACTGGGCAAGAGTATGGGTGGACGCCTTCTAGAATAAGGGCGGGGCTAACATGGCAGTTGCTTGAATTGCAACAATGTGATAATATAACTGCTAGCTGAGATGTATACACAGAATACTCACAAATGTGAGGTGGATAAAGGCACATAAAGGTATCTTTATGGAAGGGCTGTAATCCGTACAGACGGGATATCACCAGACCGGTGCTCTCCAAACTGGACCTTAAGGTAAGACGAAACTGGACATAGTGTATACTGTATAACACATTTAATATGGGTAAAAAATAATCCAATCAACTCACATGGTGTGTAAGATAAAAAAGCATTTAGATCACACATGGATCTCCGCAAAACTCTGCAGCCGGATGGCTCTTCTCTCAACTTTCCCTCTGTGCTGGCGTGCGTGTCACGAATGCGTATCACCGGCAGCCGAGTCGACAGCCAACAGAAGAAAAGGGCGTATCTTTGTGATAGTGCAGAGCGAAAAAGCGAGAGTTTTAGATCCAATTTTGAATGTTGAATGTGGGAGGAGTTCAAGTGTGACCCCTAGGCATCGTGCTGCGCTACTGGGTGTATGATTGAACTTCCAACAGTAAATGTGGAAGGATCAGGTAGTAGGGCCCCGGTTTGGGAGGAAGATAGGAGCTCTGTTTTGCATGTGAAGGTTTTAGGTGGTGGGGGGGGGGGGTGGGGGGGGGGTGGCCATCCAGGATGATATGCAGAGAGATATCAGAAACTTTGGTCTGTAAAGCAGGTGTATGTTGTAGGTCAGGGGTTGAAAAGTTAAATGCTTGTGTCGTGCATAGAGGTGATATTTAAACCCAAGGAGATGTGATTAGGTCACCTAAAGAAAGGTGTTGTTAAAAGAAAAAAACGAGAAGAGGTCCTAGGACAGAGCCCTGGGTACCCCCACAAAGAGATCGATTAGAGGAGGAGTGAGGTGTTAGCATACAGAGACACTTGAAAGTACGATGGGAGAGGTAAGAGGAGTCCAGGAAAGAGCTGTGTACGAAGGCCAAGAGTATGGAGAATTTGAAGGAGAGAGGGAATGGTCCACCGTATCAATGTAATTGTAATAATAGTAAGCGGGAGCAGGGGTTTCTCCTGAGCCTAAACCGCTTTGATTCTACCTCTAGGCCCCCTGGCTTCCCGAGTTACCGGCCATTGTATGGGGCTCGGGTTGCTGGCATCGCCGTCATTTTAATTGCCCGCGTCACGTGACCATGGGATTTAAATCTGGAGAAGATACTGGGCACCCATACCAGGGCATGTAATGTAACTCGGGAAGCAGGGGCGGCAACGTAATCCGTCGTGAGTCAGTAACTTTTAGGTGGTAGGGATTCATTCACCATGCATTCACTCAGACCAACAGGGGAGTTCCCTGCCTTGGTTACTAGTATATAACTCTATCAGATTGATTTGAGGGTCATAATTAAACGAATTGGTAGTAACTCAATGCCACCTACTAACAAGATATTAATTACCATATGTATTTTCTGGCGCAACTTAGATTGGTCTTAGATGTTAATAATACCATGCTTTGGGGTGCATCTGCCCTTTGTATCCCATATCATCAGTTGTTAACGTGCTATTTAGTGTTTAACTATTTAGATAAGGGTGATAGGCAGTTCGTAAACTTATTTTTAAACTTTCGTACACCTACATTATCGGTTAATATAGTTTTATGAATGCCAATAAAGTTTATTGTACGTTGTAAGTGTGTGCATGTAGTGAATTTTCTACTGAGCACCCACCCCCCCCCCACCACTGTCTTGTGAGCTATCATTTTTTCTGATTCACTTAAGTTCACAGTTTGACACCCACCTTTAATTATCGATTTTGGTATTATTTTTCATTAATAGTATGGTTTCAGTTGATCACTCCTATCCCCCCCTTTTTTTTTTTTTGTTCTAAGTGGTTTTATTTGTTTAATAGTTGCTTGATAGGTTTATTTAATTGGGATTATTTTGGGAAATAAATATTGTAATCCTTTTGCTATTTTGGTGATAATAATAATTTGTGAGGTGTTCTAGTAGGCTATTTATTATTTTATTGTTGGGGTGTTCAGGTTTGGCTTTGTGTAATTATGTGATATTGTGTATTTTGGCCTTAATTAGTTTATTAGGGACCATTGAGTGATATATAGCGGCCTTTCCATGCCATATTAAGGGTTGATAGTCCACTGGCGAAGAAATGGGTATATAGGGGTGGAGTATAGTGGGTCTGATCGTCGGGAGGGAGGAAAGAAACGGTCGCCTCGCTCGTGGGGTGAGGGGGGGACGGGGGTTACCCGTTAATTACTATAGCGGGTTATAACCGCTACGGTGATTAAGGGGCAGGGGCCAGTAGATTGTATTATTATTAGTATTCTTTTTGGCACCGGAGAGAAACATGGCCTGCAGTATGCTGATGAAGATGACCCTTCATGATAGAAGAGGTAAGTAGAAAGTTTATTCCTTTTATTATGCCTCACTGGCTAATGTTGCTTTTTGGGCAATGATCGCTATACCTCTCTGGATAATAGTTATTTGCCCTTTACAGTAACCTGTATGTGTTGGGGGGCGCGAGGTGGTTTATTACAATGTATCCCACAAGTTTTTTTTTTTTTTTTTTTTTGCAACAGGATTGGTGACCGCAGGCCAGCGGGGACACCCCGCCGACTATGGTATCATCCTCTATATAAAATTTTTTTTAAATGTTTTTTTATGTGGGGGACAGGGTGTGGGTGGTGTATTGGAGGGTAGGGTAGTACATATTATAAATGTTATTGGGGGCAGAGGGGGTGAGTTGAAACGAGCCACGTACCCGGCTCACTCCCCCCTCGCACCCAACAGCTGCTTGTTGTTCCTTAAACCCCTTCATTGTCGTAAGCGGTTTATCCGCCTAAGGTAATGAGTTGCCTGTAAATGCATTTTTATTGCATAGGATTCTAGCAGGGGGTCTCCGTGCAGGAATTAATGGGTTATCAGCTCCTGAGACTCACCGCGCATCAATCTGATGCAGGAAAAAAGCATTTTATTTCGCAGCCCCTTCTAGCGCTTACGGCAGTTTCACCACCGTCATGCCAACTTTTCCTGGGGGAGGGATTTTGAGAGGAAATCTCCTTCATAGAGCCCGATTATCCCCGATAAGATAATCGGGGCTACTAAATTGCACGAGTTTGAACAACTGCCGATAAGTGGCTTATCGCCGCTCATTGACTATTCTTTTTTTCTCGGAATAAAAAAATGCCGAACGAAAAGGGTTTTAAGGGACTTATCGGGGCTTACTGAATCGCAGTGTGACTGTTGAGAAAGGCCCTCAATAAGTTGGCTTATCGGCGCTTTTTAGTTGACATAGGCCCCCAGTCAGGACACCAAATGCATGTTTTATCACGCTTTGGGAATAGGCCCCATAGAGAGGTGTTGTACAGAGAAGAAAAGAGGAGTGGACCCAGGACCAGAGCGCGGGTGTCCACCGAGAGATCGAATAAAGGAGGAGGAGGTGTTGGCAGAAAGAAGAGCGCTGAAAGTACGATGGGAGAGGTAAGAGGAGAGCCAGGATAGAGCTCTGTTACGGATACCAAAAGTATGGAGAATGTGAAGGAGGGACGGGTGGTCCACAGTGTGCAAATGCTGCAGAGAGGGTCGAGTAGTTAAAGTAGTAATAATGAGCAGAGTGTAAAAGGATAATGTAATTAGCGACGTTGCGATTGATCCGTTCTCCTTGCAATCGATCAAGCAAAGATTTGGATCGGGGGTTCACGAAATGCTGCAGAAGAATAGTATTTGCAGTTTTGTTAAGTGGATTTGTAGTGTAAATGGTTGACTGTTAGAAAAAAAAGTATTGTTACATTATATACATTAAAAATGTAATTCAGAGTTGTTTTAAAAAAAAAATGCTACAAGTATTTTCTCATAGTACAGAACTGATTTTTTTGTTTTAAAAAACAACACACGTGGAATATGGTGGGTCTCCATGCTTTAGTTTAAGTGACCCAAATATAAATAAGATAATAAATAGATTGAGTTTTCTATCTGAAGGGACTATTGGAAATATACCCAAAAAAACTGAATGAAATGACGGCATTACATAGATTGTATATGACAAAGACGACGGGTCGCTACAGCTAACAATCAACAGTGTTTGCCATCACATTCATTGTATATTTAAACATTTTTTCACGTAGGGCACACCTGTGAGGCACCTGACCTGCTATGGGACAAGGGTTAATAAACAGCTCGCAAGCTGTCCCACTTTTCATCTATTGCAAAGGTCCCTCAAATGGAGAATATCTGCCCTCACTCCTCCCCCCCATTATACCACCTGTCACGAAACAGCACACAAGTGAGGCCACGTGGCTTTAGACATGCAACAGGGTTATGCAACGGTACGCTAGCCCACTCACCTTTCTCCTGTGCAAGGGTACTTTAAAATGCGGTACTATTAACCCCTTACTCAATGGATCATATCTATCCATTTCCATCACCCAAGAAGTAGCCAAAAAATATGTAATTAATATATATCTGCCAGTGGTTCTTAGGCTTCATGTTTCTTACCAGAAAAAAACTATGCATTAACCACACACAACCTGTTGTAGCAAAAATGTGTCCAAAAATGGAAATCTCTCTATTAAAGCGTTGTGTGTTGTTTGGTTTGTTAAACTTTCAATCAGAGCCCCAAAACCATTACTTATAAAGAATTGGTTAAATATACAGTATATATATATATATATATATATATATATATATCTCTATATATATATATTATTACGGTATGCTTCTTCTACATCCTTAGACAGGTCTGCAACCTGCCTTCAACATTGGTATGTGAAAAAGGGGGTTAACCAGTGGCGCTCATAGATTAATAGTGAACTTAACATATACAGTGTATACACATAATAAAGATAAATGGTGATACTATACAAACGTAGGATGCAGCTATAACCCGGTGTAGGATTGCGTTTCTCAATCCTTGTAGCAAGTGAAGAGGGGGTACTCGGGAAGCGCATACCATGTTGAAACAAAAGACAAGTGCTTATAGTGCAATATTGTAAAGTCAAGATGTGATAATATAACTGCTAGCTGAGATGTATACACAGAATACTCACAAACGTGAGTGGATAAGGCACATAAAGGTATCTTTAGTGGAGCGGTGTTTGTAATCCGTTGCAGACGGGTATCCGGTAAGCCGGTGGAAGTGACGACATAAGCATCCAAAGAGGTTCCTAGGTGGGGCAAACGACGTCACTTCGCGTTTCACCTTCTCGGTTTCTTCAGAGAATGGACGTTGTTGGTTAGACAGTGTGGGAGCTTTTATATATTGTAGGACTCATCTCTTCATAGGTGGATTAATTTAACAGGGATGTATTGGTTGAGGTGACTAGAGTAGTCAAGGCAGATTAGGTTAATGCGGCATTAAATATTTTTCATTTTTTTTTCTCGATCTCGATATCTAGTGAGGATCTACTCGACTAAGTGATTGTGTTTCCAAAGGTGCTCATTTTTTAAAATCATAAACGATTAGTTTCACTAGCTTATGTTTGTACTGCATATATTATGTGTTAATCTTCGACAATCAGACATATGTAAAATCCAAAAAATTGCTAAAAAGTTTATTAAACTGTTAAAAACTATAAAAAAACTATATAAAAACTCATTAGAATTTAGGGCATAAAAGGATCTATAAAACACATATCAATGTAGGATTGGGTAGTGTCTATAGGGGAGATAGAAAAGGAACGTTAATAAATGCATTAGATGATACATAGGTTAGCAGATTATAAAAAATTGGTTTAATGTCAAATTCTAAGTTCAAACCAGAGGGGGACATGGTTTGCAACTCAAACATCCAAAATGATTCTCTCTAAGGAGAGCTGAATGTCTGTACCACCCTCAGTTTTGTGTAACTTGCCTCTTATGTTTTTATTAGTTTTAACAGGTTTTAACTTTTTAGTATGTGTTTTGGATTTCTGACTATATGTCTGATGTAGAAGATTAACACATTATATGCGTCAAATAGCTAGTAAACTATGTTATTTGTGTTTAAAATGTCACTTTGCATCATCACTTATGGTGCCTCTCTCTGATTATAGATCGGAATTTGTTTTTGGCCCATTTACATAATCTGCCTTGACTATTCTCAGTAAGCCTTCACCATACGATCCTGTTAAATATCCACCTATGAGAGATGAGCCTACATATATAATATAGCTCCCCACATTAAAAAACGTCACTCCTGAAGAAACGAGAAGGTGAATGCAACGCGTTGTTTGTTTAGAGTGACGTTGTTTGCCCTCAACCGGAACTCTGATGCGGATGATTGGTGTCGTCACTGTCGGCTGCCTGGTGTTGATAAGCATTCGTGACACGCACGCCAGCATAGAGGGAAGTTGATAGTTGAGAGAGAGCCATCCGGCTGCAGAGTTTTGCGGAGATCCATGTGTGATCTAAATTGCTTTTTATCTTACACACCATGTGAGTTGATGGATTATTTTTTACCCAATATCACCAGACCGGTGCTCTCCAAACTGGACCTTAAGGTAAGACGAAACTGGACATAGTGTATACTGTATAACACATTTAATATGGGTAAAATATAATCCAATCAACTCACATGGTGTGTAAGATAAAAAAGCATTTAGATCACACATGGATCTCCGCAAACTCTGCAGCCGGATGGCTCTTCTCTCAATATATATATAATTATTATTATTATTTTTTAAAAGAGGCGCGTGCCATGTAGCATAAATCTCTGTTGACATTTATTTTCAAAAAGAGAATCTAAAATAGCACACTCACAAGTGTAGCTAGAAATAGCTCATTGAGAGATATATTATCTCAGCAGGATAGCAACTCACTAAATCCTGCAGCAGGTCACTATGTGTAAACTGCCCGGCATCCGCGATAGGCTGTATGCAGGGAGAGATCAGACCTCAGACACGTGATGATGTCACCTCGTGTGCTACATCCCAACGCGTTTCGTTATCAACGTGACTTCGTCAGGGATGTAGTTTAATAGTGGATCATAAGTAAAAATACAGCTATATTGTACAGGTATATTATACAGCTATAATTCAATCCGGAAGCACATTGATTTATCAGCCTTTTGTTTTTTCTTGTGGATGTGGTTCATCCTCTCAGAAGCTGCGGAAACATCACGGCACTTTATAAATAACACAAAGCCCAGAACACACTGTCTTTAGATAATACTACAAATGGGGGGAGAGGGCAGTGAATAAGGTACAAACACAGTAGGGTCAAGACAACACATAGGTGGCTACAAACAATGGGGAAGCAGCAGTGTTTGTACCTTATTCACTGCCCTCTCCCCCCTCCATTATTCCCTCTGTTTTTGCCTGTTTTATTATTGCATGTTATCCATTTTTGATGCAGTGGGTGTGGTTCTTATACTGGTGGTTTGTGTTACATATTAAATGTCATTATATTTCTTCTTGGCATTATCCCTTTTCATTTGTTCTATTATCTAAAGACAGTGTGTGCTGGGCTTTGTGTTATTTATATTGTATATTGAAGGTATTGGGTCCTGCGTAGTCCGTTGCACCCTGCAAATATTCTTTTGCCTTCTAGTGTGTGCTGTATATCATTGTTCTGTTCTGTCGCGGCACTTTATATCCTTTAACTTTATTTGTTAATTTATGGACTTTATTATGGACATTTTAAATGATCACTGTATTTCAGTTTAATTTGATAAAGCGCCTTGTGCGCGAAACAAGTCAGAGTCGCGTCAGGAAGACCTTGTTTTCATGTCCTTTTAATGTAATAAATCTTTGATAAATACTCCTCGTGTCCCATGTCCCATTGGTGAGGCTGTGCTCCAGTTCCTGATTTGGATCCCTTTCTATTAATATGTGAAACCTCTTAATTGTGACATTCACATGTGCACTTATATGTATGTTTCTCATTGGTTTATACCATTATGCCATTGATGACACATTTGTAATTTTTTCCCATTTACACCTTAGTTTTAATCAATATTGTATTATTCCCCACCATTTTCCTTACCATTTTCTGTCGTGATTTCGAGGGAGCAACCTCACTGATGATATCATCAAATGACAAGCAACGAAGTTTGACACTTTCCATGCACATGATGCTCAGGGTCATATTTGCACGAAAATGGCCATATTTATAGAAAATCTTCTTTTCCCATATCTTCTTAAATCATCATCTGATTTTATAACTTGAAATGCATTCTTCTGTTTTCTTGTGTGTGTTTGTTTTCTGTTTGAGGTCCTTCATATTGTGAAGCCCTTGTGGGAAACTCCAGTCCTCAAGGGCCACCAACAGGTCAGATTATCAGGATATCCCTAGCACTGGTGGCTCAATCAGCTCCAGCACATGTGGCTCAATCAGTGGCTCAGTCAAAGACTGTGCTGAAGCAGGGATATCCTGAAAACCTGACCTGTTGGTGGCCCTTGAGGACTGGAGTTGCTCAGCCCTGCTCTAAGCTGTAGCTCAGTTAGTTTATGCACACGTTTGGCACTGGTTGGGGATGTTTACTTTGGACACATGCACCTTGTCTGCAGGTTGTGTGTAATCTGAGCTCTGACCACGGGTTGTGTGTGAGAGCAGGTACCAAACCGGAAAATACCTTTGATTATTTACTTTGTGTCAGAAAACTTGCAGGAAAGGAGGTCAGCTCCATTTAACTATACAGGGCTAACATCGCCTTTCACTCTCACCCTCTCTAGTTGTCTGTCTGCCTCAGCTCTTCAACTGTGCTGTCCTACCTGGCTGTCTCTTTCCCTCTAGTCTTCTTCTCTTCTACTGTCTGTCTCTCTCCCTGTATTTGTCTGGCTGTCTCTGTCCCATATTCACTAAAGGTACTAAGCTTTAGCATGACCTAACTCAAATTGAAATGAATAGGAGTTAGGACGTGTTAAAGGTTAGCACCTTTTAGTGAATATGGCCTCTGATTGGGAGCAGATGTTGCTGTGACTTGTTACGGGGCATATATACAATGTGGTTGTCTGGGCTGAGGTTTCACCTCATCTTCCCCACAAACCCATAAGGACCAGAGTCAGCAGGAGAAGAACTCACGTCAGACAGAGGAAGGACCACAGCCACAGGGAACTGAGGTTATCCCACACAGGAAACAATGTATCCCTCACACACTGCCCAGGGGAACAATGTGTGCCCATCACACACACACCACTGCCCAGGGAAACAATGTGTGCCCATCACACACACACACACACTGCCCAGGGATACAATGTGTGCCCATCACACACACTGCCCAGGGAAACAATGTGTGCCCATCACACACTGCACAGGGAAACAATGTGTGCCCATCACACACACACACTGCCCAGGGAAACAATGTGTGCCCATCACACACACACACTGCCCAGGGAAACAATGTGTGCCCATCAAACATTGCCCAGGGAAACAATGTGTGCCCATCACACACACACATTGCCCAGAAAAACAATGTGTGCCCATCACACACACACACTGCCCAGGGAAACAATATGTGCCCATCACACACACACTGCCCAGGGAAACAATGTGCCTATCACACACACTGCCCAAGGAAACCATGTGTGCCCATCCCCCACACTGCCCAATATAACCATGTGTGCCCATCCCCCACACTGCCCAATATAACCATGTGTGCCCAGCCCCCACACGCCCAAATATAACCATGTGTGCCCATCACACACACTGCCCAATATAACCATGTATGCCCATCCCCCACACTGCCCAGGGAAACAATATGCCCATCACACTCACTGCCCTGAGACATGATGAGCTGATCACATAAGTTACACTAAGAGACAATGTGACATATTTAAGCTACTCCATAAAACACATTCCATGCTGCCAGTCCGGCAGACACCTTATTAATTTGATTGTGCTGTAGGGGCCATATTTACTAAGACGTGTTGGAAGATGTCTTATGAAGTAACACTGCGTAGTTAATGTGCACTTATGTATCTTCATAGACACTAACATCAATCCACCCTCCATACTTCTGCCCTCTAACCCGGTGCTGGCAGAAAGAGGGTCTGGTGTTGAACATGAAACATGGATCCTGGTGACCCCTGGTACAGTCAGGCCCTCTGGTCTGAGGTGTATTTCCAGCATTCCCCTTTTCTCGGACCTGCTGACCGTGGTCTGAGTCAGCCAGGAAGGAGACTCTGTGTGATTGAGTCAGATCCGAAAAAACTCTCTCCAGGGTCCCTCACGCTACAGCTGGAGTCATTCCACAAATACACATCGGAATATTTATTAACTGGTTCGATTCTTGCTGGCGTCCCACTAGCGGTGTTGGTTCGAGTTACAGATGGTAAAGACGTGAGAGCTTGTGGGGTCTCCCAACTCCCGTCTAAAACCAACTGTGAATCCTTTATTAAAGGATGTTAATAAGCTATGTTCTCCAGCACTCTAGAAGAATGAACTGCATGGAATACAAACGAATACTTAGCAATCTAAATATACACACAATAAGTATTTCAAGTTTAGAAAGCGTTATCATATAGAAATCAAAGATCATGTAACATTTTGACATAGACAGGGCTACCAATTGGTCTAGGACACTTGGTCGCGACCAAATCTCTGCCGGCGTTTTGCCGGCAGTGACCTCGCTGCAGGAATCCTCCGCCAGCTGCTTCCCCACTAAGGTAAGTCCCTAACCTTAGCCCTTACCCTAAAACCCCGTAATGTTAACCTCTAATACTAATGCTACCCCTACTCTAAAAACCTTAACCCGTTTTCCTAAAACCCATAAAGATAGCACCCTAACCACTAAAACCCCTAAAAGGTAACCCCCTAACCTAATTGCTAAAACCCCTAAAGGTAAACCCCTATCCTAACTGCTAAAACCCCTAAAGTTATCCCCCTTAAACTAAAACAAATCTTCTCGTTGAAGCGGCTGGCGGTGGAGTGTCCAGCGGCGGAGGGTCCAATGGTGGAGTGTCCAGCGGCGGAGGGTCCAATGGTGGAGTGTCCAGCGGCGGAGGGTCCCCCTGCAGCCAAACACCGATGGGGACTTGGTCGTGCCCAGACGGTCACCACTAAATGTCATATTCGGCTCCGAATACGATCACAAAAAAATATTTCGGGTATAAGCCCTTCAACATGATAGAAGTAAGTTCTCAGAGATACAAGGTAGCGGTAGGATCTAGCCCAGCCGGGGATAATCCATTAGAATAGACAAAAATTGAGTTAGAGGGGGGTAATTGATGGAGGGGGGGAGTGAGAGGAGAGAGGGGGTGTATGAGAAGGAGTGAGGAAGAGAGGGGTAAGGGGAGAGAAAGTGAGTAAGGGAGAGAGGGGGGTAACAGTGAGATAGGTAGGAGAGAAATACATGGGGAGAGGCGGCGGGGGGGGGGGGGAAATTAAATCGGGCGTGGGATGGGGGGGCGGGCAAGAGTGGCGACGGGGGGGGGGGGTGGGGGTGACACACGATTGAGACTCTAGTCCTGTGCCCTGGGAATTCTGTCGGCGGCCCTGCTTGTGAATGTCTTTATGTGCTGGTATGTCTTTATATCTCTATTTATATGTTTCTCTATATGTGTATGTGTGCACATGCAAGTGTGTCTGCATGCATGTGTATAGTGCCCCTGTTTGTGCCCACCTCCTCCATTATGCCCCAGAACCCCCCAATATCCTCCCTTCCAGCACTAACCGCTCCATCGCTCCCCAGAGATGCTGGAACAATGAGACACTTATTAGAAACGGGCTGAAGATGTGGAGAAGTTTGTGTGATTGCGCCCGGGATCTGCCTTTGCTTCCCGGCCGCCGCTATGCAGGATATATGAGTCAGGAGCAATCCCCCACGTGTGTGTGTTTAAAAATAAATCACCTCTGTAGTATTAGATAATACTTAAAACTCGTAATGACATTTTTATGAGTTTTAATATACTGAGCGCCCTTTGATTTCTGTAGCAGGTTTAACACACCTCCCCAGCAACGCAAGAACTGTGTAACACTTTCCCGTTTGTGATCATTTTGTTGCCAATATTCCCAGCAGTTTGAACTACAAACTGTAACAATAGATAATGTTACCTTAGTAATGTAAAAATGCATTGTAGCTACGGAGTTAACAAAAGACAGAAAAGCCCAATGCTACATCCAATGTGACAAAATATATAGTAAATAGTATATAGTTAAATACTTCAATAATAATATTCTCATGAGTAAGGGTCATTTAGTTAAACCCATTGGCCAAAGCGTTATAAGCCTGCAGCCACGTCAAGGCATAACCAAATTTGCAGGTCCTATCACTAACCTGTGTGTGACAGAGTGAAGTCAACTCCTATCAGTTACGCCTGGGAGACATATGTCTGAGTGCTTCATCCAGCACTCATAAGGGTTAACTCAGGTGGAACTTAGATAGTCAGGAAGTAAGCTGACACCTGAGAGCCAGAAAGGTAGATAAGGATCTTGTTACCAGCAGTAGCTGGCTCTCTCAGACAAGAGCACATGGATAGATGTGCTGCTAGCCAGAAGGATACAACACACTACTTACTACAGCCAGAGTAAGATTTGTTTCATTTGTTTTCATGACTGCTTAAAAGACTCTGAAGGTTTGGTTATGGTTTAGCCAGCCAGCCTGCTAGATAGGTCTGCTGTGTTAGTCAGTTTTTCTCCCATCACGAAGCAGGATTTATTTTTGTTAAAGGGACAGTGTACCCGCATGTTATGTTACTGTGGAGAAATAAAGCCATGGAACATTTTTCATTATCCTGAAACTACACGTGTGGACTGTTCCCTGACCTCGGCTACAGCCGTCCTGCCACACTGTGAAACTTCTCTTTTGCCTCTGTTGGAGGGAGAATGACTGCAGTGGGTCTGTCCATACAGCAAAATGAAAAAAAACTACAAGTTTAAAAAGTGGGGAGGGGTGAGCTTAAACCCTGGGAGGAGGGGTCACTAACCTCCAAACAACTGATCCCAGTTGAAAATAGAAATTAACAAACACACAATCCCAACTACTGAGTTACTCTGACTGAAGGATGAATTAAAACTGAAAGGGCCATTGAGTGAACCCTGGGGAAAAGGATCTTTGCTGATCGATCGCGGGAGAACTAATCGATCGCCAGCTTAAGTAATTAGTTTTCAATAAAGGTAATCAAAGGCTGCAAATATTTAAAATAATAATATATATATATATTTAAAGTGCTGCTTGGATTGCCTCTTTAAGCAATTATAAGCTCAGCGTATATCCACAAGGCACATGTATCAGGAGAGGAGCAGACACCCACAATAACCCAATATATAAATGTATACAGTACATAGCAGGCGTTGGAGACAAGCCACAATCACCCCGACACTTTAAGTTCCCATCAGAGAGTAACACAGACAACCCGATTAAAAGTTCAAATAGCCCCATCTTAAAACAGCCCGACAGAATTCCATAAAATGTAACTTTTTTATAACTACAATATTATACAAAAATGCAGAAAGACCAAGAACTTCTAAAAGAAGAGAGTAGAATCCTACACCTCATTTAATCCATTGGGTGCCCGGGTTTTAATGGGGAAATATTAAAGGACTTTCTTTAATTTATAAAATGTGTTATGAGAAAGTAATACATGGAGAGTTACCTCTCGTTTTCAAGTATGTCCTGGGCACAGAGTTAAGACAAATAATACATGGTTACAAATACAGTTACATAAGTGAACAGGGTATACATTATATACAAGACATTGCATGCACAGTTAAAGATAATACCGTATATATTATGGGCGTATGTAACAGTTACAGACCAGGTTAAAATGTGAGACAGATTATTGAGATTTATTGAGTAGATCCTGTACATTTCCATTACGTGGACGGGCTTTAATACATTCTGGCCCATATTTACTAAATGATGCTATGCCGTAAGACTCTTTACAGTCCATTCAAGTGAATGAGTAAATAGGATGCTCAATCCCATTGCACTGGTTTGAGGGATGCATAGAGGCACAGGGCCATGTTTGCTAAGCAGCGCTACACCATAAGAACTTCTGGCACCAGATGACACCTCACGGCCCATTTACTTGCATGAAACAAAAGGTGACTTATGGCGTAGCATCGCTCAGTTAATATGGCCAGGAAACATGACTTGGTGTTCCTAAGTGCCTGTGTTTCTGGGTCTGAGATACATTCCTGCAGCATACGAGTTGTCCTGGTATGCAGCAGCGAGCAGCGCAGCTCGGCTCCCTGTAATTCCTACAGCCTGACTCACCCTCTTGGCCCTGTACAAATACATGTAGTGCTCTCACCCCTGCTCTCTCTGGATCTCTCCCAACATGTGGCAGGAATTGCTTTCTTCCAGCGATTACTTCCCATCGCTGATGGTCTCATCCTTTTATTGCTGATTCACTGTGATCATTCTGTGCAGCACTGTGTAAGTAATCGATTATTTGTAGCCTGTTACTGTGTCCACGTTGCGAAGCCAGTCACTATCCTTGCACTGATGAGACCGAAAAGGGTGAAACAGCAGTCTGTGAGTAGGGTTACTGGCTCTGCACCTCTTTAACCCAGGCTATGCTGAAAAGATGTGTTATACGGCAGGCAGAAGCTTATAGGGGCCCTTGTTAAAATGGATGAGAAGTAAAGAGTGACTCACTGTGCTCATTTGCATGTCATTTCCCAGAATCCCTGGCTGCAGTGGAAGCACTGTTTGCTGAGCGATAATGGGGAAGGGCAGCAGACCTGCCTGAGACATGCAAATGCACCCACAAGTGCTATTTTTATTTACTATTTTAAAGCAGCAATGACCCCCAGAAGCCTATATGAGCTGTATTCATATAATGCAGGGGCGGGCAGCTCCATTCCTCAAGGGCCACCAACAAGTTGGGTTTCCAGAATATCCCTGCTTCAGCACAGGTTGCTCAAGTCAAGTCAGGTTGTGAAGTCAAAGTCTGGGCCACTGATTCAGCCACCTGTCCTGAAGCAGAGATATCCTGAAAATCAAACGCTT
The DNA here is from genome assembly GCA_036426205.1 of Ascaphus truei. Taxonomy (NCBI): domain Eukaryota; kingdom Metazoa; phylum Chordata; class Amphibia; order Anura; family Ascaphidae; genus Ascaphus; species Ascaphus truei. Next base: position 9,891,846 of record CM071575.1, read on the forward strand.
TTCTAGTGTTCAGAAACATGCTTTTCCTATCTCCAACTTTTCAGGTTAACCTTTGGACTGCAGTGAGCTCTGGGGTGGACTTCATTTTAATCACCCGGACTCTTCATATTTCAAATGCTTACGTAATAAAAATGGTGGGAAATATTATGTATTTTAATCAATCTGGTGCTTCAGGGGTTAATGTAGTTACAGATTGTCTTACAAATACAAGATATTGTGCTTATGACAGGTCAAGGCCCTTCCTGTGTTTGTGCTGATCTACAGAAAAGGCTTAATTGAGGGTGTGGGGTATCACCGATAGCCATCTAAAAGTGAAATGTGTGTCATTTAGAAGGCTCGGGACGATAGCCAGATCCTGGGCTGTCAGCCTCAAAGAAAACTGTCACAGTCTTGAAACATCACTTGTGCATCACAGAGAGAGGTGACAAACAGGTCACCGCTTAGTTGAAGGACTTTATTAAAATGAAGATATCATAAAATCAATGGAGAAGATGGATCCATTCCTGAAGATGCTTTGCCTGAGCTGGTCACAACAGAACAGAGGATCAGGAGAAAGAGGAGGAGGGAACTCTGGACCCCACTCGCGAGTTGAAGATGGAGGGACCCCAATCGTAGAACGCCTGCAGAACTAAACTGATTGACATGCCGACATTGGGACTCAGTCAGGCCCCCCCCCCCGGGCCCCTCCCCTCCACCCACTCCTATCCTTTCCCCCCCTTTTCTTCTCAACAGGCTAATAATTTACCGCTACACGTAAAGAAAACCCGCACTGCTGGTGTTAACACTGGTGAGGTGCTAACTGGATGAAGACATGATAGTATAAATGAGGAGAAAAAGAACCCAGTTTGCTAGCACTCATTCACAACAAATGTATAATGATAATTTTAAAATACTTTATTAATAACTTACGAATAAAAAATAGGGTGTTAAAACGTAATTAAATACTATATTGAACAGCACGTGACTGTATCTGTTGGTAACCCACCCGGGTCTAGGTGGGTAGATGTGGTATGATCCCTGATAGATACTCGGGATCAATTGCTATAGGTTATAGCTACCTGAAATGCAGGAAAGGAGTCAGAGAAAGCCCACCTAAGAGACTGTCTCTATGTGAGTGTATCACGGCGTGTATTGCGCTCTAATGGATACACTCTAAATAATCTGGTATATAATGCGCTAGGTTGGACCTATATATATCTACCCCAAATAGAGATTACACTGGTTGCTGTATATATTTACCAGCGTTAGGAAGGCTAAATCTCTATAGAGGACATAGATTGTCCATACTCTTTAGTGCAGACTGATAGTCAAGCACTAAAGTGTGGTATATAGTATCTGCGAGCTAAGGCATCTACATGAAATTACCCACACACCTTGGAGGTGATGTAAGCCCAAATAGGCACTCCCTCACTACTGTCAGTATGGTGCTGGTAATTGTAAGGTGTTTGTGCATTGCATCTAATAGTCAGACAGAATAATATCTAAAATGCCACATACTGTATGCACACTCTCAGCACATATATAGTCACCCTTACACTTGGCAGAGTGGTATATTGCGCAGGTGGTGGGGGCTAGTGTGAAGACACCCCCCCCCCCACAGTATAGAGAGGGTAAGTATGGTAGTAGCGCTGACTAATAGGGCTAATTATATGCACATGAGCAGCTGAGAAGCTACTCCTCAAATAGGAGATACACTTGCCAGCAAATACAGCCAAAACTGGAGTGGGGTACACAGGGGGTTAATACAGGATGAGGTCAATACCCCAAAACACCCCTCCCCCCCTTCCTCTCAGAGTATTGAGCAATTGATATGCACTCAATGATAGCATGGGGAGCCGGTCTAACTGGTGATCGCATAGTCCCCTACATCAGCACTGATCCTGGTTATATCAGTGCCGATGTGCTCGAGGACATGCCTGTCTGTCAGGTGGGTTTAGCAAAGACTCCTTGAGAGCATAGAGAGTCACGCGATACTGGTATACAGCGCGATCCCGTGTTGAACAGTCACAGCTGGGGAAGCTGAATTGCGGTAAGGCGGATCAATATCCTTAGACTCTAATGTTTAAATAAACAAGCTTCCCGCGTGTGCAGAGAGAGAACTGCCGACGCGCGCGTTTCACGTGTTAAAACGCTTCTTCAGGGCACGTAGGGGGAGGTCCCTGCGTGTGGAGGTGGGTTTTTATAGTCAATGTGAAAATTTCTGTTGTCTCACTTAACCCCTTCATCCCTGGTGCATAACAGATGGAATATCCCACTTCCAGAAGTGCACTTATTGTGGTATGCAACCATGTAACTGCCTTGTTGCCAGAGACAATGTGTCCATAGACTGTTGCAAATGTGTCAATCTTAATGCAAAAGTATACTGGACTGAATAACTATGGCTATGATAGTGTTTGTATATGTGATGCTTAACTGTCATAATTGCTCACATAGGCTATGGGGTAGTGCTGTATGTCAAATTTGATATTCATTAAGATTTGTGATGACGAAGAAACCCAATAATTGGAGTTTCGAAACGCGTTGGAAGGTTTTTCGGTCATTCAGGGACACCGTAGCAGTGCAATCCAGGCGATGACGTCAGCGGAGGAGACGATCGAAGGAAACTCTGCTGGCAACGAGACCACGAGTATTGCAGGAGATCCCCCCGCACCAGTAGACGTTTGCACCCCATGGCGAGCTGTGATTCCTGGAGTAAAGACCCTAAAACCATTGCGCATTTCCTACTCATGTCTGGTGAGTAGGATTTCAATTTTACCACGGCGGAGCAGCAAGCTTCCTTCAGCACAAGCGCTGGGAAGATTTTATTATTAGCATTCATCCAATTGATCAACTGTTTTAATATATCCATTTACCAATTGTCGTTTCAATTGTTTTATATGTAATAAATGCTCTTTTACAGTCATCACTACATGTCCCTGGGTAATACACTATTGCAGTGTTTTTTGCCTTTCTTTGTCTTCCACTTTCTGAGGTTTTCAGCATAAGAAGAGATCCTTTGCACAAGATTCAAGTTCCATTATCCTCAGCGCCATAGAAGGTTTCCACACACTAATTTCTGACATAGGTCAATATAAGAAAAGATGGTAAATACCATCCTCAAAAAAAGAAAAAATAAACTAGGTTAGATGTCTACAGATTAAAACAAAGTTCACATAAACAAAGTTTGGGTTAACAACAAGTTACATATAAGCTAGACGAAGTGGAGGGGGTGGGACTGAATAACGTTAGAGCCATCACCAGGAGGTCTCGTGTAGGGTCTGAACCCCCTCCATGATAGACTTTTATATAAAAATTATAATAGGTGCCTAAATTCTCCCGTTTGTGGGGCTGGCCGGCCCCTCTAGTGAGACATTGTCTCACAAATCCAGACCGTACAAGTTCTGGAAGTTAATCAAAACTGGGGTGTCAAACCCAATACACCCCCATCCCCCCCCACTCCCGACCACCCTTCTAATTTATTATTTATCCTTAAGACCGACACAAATGTACACAACACAGTTCACACAAAGCTAAAAAAATACAGCCCGAACAAACCCACCCAAAATCTCTAATGGCTAACCTCAACGTGAAGGGGTTAAATGATATATAGAAGAGAAAACTAGCCGTGTAAGAATTTAAGAAGCTAAAAGGTGATATTGTCTTTATACAAGAAACACTACAAAAAACAAGACCCCTCATACACAAAGAACACCTTTGTAAGGGAATACCCGCAGGTGTATTACTCAACATACCAGAGTAAAAAAAGAGGAGTAGCGATACTAATTAAGAAAGGAATTCCCTTCCAAGCTCAGAAAGAAATGAGAGTCACACAAGGCGGATACATTATATTCCATGGTATTCTGGCAGGGAGGACAGTGACTCTGGTTAACATATATGCCTCCAATGAACAGCAATTCCACTTCCTGAGAGAGATACAGACAAACTGGCCACTTTCCCATCGAATTCTATCATCCGGGGAGGAGATTTTAACATGGTTCAGAATCCAGACATTGATAAATCCAATAACAGGGACAACTGCACCCCTTGGCCAAAGCAGCCAGAAAATGTAGAAATATGACAAAAAGATACCTTCTAAATCAGAGGTGTGCAAACTGGGGGGCGGGAGATTTTTCTTTAAATTAAATGCCGGGGGATCGTGTGAGGCTTCTGCAACTCTCTACTTATCATGATTCAGATGCTCTGTGACGCGTCGTCATAGCAACGAGGTGTCAAATGATGCAGCGGGGTCATGTGATGTGATGTCACACCCGTCAAATTATGCCGTGGGGTCATGTGACATGACACAGCTCCAAGGTAGGGGGGCGAACACCGAGGTAGGCACGACAGGGGGGCGCAGCAGCAAAAGTTTGCTCTCCCCTGCTCTAAATGATGCATGGAGAGTACTAAACAATAATACCAGGGACTATACTTTCGATTCGCCTCCCCATGAATCTTATTCAAGGCTAGACTACTTTTGATAAGCCCCGCAATTAGGGTTGCCAGGTGGCTTGTCCAAAAATACTGGACACAATGGTAAAAGATACGACCCCCCCCCCCCCGAATACATATAAAAAATGCCCCCACCACCCCAATACATATAATATATACCCCCACCACCCCAATACATATAATATATACCCCCACCACCCCCTGTAGAAGGATTAATCCAGCTTCAGCACAAGGCTCAGCAAGACTGAGCCCACTGATGGGCCACCTGTGCTGAAGCAAAAATCTTTCGACTGAGCCGTCTGCTGTAAGCAGGTCTGATTGAACCACCTGTGCTCAAGCAGGGACACCCTTAAACCTGAACTGTTTAGGGGGTCTTGAGGAACTGGAGCTGGTCACCCCTTTTTAGGGGAAGACTATGGGACACTGCGACAGCGCAACGCGTTCGGAAATGCAAAGCTATACAACCCTCTCATTAAAGCCGGCGGGCGCTTTTTTGCAAACCATGTCGTTACAATGAGGAAGTGTACAGATGTTTGACCTGTTCGGGAAGGAATGACACAGGAGGGGAGGGAGGTTAGTTGAGAAACATTTTGCGTGTATTTACCAAACTCTTACTTAGAGACCCACAATGGCCCTTAACCCAGCAGGCGGATCTGAACTCCAGTCCGCCGGACCACTAGACAGCAGTTTCAGCATATACCTGTTCCAGTAGGTGGTGAGCCACGTTGAGCCACTGTGCTGAAGCAGGGTATCCTGAAAACTGACCTGTTGGGGTGTCTTGAGTGACTGGAGTGGTAGAACCACGCCTAACCCTGCTCGCAGACAGCCAGCAATATACTGTGTTGCAATATAGGCAGGCCTCCTGGCAGGAAAGGGTCGTCCTCATTTATTTTTTGTAAATGAATTATTCCAAAACAATCCCCCTACTGCTGATATGACATGTGGGGGGGGGAGGTCCTCGTCATTTTCACACAATCTCCCATCAGGGACGGACCGTTGGGTTCTTGCAGGTACGGGCTGGAGATGACACGATGCCTCTCATGGGCCCAGATTCACTACACGGTGATAAGGTTTAGACACCTCACTTTCCATTCAAATGAATGGCAGTTAGGCATGCTACCGCGTAGCACGTGTAGTGAATTGGGCCAGTGTGAAGCCCACAATACTAGTAGAGATCCCACGGAGTGGCCAAATGGTCTCCACTGGGGACATAAGAAATGTGATTGAGTTTATTTTGTTTGCCGGGGTTGAGGCGGGATGGGATAACAACCTGAGCTGTTTCCACTGACCGGAGAGAAGCCTCACCCACAGCTGTCGGGGGCCTTGGGATCAGAGGATGAGTCTGTGGTTGTTGGACTGAAATCAATATTTTTCAGAATAACTCAAAGTTTATTAGAATGTCCACATTAGGAAGGGGGGGTAACAGCGAGTAAAAAGTGGTGGGGGTGGGGGGGGGGGGGCAGTGTAGGACTGGAGTTAATATAAGTAGCTCTGATGGTCAAGGAACACATGTTATGAAAGGAAGTGTCTATTTACCCTCATCGCCGGGTCTAATAACCTCCTGTCACTCCGTATTAGCCACAATGATCTCTCCCAGTTATGTAGGGTCGAAAGTGCTCGGTTTGGGTAGGTCGGCTGGCATATTAGGGTAAGGCTGGCATATTAGGTTAGGGTAAGAGACAGGCTGCTATATTAGGGTAAGGCTGGCATATTAGGGTTAGGGTAAGGACTGGCATTAAGGTATTGTAAGTGTCGGCTGGCATATTGAGGTTTAGGGTAATGGTAGGCTGTGTTATTAGGGGAAGAGTTGGCTGATGTATTATAGTGAGGGTAAGGGTTAGGCTGATGTATTATAGTAGGGTAAGGGTTAGGCTGATGATTATAGTTAGGTAAGGGTTAGGCTGATGTATTATAGTTAGGGTAAGGGTTAGGCTGAGGTATTATAGTTAGGGTAAGGGTTAGGCTGATGTATTATAGTTAGGGTAAGGGTTAGGCTGATGTATTATAGTTAGGGTAAGGGTAAGGGTTAGGCTGATGTATTATAGTGAGGAGTAAGGTTAGGCTGATGTATTAAGGTATAGGGTTAGGGTTAGGCTGATGTATTATAGTTAGGGTACGGTTAGGCTGATGTATTATAGTTAGGGTAGCTATGCTGATGATATGGTAGGTACGGGTTAGGCTGATGTATTATAGTTAGGGTAAGGGTTAGGCTGATGTATTATGTTAGCGGTAAGTGTTAGGCTGATGGTAGTTAGGAGGGTAAGGGTTAGGCTGAGTAGTAAGTAGGGTAACGTTAGGTAGATGATAAGTTAGGGTAAAGGGGTTAGGGAGTATATAGTAGGGTAGGGTTAGGCTGAGGTATTATAAGTTAGGTAAGGGTAGTGATGTATTATATTAGGTAAGGGTTGGCTGATGAGTATAGTTGGGTAAGGTTAGGCTGATGAGTATAGTTAGGGTAAGGGTTAGGCTGAGTATTATAGTTAGGGTAAGGTTGGCTGAGGTTTATATGTTAGGGTAAGGGTTAGGCTGACGGTAGTTAGAGTGGGGTAAGGGTTAGCTGATGTATTATAGTTAGGGTAAGGGTTGCTGACGGTATTATAGTTAGTGTAGGGCTTAGGCGAGTTATATAGTTAGGGTAACGTGTTAGGCTGATGTATTATAGCTTAGGGAAGGGGTTAGGCTGTGACTAGGGTAGATTTAAGTTAGGGTAGGGGTTGTGAGGCTGATGTATTGTAATATTAGGTAAGGGTTAGGCTGATGTATATAGTTGGTAAGGGTTAGCTGCTGTAGTATTAGTAGGGTAAGGGTAGGCTGATTATAATAGGGGTTTATAGAGGGTTAGGCTGTGATGTACTTATAGTTAGGGTAAGGTTAGGCTGATGTCTTATAGTTA